>CAOKZL010000344.1:0-733359 GCA_948472985.1 Iguana delicatissima | reverse complement strand
ATATATATATATAAGATACAGTAGAGTCCCATTTATCCAACGCTTGGTTATCCGACCATCCGGATAAACCGACGTCCCAACAGCCTGAGGGCGTGGCTGTGGGCATTTCCGCGCCCCCAGACACGCCCTGACACACCCCCAGGCCCGCCCTGACATGCCCCCGACACGCCCCCTGACACGCCCCCAAAATGGCGGCCGCCACGGGTGTCCGGGTAATCCGACCCTTTCGGTTATCCAACCCTGTGGCCACCCGTTTGGGTCGGATAACTGAGACTCTACTGTATATATATATACACACACACACATATATGTATGAAAATTTATATTCTAATTATTAGTAGTATTATTATAATTATTAATAATTATTAGTATATAAATTGCCAACTCTAGACATTCTGTCTATATGTGATGTACGGAGATTGCAATAGTAAATAGACCTGAATTGTAATAAGCTTTTCCTTACATTGTTAAAATGCATTCAGATGTCCAAATAAGAAATGTTATGTAAGGAACTATAATGGAAAGGAAAGGGTGAACTCAAACCATTGATTGCATTCAAATTGAAGATAAATGGGCAGTTTCAAGTAAGAGAAAGAAAACGTGCATAAGCATTGTTCTAGGTCAACGGCAAAAGGAAGTTGACAACTATTTTTCTTTTTATATGTGTGTATGTATATATATATATATATACACACACACATACTTTTTATTAAAATATAAACATATATAAAATACATTCAATACGGCATCGATTTTTTTCTTAATATTTTGTAGCTCATTGAAGTTTCATATAATTCTTCTTCCAATCCTTACTAGAACCGAATGCTCTTAATGTTTTAAATTCTAACCGTACTACACAAAAATAAGTTCAATTGACTTGTTTGTTTCTGTAAATTCTAATCTATCTAGCATATAGATTATAGTCTGATCTGACATCTTTATCTCAAATCTAAGACACTTTTCCAATTTCACAAAGTCATATAGATATTTTTACCTCCTTCTTAGAATATATGATTCATAGGTTTGTTACCCCGTTTTCACAATAGTTTACCTTTACAAAATTAACAAGAGCTGTTTATTAACTAATTTTGAGTTTTCCAGTTTTGAAGGAATTGTTTCAAAGGGTCCCATTCTTTATCAATTTCTTCATCAGTTCGGCCTTTAAGTCTCTGAGTTAATATGTCGGCATTTTTTGTTTCTGACCGAGTGAACAGCCACTGATCTACGTTGGGGATCTCTTCGTTTTTCCAAAGTTCAGCGCATTCAATTCTTGCTGTCGTTATCGTATAAAGTAAGATCCTCCAATGTTTTTTTAGCGTGTTCTGATCAATCATATGGGGCATATTCAATAAGTAGATTTCAGGAGATTTATTGAATTCAATTTGTAGGATCTTACTTATTGTTTTACGCATGTCATCCCAGACAACTATTTTCCTTAAAATGTTTTTATTTCTTATTCAATGTTCATATATGCTTTTCTTCTTCTTCATTATCTAGATATCTATGTATTATATCTGTATTGATTTATTTTTCTAATATCCGCTCTCTTTCTTTGTCTTCTTTATACTGTTTTTTTTAAAAAAAATAAAAAAGTAAAACAAAAAAACAAAAAAACAAAACTCCGACGTCCCAGAAAAGGGCTCTGTGGGAAAATTATTGTGCGACTTGCACGAACAAAGGTTTCTGTTTTCAGGTTCGTGGCCAGTGCCTCTGACTGTGGAAATTTCGGAGCGAATAGATATTCCTACGAACCAGCTTTGCAACCCTGCCCTAGACAGAAGGAGGACTGGATGCAACTTGTCAGTGCAAAGGTTTCTTTTTTAATGTGAGAGCAATTGCTCTTTTCTCCTCCTGTGTGTTTTTGTCACGTTCCTCCTCTTGCCTCAACCCAAGTCCGTTCTGGTGTTGCCTTTAATTAAAAAACCACAATTGGGCTGTTTGGAAAGTGAGAGAGCCCTTTCCTCGCCCGGAGGAGGGCGTTTGGTTCTGCGGGAGATGGCAGGGAGAGCAAAGCAGATAGGATCATGGCAAGTGGGTAGGAAGGGTGGGAAAAGCAGAGACTCCACCTGTCAGGAACTTCACTTGTTTTCGTCAAAATGCCCAGGAATCGTGGAAGAAATCTGCAGGGAGCTGAAATCGGGCTTGTTTTCTCCACTCTCCATGGTCCTCTATTTTTCTTTCCACTGGGATGTTGCAATACAGCCGAGCCTGTTCTTGATTTCATGGTTTGAGCCCTGGAACTGGTTTCTTCAGGCAAGGAGGGGGAAAAAAAAAAGCCACATCAAGTCAAGCAACAACATGAAATGTCATCCTCTCTGACCCATTTAGATTTCAACGTGCTGTATCAGGTTGACTTGCGGCAGTGATAGAGGGCTTTCTTGCAAGATAAAGGAAGGATGGAACATGCACATGTCAGAGACCAAAGGATCTGCAAAAGCGGATTTCAATGACTGCAGCCCCTCACCATCCCGCAAAAAGGCGGTCAAAGAGCCATGTCCCATGACCTACTGCTTGGAGGTTCACCACCTTTTCTCCTAGTTCTGCAATTTCAGGCAAGAAAAGAGAAGTAAACAAAACACAAATATTTGCTGATTTCTCCTCAACTCTTGGGATCTATTTCTCCTGATCAGAAGCTGTATTAGGCTTGGCCTAAAGTCCAGCTACAGAAGCTGGAAAGAAACACCTTTTAGATGGTGCTAATCTTCTTTATTTTTTTAAAAAAATCTACTGTCAGTACCTCCACTAGCATTTTATCCAGGATGGCCTGAATTCAATAAATTAGTCTCAAAAAAATCAAATGGGATAGGGGATACTGGGCTCAGCTGTACTGCATGCAAAAAAGGCCTTGAGATTATTGTTGATCCTAAGTTGAACATGAGCCAGCAGGGCGATGCTGCACCAAAGAAGGCAAACGCTATATTAGCCTGCATTAATAGAAGCATAGTTTCCAAATTGTGGGAAGCAATAGTTCCACCATATTCTGTGCTCGTCAGGCCTCATCTGGAGTTCTACATTAAGTTCTGGGTGCCTTATGTTAGAAGAGAAATAGAGGAGTTGGAGCAGGTTCATAGAAGGGCAACGAAGATGATAAGAGCTGTGGAGGGGGAAAAAACATATGAGGAAAGTTTGAAGTAGCTGGCCTTGTTGAACCTGATAAGGAGAAGGCCGAGGGGTTGCATGGACTCATTCTTTCAGTGCCTCAAGGGTTGTAACAGAAAGGAGGGAGCAGGCTTTTCCTCTGCTGCCCCAGAGGGTAGGACCTGGTCTAATGGTTTGACGTATTTCCCCTACATAAGCAGTTGGAAATTTTTGTCTGCTGAATGTGTGTATTCAGTTCAAGGTTGCAAAAGCGGAGTTGGACACGCAGTACTGCTGTGCACACAGGTGTGCACATTGTGCTTGGATGGACATTGCACCTGGATGCATGTGCATGTTTGGCTGTGCATTCAGTTGGTCATTTGGTGCCATGGTTCAACAACGCTGAGTCAACAGTGTGATGCAGCAGCTAAAATAGCCAATGCGATTCTAGGGTGCAGGAGTATAGTGTCTAGGTCGAGGAAAATAATAATACCACTCTATTCTACTTTGGTTAGACTTCGCCTGGAATACTGTGTCCAGTTCTGGGCACCACAGTTCAGGAAGGATATGGACAAGATGGAACGTGTTCAGAGAAGGGCAACCAACCATGGTGGAGGGTTTGGAAACCATAAAGCCCTATGAGGAGCAAGTTAGGGACCTGGGGATGTTTAGCCTGGAGAAGAGAAGGTCAGGAGTGCTTTGATGTGGGTCCCTACATGGCAGAAGGGGGTTGGACTGGATGCCCTCTGTGGTCTCTTCTAACTCTATAATTCTATGAGAGGGGACAAGACACTCATGTTTAAATATTTGAAAGAATGTCGTTTAGAAGATGGAGCAAACTTGTTTTCTATTGTTCCAAAGATGACATGAAGCAATGGCTTCAAACCTCAGGAAAAGAGATTTTACTTAAACATTCGGGAGACTTGACGGTAAGAGCCATTTGACAGTGGAATATGCCGCTGTCTCAATGGAGTGTGGTAGAGTCTCCTTTGGAGGTTTTTAAACTGAGGTTGGATGGCCGTCTGTCCGGAATACTTCGATTGTGTTTTCCCACATGGCAGAATGGGGTTGAACTGGATGGCCTTTATGGTCTCTTCCAACTCTATGATTTTATGATTCCATGATTCAGTTGTGTAACATTGCTATTCAGTGCAAGAGTCATATCCCCCCATTCATGTTTAACCTTGTATATATTTCCTAGATAAATTTATACTACACAAGCTAACAGAGACCTCATCCTTTGTATTTTAAATGGTTTAAAATCTTGTTGAGAGCTTTCTGTCACAGTTTTGGGACAAAGATGCAACATAAATCAAACCAACAAAGCAATGGGGGGTGGGGGGTAGGTTTTTGCATGTGTACATGAACACATGAAAAGAGCCCATGTGCATATAACTGTAAGTCAGGCGTGCCTAAGAGGGGGTCCAAAGATGCCCAAGGAGGTCTGTGGTTAAATTTCAGGGGTTCTATGAGCTTGGATAAAGAAGCACATAATAAATATATAAGAGGCACTGAATAAATAAATAAGCGTACTTTATCATTTTATTTTTTCCATTTATAAACATTTGCCAACATTCTGTACTGACTACTTGGGCCATTTCCACACGGACTTAAAGAAACGTCCTCCAGAGAGCGTCCTCCAGAGAGGACGTCTGCACCTGGGAGAGGATTGGGTCGGACCTACTTACTGTAGATCCCGAACGCTCCCGAATGACCCAAAGTGGTCGTCCAGCGTGCTTTTGAAAGACCGCTTGAAACAGGTCTTTCAAAAGCACGGAGCGCACCACTCCATTCCCGCGCTCCGGTGCAGACTTGCAAGTTCATGCTAGTGATCTGCCGGGGGCGGGCTTTAGGCTGGCGAGCTTCAGCAGTTGGTGGAGAGCCTCCACCAACTGGAAGCCGCCATTTTCGTTCCCGGAGCAGTGCGGAGCGGCGGCCACGCACTGCTCTGGACCAGCCTGGACCCAAGCGTCGAGCCCAAAGGTCCTGTAAGTACCGGCATGGGGCAATTCCCTCGCCCCGTGTGGAAATGGACTTAGTTGCATATATGTAATTAAGAAATATCACTTTCCCTGACCTCCCAACCCCACCCACCTTAAGAGCTAGGAGGTGGATTGGGCATGGGAGGTCCTTTCAATGTCCAGTCAGAGTGCAAGGAGGAGAAGTTTTCCACCACCAAGCAAGCAAAGTGGCCACAAGGGGTTTCCACAGGGGTCCTGCTTCTGATTGTCACAGCTTTACTCTCTGGCTGCAGGGATGTTAGAAAATCACCCCTTTTGCACCTCCATCCAAAGCAGAACAGAGCTCCTTCACCAGATCAGGTCCCTGGCTCTTAAAGGTGGGTGGGGTTGGCAGTAATGTCTTATCTTATAGGAAGACAAATCTCGCTGTTTCAAAAGTTGCGCCATAACCCTAGGTTATGAATCCATAACCGCAATCTTGAAGGCCAGATATTATTCTGTGAAGGCTTCACTACACCACCATATGGCTGAATTGCACAGAAAAGGTTGAGAACCCTTGCTGTAAGTTGTTGTGTCTGCAAACATTGTGCTTTAGAGGTTTCACAATCAAGGGGACAGGAGCCCTCCGTTCTATTTACAGGTATCTCCATTCAATGAGCATACACAGAGGTGTAGATCTTGCTGCTTCATTGCCTGCCTGCCTGCCTGCCTCTTCTGTTCACTGAATGCATTAATGGCTACACAAGGCTTAGATTATGGCAGGGGTGTGGGAGCATCCCTCAAGATATTTTGGATTATAGTTCCAATAATCTCTTACCATCGCCTGTCCTGAGTGGGGCTGATGAGAATTGTAAGTCCAAATATTCTGGAGGTCCACTCTTGGGCCTATCTGCACTACACTGTTACAGTGCTATTATTCTACATTCAGCATCCTGTGGAATCCTGGGGTTTGCAATTTAGGGAGGAGCCTTTAGAATTCTCAGCCAGAGAGCTCTTGGGCCTTAGTAAACTACAAACTCCAGAATTCCATAGGATGTGGAATAATAGCACTATAACAGTGTAGTGTGGAAATGGCCTTGGTTTGCACAATGTTCATTCAATGTGTACATTTCTTTATCCCTGAATTACATTGTTTGCATCACACCACTTGAACTGTTGAAGTAGACTGTGGCGGAGGGTCAGTCTAGGTAGCCTTAAGACTCTAAAAAAGTGTTAGAAGAAATCCTCCAAAAGTGTGTGTCAGGCAAGTCAGAGTATGCTTCTCTTGCAAGATGCTGTGCTCTGCTAGTAAGATAACGGTGAAGGCTCAGCAGAGTTTCTGTCTTCATTACAAGGTTAGGACGTGGTGTGTATTGTTGCTTGTATGTTCTGTAAACCATTTTCTGGAATGTAAACAACTGAGAAGTAAAGGCTACAGCAAAACCTCTGAGAAGGAGGGGCAAGGAGAAATGTCTTTGTGTGTCAGAAATGCTATAAAATCATTCTGTTAACTGAGTTTGGGGCCCTTGTCATATTGGCCAGCCAAGGAGCCCAGCTATAATCTGCAAATTAACTTTTAAATAAATTCTCATTTTCCTACTTTGTGGTCTCCTTGTCTCTGTGCTCCTGCAACACTGTCATGGTTCCTTCATAGGGTATCTTGCGGAGAGGTACTTTAAATTCCCTCCTAGAGAGCCATAGTGTGTGCTGCTGGACTACAGTTCGCAAGGTATTCTGCAAATAGGGACTGAGAATTAAATTGAGACGCCTTGAGAACAATAGTGCAGAGGGGTGGACCAGAGCGCTGTAGCAGAAAATGCAAAGCACCTGGCCAAACTACAAATCCCAGGATTCCATGTCATATAGCTATGACATTTAAAGTGGTGTCACACTGCATAGTGGCGATGCACTCCCAGTTTGCCCAAGGATGCTTTCAGAAGAAATGAGCTTCAGGAACCCGCAGACACAAAAGAACCTGATTATTCTTTGCAAGTGGATATTTGCCCCTTTTCTGCTCTTAGGTCTGATGACTACGCCCCAAGGGCTTTGCAGAACATCAAAGTTATGTAACTTTACATAACACGAGTCAACTGATCTTTTGAATTTTCCACTTCAGAGAGGCCTGCGGTGGCAAATCCAGAAAAATACCACAACCGTAACCCATTAATGGCTCTCTGTCTCCTGTTTTAAATAGATACCACACACCCTTGATTCTTCGACATGGGAGGCACTTTGTACATGACAGCCGAAGAACTTTGAAATATAAGAGTTTAATTCTCCCTCTGTGTATGCGCGTGTGTGTGTGAGAGAAAGAGAATAGGAGGCAAACGTTAAAACCCCCGTGCTAAATTTAGCCGAGGATTACACAAACAGCCCTCCCAGCTATTCAACCCTTTCAAGACAGTAAGAGTTTCATAATGTTACTCTGCTGAATGAACTCACATCAAAAAGGATCACAGACATGAACAATTTATGGAGGGGGGAGAGGAAAGAATTTCTCCCCGTGTGACCCTCCGTGTTGTTCTAGGAAACGGACTGTATGCACAACAACGCTCTGAAAGGGAGCCGGCCTGGCCTGATCACCAACAGCTTTGCTGGATTCCAGAAACAAAGGATGGAATCAAACCCACGCAACACCCGTCTGAGCAGGACTGCCAATCAGCCTAGGTTATATTGGTTCAGGTGGTAAAACCAGGTTAATCCAGGACTGGCATTCTGCATGGCAGTTACTCCTAGCCTGGATGTGACCAATTTCCTTCCCAGGCTGGTCCTGCAGCTCCTAGCTTTGGAAACCTGCTAATGTCATCTTGTCCTCTGGTCCCCCTTTGAAAACTCCTCCTTGGATCTGGAGTCGTAGGCCTTCAGGTGACCTCCCTGTGGCTCAGGCCATTTCCGCACTATCCTTTTATAGTGCTATTATTCCACTTTCAACATTTTATGGCATCCTGGGGTCTGCAGTTTAGGGAGGGACCTCATGCCAGTCTAATCTTTTTTTCTGCTTTTGATAGAGTTACAAGCTTGGTAGATGAAGGAAATGCTGTGGACATAGTGTATCTTGACTTCAGGAAGGCCTTTGACAAGGTCCCCTATGATATTCTTTACCAACAAGCTTGTAAAATCTGGACTAGACAATGCTATTGCTAGGTGGATTGCAACTGAACCCAAAGGGTGTTCCCCAATGGCTCCTCTTCATCCTGGAAAGAAGTGACTAGTGGGGAGCCACAGGGCTCTGTCCTGGGCCCCGCACTATTCCACATCTTATCAACGACTTGCGTGAGGGAATAGAAGACATTCTTATCACATTTGCAGATGACACCAAATTAGGAGGAGTAGCTAACATGCCAGAGGACAGGATCAGAATTCTGATGGCACTGAGTGGAAAACTCTTCCCTTTCCCCATTACAAATTATACAAGCATGTTTTCTGTTGCTCCAGAAACTAGGATATGAACCGATGCAGAAAAGATGATAGCCAGCCACATAGCTTGGAGTGTGGGGGGTGGGGCGGGGTGAGGAGAGGAGAGGCAGCATGGCAGGGGAGTGGCCACAGGACACGGGGTGTGTGGCCACATCACTAAGGGGTGTGGCTGTGTTGCACAGGGCATGGCCACATCACATGGGGCAGGGCTGTGTCGCACGTGGCGCCTACCCAAAATTGCTGCCTGAGGCGGACTGCCCTCATTGCCCCTCCCATCCATATGCCTCTTTGAAGGGCTGTCTTTTGAAAGATGGTACAGACTTATTTTCTGCTACTCCAGAGACTAGAGCATGAACCAATGCATTCAACTTACAAGAAAACAGATTCCACCTATACAGGACGAAGACTGTCCTAATGGTAAGAGCAATTTGACAGTGGAATACACAGCCTCAGAGTGGGCTAGAGTCTCTTCCTTTGGAAGTTTTTAAACAGAAGCTGGATGGCCAACTCTTAGGAGCACTTTCGCTGGGTATTCCTGAATGGCAGAGGGTTAGACTAGATGGCCCTTGTGATACCTTCCAACCTTATCATTCTATGGTGCTATAAGTCACTTTTTTTACTCTTGCTTCTGGATGCTTTATTGATTTCCTCTGGACATTTCCGCACTAGCTTCTTATAGTGCTATTATTCCACTTTCAACCTCCTATGGAATCCTGAGGTTTGCAGTTTAAGGAGGGGCATTTGAGGCCTCTTCCTAAAGTGCAAACCACAGGATTCCATAGCAGGTTGAAAGTGGAATAACAGCACTTTAACAGGCTAGTGTGGAAATGGCCTTTGTTATGGCTTGTCTTCCACTAGCTAAAAAACCAGGTGGATCTTGGTTGTTTTTGTTGCGCAGAGGAAAAAATAAAACCACATCAGCACCGTTATACAACAGCCTAGCAAAGGAAGAAAACACTGCAGATGCTGGGTGTGTATAGGCAAAACTCACTGCAGGGTGCTTTAAGATTCTGTTCTCTGTGCTAATGTACACTAGAAATGGAAGTTTCACTTCTAGAGATCCCATGGAGAGAGTGTAATGCAGAAGAATGACACTTCTAGCAAACAGACAAAGAGACCACCTTCTGTGAGCTCAGAAAGACAGACCTAGGCGAGATCTTGGGTACAAGGATATTCTATACCTCCTTATGCAAACACTGGGCTACACTACAACTGGATTGATTCAGTCAAGGAAGATCCAGCCCTGAGTTGCAAGATCTAAGGAGAACAGTTGCAACCAGGGCTCTTGGGCATCTCTCTTCTACAGGGTTACCATAAGTCAAAGTCAAATTGGTGGTAACTAATGTCAACAAAATTGTGCAACTCCTGATATAGTCAAGAGTTCCAATCAGCATAACATCTCAAGAACATTTTGGTGTTGGTGCACATGAAACACCCATGGCTGCTTATTGCTAAGCTGGATATTACTAAATGTGCTTCCATTAAATGAGGAACCTCGTCTTGTCTGAGAAAGTCCACCTGGGTGGCATTAGTTGAGACCTGGCTAGTTGAGGTGGCAGTTCCTGTCTTAGAACAACTTTTGAAAGCGTAGAGGAGGTAGTATAGGTAGAAACATCATGACTCAAAGAGATATGATCACTTTTGTCAGGTGGCAGATGTCCTAAATTCAGTTCATTTGCCTATCATTGGGCAATAGGGACATTCCTAGGATTTCATGAATGATACCACTGACACTAAGCCTGAGGGAAACTAAGCCTTCTGAGGAATGGGAGCCGGGTCTGCTTCACTTGAAGAAGACGGCAGCCATCTTTAAATATCTGAAGGGATGTCACATAGAAGATAGAGCCAGTTTGTTTTCTGCTGCTTCCAAGACTAGAATATGAACCAAAAGATATAAATCACAGGAAAAGAAATTCACCTGGATGTTAGGAAGAACTTTTTTTTTTAATTGCAAGAGTTGCTTGACTATGGAATAGACTGCCTTGGAGGACTGTGGATTCTCCATCTTTGAAGATCCTTAAACAGAGGTTGGATGGACATTTTTCAGGGGTGCTTTAGTTGTATGTTCTTGCATGGCTAGGGATTGGAATAGATGACCTTTGTGGTCCCTTCCAGTTCTAAGAGGCTGTGATTTTATGACCGAGCTGAGTTCATGGAGGTGGTTTCCCATGTGGTATTGAAACCCCAAGACTATTAATTCCTGGAGATTTTAATTTAGATGGGCTCATTGTCTTATTGGATACACCTCAGGATTTCATGGCTGCCAGAGAAGTTATGTAGCTTCCCAAGGAAAGGAGAGATTGATCAGTTTTGCTTTGAATACTCTCTACTTTATTTAAAATCTCATTTTCTTTCCATCCCATTTATGGAGAAATTTGCAAATACTGGGGACATTCTAATCAAAATGTTCCTGCCATTTTGCACTACCCATATTCAGTGGGTATTTTTTCCAGTATGGAGAAGACCATTTTATACCTGCATCTCAGGCAGAAAAAAAAAATAGGCAACTCTAACTCAGCACTATCAATATTTGTTGTTGTCAACTGCTATCAAGTAGACTTCAACTTATGATGACTATATGGATGAAAGATCTCCAAGCCATTCTATGCTCAATATGTTTTCCTTGATTGAATCTATCTCTCTGTAATGAGGTCTTCCTCTTTTCCTACTGCCTTCTACCTTACCAAACATTATTGTCCTTTCTAGTGAGCCAGGCCTTCTCAAGATATGGCCAAAGTAGGACAGCCTCATTTTAGTCATCTTGGCTTCTAGGAGAGAGTTCAGGCTCAGTTTGCTCTAGGACCCATTTGTTTGTCCTTTTAGGAGTCCAGGATATCTGTAGAACTCTCCTCCAGCACCACATTTCAAAGGAGTTGATCTTCTTCCTATCAGCTTTCTCCAACATCCAGCTTTCACGACCATACTTCAAAATTGGAAATACAATGACATCAACAAGCTGACTTTAGTATTCAGTGGTATAACTTCACACTTCAGGATCTTGTCTAGTTCCTTCACAGTTGCCCTTACATATCTAACCTTCTTCTGATTTCTTGACTGCAGACTCCATTCTGATTAATGAATGAGCCAAGATGTGGCAGATCTTGAACCATTTCAGCAACTTCAGCATCTACTGTGAGGTTATGTAAACCATCTGTGGCCATCAGAATACTTGAACAGCAAGAATTGAAAGCCAGATTTTCAAAAAGTTAGATACTAGAGATGGAAAGAATATTCAGAGATATTTAAATAACAAAGGTCAAGTGAGTTTCTTGAATAGGAATAAATCCACATTTCACATATGGAAGTTCACATGTTGCATCTGAAAAACAGATTTTTTTTATGCTGGACAGTGCAGGATAGAGTTGCAACCTATTTAAAGGTTGTTACTCAGGGAATCTTCGAAGACAGGAAATTAACTTCTTTTCTGTTTTGTCCAGAAAATTCACAGTCTAAGGAATCTGGAGTGGACGAGGGATGAAAAAGCAGCCTCAGGGGCTACTTTTGGCCATAGGGCCGGACTTTCCCAACCCCTGGTCCAATACAACCAGCAGGTCATAGACACCATTCATCGTTCTGCAAAGGTTATATTGGCTCCTTTGTTCTCAACAGGTCACTATTCTCAAACATTTGAATCACAGGGCTCAGTAGCCTTTGCAAGGATATAAGACACATTATACAGGGGCACTTGAGGTGGTTGATGATATCTTTGCGAATTATCACTACACCTCCACCCATAACCTTCCCTCTCGATGCTGGTACCCAGCTGGTGAGAGTTTCTGCAATAGCCCCTGGGTCTAAATCCAGTGGCTAGCCCCAAGTAGAGTTGTTAAATCAATGAGAAACTGACGCTTCCATAAACTCATAGAATCATAGAATCATAGAAAGGTAGAGTTGGAAGAGACCCCCAGGGACCATCCAGTCCAACCCCCTGCCATGCAGGAACACCCTCAAAGCACTCCCGACAGATGGCCATCCAGCCTCTGCTTAAAAACCTCCAAGGAAGGAGACTCCACCACACTCCGAGGCAGCATCTTCCACTACCGGACAGCCCTGACTGTCAGGAAGTTCTTCCTGAGGTTCAGGTGGAATCTCCCCTCCTGCAGCTTGTATCCGTTGCTCCTTGTCCTGGTCTCTGGAGCAGCAGAAAACAAGTCCTCTCCTTCCTCTACATGGCATCTCTTCAAATATTTAAACATGGCTATCATGTTCCCTCTTAACTTTCTCTTCTGAAGACTAAACATCCCCAGCTCTCTAAGTCTATCCTCATAGGGCATGGCTTCCAGGCCCCTCACCATTTTGGTCGCCCTCCTCTGGACTTGCTCCAGCTTGACCATGTCCTTCTTGAATTGGGGTGCCCAGAACTGGACACAGTATTCCAGATCAGGTCTAACCAAAGCAGAATAAAGTGGTACCAATACC
The DNA here is from genome assembly GCA_948472985.1 of Iguana delicatissima. Taxonomy (NCBI): domain Eukaryota; kingdom Metazoa; phylum Chordata; class Lepidosauria; order Squamata; family Iguanidae; genus Iguana; species Iguana delicatissima. The sequence goes on along the minus strand of CAOKZL010000344.1, from coordinate 720,505 downwards.
TCCCTCGATCTAGACACCATACTCCTGTTGATGCAGCCGAGAATTGCATTGGCTTTCTTGGCTGCCGCATCACACTGCTGACTCATGTTCAGCTTGTGGTCTATGAAGACTCCTAGATCCCTTTCACATGTACTGCTATCCAGCCACATGTCCCCCATCCTATATTTCTGTATTCCATTTTTTCTACCTTACACTTCTCTCTGTTGAATTTCATTTTGTTAGCCTTGGCCCAGCTCTCCAATCTGCCCAGGTCATTTTGAATTTTGATCCTGTCCTCTGGCATATTAGCAACCCCTCCCAATTTGGTGTCATCTGCAAATTTGATGAGCATGCCCTCTATTCCTTCATCCAAGTCGTTGATAAAAATATTGAACTCCATTGATTCAAAAGATGTACTCTAGTCAGAGAGAATGAGCAGGGCTGTGGCTCCAGTCTCTTGAGCCTTTCATCCACAGGAAGTACAGTTTCTCCTCTCTTTCCAAAGAGGAGTAAAAACAAGTTTTCCACTGCGCCTTCAGCAAGGCGATTGAGCATTTTTCCTGTGGCTGATTTGCTTGTTCTGACGGTCTGTTTTGAATACCCTGCTGTTCCTGGTGTTTAGTTAAAGCATCAAGCTTCAGATTTATTTTTGGACTGAAATCATGGGTTGTATTAATGTTTTGTTGTTGTTGTGGTGGTTGTTGTTGAGGACTGCCTCAGGAGCTGTCATGGTTGAAAGGAGCTGTAACTAAATAAGGATTAGGAGCCACCTCCAACAACCATAGCTCCATTTACAGGCAATTCTGGCTTATGGGGCATGGATTTTAGGAGGGATAGGGTAGGTATGGAGGGAATAGTCAAAAAGATTCTAGTAACAGCTGAAAAAAATGAGTTTCCCAAATTTTGGGAAATGGTGATGAAGAGACTACTGAACAGGCAAGAATCTTCACAATTTGGGACTTCTTTGCATGGAAAATGCATGTAGTTTTTTGGGCAGAAAATCCCATTGCAGGCACAGAAAACCAGTTTCCTTCACAGGAAACACAGTCCTCTGCACAAAATATGCAATTTTTTTTCTGCACAAAAATTCCTCTTTCCCCCTGCCCTGAATAAATTCTGAATTCTGAATAGTCCTCAAAAATTGCAAAGTTTTGAAGGACTTTCTGACAAGAGAGAGAATATGTTAAAATTTTTCATTCTTTCCTAGGAGGACAAAATACATGAAGATTTACATCCATAGTGGCAGGGTGAAAGATGTTGCAGTTCTTGACTGAACAATCAAGAGCCCTTTTGCACTTGGCATATTCAAAGGAGAAAAGAGAGAGGGGGAGAGGTAGAAAAGACAAACATATATTTTTTTAATGGCAGCTTCCACTTAAGGACTCTATTTTGAGGGGTCACACCACAACTTGGAATAGTTACTGTTGGGACTGTACCTCTCATACTCTCTCAGCCAACTTGGCCACTGTCCCCCCAAAAAAGTATTCTTCCAAGTTCTGTGGAAGGTGTCATTTCCCTACAATCGCCACCACTACCACCACCAACAAATGTCTTTCAGAACAGAGCATTCTGGGAAACCCAAGCATTGCAGTGCTTTGATGGCACTCCTGATGGTAAGCTTTAACCCTCAACAATTTCCCCACTTCATCAGGAATGAAAAAGAAAAAGAGGTTCCATATTTGGAATCAACATTAATGATCATGCTGCGTTTCAAGTGCGATTTGTCAACAGAGACATGATAACCCATTGGGCTGTGCCTGTTCTAGTCTGTGTCCACACCTGGGCTGGGCTGGCAGCCAGGAGAAGCTGATAATACAGATCAAGAAATTGAGGTAGTTAAGCAATTAGTCAGTTTACTTTAGGAAGAAAACAACCTTACAAATGAGAAGCAAATAATGATCCCAGCAATGTCCATAAATCAATGGCGGACAATATAAACACAGGTCAAAGCATGGCAGAAACACAGGCAAGGTCAGCAAACAGAAGCATGGATGGGAGAAATGGCCTGTTGTTTGCTGACAAAAGCTAGAGGGGAAAGGCTCAGTTCTTATAGGCTCCAAGGTCAGCACAACTGGTGCCTGATCAATTGGTGCTTGGTATAAATTCACTGGGAGCAACACAAGAGGCCCTTTTGGTGTCTACACTGGGTGAAAGTAGATACGGCTAGATCATTCTCTGTGTCAGAATGAGCAGGGCTCCCTGCTGGGGCTGACACTTCTGTACTGTCTGCTCTGCAGGTTCTAGTGCAGCAGTCTCTGTGCCAGGGCTCAGAACAGGTTCTGCTGCCTTGGACTCTGCATCTGAGTCTAGGTCCTGGAAGCCCATGACTCCCTGCATCCTTCTGACCAGAGGATTTTATTCCAGCCCCATCAGTTACCCACATTTCAAAAGCAGGCAGTTCTAGGCACCACCAGAGAACATGCAAATGTTGCTTGTTTTGGACCTCATCTCCTAGAATCTCATTGACCATTAGGTGTGCCAGCTCAGGATTATCCCAAAATGAAACCCATGGATGACACACTGGGTGGGCCCTGGTTATGTCACAGGGGCACCCTTTGGGGATAGCTGGCATCTCACTGAACAGTTATAAATGTGTAAACAGTGGTTTTAGCGTTGGACTATAACCCCGGAGAACAGGATTTGATTCCCCGCTAGGCCATGGAAACCCTTTGGGTTTGCGGCACACTCTCAGCCCCTGGAAAACACCATGATAGATTCACCCTAGGGTCACTATAAATTGGAAATGGCTTGAAAGCACCCAACAACAACAACAAACAAAGCCAGTCTTATGCATTCAGCATTGGTGTTTACAGTTGTGGTACCATTGTCACAATCACAAATTCCTCCCAAACCTGCCTTAATGACCAGCAGCTGCCCTGAGCAATGGAGGCCTGTCCTGCAGATGGCTGGGTTGCATCAGGATTGAGGGCTTTTCCACACTACACTGTTATAGTGCTCTTATTCCCCTTTCAACCTCCTATGGAATCCTGGGGTTTGCAGTTTACGGAGGGGCATTTTGGGGCATTCTCAGCCAGGGAGCTCTTGGGCCTCAGGAAACTGCAAACCCAGAATTCCACAGGAGGTTGAAAGTAGAATAATAGCACTATAACAGCATAGGGCAGAAAGGTCTGCCATTTCCAGCCTCCTTCCAGCAGCACTCTGTGGTGGGATGAGGGGTTGCAATAGGGGTCCTGCTTCTGATGGTTACACTGCAGATCACTGCCAGGATGGGGGTGGAAGCATTGTCCTGATGGACCCTGTTTGGCTGCAAAACAGACCTCCATTACCTGGTGCAGCTGCTAGCCATTAAGGTAAGACTGGGGAGCTGGGTCAGGGGGTGATTCATAGGTATAAATCCATAACTATGTCTGTGATGTACGGTATCACACAATTAAGCATGGCACCTTAGGCATCAACCACATTTGAACAGAGCATGCTATTCAAATCTAAAACATCACGTCTAACAAATGGTGAAAACACACAAACACAAACACACACTTTTCAAGGTAGCGCCCTTGTCCTAAGATTCCTCCCCACTTGCCCCGAGGACCAGAGAACAAGGGCCAGGCCCGGAGAGCTAGGAACTCCACCTGACTAAAAGTTTCTAGGAGAGGTTGTCCAAAAAGTCTACTTGTAGTCTGTTTGTTAAATCTACTTGTTGTGTACTTTTTACCGTCTTTAGATTTTCTGTACTGGCAGCAGGAAAGACCAAAAGGAGCTCTTGTAGCTATTTTGAGTTCTGATCAATATGACAGTTGCATTCCAGGGACAAGCAAAGTTTGCCAAAGAATTACAGAAGATGTAACTCAATATTAATTCATTTGGCATCTCTCACATTGACAGCTAAATCACTTTTATGACTTCATCCTGCCTGCTGCTTCAACAACACACATCTGTACAGCAGAGGGAATCAAGGAGCCACAAAGAAAAGGCAGACGTCTCCCCTGCCTCCTGCGATATTGTTTCCTATTCTCAATTTTATTTGCCTGGTTAGGACAGAGATCAGTTATACCTTGTGTAAAAAGAGGAGGAAGGTTAGAGTGTGCCCCAGATTAGGCAGAAGTGAGCATCTTAAACAGGGGGAAACCCTAACATTAAGTGGAACAGATTCCAGGTGCCGTGGACGGGATGCCAGTTGTTGCTTATTGAAAATAGAATTTTCATTTTTGTTTTTCTTCCAAAGATAGAAACAGGAGTTTGAGGAAGTTTCAGCTTCAAGTCATAACCAGGGCTGGCGCTGGGCCCCAGGCGCCTTGATTAATGTTGGGAAGGGGTGCCATTTCTTACTCTGCCTCAGGCTTCAGAATGTCTTGGAAGGAAAAGAAGAGAGCAAAAAGAGTCTGTTGCTGAATGAAAGGAATGCTGTAGTGCTTTAAAAAAATACAAACATTTGTTTTGTTTTAGACCAAAACACTTCAGCTAGAATCCTGCAGGTGTTGAGTTCCTTTATGAAAGTGGCTGGACATTTTTTTTCTTCCCTATAGAGAATGGCTATACTCAGTTAAATGTTGTGGAAGCAAAGTTGCACATGTGGTGCAATCGTGCATAGCTGCACATGGATTAGTATGCTTATGAGCATTGGTCCATGTAGAAGCCATGGTCTGGAAACCAGGCTTTATGAGGAACCATCTAGGGAGCTGGGTACGTTTAGCTTGAAGAAGAGAAGGCTGAGGGGTAACATGATAGTTGATCTTCAAGCAGAAGTCGGGTAGAAGATGGAACAAACTTATCTTCTGCTGCTTAGGTGACAAGAATACAAACCAATGGATTCAAATGGCAAGAAAAGAGATTCCATCTAAACATTAGGAAGAACTTCTTTACTGTAAGAGCTACTAGAGAATAGAATGGTGGTTGGGCTTTGGAGGTCTTTAAACAGAGATTGGATGGGCACCTTCAATTTTTCCTTCCTGCATGGTGGGAGTTGGGCTAGATGACCCATGGGCTATCTTCCAGCTCTGAAGTTCTGTGACTCTATGGAAAGGTCAGAGGTGGATCATAGGGTCAATGTCATATACAGCCACACTGAAAGAAAAATATCCCAAACCAAGGAAAATTTTAGAAGCTGCAGAGTTATTAAGCTTTCGGGAATCTCAAGGAAAAGCAAATCAAGCTGTTATAGAATATTTTGACTCTGGCTTAGATGAACTGGCACATTCCGGTATTAACAATGACAATCTCAAATGTAAGGGAAAGGTTCGAGATGAATAGTTTTTATTTGGCACTTGCTTGGTAATTTTCCATTCTGGCTTCTGCCTACTGCTTAGTGACTGGCTAAAATATATCCAGTGTCCTCCTATGATTTGCTGCCATGTTGTTGTGTGCTGTTGCTGGGTTGATTTTACAACACTGCTAGAAATGGTCAGGTGGTAGGTGTGCTTAGTGTCAGACTCTCAGTCCGAATGCTGACATTCAGCTGACATTCGGTGTCCTTATCAGTTACATTCTGTCTCCATTCTACTAAAGAATCTGTCCTCAAACCCTCAAGGTGTGCAGATTTCACCCACAGTGGGCATCACATATGTGCATGATAGTACATTCTGCACGTAGATGCCCAGGACACTTTCCATAGCACTGTTGTTCATTAATGAGACAATACCTAAGATCCCAGATCATGCTTGCACAGCGATCTACGTTCATTTAGCTGCACGGTGCTTGTGCTACAGCACCCTTCTGCACTTCTGGTTTTAGTGGTAGCTAACAAAAGCCAATGTGATTCTGGGCTGCATCAACAGGAGCGTAGCATCTAGGTCAAGAGAAGTGACAGTACCACTCTGTTCTGCTTTGGACAGACCCCACCCGGAATACTGTGTCCAGTTCTGGGCACCACAATTCAGGAAGGACATTGACAAGCTGGAACGTGTCCAGAGGAGGGTGACCAAAATGGTAGAAGGTCTGGAAACCATGAAGCTCTATGAGGAGCAGCTTAGGAAGCTAGGGATGTTTAGCCTGGAGAAGAGAAGGCTAAGAGGCAATGTAATAGCTATATTTTAATATTTGAAGGGATGTCAAGTGGAGGACGGAGCAAGCCTATTTTCTGCTGCTCCAGATATGGAACAATGGCCTCAAACTTCAGGAAAAGATATTTCTTCTAAACATTAAGAAGAACTTACTGATGGTCAGAGCTGTTTGACCGTAGAATCCACTGCTTCCTGAGAGTGTGGTGGAGTCCACATCTTTGGAGGTTTTTAAACAGAGTTTGGGTGGCTAATTGTTGAGAGTTCTTTGATTGGGTCTTCCTGCATAGCAGGGGGTTGGACTGGATGGCCCTTGGGGTCCCTTTCCTTTCTGTCATTCTATACTAACATTGTGTAACTGAAGGCATATCTGCCCAAGTGCCTGCTTCTTATCTCCTAGTGAAATGGGAAATGCTTGGTTGCTGTTTCTGCAGTCCCACTGAATCAAGTGCAATCTTGAGGGCACTGGTGAATAGTCGTGCACCATCCAAGAATGCAGAAATGCTTTTGCAATGGTTATACTTGCAGAACTCCACTCACACAGCTCACTCTCAGGCCATTTCCGCACTAGCCTGTTACAGCGCGATGATTCCACTTTCAACATCCTCTGGAATCCTGGGGTTTGCAGTTTCGGGAGCAGCTGGCCAGCCCCTTCCAAAACTGCAAACCCTAGGATTCCAGAGGATGTTAAAAGTGGAATCATCTGAAATATTTGGCTCAAGCAATGTTAAGGAAGGTTTCGGATAAACAAAGAGAAGATTTAGATAAGCCTATAATAGAAAGGGCAACTAAATTATATGAGCTGGCAGAGATGGATAAATTGACATTAAAATTAAAAAATAAAAATAAAAATTTCTTTAAAAGTGAATGGGAGATCTTAAACCCTTTATGGGAAAAATATTGGGGGGATTACGCAACGATTGGATTATATGAATAAGAGTAATAGTAATATTTTTAATAAATATAATATAACTGTTATGTTTGGAAGTAAATAAATATGAAAGAGTACAATGGAATGGGAAGTGATTACCATTAGGAGAAAGATGTACAATAGATGTGAATGTTAAAAAATGCAGTTGAATAGATTAGAGTATAATGTATTGCTGTAAAGTGTAAGTGATAGTATTTAGTGGAGCAGGATGAGTAAGAATTATTCGTAATAACCCCGTGATGATAAAGGAAGAAGTCGTTGTGTAAATATGAATAGCGTGAGGCAGTGAAGAGAAGAAGTAAGAAGGAATAAAGACGAAACAGGAATAAGGTAAAACAGGTATGTAAAGGGATATAAATTAGAAAAATTAGTAAAATCACAATACAATGTACATCTATCGTAAAGGTATTTATAAGAGTGAATGTATGGATAAGAATGAGTAAGTAATTAATTTACAGACAGAAAAGATCACGGAAGGTGAAATGAGAAGGTGTAAGTGGTTGCAGGTATATATGCTAATAGTTTATAAAATATTAAGTCTGTAATATAATAAATAGTAATTGAAATTGTGATAATTTAGAAGGTATGTATGTATGTATATATATATATGTTAATTTTTTTCTTTTTTCATGTTTTTTTGTTTTTTGTTTTCAGTTTCTTCTTTTTATGTCATTTATGTTGTGTTTTTGTTTTATTTTTATTTTTTTTTAATGTCTAGTTGTTTTTAATGTAAAGTTGTGGTTATAGTGTTTGTCATTTTGTTTTTATTTGAAATAAATAAAGCTATTTTAATAATAAATTTAAATAAAAAAAAGGGGAATCATCGCGCTATAACAGTCTAGTGTGGAAATGGCCTCACACATGTACAACTGCATGTATAAAGGAATTTACATTAGTGTAAAACATGAATGGAATTCCAGCTCCTGTTAGTGACCTACTGGTGCATAACCAGAGGTTATGCACGCGTATATACGTTTTTGTGCTTTATGCTGGAAAACTTCAAAAAATTTAGTCCCAGGCTGAAATCCTACATCATGTTTGTGCGGAGTAAATCTGTACTCAGGTAGATGCTATCTCTGTTGCTCAGTTACTCTGTTACTCCATGATTGTAAAGTCATACTCCATTTCCTTGATGTACACCTTCCAGCTATCCCAGTTTGGCAGGAACAGTCCCAGTAAATCCTTTGTCATCCCACTTTTCCAGATGCCTTTAAAATGTTCCAGTTTCTCTTGCCTCCTTCCACTTCCCCCTTTTGTCATCAACCTGCTTCATTTGCTGGAAACTGAATTTGCAAAAGGAGCTTGCACTCAGCAGAGAGGAGAGGAGAGGAGAGGAGAGGGCAGAGGTTTTGCCTTCCAGCTAGGCTCAGGAAAAACCAAACGGCTCAGCCTCTCCTTGCTTGCATGTTCTTCCTCCTTAATAACATCTGTCATCTTGAGCACCCTCTGAAGTTGCTTGGCCACATGTATCTTGGTTATCATCCATGACATGTCAGATGGTGTGTTGGTGTAGGATCTTGGCCTTCATCTTCATAAACAGAAAAATTTGAGAAAATCAGCACAAACACATAGGGCTTCCCTCCTGTCTAGTAGTTTTTTAAACTCTCTTGAACTCTGAGGGACTGAGCCCCTTTCCACACAACAATCTTATAGTGTAATTATTCCACTTTCAAGCTCCTAGAGAATCCTGGAGTTTGCAGCTTCGGGAGGGGGCACCACTAGGCAGGAAAGTCATAGAATCATAGAATCATAGAATCATAGAAATGTGGAGTTGGATGAGACCACAAGGGCCATCCAGTCCAACCCCCTGCCATGCAGGAAAACCCTCAAAGCCCTCCCAACAAGTGGTCATCCAGCCTCCGCTTAAAAACCCCCAAAGAAGGAGACTCCACCACACTCCGTGGCAGCACTTTCCACTGTCGCACAGCCCTGACTGTCAGGAAGTTCCTCCTGAGGTTCAGGCGGAATCTCCCCTCCTGCAGCTTGCATCCATTGCTCCTTGTCCTGGTCTCAAGAGCAGGAGAAAACAAGCCCACTCCCTCCTCGACATGACATCCCTTCAAATATTTAAACATGGCTATCATGTCCCCTCTCAACCTTCTCTTCTGCAGACTAAACATCCCCAGCTCTCTAAGTCTGTCCTCACAGGGCATGGCTTCCAGGCCCCTCACCATTTTGGTTGCCCTCCTCTGGACCTGCTCCAGCTTATCCATATCCTTCTTGAATTGGGGTGCCCAGAAATGGACACAGTATTCCAGATGAGGTCTAACCAAAGCAGAGTAGAGTGGTACCAGTACCTCCCTCGATCTAGACACCATACTCCTATTGATGCAACCAAGAATTGCGTTGCTTTCCTTGGCTGCCGCATCACACTGCTGACTCATGTTCAGCTTGTAGTCTATTAAATGTACATTTTGTGTGTCAAATTTCTCCTAAGTCTCAGCTCTTGGAGCAGAAGTTTTTCACTTGGAACCACAACAGCTGTTTATATAGAACAATTAAATTCATTTCATTCAGCACTGGACATTTTGCCCTCTTTTTTCTCCTGCTGAGTTGGTACTATTTCGCCTCCACCCTTGTTCACATACAGCAAAATGTCTTGGGGCAGACCTGTCTGCAATCATGGTTAATTTTACTTCTATAAAATGTACTAGTAAATTTCCTTGGCCTCTTTTCTCTCCCAAGCCCATCAAATACTAACTGCTTTAAAGAATTAAATTACTTAGATTGCAAGCCCCTCTGGGACAGAAATATGTATCTGGAAAACCTCATCTGGTTGGAACCTGTTCTGAGCTTATGGAATGGAGAGGGCCGTGGCTGGAATTCCACCAGTGTTTTACATTCACCTAAGTTCTGCATAACACACTGCAGCACATTTTTGGCCATTGCGTAATGTACGTGTTTCATTCACAGTTGCATAAGCAGAGTTCCATAAGGGAATTGGGTCTGTCAGAGTGAGGTTTAGGGATCCATGAGTGGAGTTGAGGAGCTGAATGGTTGGAAGAGTTAGTCAGCCTCAGTTAGGGTCTGGGTTCAAGTTAGTTAGGGCAGTTAGTTATAGGATATGAGTGAGAGATGGGTGTTAGAGTTAGCACCAGTCGGGATGTATATGTATTAAACAAGTAAGCTATGAAATTATGTTCAACTTCTGATTAATAAAATCATTATTTTTGTATTATACACTTGAGCTTCTGAGAGCACTCCATACGGGAAAGCCTGACTTCAGTCCTGGTGTCTGTGGTGGCCACAAGTTAATCAAGGATGGTGGTGTCTAATGATGTTATAAGAGGAATAAAGTTTTCTGCAGGAACCATGAGGGCATTTAGGAGATCTCCACAGTTGGTGGCCATGGGACAGAAGGAAGTCCACACATTGGTGGCAGAGGTGGGACCAGAGGTGGGACGCCTTTGGTGTCATTGGCTCTTCCATCAAATGTGAAGTTCTCTGCAAATCTTTCCCCTTCAACCAATTGTGAGGGCTTCACTAATCCCATCTCTGCCACCAACTGATGCTTAGAAGTCAAAACTTCTACCAAATTTGTTCAATTGATGGAATTTTGCAGTAGTGACTTGGCAGCTTTGGCAAGCTATATTACAGTGTACAAGCTTGTGGCTCAGGGCTCCTATTCTGTTCAGAGTCTGGTCTTTCACGGAGGGGAACTGTTATGTACACCTTCCTTTCCCTAAATCAAGTCTGATCCTTGAGTCATTGCCTACCAATATTTCCCAGTGTAGCTGGGAGAAGCAATTCCACATTGTGTATTTGTGTATGTTTTCATTATCACATTTTTCTCCCAGCATGGAGCCCAAGATGGCTTACAATCTAAGAGCAGGAAGTGGATACAGAAACTCTTGTCCAGTCAAAAGCCTGATCAGTGTGTTAGTTATAGACAGTGGTAATGGATAGAAGCCATGTCAGTGGGATAGGGAATCCATCCCAGGTTTCAGTCTGAATTGTGAAAGGAACTATCCAGGGTTCTGAAGCTCTTTGGGGATAGGCTTGGATTCTGCCTCCTATTACAGTTGTGAAAAGACTTGTGCTCCCAGGGTGGAATGACAAAAATATCTATGGCTCAGCCAACAGATGTTCTTCTTGCTTTAGCTGCACACGGTGCATTGAATAGATATCAGTGTTAAGAAAATGTATTTTTGTGAATGTCCTTCATGCAGTCATTAATCACAGTGAAAGTAGACCTGTTGGAGAGACAGGTACATGGTAAACCAGCCCTTACGTAATTTTCATGGATTCAATGGATCAGCTCTTGTTGGTAATATATGAGGACAATATGATCAGCTTATATTAATGTATGCAAGTTAATCCACATTCATATCCTATACACTTCTCCCTCCTTTCCATTTCTATTTCTCTTTTCTTCTTTTCCCCCTTTTTTTCTCCTCCTTCCTCTTGGAAGTGCCTTGATTGTCTATGCCTGCACGGCTGGATGTTGGACTGGATGACTCTTGTGGTCTCTTCCAACTCTTAAGATCTAAGTACATTTTTTTCAAGTTCAAATGAAAACCCAAGTGGCTTCATCATCCTGCAGACATGGAAGCCATTGATGTTGAACTGCGGGGGGAAAAAGATACTTGAAGAATCCATGGAAGATGGGCAAGTCAAGGACGCTCTGCCACAGCTGAAGAACTGCCTTCTTGGATCAGATCCCAGGCCTCTGTGTGGAGGGTTTTGCTTCTTCCACTGATGCCCTGGGAGGACACCCATCAACAGAGCATGGAAGTGACAGCTCACCCATGATGGACAAGGGCCCATCTGCTTGCAAAGTGCAGCTAAAGTGGAAGTTCAGGATAGTTCAATTCCTTTTGGACTCTGCACAGCTGTGACTAATAAAGACACATTTCCAGGCAAGGTCAGATTGGGCTTTTCCAAGGATTTCTGTAACCCGTGTCCAGAAACGCTTCTGTTTGGCTTGACCTATTAAAAGATCTAAGAGTTTAAGAGTTTCTGAATCTTACCCGAAGGAAGTGTGGCTGATATGAAGGGGCTGTGTCCTTAATCGAAAGCGATTTCAAACGCACAAATGTCATATTGGAAAAGTGACCATTAAATGATGGACCTTGACTACTAAGCGTGCTTTGCAGTGACCTGGTGATACTTGTCCTTTTTTTGTGGTGTGTCACCAGACAGAGAGCTTGTTGCATGAGAGGCCATGTCACAAAGCATATGTTCCCATTTTGGTAACTGAATACTCTTCTGAAGAGCTCCAAACAATCTTTGCAAGAAACACTGGTGCTTTGAACAGCCTTGAGGGAAGTCTTTCACTGCTGCTAGTCAGAAATGGATAAATCAGATGTTTTTGCCTGCATCTGTTTTTTGCCAGTGTGAATCCCATGCCATTTTTGTTGTTAACTGCTGTCAAGTTGACTTCAACCTATGGCAACCCTATGAATGAAGGGCTTTCAGGACACTCTGTTATCAACAGCGCTGCTAAGTTCTTGCAAACTCAGGGCAGACCTGGCTTCCATGGTAGAATGTGGTACAGTCTTTGTCTCTTCCTACAGCTTTCCACTTCTCCCAGCATTATCATTATCTTTTCCAGAGTCACGTCATCTCATGATATGTTCAAACGAAAGCTTTGCCACCTTGGAATGTGGTGGAATCTCCTTCCTTGTTTGGAGGTTTTTAAAGAGAGGCTGGATGGCCATGTGTTGGGAGTGCTTTAATGGTGTCTTCTTGCATGGCAGAATAGGGTTGGACCGGGTAGCCCCTGGGTCTCTTCCAACTCTAGGATTCTATGATTCTAAAAGCATTTTGACGGTAGAATACGCTGCTGCCTGGGAGTGTGGTCGAGTCTTGTTCTTTGGAGGTTTTTAAACAGAGGCTGGATGGCGATCTGTCCAAAAGAGTGCTTTGATGTTGTCCTCCTGCATGGCAGGAGGGAGTTGGCCTGCATGGCCCTTGAGGTCTCTCCAACTCTAGAGTTTTATGGTTCTAAGCATGTCGGCAGATAGAATGAGGTTGCACAATGATGGTATTCAACAGAAGAATGACCCAGCTCAACTGCCACTTAAGTACACAGGTGTACATAAACACGTAGTTATATATTATTCTTGTATCAAACCTACTATGCTCCTCTGTGCCTGAGAATACTATTGTGCTCTGGTGGCTTCTGAGCTGACCACAGGTGTCTTGTTGGCCCCTGTATTGGGAATAGGAGCCTGGACTAGGTAGGCTTTTGATTTCATCCAGCAGGGATCTCCATCTGTTCAGTCAGGGCTCTTGCATTCAGCCATTCCACCATTTTGAGTACACGACAATCAACATGCTTTCTTCCAGCTTTATGATTCTAGCCCCACAAATCTACTTTAATGGGCAGCAGCTGTTCCAAGAGAAGGAGGCACATTCTCCTGGGTGGATAATTTCTCCATTATCCCCTTTCCACCAGCCAGCATGGCTGCAACGAGACTTGCAAGAGAGGTCCTGCTTCTGGTTGCCACTGCCTCACTCTCTGGTGGGAGTGGGTGGGAATACCAGCCACTCATGCTCTGATTGCAAGCAAAGACCATCTCTGATTGCAAGCAGCTGATGTCCAGTAAAGTACATCCTGCAGGGCAGTTATGGTGATGGCAATAGTGTCACTATTGTGACCACATAAGGATCATGAATCTGGAGCAGTTATTCATCCATAGGTGACACATCTTTAGCTAGTGAATGTCATCCATTATCCCACCCACCCACCCACCCCGGACAGTGCTGCGCAAAATTACTTTTCAATTACATCACATACCAAAATAAAAGACTTCAAAAGTGTTCCTTAGATGGTCAGCGAAAAAGATCTGAATGTCTTCGGAAGTTCAACTTGATCACCTGCACCCCATATATATTATTAAATCAATTGCAAATCATAGTAAAATTGTTCTTTTCTTTCTTTTCTTTAGCCCTTTGAAGTTTGTCAGTTACTCTTTCAATCAGAACTACTGGCCATATCTTGTTATATCTGAGCATCACAGAAATATATCAGGTCTCCTTTAAATCTTTCCAAAACTGAACAATGACCAAGTTGGAAGCTACTACTAAATAACCAAGTAGGGCAGAGCTTTCCAAACTTTTCATGCTGGTGACACACTTTTTAGACATGCATTATTTTGCGACGCAGTAATTCAGTAAGTAATTCAGTAAGTGAAGGCAGCCCTTCCACCTGAGCCTGGTCTGCTGCTGCCCTCGCTGGGGTCTTCCTCGCCCCAAGCAGTGGCAGCGGGAGAGGCAGCCCTTCCACCTGGACCTGGGCTGCTACCACCGCCCTCGCTGGGGTCTTCTTTGGCCCAGGGCGGTGGCAGAGGCAGCTTCTTTACCCAGGCCTGGCCCACCATTGTGGCAGAAGAGGAAGCCCCTTTACCCATTACATTTAGACAACACACCTACACACTGCAGCTGACACACTAACATGTGGCAATACACAGTTTGGAAAGCTCTGAAGTAGGAGTTTGAGAGATACCTTTGGAGTCAAAGTTTTGTTTTTAAACAAATTTAATCTCTCAGGTATTGGTTAAGCACAGATTGGCCAGATGGGGCTCTGTGCAATCCATCTTCTCAATCGGAACACTATGCAATATTTAAGAGCTGAAGAGTGGAATTACTCATGGAGCTTTGCATATTACACATCTCAATATGAACTTATAAGTGAGCGCTCAGTCCTGGGATTAACGAGGTGACTATGTTCTGCTATTGTATCATCGCTCCGGGGCTCCCCCTGACAGAACACTGAGAGAGCATCATGGATTAGTCATTCCATGCAACAAAGCCCATGGTGCTCATGAATATGTTTGCTGGCTCTCAAAATAAGAACATTTGGGAGCATGGGGTGGGGCCGTGAGGTGGACCCAGGACTGTGCTGTGTTTATCTAACATACCCAACTGGAGCATGTGCTTACAGGCTCCCTGACTCCCAATTGTGCCATGTCTGTACATGATAGCAGGCTGGAACGAAGCAAGCAGATGAAATTCCCAACAACGACGATTTCATAACACAAAGTAATACTGAAATGGACATGAAGGGGACTCAGTGGTAGAGTGTGCTGGGACACAAGGGCTGATCCTGGGGGGCCTTCTTGTTGTTATTGATGATGGAGGTAGTGAATGTCATCAAGTTGGTGTCAAATTACAGCAAGCCTAGGAATGAGACATCTTCAGGAGGCCTCTAAGAGACATCTAAGAAACATCCAAGAGTTTGGCCTTATTGTTGTTGTTGCTGTTCTTGTTGCTGCTGCTGTTGGTAGTGTGTGTGTCATCAATTTGGTTTCAAATTATGGCACCCAAGAGTGATAGACATCCAAGAGACCCTTAAGAAACCATCAAGAGAAGGTCTTGGTGGTGGTGGTAGTGGTATGTTACGATCAAGCTGTCTACAAATTATGACAACCCTAGGAATCAGAGACCTCCGGGAGACCCTTAAGAGGCCTTCAAAAGAAGGTCTTGGTAGTAACGGTGGTGAGGGTGATGTCTGCCATTAAGTTGGCTGCGAATTATTACAACCCTAGGAATGAGAGATCTCCAAGAGAAGGCCTAGTGGTGATCAAGTACCTATTATTCATCATTATGGAGTCTAATATGAAATACAACAGAAGATTCCAGGGCTGTGAAAGAAAGAAATGTGAACTTTTTCCCAAGGGCATCTTCTCATAACTTTGAAAGCTCTAAATCTACCCATAATCTCCATTCTGTTTGGGAGCACAGCCTCGTGACTGTCAAAGTTATTGTACCAATCTTTACTTAAAGTACTTTCAGTGAGCCATACACACGGCAGCGATTAATTCTTAGGAATCACTTATTGTTGATTCATTCCTTCACAAATGGACTGGTGCTCTGCTACTCAACGTGGTGCTTCCTGGACTGGTTCTGGTCCAAGAGACATCAGATGCTGGTCCTTGGAGAGTTTCCAGGATAGGAAGAAACATCTGATGGGCACAAACATGCTGGGTGGGTGGGCAGGAATGACTAGTCCTCCATATCAGATAGCTGAGGAAGCACTGGGGTAATGCAAACATGCATGTAAGGTCCACTGGAGAATTGTCTGTCTGTCTGCCTGTCTGTCCATCCATCATCTCAGCCCCTCTGGTTAAAGGATTTCAGCAGTGCTGGAAAAGTTCCTTTTTTGGACTATAACTTTGCGAATCGCCTAGCCAGTATGAGGGATTCTGGAAGTAATAGTGCAAAAAAGGAACTTTTCCAAGCCCTAGATCACAGACAGCCACAATTGTCTGGGTTCTTTCTTTGCCACTTATACCAGAGACCTTCCATCAGTCAAAACTTCATAATACAGGGATAGCTGGACTAATAGTCCAATTTAGTGTTAAATCATATTCATCAATCAGCTCAGCTCCACTCTTCTAACAGAGATGTACTACCTAACAAAAAGATATGCGGCTGATAGTCTAGAAGTTTTGTCCATTTTGAGGCAAGGAAAAGCTCAGACTGGGAGTGTGGAACGAGCTGTCTTCTACATGTCGCTGAAATACAGCTCCTATGCCCTCAGTAGCAAGGCTTGTGATGAAGGATGATAGGAGTTGTAGTCAAACAACCTCAGCAGAGCAGCACTTTTCACACTCCTGACCTTGATGCAAAGACAAGGATCAAATCTATGACTGAGGACTCAGACCAACAGAACACATATATCAGAACCCCAGGAAATAGTATGAAGCGCCATAATAGAACATCCATCATGATGCTAAACAAGGCGGGTCCCGCCTCTAGGGGTACCAAACTATGCTTATCTTATTCCAACACATGGAGATGAGTAATTTCAAAAGTCTCTCCCCTCACCCCCAAAAAATAAACCTAGGGAGATTGCAAGAAGTTTTCTACATTTTCTATATTTTTAAAATTTTTAAAAAATATTTCAGGACTGTTTTATTTTTGTTTTTCCCAGGAAAAAAGCCCATGGGCTGCAACCCTCCCTCAAGGAGATGGAGCACCATGTGATGTGAATGGAGTGGTACAGCCGTTCCACAATGCATGCAACAGCTCCACTGGCTACCAGTAGGGAAAAAGTCAAGATAGGAATAATCAAATGAACACACAAATGTCTTATTACTGAATTGTGACACTGTGCAACAGAATGTGAACCTTCATGTACATATGAAAGTGTGGAATGTACAGTGTACCTCTGTTTGTGCGGTGCTCACAAGCACGGCCCTGCTGGTATAACTCTGCTTCCAGAGCTTTGACCTAAATGCAGAGGCCCTTTATCAGCAATAGGGGAACTTATCCGTGCAGAAGAATAGTGTATTGCTGGAAAAATATTCTAGTTTGAAAGTACAAAACTAGAGTACAAAACTCTAGTGGCTTCCAAGACTGTTGGTTAATCCCCACTAGAAGTCACCAATATCAGTAAATTCTACTGATTCAGCAAGACTACCATAGATGGTGCTGAGAAGAGGATTCTGGTGTGTATTTTTCCTTGTGTGCAATGTTTTTTAGAGTTCTCCAATGTGCTGAAACCCACCCGCAAGTTGGATTCACCACCTTAGGGGGTGATGCAGTGGTTTGAGCACTGGACTACGACTCTGGAGATCAGAATTCAAATCCCTGTTGTGGAAATCCAGTGAGTGATCTTGGGCAAGTCACACTCTCTCAGCCTCAGAGAAAGGCAACCCCCCCAAACAAATCTTGCCAAGAAAACCCTGTGATATGTTCACTGTGTGTGTGTGTGATAATAATAATAACATTTATTTATATTCTGCCTCTCTCGACGGATCGAGGCGGTACTACAACAGTACATCAATAAGTTAAAAACAGTTAAAACATAACCCATTCTCCCCACCCACCAAACCATCTAAACCCTCTAAAACACATTAACTATTAAAAACAAGAGGACAGTTGGTGGGAGGGGTGGAGCACTAGTCTGGGAAGGCCCGTCGGAAGTGTTGTCAGACCAGCTGTTGACTTGTGGTGACCCCATGGATTTCATGGAGTTTTCTTAGGAATCCTCAGAGGTGATTTTGCCAGTTCTTTCCTCTAAAATAGAGATTACAGAGCATGACATTCATGGCTGGTCTCCCATCCAAGTACTAACCAGGGCTGACCCTGCTTAGCTTCTAAGATTTAGGGTTACCATAAATTGGAAATGATTTGAAGGCACACAGCTACAACTTGGGATACCTCCTTTGAAGTTCAGACTAAGACCCAGAGTAGGTTCACCACCTCAGTGGCAGGGGAACTATCATCGTGTCGATGCATGGCATGGAATGGTGTCGTAAAAATAAGAGGATGTGAAACAGGAATGGTTTCAAGAGCAAATAAAAGGGTCTGAGAACAAACCAAGACTGAACTCTCCCTGGAAGCCAAGATGTCCGAGCTGAGACTGTCATATTTTGTACGTTATCATGAACCGTAGGTTGAAACTGATTTAATGGTAAACAACAATGACAACAGCAACAAAAGACACAAACATAGTTCAGGCCTGTATCAGGTACAATTACGCATATGCATTATCAGATCACCTGTAATAATCTACTCAATCTCTGTCTGTGTGTGTTTGGCTAGGCATTTCCTAAGCATGAACCTAGTCAGCTACTTGCAATGAGTTTAGGGAGTCTAATGTAATATTTTATATATTTTTCCCCTAATAAGTTGTTTTGTTACTTGGTTTCAGAGTACTATGTTGACTTTTTTAAAAATTTTAATAAGAGAACTTCAGTTTAATTGATCTACACCATCTAAACAATAACTAAAAATAGAAAAGGATGGCAAAAATTTTCAAGACAGAAATAGGCGACCATTGGTTTGTATATCAAACCAAACGGCACAAAAGAAGTATTTATTTAATTATTTATTTATAGTGCAATAAGCACTTCTGGATCTGTGGAATGAAGAACCGTATCAGTGGTAGCTTGATGCTTCCATCTGAGAGGGCTGATATATGCACCCAGGTTTTAGTATGCACTTTAAAGCACTATCTTTGGTCCTGAACCTATTTGGTGAATACAGTTCAGAATCTTGAGTACCTCTTTTAAAGCTCACACTAAAACCCAAAATGGATTCATCGCCTCAGCGACATGGAAGCCAACAGCTGGCCCTGGGAAACTGAGAAATGTTGTCATAAATAAATAAGATTAGAATTCTGAGCTCTCGGCGCCTCTTCTCTGTCCCCAGGGGATGAAGGGAGGATTCTGAGGGTGATAGCGCTGCCTTCAAAGGTGTCTCTTTCTCTGTGTATGTTCCTCATTTGTTAGATTTTGTGGTTGATATCCCGTATTTATGTCACTGCAAACTGGCTTATGTCCAAGTCAAGGCATGTACCGAAAAGGGGGGCTGGCACATGGCTGAGTTTTGCTCAAGACTTGCCCACCTCTCCCCAGAGCAGTGTAGTGATGCCACCAATCCCTTTCTGGGAGATCCAATCTCTCTTACCTTCCCTGGGTTCTGGAGAATTTAACGAGCTCAACACTCTCCCCTTTTCCCTTATGTTTTTGGGAGAAAGGGAAAAAAATAGTATTCTAGAAGTTCCTGGTAGACCTTGCGATGGAGACATGTGAATAGAGCTTCCCACTGTCCCTAAAGAAACAAAGCAGATTTGTTATGATGCTTCAGTAATATAAGAAAATAATGCATTAAGAATTAATAGAAGATATATCGAGGAACTCAACCAGCTTAAAACACTGGCACTCTGCTTCCCTCCCCTCTGCTTATAAGAGGAAGAACCAAACCCATAGGAACAGGCATAAAGAAAAGAAATATTATTCTCCAACTCCAGGTCGCCTTCCCCAGCCCTCCAAATCCTTTCAAAAGAATGGAAAACCTAATGCATCTGACTGGATGGTCCCTGGTTTCCTTATAACCCTTTCGTGGGATTTCTTTCTTTGCTCTAACAGAGTACTTGGCTGCAAGCTGCAAACCCCGGCATTCCATAGGATGTTGAAAGCAGAATAATAGCACTATAACTAGTGATTGGTGAACCGAATCCTCGAATCTTTGGCAAGGATTCGAGATTTGCGAACCCGAATCCCTGCACCAAAATAGGCAAACCAAATCTTTTGAGTCTACCAACCAAATAGTTTGTTGGAGACCGGGACACCTGAAAACCTGGGCGACCAGACACACAGGGGGAGATGGCAAGTAGGTGAGTTTTTCCCTTGGAGTAAAAATGGCCTTTGCTAACAATTTCAGAAATTACATCTGGGGTTGCATTCCAATATATTTAAACTGAACATTTAATATTTAAGTTCAGCACTTGACTGGAAGGTACAGTGTTCTTGAGATTTCAAGGGCAGCTGAAAAATTCCTTTGCAGGGCTCCCTTGCAAAGCTCTTTCAGACACAGTTCTGGCCTTTGGAGTTTTACCAGGTGCCACAGCCTTCTCTGCCAAAGTGTGCTGGTGCATCATCAAGCTACAAACCCCAGGATGCCAGGAGGAGCTATGCAAAGAAGAGCCAGTTTTGACATGGATTATCTCTGTACTATAGTAGGTGGCCCTGTTTACACAGGCAGGAAAATGTGGGATTAATCCACATTTTCCTGCCTGTGTAGAAAGGCCTTTATGTCATTTTCAGTCTGGGGAGAACCTGAGGCAAAACTAGGACAATTGTCCTGGCCAGATTTCTTCAGAGGAAAGCTTGCCCTTGCCTAGGCTTTTGCTAAGGCTGAGAGAGTGTGTCTTGCCCAAGATTATTCTTCTTTCCCTTGCTTTTTAAACCCTTTAAAAAAAAAGGATTTGAAAGATTTGAGATTCGTTGGATTTGTGGATTTCCAGAACCTTTCAGGGATTGGATCCAGATTTGGATTTGGGAAATTCTGGATTTGTCCCATCCCTAACTATAACACTCTAGTGTGGAAATGGCCAGATGTATCTCTCTGTGATCACAATGTAAATAGAGCCAGTAAATGGAGCCCATTTTACATGGGGACATGTTGTGCATTGAGGTACATTGATTATCAGGACATGTTGTGCAGTGAGAGCCCCTGTTACCCATTGGGACATCTTGTGCCATATCCTGTTCTGCATCATCACAAATCACTAGCATGGTTGTGCTTCATGTCAGTGACATGGCTCCATCATCATAAAGTTATGCATTTTAGGCTCTGATGTGGATTCTTGGCTACTGTTGTTGTTTTTTTAATTTGAGCATCATTCTCTGTGCAACTTGTGATGCTTGATCTATATTGCGTTGTGACCTCATCAGTGGTTGTCTGTTGCTACATCCCCCTTGTAATTTCACCAGAACCTACTCCCCCCATGACATCACAATGCTTTATCACCAGAGGACAGGATCAACATTCAAAATGACCTGGACAGATTGGAGAGCTGGGCCAAGGCTAACAAAATGAAATTCAACAGAGAGAAGTGTAAGGCCCTGCACTTAGGTAGAAAAAATGGAATACAGAAATATAGGATGGGGGACACGTGGCTGGATAGCAATACGTGTGAAAGGGATCTAGGAGTCTTCATAGACCACAAGCGGAACATGAGTCAGCAGTGTGATGCAGTAGCCAAGAAAGCCAATGCAATTCTCGGCTGCACCAATAAGGGTATGGTGTCTAGATCAAGGGAGGTACTGGTACCACTCTACTCTGCTTTGGTTAGACCTCATCTTGAATCCTGTGCCCAGTTCTGGGCACCCCAATTCAAAGGACATGGTCAAGCTGGAGCAAGTCCAGAGGAGGGCGACCCAAATGGTGAGGGGCCTGGAAGCCATGCCCTGTGAGGATAGACTTAGGGAGCTGGGTATGTTTAGTCTGCAGAAGAGAAGGTGAAGAGGGGACACGATAGCCATGTTTAAATATCTGAAGGGATATCATGTAGAGGAGGGAGTGGGCTTGTTTTCTGCTGTTCCAGAGACCAGGACAAGGAGCAACGGATTCAAGCTGAAGGAAAGGAGATTCCACCTGAACCTCAGGAAGAACTTCCTGACGGTCAGGGCTATCCAGCAGTGGAATATGCTACCTGGGAGTGTGGTGGAGTCTCCTTCCTTGGAGGTTTTTAAGCAGAGGCTAGATGGCCATCTGTCAGGAGTGCTTTGAAGGTGTTCCTGCATGGCAGGGGTTGGACTGGATGGCCCGTGTGGTCTCTTCCAACTCTACATTTCTATGATTCTATGATTCTAAGGCCCTTTTTGCATGGCATTTGCCATGTGAAAGGGCGCCTGGAGCATCGTGCGATTGTGAGGAGTGATCTGCACGACGCACTCACAATTGCGTGATGCTCCAGGGTGGGGCAGGCACCGCTCGTGCACTTTTCATTTTCGGCTTTGAACCAAAAATGGTGAATGGTAACACATTGCTCTAGGGCCCCACGCGCACTTGCCATGCGTGTGAGCCTCCGGAGCCATGGCGGTCACACTCCTGCCCCAGTGCAGCCTGGGAAAATCCCAGGCTGCACTGCAGAAGGAAGAGGCAGGGCTCTCGCGCTACCTGCTTGGGAGCAGGCACCTCGTGTGAAACCGAAGCAGCGGGGACACGAGAGCCTCTCGCTGGAGGCTGCTCGTGCGATCCCCGCATCCCAGCGCCGGAAAAAGGTAAGCTGTAGAAAGGGTTCCTGTCTCTCTTGTTCCCACCAAACACACCTGAGAGGGTGGTGCGAGACAGAGAAGAGCCTGTCCAGATGATCTCAAAGTTCTGCTAGGGTGATAAGGGAGATACAATCCTTCAGACAACCTGGACCCAAGCTGCAGACGGTTTTATAGATCAAAACCATCACTTTGAACTGTCGCTCTCTGAGGCCTAAATTCTGGAGCAAATCCATCTGCTTCAGGTCTAATCCAGACCAGTTTTGGATTGGAGCACACTGGGTCGATTCAGTTCCAGATTGGATTGTACCAACTCGAGGCGATGTGGAAGTTTCCAGACTGAGTTTGCATGAATTGACAGGACGGAACAATCAGACTCATAGCTTCTCTCTTTGTTCTTTTCAAAACAACAGGTTTAAAAATAAGGAAATTCTGAGGCTGCTGAACATTCAAGCCCCTGGAGCTAACGTTATGCAATCTGGCTGAGTTACTTTGCTCTTTAGGGACTACCAGGACTCCAAGTTTTATTCAGAGCTATGAAGAAACAGAAATGTTACAGTCATTTTGAGTTTCAAATACAAATGAACTAGAACAAATCCACAGCGCTGGATTATCCATGTTTGACTTGGGAGAAGGGACAGTGTATAGCTTGATGTAGGCATGGTCAAAAATATTCAGAAAATGATTGAAGAACATGGGGGTTTTGAGTGTTGAGAAACCCTGAAAAGAAGACTCCTGGACTGATGAGAATTGTCACAGTTCAAGACTTATTCTGCCTTTTTTCTCCTGCTCCAGAGACTAGGACACAGAGCAATGGCTTCAAACTTTAGGAAAAGAGATTCCATCAAAATGTTAGGAAGAACTTCTCGATGGTAAGAGCAGTTTGACAGTGGAATATGCTGCTGCCTGGGAGTGTGGTGGAGTCTCCTCCTTTGGAGGTTTTTGAACAGTGTCTGGATGGCCATCTTCAGAAGTGCTTTGATAGTCTGTTCCTGAAGGGCAGAATCGGGTTGGGCTAGATGGCCCTTGGGGTTTTATCCAACTCTATGATTCTATTCTGTACAAGATTGCACTTGGCTGTTTTGAGCATTAAACAGCTTTATCTACAGAGAGAGCATTTCTGTGTAGAAAATTAAGATCTGGAATCCTCTGTCATGGTCTACATTGCATAATGTTATGTAGACCTAGCTATGTAGCAGAAACACTGAGAAACCCTGTTAGTGAATTGCAAAGATGCATAATGAGACGCCAGCAAGAATGTTCCAAAGCACTTCAGCTCTCCCTCACTGGTGTCCTGATGAACAACCGGTCCTGTCGTACATTGTTCCCAATGCACATTGGTCCTAATGCACATTGGTCACTTTGCTGTCTGTCTTACATAGTAAAGTAACAGCAGCGCTTTACTGGTTGTGGACGTTACAGAACTGCCCCATTCTAATTTCTGAAGATTTAGCCTCCAACAGGATTCCAGCCAATATTTCTATGCAGAAATGCTATTTCCTGCACAGAAAAGGTTGCTTCCTGTGCAGAAAATGCTCTTTTCTGTGCAAGATAATCATCAGTGAATTTTGTACAGAGTAAGTCCTGAATTACGAATAGGCTTCAAAAACTTTGTGGTTTTTGAAGATTGTGTCACAACGCACAGAAAATTGCTAAAATTGCTTGCTGCTTCCTTCAAGAAGAAACTTAGTAAAGAATTACACCCCTAAGCCTGAGTTCAAATCACTATTCCACATCAGGTTAGTGGAAGTGATATTTCTCTTTTGCAGAATTGCTGCTGACTACCTGATATACCTTCTGCAAATCTGATTTATAAATAAAATGCACAATTCTACCTTCCCCCATCAAGATGTAGTTGTTGTAGTCACCCTCCCTACAATCTGAAAACAACCCCACTCCTCACCAGCCCTTCTGGCAGCTCCTAAAGTTTGCAGATAGTACACAAGTAGGAGATTCTTCAGAAAATCCAGGTCAATGCTACTCAAAAGTGGTGATCTTTGAACCAGTGTTGATCCTTAGCTACTGGCTGACTATCTGCAGAAAGTGATCAGGAAAGAAAGAAATAGTTGGAGTCAATGGGTACAAATGCAGTGTTGGTCTCCAACATGCTTGGAAAAAATCCAGTTTGCTGCTGCAGCTGCTGCTATTAGGTGTCTTCAAGTTGATTTTGTCTGATGGCAACCCCCTCCTTGGGTTTTCTTGGCAAGATTTACTTGAAGGAGATTTCCTATTGTCTTCATCTTAAAGTAAGAGAGAACGGCTTGCCCAAGGTCACTCTGTGGTTTTCGTGGCTGAACAGGGGTTCAAACTCTGGTCTGCCAGAATCCTGATGCTGCACTCAACCGCTTGTATCAGGTAGGCTTGGTTTTCTTGGCTGCATTTTTTTCATATGGTGTTTGCCATTGCCAGTCTCTGAGCCTGAGAGAATGGGACTTGCCCAACCAAGGTCACCCAGTGGGTGATTCAAGTAGGTATCCTGTCAGTAACTGAATTCACACACACACACACACACACACACACACGAACAAATATATAGCATAGCAATCAGGAAGAGGGAAAAGGGGAAGGCCGTGGGAAGTGGAAAAGAAAGGGGAAGTGGGGAGACAACAGCTGAAATGCAAACATGAAATGCAGTAGTTAAAGACAGTGTGTCAAAACTGGCGATTCAGGATGCAGGAGCAGCTGGTGGAGCAGTTGGTTTAACCTCTGAAGAAGAATTTGAAGGAGCTGGTTTCAGTAAACTGGAATGAAAAGCAGGGTGAATCAGTTTGTAAGTGTCAGGCAAAGAAAGTTCAAAGGTGACATCATTAATGGCACGTTTGACTGGGAAAGGACCAAAGTATTTGGGGGAGAGTTTTTTGGAGGGGCCATTGGAGAAAATGTTCTTGGAGGACAGCTAGCCAAGATTCCCAGGCAGCCGTTTATGGTCAGCAAATCGTTTGTGAGAAGCTTTTGAAGCTTCAAGAGCGGAACACACAGAGTCCCAAGTAGAAGAAATTTTTGTAATCCAAGAGGTGAGTGAGGTAGGTTGTGTTGCAGGGAGGGTTGTGGGGAGCGTTGGAAAGGGTTTCGGGTTGATGCCGAACACAACTTCAAAGGGAGTTTTGCCAGTTGTGGAGTGTAAAGCAGAGCTGAAAGCAAATTCCACAAAAGGGAGAAGGAGTGCCCAGTTGTTTTGGTTGGAATTGATGAAGCAGCGTTAGTATTGTTCAAAAGTTTGATTTGTGCGTCCGCTTTGTCCATCAGTTTGGGGGATGATAGGAGCTGCTGAGTTTTTGGGAAATGCCGAGGGATTTAAGGAGTGAAGTCCAGAATTTGGAAGTGAATATAGGTTCCCTGTCAGAAATGATTGTGGAAGGTAATCCATGGAGCTTCCAGGTGTTATTGATGAAGAGGTCGGCTAGTTTTTCAGCAGTAGGTACTTTTTTCAGTGGAATGGAATGAAATTGTTTGGAGAAATGATCGGTGACAACCCAAATGGTGTGAAATCCACAGGAGCTGGGTAGACTCACAATGAAGTCTCATGAAATAGTATCCCAAGGTAAGGAGGGAGCAGGGAGAGGCTGGAGAAGTCCATGCGGTTTAGAGGAAGAGGATTTGCAGATGTTGCAAACAGGGCAATTTTTTTATATAGTCTTGGACTTGTTTTGTGAGACCTGGCCAGTGGAAAAGTTTCCTGATGGAATGTAGAGTTTTCAGGAAGCCAACGTGGCCAGCAGGTTTGGAATTGCAATATCTCTTCAAAACTTTGATCTGGCAAGGTGGTGGTACGTAGATTTTAGTTCTGATGAAAGCCAAATCTTTAGCCCAGGTAATTGAGTCTTTGTGTGTTTGCAGCCAGGTATCCATTTGGTAGGCAGATTTTAGAGAGTGTTGGAGAGTAGAATCAAGAAGTGTTGAAGCTGATTCTCGGGCTCGTTGTTGCGCTCTGGTAGTGACTTGTAATCCAAAATTGTTTGGGGAGAAGAGAGGTTTCTCCTTGGTAGGAGAAGAGAAGGAGAGCATTTCGTGGCAGGGCAATCTGGAGAGTGGGTCTGCCAACGTGTTAGTTTTTCCAGGTTTGAAAATAATTTTGAACCTAAATCGCTGGAAAAATTCAGCCCAGTGTGCTTGTTTAGGGGTTCGTTTTTTGGCAGTTTTTAAAGTTTCTAGATTGTGGTGGTCTGTCCAGACTTGAAAAGGGAGTTTAGCTCCTTCGAGGAAGTGTCGCCATGAGGTGAGTGCAAAATGGATGGCCATGGCTTCTTTTTATCAAATTGGCCAGTTGCATTGTGTGGTGGAGAATTTTTTGGAGATGAAGGTGCATGGTTTAAGGTGGCCGTTTGCGCCGTGTTGGAGAAGAACATTTCCCATGGCGAAGTCTGAGGCATCGGTTTGAATTATGAATTCTTTGGTATTATCGAGGAATAATAGAAGCGGTTCAGATGTAAATTTTTGTTTGAGGGTATCGAATGCTAACTGGCATTTTTCAGTCCAGAGGATGCAGTTGCATTGGTTTCCTCTTGCTGCTTTTCCACTTCTTCTTCTCTGGCTAAAAGTTGTTCCATCAAGCTGGTCTCGACAATCGATGCGTCCCATCCTGTAGCCCGACGACATTGGCGCTGAGCAGTTTCTGGTTTCTCTCCCTAGGCCCAGGTTTGGCCTCTGGTCAGCGTGGATGGAGGTATTGAAGGCCATGTCTTGGGTCTTGCATCAGGTTGGCTGGGGACTGTCTCATGTCTTTCGGCGATTCCCTTGCCTGGAGCTTTGATGACTCGGCCGGATGCTCCTCTTTCTTCATGCTCTTCTTCAGTTTTTTAATACATATTGTTAATATTTTTTACAGGAGTTCACTCACTCTGTCAGTAACTGAATTCACACACGCAAATATAACAGTGCATAAACACTATTTATTAGGAGCATGATACATCGTACAGGACTTCAGTGAGTGAACTGGAGGCAATTAGCAAGAGTCAAAACATAAAAGGCAAAGAGTTTCTCGTCCTGCCCACAAAAGACCTTGGAGTTCTGGTTTAGCCTGGCAGCACTTATCACTACATTCCTAGCTTTGTTTATCTAACGGTCTCTGGTTCTCATACCTTGTTACAAGCAAGCTGCTACTTAGCTCCTACTACATGTCCCATAACTAAAATATGGAGGGCTACTCGACATATCCAAACCCTGATTTCCTAGAATCCTAGGCCATTTCCACACTAGACTATTATAGTGCTATTATTCCACTTTCAACAACCTATGGAATGCTGGGGTTTGCAGTTTAAAGAGGGTCCTCAAAGGCCCCTCCCTCAACTGCAAACCCCAGCATTCCATAGGATGTTGAAAGTGGAATAATAGTACTATAACAGTCTAGTGTGGAAATGGCCCTAGTCTGACACTCAGACCACTAGACTGTACATAGCTAAGAAGCACTGATCTGGCTCACCACTTGGCTTTTGTGACAGGGTCTGCTGAGCTTTGTTTCACTTGGAATTGTCTGGTCCTTTTGAGAAGACTGAAACTGAAAACAAAGTTTATGAGAGTATGAAGGTAGAAGAATGGAAAATGATTCCCTCCCACCAGTAAATGAGTGAAAATCCACAGTACTTGGCAGAACCTCAGGCAGTCAAAATGTTGTTGGGTCTGAACTACAAACATCAGCACGATTCATGACCCTTGGACTTCAGAATATTCAGTGCACAGTCTCAGAGGGGTTCTCCTGTGATTTGCACAAGGGGTGAGAAAGTCTTGTAGATGGTAAATGTCACTTCTTCCCTCTGAACCTGCCTATGCCTTAAGATCTCCAAAGGACACCTCCCTGTTGGTCCCACTCTCCTCACAGGTACAGCTGGTGGGAAAGGGCCTTCTTGGTGGCTGCTCCCAGGCTCTAAGGCTCCTCTCTCCATAGACAGGCCAGACTATCTGTCATCTGGAGGAATGGCAACAGGTATCATCATGGACTTCCAGGGCTCTTCAAAATGTCTCTGAAAGTGGTGTCAGTGCTCTGCCACCAGCTCTACAAAATAGCTGGACACTTGTCTACTGTTTTCTCCCATTCTTCACTGACAAGGAAACGGCAGGGTTTGGGGTGGGGGTGCAGTTAACAAAAGGTGCATTTGAAGTGTTAGAATTTTAGTTCTTGCATATTTGGCAGAGTATTTGAACCTCCACAAAGATTTTTTGAAAAAGGGGGAGTTGTGGTGGCCTAGGTGTGAATTACAACATCATAATTCACCAACAGAATGCCAGCTTGTGTCTCATTACTCAAAAGCCTTGAATGCTTGATAGGTTGCTTCCAGTGGTGGCCAGAAGCTCCCATGTCATCAGGGCAGTAAATACATGCTGCCAATGTATTTGGATCTAATCCAAATCTAATGGCTCATAGAATCACAGAGTTAGAAGAGACCCCAAGGGCCATCCGTTGCAACCCCATTCTGCCAGGCAGGAAGAAACAAAACACTCTCAACAAATGGCCATCCAGCTTCTCCTTAAAAAAACTCCAAAGAAGGAGACTCTACCACACTCCCAGGCAGCAGCGTATTCCACTATCAAACTCTTCTTACCCTCAGGAAGTTCTTCCTCATAGGTTTATTCCCAAATCAAAAGGAGCTACCTAAGCCACTGAACTTTTTTTTTTGGGGGGGGGAATAGCGTTTGGCCCCTTAGATGGATTCATAAAAGTTGAAACCAAACTCCAGAGTAGATATACCATCCTCCTGACCTGGGAGCCAACAGCTGCTATTTGGTGCAACCTGTCTAGCATCACAACTGGTTGCTCCTCCATTCAGCTGCACTTTCCAGGCCTCTCAACATCATGAACTAAGGTGCATCACATTTGGGTGCATCACACACTCTCAGCCCCAGAAAACCTTGGAGTTACCATAAGTCAGAAATAACTTGAAGGCACACAACGACAAGAAGAGGATGTCATCACAGAATCATCGTAACTATCATAAGTCATCATAGAATCATTGATTTGGAAGGGACCTAAAGGGCCATCTAGAGAATCAGAGGTGGAAGGGACCTAAAGAGCCATCTAGTCCAACCACCTGCCAGTGGAAGAATCCAGAACTATTACAGACAAATGGCCATCCAGCCTCTATTTAAAGACCTCCAAAAAATAAGTCACCACCCTCAAAGGCAGTCCATTACAATGCTATAACTTTCAAGAACCTCTTCCTACTGATGCTTAGATGGAATCTCTTTTCTAGTGATTTATTTTACTAGAAGGGTTTCTTTCCTAAACTTTGATGAGTTTGTGAGCCTAGAAGTACTTTCATTTGATGGGCTCCCAGTCACATGGCTTGACTCCTACTGGACTCCTACCTGGCTTGACTCCAGCTGGAGGCCCACGGGACCCAACCTGAGTACCCCCATTGAACTGCTGAACAATAAGTCAATGCTTATGTAAATTTAATGGGTCTACTCTAGTTGAGATTGCCAACAAAAATATTCAGGCCCATGTCTCTTGGGCTTCTTGGTGTGTTCATCTCTAGACAAAACAAAACAAACAAGGCCCCACCACCACCACAGTGCACAGCAGGTGTTCTCCTTTTGTGTCACTGTTGTGTTGCGGCCTTTTCAAATCATTCTCGTGTGTGCTTGTATTTGAGTGTGTCGTTCCCTACAGGCCCCTCAGGCAAGTAAGGCTGGAGCTCAGCTCAGCCCAAAAGTCATAACGAAAGAGAGAAAGGCTGACCGCAGAGCTGCTGGCCCCACCATTGCTTCTAGGGACGTCACATCAGAAAGCTGCTGAAGTTCTGGGAACAGCAGCGAGCTGCCGCATTGAGGGATGGGAGCTGGGTGTTCTGCATGCAGGTTGTCTTGTTGCAGTCAGTTCAGAGCGGCCTCCTCCATTCCACTGTCAGTTTGCTCCATGAAGTGCCACTTAGACATTTACAAAACCACCACCAAGTATGCAAAACTAAACATCATGCACTCCCCCTGCCCTGCCTTCTGATGGAGTCTAAGGCGTGGGAGTCCTGCAAGCCTGTGAGAACGAGAAAGTGATTTTGAACAAATGTGAAACTTCCTACATCCCACTCTGTGACCAGCATTCATGCTATGAGGTTACTCACACTTTTCCCATTATTAATCAGCCAAGAGTGTTGAAGAGGGAAGTGAAGTAAAAGAAATACTTTCTTTTTAGAAAAAGCGCTCTCTATTTACTGTTTATGACCATATTTGTGTGTCTAGGCCAGTGGTTCTCAACCTGTGGGTCCCCAGATGTTTGTGGACTTCAGCTCCCAGAAGCCCTGAGCACTGACCATAGTGGCTGGGGCTTCTGGGAGCTGAAGTCCACAAACATCTGGGGACCCATAGGTTGAGAACCACTGGTCTAGGCGCTTCCATGCTTGAACGACTTTTTCGGTGGGGGCTCCAATTCCATCTTCCATGTGCATAAGAACAAGTTGGTTTGGGACCTGAAATAAACAGGATCCTCTGAAACTTGCCTGCAGAGTCTCATCTGTTTCAAGTGGTGATGCTGCTTGGTCACCAGAGGTTCCTGAGTGCTTTAGAATAGTCTTTCTGAGAATATCTGATATCTGATACGATGGCATATATGGACACATGTGTGATAAACTACATTTTTAAATGGGAGTCAATAAAGAGAACAACCCTCCCTCCCCATTATTTGTATACCTCTTCTTGACCTACTGGGCCTGTGAGGTAAGGCACAATGGGTATCCAGCTTTATTTCCTCCTTTGTAGCTCTGTGGGCTGCTGGAACTGGTGGGGTCGCCTTTGCATAACCCCCAGGAGGAGGACGATGTTGCTCAGCACCATGACATTTTGCATCATGATGCATCTGGCATCAGGAGATCATCAGCGGGGCCATAAAACCCCTGCTTGCCTTGGCCATGGCCTGTTCATTTCCTTGTCAGCCCACCTTCTTGTAGGACTCAGGGCCAGGTAGAAATTTTTGGCCTGGATTGGCAATCTTAGGCCCTTTCCGCACGAAGCGAGTGAATCACTCCGTGCCGTTACTTACCGACTCTTCTTGGGTGCAAAGTAATGCACACTGTCCCTTGAGCCCTTCCTCAGGGCTCCTCTATTGATGCAGGGCGAACCGGAGCAGTGCGAGGTCTGTAGATCCACACGGCTCCGGCTCAAAATGGCGGCCTCCGGAGTGGACCAACCGCTGAGGCTGGCCACGCCCACAGCCTGCCCTCCGCTGATCTCAGGCTCGCATTGGTGCGAGCCTGCGCATCTGCACAGGTAAGTAGGAATGCAATGACGCGTTCCAGAAAATGTAAAGACCTGATTTTTCCGGTCTTTACTTAGTACGAGGGAGGACCACTTGGGGGCGGGTTGGATCAGACTGAGGTGCGGAACTAAGTTAAATAGTCCTCACCTAGTCCGATCCAAGGTGCGGACGACCTCCGTGCCAGGATGCCTGGCCCGTTTTAACTGCCTTGTGCGGAAAGGGCCTGTGAAAACGATGGTGGGGAAGGTTTTGCCTTCCCTACCCTAGTTGCCCACGGACGATTGGGAAGGATTAGCTAAATATTTCTATTAAATAGGTTATACAGAAGTGAGTAGTATGGAAAGGAGATTGGTACCATAGGGTAGGTAAGCACCTGGTGCCCACATTTAGGGGAAGGGCTGACCTAGAATCATAGAATGATAGAGTTGGAGGAGACCCCAAAGACTATGCAGGTCAACCCTCTGACATGGAAGAAGACACCATCAAAGCATTCCTGACAGATGGTCATCCAGCCCTTTTCACAGAATCATAGAATGGGAAGAAACCCCAAAGGCCATCCAGTCCAACCCCATCCTGCCATGCAGGAAGACATCATCAGTTA
This sequence comes from Iguana delicatissima, assembly GCA_948472985.1. NCBI lineage: Eukaryota > Metazoa > Chordata > Lepidosauria > Squamata > Iguanidae > Iguana > Iguana delicatissima. Next base: position 688,404 of record CAOKZL010000344.1, on the reverse strand, counting down.
CCTAGCCTCTGGTCATCCAGAAGTTATCCAGCCTCTGTTTCAAAACCTCCAAAGGAGGAGACTCCACCACACTTCCAGGCAGTGGCGTATTCCACAGTCAGACTGCTTTTACCATCAGAAAGTTTTTGCTATCGATTAGGCAGTATCACTTTTCCTGTTGTTTGAAACCCTTGTTCTGTGTCCTAGTCTCTGGATCAGCAGAAAACCACCTTGCTCCACCTTCCATATGACATCCCTTCAAATATGTGAATATGTCTCTCATGTTGCCTCTTGAACTTCTCTTCTCCAGGCTAAACATACCCAACTCCCTAGGATGTTCCTCAGGGAGCACAGTTTTCAGGACTTTGACCATTTTGGTGGCCCTCCTTTTGACATGTTCCAACTTGTCAATATCCTTCTTGGACTGCGGTGCCCAGAACTGGACAGAGTATTCCAGGAGAGGTCTGAACAAAGCAGAATAGAGTGGGACCTTATTTCCCTCAACCTAGACGCTTTGTTCCTATTAACGCAGCCTAGAATTGCATTGGCTTGTTTAGCTGCCACAGCACACTGCTGGACCAGCTGCTTGTGTGGGATGGGGCTAAGGAGCTGGGAAGAGAATAGTCCTTGGGGACGGTCCTGCCCACATCTCCCTTTTGGGCTTATGGCTTGGGAATGAAAGGGACTGGCTGGGTGTCCTGGCACTTCAGACAGGCTGCTGGCAGATCCTGAAGTAATAGACAGTGGGGACCTTACTTGGAAAGGGGGAGGTTGACATGGACCTCTGCCCTTTGCCATAGTGCTGCCAGATGGTAGGCCCCACTGCAAGACAGGGGTTTCTTGTAACTCGTTCAACAAAGTGTGGCCCAGTTTATATCTAGTAATAGGTCCACCTCTTCCCTTTCCACATGGTTGAGCAAATATCACGAAACATTAAATATAGAGCCAAAAACCAATTGAAACATATCTAAAATCCTCTTTAAAGATCATTCTAAAGCCAAACAATTGAAAGCCATGTTCGGAAGCAGCTCAAGGTGGTCACTCCTCATTTTTAGAACCAAACATGGAGCAAAAGAGCAGAGGCTTCACTGCCCGCCAGAAACTCAGCAGGGACGGAGCTAGGCTGGCCTTCCTTGGGAGGAATTTGTATAACTGGGGTGTTGCTGTCATACATTCCTACCAGCCTAATTACATGAGGTGGTAGGAAACATAACGGGGACTCTGTGAGGATCATAGATTTCTCACAGGCTCATGCAGAACAAAGTAACCTTGCAGATATTGATTCTATGGATCTGCTTCAGCTAGGATTAACACTATGGGCTTTGGCCCATATCTGATGCCATTTCCACACTAGATTGCTATAGTGCTATTATTCCACTCTCAACATCTTATGGAATACTGGGGTTTGCAGTTTAGGGAGGGGCCTTTGAGGGGAGGGGCCGTTGAGGCCCCTCCCTAAACTGCAAACCCCAGGATTCCATAGGATGTTGATAGTGGAACAATGGCACTATAACAGTCTAGTGCGGAAATGGCCTGAAAGCCATTTTTAAAAAATTAATTTTATAGTATGTTATGTTTTCCCACTTCATAAACAACCAAACAAGTAAAAGGAGTATTTCCAAAGGATAAAACATTAGAAATTCATGAACTAGAAATTAAACACGTTATACTGCACAAGTAATTCAAGTTAGGTCCTGTAATTGATAAATCTAACTCATTTTCTTTAGAGAACTCATATCTTGGAGGAGTGCTCAGAGGTTTCAGTATTGGAAACATCTGTGCCTGGCTTCAGAAAGACTGCCCGGAGATCCGGATGATTCTCAGGAGGTTGCAAGAGATGTCTGGTAGACACACGTTAGCCAATAATTTTTCCATTAGCCAGTAGTGCCATACTTTCTTCTACCAGGTATTTAGAATCTGCTAGTATTGCAAGAAACAAAGTGCTATTACAATAGCATGTCACAATGGTTTTCAAATGTTCTACTGTTCAGAAACATGAGTTTCCCATGGGATGTGAGGTCTTTGGGGAGCACAGAACCCCTGCAAGAGGCCCTGGCCTTGAGACATTAACCAGGCCTCTTCATCCCCTGTAGAGATGAGAGAAGGAAGAGGGGGCACCAGCTGCACTTACATCGGATGGCCCTCATGTGGGGCCGTTTTGCTGCATACTAAATGTTCCCAAGAGAGCCGGCATCATGGAGAGGTTTGAGCACTAGGCTATGACTCTGGAGGCCAGAACTCAAATTCCCTCTCAGTTTTGGGTGCCCTGCCAGATGTGAGAACATAAGAAGAACCATATAGGAGCACACAAAAGGCCTACCTAATTTTAACAAGGACTGCACTCCTGGTTGGTGCTTTTGGCAAAAAAATGTGTGCAGTTGAAAAATATACACAAATGCTCTCTAGTCATGGGGAAATGCATAGAAAAATCCATATATTAGGAAAAATACATCATGGTGTAGTGGTTTGTGTGTTAAACTAAGGCCATTTCCGCACTAGACTGCTATAGCACTATGATTCCACTTTCAACATCCCATGGAATCCTGGGGTTTGCAGTTGAGGGAGGGGCCAGCCGACCCCTCCAGAAACTGCAAACCCCAGGATTACATGGGATGTTGAAAGTGGAATCATAGCGCTATAACGGTCTAGTGCGGAAATGGCTTAAGACTCTGGAGACCAAGATTCAAATCTCTGCTTGGCCGTGGGTGACCTTGGGCAAGTCACAGTCTCATGGCCTCACAGGAAGGGAAAGGCAACCTTCCTGCAAACAAATCTTGTCAGAGATTGGCCTTAGGGTGGCCATAATTTGGAAATTATTTGAAGACGGACAGTAACACCAAATGCTCTGGGCTTGGTCTGGAAGTGAGTTTGCTGTCTGCTCTTTTCAGAAACGAGTGCAAGCTGTGCTCCCAACAGACAGCCCCTGGAGCTTTGGGTACACAGCAAACAGACTGGCATCTCTCTGTTCCTACTCCTGGAGCTACAGGTGACTGAAAGAGGAGAAAGGAAGGCATAATTTGGGGCTGCTCTGCCTAGCAAATGGAAGGAGGAAATAGAGCAGAGCCACGCCAGCCACAATCTCATCAGGCAGGCATGAATGACAAACGCTCAGAGTTTGGTCAGTTGAGGGTGCAGCTGAGCACCTTCTCTCAACAAATCAAGGGTTTGTGTTACGGCACCACTCACCCACCCCCATGATTGGTATGGTTTAATCAGCAAGTATTATTTAATTGGCATTATATCAGTTGGTGTTGATATAAACGATATCTGAGGGATGGAAAGGCCATGCTGGAAGAGGCAGATTACTGACTGGAAGAGGCAGATCACTGACCTTGCAATACAGATTGCAAGGCAGGTCAACCAGACCCACCTCTTAGGCAGGAACCGAGTCATTGTCAGGCTAATAGTGTGGCTACTCTCGAGACAATAGGCTTATGCTTACAAGCTGGAGTTGTTACCCTGTTTACTGGGGGTCCCACATGGGACACCAAAATGTGCTCAACTATAGGTGGGGAAAATTAGCTCAGAGCACTGTTTTAGCATTATGAGAGGCAGGGTAACTTAGCAGGATCTTGTAACCCAGTGTTTAAGGGGTCAGGCCAAGTCAAGAAGCGGACCGGTTTGAAAGTAATGAATGATCTTTATTAAATACAGGCACACAATGTAAGCGACACACGCACACAGATAACTAAGGAAAATAAAGGTGTGAGTGGGACAGCGGGATTTTCAGAGGGGTAGTGGATTCGGGTGATATGAAACCTGTTCCTGAAGCCCGGAAGGAGATAGAGAGCGATGCTGGGGTTCGGTGTGGCTCAGCACGTGGAGCTGAGGGGAGGCTCGCCAAGCGAAGCGGCAGCAAGGCAGTCTGGAACTCGGGAGCGATCCGAGGAAGGTCTCGGAATCAGGGGCTTTTATAGGGAGAAGTGTGACTGCAGGCTATGCCTTACTCGGGGACAACAATGGGTTTTGGGTGCGAGACAATGCCTCCGAAAGGTCAGAATTTAGCATGATGGAATCAAAGCCAAATTAACAATGGTGTAGCCGGTATGTAAATGCACAACGCTTGGCAATGGATGGTTCAGCCTTTGTCAGGTTGCCTGCTCGGGGCAGGGAGCCTTTTGTAGGTAGCGTGCATACATAATGTGGTGTTTGCCGGGGAGGTCCCTGAACCCACGATCTGGCTATTTCTGGCTTGCCTGTATTGTTTGAGAATATTTCAGCAGTTAAGTGCCAAGCCTAGTTTCGTGCTTGTCCGAGGGCCTCACAAACACATGGAGAAGGGTGGTAGAATAAGGCCGAATTATGATATCAAAGAGATATTGGGTGCTATCGCCAAATAGGCCTAAACTGCAGTAACAGAGTCCTCAGAGTTAAATGGGGAAATCCCTGCCAAATTGTGATTGCTTCAACCCTGGTCCCCTCACAACTACTGCTCCCTACCTCTCCACAATACTTGGCTATTACAACAGCCTTTTGTCATCTAAACACTAAGTCCATTAGCTTGGTCTGGACTTCATTGCTTGTGCTGCAACTCCCAGTGCAGAGGCAGATCTAAGGTGGGGCAACTGGGGCATGTGCCTTGGATGTCAATGTCGGGGGGGTGCAAAAAAGAGGAATCCCTCTCACCTGCCCCCCACCCCTACTTGTACCACCCACCTCCACCCGCCATTCACACTGCCTCAGCTCACCCCACCCACTTCCGCTGCTCATCACACCCATTCCTGCTGCTCACCCGGCCCCATTCTGCCTACTCGCTCACTCCACCCACCTCCACTCACCCCTTCCCTGCCCACCACTGCTCACCCCACCCACTTCTGCTCCTCATCCCACCCACTTCTGCCCATCGCTTGCCACCCCCTTCCACTCCCCCCGCCCCCTTGCCCTGGCCTCCGTACACCACTGTCCCACTGTCCACTTGGCTGGGAGAGCGTTTTGCACCCACACCCACAGGATATTTTTCTGGTATAAGAACCCCTGATTTCAGGCTGTCCAGTGCAGTCTCTCACCATTCTGAATGCTACGCTATGTGTCCAGTTCCTGAACAAGAACTGCCCTTAGGTTCCTATCTAAGCCACATCACTGGTCTTCTTCACTACTCTCCGGACAGGTAAATATCGCCCGAATCCCCCAGCGTCCTCTGCCCCAACTTTCCTCCCTTTTCCTTTGGTTAGTCTTTGTGCATGTGTGTGAGTGTTGGAGTTTTTGCATGCTTGTGTGAATCTTGTTAACAAAAACACATTTTTAGTTTACATTTTAAGTCTCCAGCTGGTTCTTTCCTGCATGACCCATTCAGAGAAAAGATCTCATTAAGTTGGCCCCCCCTCACAGGCCTCCTATTTTTGGGGCTCATTATTCCCCATTTTTTAACGGAGGCACTGGCATTGGTCATGGGCCCCAGTGGCACCCACATTTTGAGGTAACATTTGGGTCACACCATATGGCCCCAGGACAGAGCTGGGCTTCGAGGCCCCAGATATACAACATCCTGTTGCAAAGAGGACAGCTGGGAACCCCCAAACACACAAAAGTCCAACTTTTCCTGAGACGGTTAAAAGAATCTTGTTGCAAAATGCACCATGGCTTTTTCTAAATGTTCACCTTCAAGTACCTTTGGCTCCCGAAAAATTTGCCAGAGGAACAGCCTAAGTTCTTGCTCCTCGCAAACAAATTATAGTGGCATTCAGGGGTGGTTGTTTTGCCCCCTTTTGAGGAAAAGGAACCTTAGTGACTTTGGAGCATAATCTGGGAAGATGCTGTCCTCGTAGCAGCTCATGGGAACAACCGGGTGCTGCGCAAGAGCAATGCCGCAGCTGACGTTGCTGCTACTGCCATTGTGGATTGTGCCCTTTATTTTGTAACCCAGCAAAGTGACTGGGTCAACAGAAGCTTTACTTAGAAAGCTGATGCTGCAGTTCTGCGGGTGACGTCACCTTCCATGCACACGCACCCCCACCTTCCCTAGGCAAAAACTTCTCTCTCTCTCTCTCTCTCTCCTTCCCCCGCTTCTCAATTAATACACAATCTATCCAAACAATGACTGGTTGGCAAAAGTACACGATTTTCCTAATGCAGTGTTTTTTATTATGTTTTTTTCTAAAGTGCACATTTGCTTTTTTGTGGATCATTTATTCTACCTTTAATAACCTTAATGAATTCAACATTGCTTTCAAAGTTCAGGAATGAACTGTGTCCTTCAGCCGCACCATTGCAGCTGGATGCAAAGGACTCTGTGTTCATTGCTCCCTGTAAAGATCTTCTGAAGGCTAAGCTAGAATGCCTGCATTCCTTTTTGTTCTTTATTGCACATCAGTCTAATTCATAAAGGGAGTGCAGCAGCAGCTCCAGAAATCTCTGCTGTGGATTGGATTTATGTCCCTGAAAAAGGGCAATTAATTTACAAACAGGCCAAAATGCACTAGGGTTTTTAAAGAATAAACTTGGACCATCTATAACCATATGGGGCCTAGTCTCCTTTTTCTGCTGGTTTATTACATGTGCTCTCCAGTACTCATTCCTGCTCAGGCATTCATTTACGTCCATCCCGGAGCTCAGAAAGTTCCTTTTTCTGAACTACAGCTCCCAGAATCCATCAGCCAACTTCCAGCTGGGGGTTTGGGGAGTTGCAGACCAAAAAAGGAGCAATGCTCAAGTTATGGCAATGATGTCTGGGGATTCTGGGAGCTGTAGTTCCAAAACAGAACATGCATTCTGGCTAGGGGATTCTGGGGAGTTTTAGATAAGCTGCATGCCTGAACAGTTTCTTGGGTGAAGGAGTTGCTCATTTTCACTGGTTGCTTTTTTTTTAATAGAAGTTCTGCTCTTAGCTTTTGAAATTCCAAATGGGCCTCAGGCTATTCTTCTGCAGTTGAGTTACCTTCAGATGTGTTGGAAAGAAAGGCTTTCAGTAAGCTCTCTCGTGGTAATCTTGTTCAGAAGCTAGTGAGATGTGGGCTAGATTATTCTAACATTCAGAAGATTCTGAGCTGACTGAAGAGCTGAATCCAAAGAGGACTCACCACTGGTTCCTCATCATCCTGGAGACAAGAAGGGCAACTCAGTGGGGTTCTGTCTGATCCTTAGTTGGGCTTCTCCTCTCTGAAAACGTGTCGGAGGAAAGTGCAGCAAGTTTTCATAATACAACCAACTGGAAGAGAAAACCCAGAATATATGGGATCTGATGGTGCCTTTGGGGTAGTTAGGCCTAGGGGTCTGAGAACAATGCATTAAAAAGGGGGGTATGCAATGAGCAAGGCAGAGGAAGAAAAGAAGTCTCCAGAGAGTGAGACATCTCCCATTAAGACCACCCAAAACCTCAAAATGGAGCCAGCCTAGCAACAACACGAAGGGAGGGAGGGAGGGAATGTAAGTGCCATCGGGGGTAGAAGATCCCCAAGGAGGAAACTTCCTTCCCTCTTCTTCTTGCCTTCTGTGGTGGCACTGGGTGGGGTGGGGAGACCTAGACAAAGAGAGAATAAGAGTGTATAAGGACATGAAAGGAAGGGGAAAGGGGCTCATTCACACCCCAAAATTATAGCACTATTATTCCACCTTAACTGCTGTGGTTCCATCTTATGGAAACCTGATGTTGGTTGGTTGGTAAGGCACAAGAATCCTCAGGCCAAGAATTCTGAATGCCCCTTCCTAAACTATGTCCCTAGAATCCCTAGAATTCCATAGGGTGGAACCGCAGCAGCTAAAGTGGAGCAGTAGCACCATATTTCTGGAGTGTGAGTGGGCCCCTGGAATATTATGTCCAGTTCTGGGTACCCCAGTTTGCAGTAACAAGGAAGAATATGCCCAGAGAAGGGTGACAAAGATGGTGAATGGTCTGGAAATCATGCCCTATGGGAATCAGTTGAGCGAGACGGAGATGTCTAGTCTGGAGAAGAGAAGACTGGCCATATTCTTGAAAGAGTTGAAAAACTTTTTTAAAAAATTCTCTCGCTCTCGCTCTCTTTCTCCCTCCCTCTCTTTCTCTCTCTCTCTAATAGCCTGCCATTCCAGAAACAAGGACCCAAAACTATGGGTTCAAAAGAAGGATATTTTGAGTAAACATTGGGGAAAAATACTTCCTGATAATAGAAGCTGCTCAGCAAGAAGAACATTCATCCCTGGAAAGTGCTAGATACTGTTCTTGGAGGTCTTTAAACAGAGGTTGGATGTCCAGTTGTCACGGACAGTGAGGTTGTGAATTCCCTGACAGAGAGCTAGACTAGACGACCCTTGAGGTCTATTTCAGTTCCATCCTTTCTCTCTGGGCCTTTCCACATTACACAGTTATAGTGCTATGATTCCATTTTCAACATCCTGTGGAATCCTGGGGTTTGCAGTTTAGGGAGGGGCATTGAGAATTCTCAGCCAGGACACTCTTTGGCCTCAGTAAACTACAAACCCCAGAATTCCCCCAAGGATGTTGAAAGTGGAATAATAGCACTATAACAATGTAGGGTGGAAATGGCCTTTCTGTGGCTACAGTGACAACAGTTCCCATCATTCCCAGTCATAATGAGCATTAGTTGGACTGGTTCAGGTATAAGGGTCGTTATTTTCATTCTGTCTGGGGATGATAGCAACTGTAGTCAAACATTGCAGGAGCAAACTAGGCCGAGGAAGGCTGTCCCAGCAAAATGTCAATTGCATCCACAGATATGGATGAACTCAAAACCTGCTTTAAAAGGTCTGCTGAATTTTGCATGCAGTGAGATTATACATTTTATGATATGCTGCACCTTTGGAATGTAGGAGTCCAAACTGGATACTAAATCCTACCATTCAGTCCCAGCTAAAGTAGACCTATTTACTCAGTGGGATTTACCTATCCTTCGACTCATTATTTCCCAATGGATTCAGCTGTTCTACTCTGGTTAAGCAATAGGATTCAAGTCAATAGGTACTTTGGCTGTTTTTTTTTTTTTTTTGCCTTGTTTTTAAAAAATGTTTTACTGTTTGTGTGTGCTGTTTTGATTTTGTGGCCTGGTTGCTGCTGTTTAATGTTTTATGGTACTGATGTGTTTGTTACTTTGAGCTAAACAGATTAGAATCAAACCGTCTGCAAGGCATCCTGAGGGCTTTCTTGGTAGAAAGGTCAGACGGAAAGAAGAAACCTTTCCAACAGTAATGCAGATAATAACAAAAATAATGCTGCAATCACATGCACCAACACCGCTCTTCCCCTTAAAAAAGTAAAAGAGAGAGAGAGAGAGAGAGGACAACTGTGAGATCCAACCCCGCCTTTTACTCCCTAAAGAGGGGAAACTCTTCCTGGCGGCTTTTGAAAGGGGAAGGTGCCACGGTGCATAAGATCCTTTAACAACCTGAAAAAAAACAAGAATTAAAAATGAACTTTTAAACCCTGGGAAATCAGCTGAGAGAACCAGAATGTGCCCTGGCACTTCACCTGTTTTTTTTTTTCCTTCCCGTCCCTCTCAGCGTGTTGCTGAGTTCACTTTACAAACAGAAGGTGTGCTCTCAGTACAGCCCGGGGCAAAGTTTGTACTTTGCCTGGATTCGAACTTCTGTTTACCAAAGCAGTAAACCGGTCCTCTTCTCTTCCAGGTGTAAAAGCTATTATGAAAAGACCTCGCTTGCACATGACCCCACCTCGTGCATGCATGGAATGCACTCCTGCCATCCTACACTTCTTGAAGCCTGTCCTGGATTCCTTTCTCAAACTGGCAAGGCAAGAAAATAAAATAAAATAAAACCTAATTGCTATGTCCATGTGGGCATGGAGGCATCTTGCAGCTGTTGTCCTGGAGGGCTGAAGCTCCAGGGAACAGCCCAGGCCCTTGAAAGCTCTTCTGGCCTGTCATCAAGTTCCCACATTTCAGCTTAGGGCCTTTCTGCACTACACTGTTATAATGCTATTATTCCACTTCCAGCACCCTATGGAATCCTGGGGTTTGCAGTTTAGGGGTTTGCATTTAGAATTCTCAGCCAGAGAGCTCTTGGACCTCAGGAAACTACAAACCCCAGAATTCCACAGGAGGATGTTGCAAGTGGAATCATCGCAGCATAACAGCGTAGGGCAGAAAGGTCCTTAGTTGTGAGAAGACCTGCTTTTGCTCCTCACAGACTAACATGGCAGCTTCCCCTCCCTCCAGTCTGCTAAAGCGCCTTGCCATTTTATATGCCTCTGCCTTTCCCTTTAAAAACCCCCTTTGAATAAAAAGGGCAAAGCTTTTCAGTTGTTATTCAGAATGATCTATGATAGCATGTTGCTGTTTGGTTAGAACTACTGAAAATTATTCAGCTGAGTCAAAATTTATAAAAAATATACTATAATTTTTATTAAAACAACAAACAGAACAAAGTATTGGTTTTACATGTATGTCCAAGCTGAAACAGATCTTCAGAATGTGTTTAAACAGTTTCTTGTATCTTTACATCAGCATAAAGGCATAGTTCTCGCTCACACACACAGCCTTCCAGCTATCCTTTTGCCAAAGACAGAATCTCTTAAATCTAGGGCCGTTTTTGCCCTACACTGTTATAGTGCTATTATTCCCCTTTTAACATCCTCTGGAATTCTGGGATTTCTAGTTTACTGAGGCCAAACAGTTCTCTGGATGAGAATTCTAAAGCCCTTCCCTAAACTGCAAACCCAAAGATTCCGTAGGGAGTTGAAAGTGGAATCATCGCACTATTACAATGTAGTGTGGAAATGGCCTAGGTTACACTCTCTGACCAGATTCAAAAGTGGGTTAATTTCTCTTCTCCCCCTCTCTCTAGGCTTTCTCTGAAAAAAACACATCCCTTTCATTCAACCCCCCCCCCACCTTCTTGATTGAATGAGAACTTCTCTGGCTGAAGCATTCACCCTTAACCCTTGCTCCCTGAAGTCTGACTTCAGAACCAAATCAGCTTGCCTGCTATTTGTGCATTTTTTTCCCAAGGCCTCCAACCCCTCTTTCACACCAAAGGGGCTGGGTTTCTCTCTGGAGTGGACATTCTGGTTGCCTAGCAACCTGTTGCTGGGTAGCTTTCCTGATGCTCAGGATAGCTACTCCCCTGTGTCTGCCACACTGGGGTCTACGAAGTCTGGACAGACCCTGCCCATATACAGGACACTCACTGTATACATAGCTGTACTTTCAAGTCCTCATTCAAGGGTAACATTTGAGGCCCTTTTGTCTTCTTGGGCAGAATGTTTCAGTCTGGAGTGCTTTCTCCATCAGATCTGCCTAGAAATTTTTGAAAGTTACTTTTGAGGGGTGGGAACTTGCAAGACAGGCTGACTGGGAGATTCTTGCATCTCTGCTCCCAAAAAGGTAATTTTCCCATAATCTGCATTTTTGGCAAGAAACCACTCCGCTGGTCTTCTTTTTCATGGCATACAGCAAAGATGGGAATTGTGTGACCCACAGGTCCTTGTGACCCTTTCTGTGGGCCACCATCTCTGGTGGTCAGGATTTAAAATTCCTCTTTATCCACCTAAAATTGCTGAGGCAGTCTCTATGGCAAAACAGTGGCCATTTCCACACTAGACTTTTATAGTGCTAATATTTCACTTTCAACATCCTATGGAATCCTGGTCCTTTCCGCGTCCTACCTCTTCTCGGCGCTAGGGTGTGGTGCTCGCGCAAGCAGCCTCCTGTGAGAGGCCCTTGCATCCAGGTTTCTTCAGCTCCGCATGAGCTTCCTGCTCACGCAAGAGCCCTGCTTCTTCCTTTTGCAGTGCAGCCTGGGACCTTCCCAGGCTGCACTGAGACAGGAAGCGCGACCGGCTCGGCTCCCGAGGCTCCGCACACAAGGTAAGTCCACGCGGGGCCTGGGAGCAATATGCGATCGCGCAGCATTTTCGGCTTAAAGCCGAAAATGCAAAGGTGCACGATCATTGCCTGCCAGCCCCTGGAGCCTTGCGCGATTGCGAGGGCGTCATGCAGATCGCTCCTCGCAATTGCGCAAGGCTCCAGGCCCTCTTTCGCATTGCAGATGCCATGCAAAAAGAGCCCTGGAGTTTGCAGTTTAGGGAGGGGCCTCAAAGGCCCCAGGATTCCATTGGATGTTGATAGTGGAATAATAGCACTATAACTGCCTAGTGTGGAAATGTGGACATTTGTGCAGCAAAAAATCCTATGTCTTGTGGAACCACAGAGACAAACCAGTCTGTTATGATACAAGCATTTGGGACCACAGTCCATTTCAGTTAACTTTGTTGCCAAAAAACATCCTCCGTTAAGACCAGCATGAAAGCCTCCCTTGTCCCATGTTTGAGTGAGCATTATTCAAGCCTTTCTTGCAACATTGGCACATGCACTCCTTCTTCCAGAGAGTCACTTCTGTGGGAAAAACCCATGCACCTGGCCCTCACCCACACAGATCGGCCATACAAATGTTCTCTCAGCTGAATTGGTAGTACTGGAAGATGAACAGCCAAGAAAACATGTAAAGAACTGCCTACATTTTGTTTGTTTCATTTTACAGATGGGAAAAAAAACAAGGCAATTAAAAAACATTGTGTCTCCGGGTCTGCCAAGAACATTTTGGAGCACAAGAACAACTTCTCTTTCATAACAGTTAGCCCCAATTTGTGGATGTGGAAGACTGAGGTCAGGAGGAAGAACAAAACCGTGTGAAGTACCGCATCTCGATGTCCCACATTCATGAAATGGAGTTAACTGTGACACAAAACACAAAATTGGAGATGCTGGTAACCACTACCACAACCACACTGCACACCAAAGTTGGCACGTGATTTCACTCATAACAAGTTTGCATGAAGCTGAAAAAAATAACAAAAAAGGGGAATGGGTCATATTGGAAATGTGGGGATATATTGGGCATACAACTATCATATGTGGTGGACCTGCCAGCTCGCTAAGAGCTTTTGGAAAAAAAGTCCACAATACAATTCAAAAGATCATAGCTCAAGTTTGAAATGAGACCCAAAATATACTTACTAAATATGATAGGACCTCAGCAAGGATTGAAAAGGGACAAAAAGGTAATCTTATATCTGATAACAGCAGCTAGACTATGACCATTTCCGCACTATTGTAGCGCTATGATTCCACTTTCAACATCAGAACTGAACTGCAAACCCCAGGATTCCATAGGATGTTAAAAGTGGAATGATACCGCTATAACAGTCTAGGGTGGAAATGCCTATGTTACGCCCAGCATTTGAAAGAGAAAATGGGCCCAACTACAGGAGAATGGAAACTCAAAAGTTATGGAAATGAGAGAGACAGAAAAGATTTCTAGTTTGTTAAAAGATAGCTCTATATAACAATTCAAAAGAGAATGGAAATGTGTGACGGATTGGATGAAATGCAAGGAAAGATAAGATTTACTGAACTAATAGAAAATAGAAAGTGGTCGGTATAAGGTCAATAACTGTATTTAAAGGATGTTTAATTGTTTAAATGGATTAATATAGATTTAAATGTATATGTTATAATGAACATACATTGATAAGAAAAAGATAATATATATAAAGGAGGTTGTAAGACAAATACTAAAAGAGGATGTAATTTGGGGAAAACACAAAAAATGGAATCAAGAGATGGGGATTGAAAGATGAATGTTAAATTCCAAGTTTGCAAGCACACACAAATGCACATGTAACCCAAAACTTTCTTGTTTTTCCCAGGACAACCCACAAGATTGCTCCTACACACATGCAAGCACAGAGATGCAGACACACACAAACACAAGGTGAAGCTCAGTCTTGACACATAAACAGGCACAGCATGTGCCTCCCACTTGCATTTGCACATGCAAATGCAAATGGACACACAGAACCAGCTCCCCCCACCCTAGCTTGCATAGGCACATGTACCACCAACCCACACAACCCCTACACACTCCTTGACTCACTGGGTGTAGTCTTCTCTGGCTTCTGGTGCCAGGAGCTGGCACCAGGGCAGGAATTTTGAATCCACAGAACATTCATTTTGTTCTGACCATGCTGGCTGGGGGATGCTGGGGGTTATGATCCCATAAAACGCCGCCCCTTAGCAGTGATGTATTTAAGTCTTTGACTCCAAGTCTCAAGTCAAGTCTCAAGTCTCTACTTTCAAGCCTCAAGTCAAGTCTCATGTCCTTGAAGATAGTTTCAAGTCAAGTCTCAAGTCTGGGAGCCAACTTTACACTCCAACCTATATTCCAGAATTTCTGGATAGCATTGAATAAAGTCAGTTTGAACAATTTAAGCAGAGTTGGCCCTCCACATTTGTGATTTTGCCATCTGCTGCTTCAGGGGTGAGAAAAAGGATCCTTCTTACTCTCCCTTCTTGAAGCTAGAAGCTTTGGTGCCAATGGGCATAAAAGAGTCTACAGTTTTGGAAGTGGGGAATAGGATCCTTCTTATTTCCCATTTCCAGAGGCGGAGAATTTTTCAAAAGTAGGGAATAGGATTCTGTTACTCCACTGGAAAAACCCTATCCCGGGGTCTACAATTTTGATATTAAATATGATTCCGTGTGCCTGAGAGGTCGCCCGGATGGCCACGTAGGCAGCCATGGCCAAATGATCGAAAACCAGGTCAGGCCAGTAAAATCCCCAGTCATGTAGCCCCAGGAGACCTCAAGCTGGGCAAACCCCCAATAAACAAAGGGTCCTCAGCCCCTGAGAAGCCAACTTGAGGGGATTAGCGTGTTTGCCCCAAGTTGAGCAAATATCCTATCAAGCGAGGACCATTTACATGAAGTCACACCACAACCAAATGCAGCTGAAGATCCTGGGACTTTGGCAACACCTTGTAATCTCATCACGCAAAGGAAGTTACTTTGTGGAGCTCCTTTCTCATTGCAACACCCATTGTTCTCCCCGGAAAAGGATTAGCCCTCCAGGTACTTTTTCCCCTACAAATAGTCCCAGTTTTTGAGCGGTTCTTTGGATCACTCCTGGTCATCCCAGCAGACCGTTGCTCCATCCGTTGAGTGATCCCCTCAGCCCACTCCGACCTGAGCCCCACTTCTCCGCTGCTTTTCCCAGACCAAGGACTTCAGGAAAAGGTGCAGTATCACTCCAGCTACAACCTCTTCAATATTACTCTATCCAGTTTCCTCTCTTTTGCTTCTTAATAGGTCTTGAGTGAGTGTGTGAGTGATTGCACTGCTGAGTGAGACTTTCATTCAATAAAATAATTTATTGGACATTTTCGTTTGGTTTTGGCTTGGCCTGACCCCGTGAAAACTGGGTAGAAAGACCCCAATAGGTTACCTTGCCTCTCGCATAGCTACTGCTCGTGCTCTGGCTAGTTTCCATTCCCCATCATATGGAGCACATTGAGGTGTCCCCCAAGGGACCCCAGAACTCGGGGTAACAATTCTTCTTACTCTCCATTAGCGAAGCTTCAAAAGCTGTAGAAGGAAGACTCCTTCTTCCTCAAGCCCACTACCTAACACACTTGCTGTCCTCTGAGAAACATATCCTATGCTTTTGGGACAAGTCTTGCCTTTTGCTCTTTGGAAAAGTTTTAGAAGGCTCCTCTAATATCCAGCAGGGAGAGACTGCTGAGCAGACCGCAAGCCCATTGCCTAACCCGTTTGCTTTTCCCCTTTGAGAAATGCGCCCTCACTTTGGGCTTGAGACAGATTGTCATGTGATCACTAGACAAAAAGAGAAGGAAGCGTTTTTCAAAGTAGTCAGGTTTCTGGATGGATGTGTTCTGTTACTGAACCAAGGACAGCAAGTCAGTCACTAAAAAATAAACACATCTTGAGTGGAGTCAACTCAGTGCATCTTTGCTTCCGAGTCGAATCCGAGTCGAGTCACTGAGGTGACTTAAGTCCGACTTGAGTCCAAGTCAGGCGACTCAAGTCTACATCACTGCCCCCTAGCTCCAAGAAGGCAGGGAGAGACCTTGGCCATTCCCGCACGAGACTGTTATAGCGCGATGATTCCACTTTCAACATCCTATGGAATCCTGGGGTTTGCAGTTTCGGGAGGGGCTGACTGGCCCCTCCCGAAACTCCAAACCCCAGGATTCCATAGGATGTTGAAAGTGGAATCATCGCGCTATAACAGACTAGTGCAGAAATGACCCTTGGTTGGGCAGAAGCAGAAGTCCATTGGTTGGCATCTTAGAGTGAACTGTGCTGTCAAAATAATAATCAAAATTAATTTAGTAGCTTATTATGACTTATCATAGGAATAAATATAGGCAACAAATAATAAATTTAATTACAATTTGTGATTTATTGGATTAGCACTTATTATAGGATTACTACTTGTTGTTTGCAGCAAGGACGGGAACCAGTTTTTTTAGTTGTGTATAGTTTGCTGTTTGTTAGTTTAGACTGATATTTGTAGTTTTGGTTTTTTGTTGGCATTGTCGGTATTGTTACTTAGTTTATCTTTATAATTTGTTATTGTTTGATAGTTTGTAGTTTATTATTATGTATTACTGTGTTTTCTGGATTGCTATTTTGTTCTTTATATGTATACTTTTTTTTTTAAAGAGCTTCTTATCATTTTGTTCATGTTTTATGTTTTTTATATAACAGAAAATAAAAATTGACAAATAAACAAAAACAGAGTAGTAAAAAAAAGGTCATTTGAGGGTATCCAAGGAAAAAAGGGAAGATGCATTTCCAAGTGCTTAGTGGATGGTGTTTGTTTATTTATTTACTAGAGAATATACCCAGCATTGCCTAGGATTTTATTTTCTCATTGGTAACTTTTGCCCATATTCCCCAATCCAGTCTGCATTCAGAGTTGTTAACATACAGAGGTTGGGTTTGTGAGGGGGCTTGCTGCTAGGCCTCGTCTCCATAGCAACCGGGCTATTCAAAGCTCTCTGGTTGAGAATTCTAATGTCCCTTCCCTGAACAGCCAACCCCAGGATTCCATAGAATCTTCACAGCCAGCCAATCGAATGAGGTCTTCTCACCTCACACAGCCAATCGTATGAGGTCTGTACCTGGCTGACACAGACAAACAGACAAGATCACTTGCAAACTTTGACTTTTATATAGTAGATATATTTATTTTAGAACAAGCGCAATGCATTTTGGCCTATAGATACATTTCAATGGCCTCTGTATATAATTCACTGGCCTTTTGATGGCCAATCGGAAATGTCAAATCAAAAATCAAAAGGACATTACATAATTATGCTATAATATATGAATAAAACATCATAATACATTTAATTTTCGGATACTGCTTAGAGCCTGAACATGCCAATATGCTATTTAGCAGCAGAAATTTCTGGAGCTGAAAATCTCATTCCATTTGTTGGGCCAACAATGAACTAGACAAAGAGTCTCAAAGTGTTTGTTTGTTTGTTTTTGTTTTCACTCATTTTTCCTTGGATTCTGTTGGGTGCCCTCTAGTACTTGCCTTCTTTGTCATTTGGGGCATGAGAGAACTCTAATTGGGGGCGAGGGCAGATGCCGTCTGCAGTCTTTTCAGGACAGAGAAGGCACGAAGGGCACGAGATTCTCGGCCAAAGCATAGCGAAGAGGAGAAGAGTGATCTAGTCTAGTTCCTGCAAGCATGAACTGAGTCCTCAGGTTGGGACTGGGGCCTGCAAACATTGGCTGAGAGAAGCCAGCTTCATGTGTAGCTTGGAGGAGGGATTGGCATCTGATGAGCATTTGGGAGGTTGAGGAAAACTACTGTCTTCATAGGATGAATTAGGCTTAGAGGCTGGAAATCCTCTGTCCCCAAATCTGGAGCCATTTCCGCACTGGACTGTTATAACGCGATGATTCCACTTGCAACATCCTATGGAATCCTGGGGTTTGCAGTTTTGGGAGGGGCCAGCCGGCCCCTCCCAAAACTGCAAACCCCAGGATTCCATAGGATGTTGCAAGTGGAATAATAGTGCTATAACAGTCTAGTGCAGAAATGGTCTCAGATGGCCAAAGTTTGATGAGAACCACTGTTGTGGAGCATCCCTATGAGAACTCAGAACCAAAGATGAAGGAGCTGGCTACAAAGTGGAATGGGACAGAGTGAGTCCAGGCACCCGGGAAAGTATGGAAGGGTGCAGAGAGGAGGAAGGCATAGGACTTCCTGTTACACCCACTGAAAAACTACCAGTGGAGTCATTAGAGGCACCCACAGATAAGTCTGAACTTGCTCAAAATCTTCTATTTCATTGAGTGATGGTGAAGAGGAGTGCCTTTGATGCCAAGCTACTTGCGGGTTTGGGGGAATGACACTTGTTTTCTCCTCTAGCTAGAATGGGTTGGACATATGCCTGCAGGAAACAGCAGTAAAGTTACTTTTACTGGCAGCTGGTAGCTTCCCTGTCCACGGGGCTGTGCATCCATTCTGAACATCCGTTCTGAAGTTTAACGTTGGTCTCTACAATGCTAAATCTTATCCCCCAAAATAGCTTCCACAACTTGGATGGGGCCTCTCAAGTTTGCACCATAACCTAAAGCAGACTCAAAACATCACTAATATGGAAACCACTGCTGGTAAATTTTTTTTTTTTTGGACCATAATGGAACAGGAGGATTCTAGGAGCTATAGTCCAAAAATGTTATTTCTCCATGCTATGCACAGTGCAGCGGTTTGAGCGTTGGACTATAGTTCTGGAGACCAGGGATGGATTCCTTGCTGGGACGTAGAAACCCCCTGGGCGACCTTGGGTGTGTCAAACATGCTCACCCCAGGAAATCCCATGATAGATTCATCTTCGGGTTGCCATAAGTTGGAAATGACTTGAAGGCAACCAATAGCAACAGCATTGCAAATTAGAGAAGAAGGAAATGGTTAGATCAGGGAAACTGACCCATGGTGCTTGACATGATGCTATGTTATATTGGAAAAATAGGGCACCTTTTCCCCTGGGAACAGATATGGGCCTCGTTTTAGCTTGTGCCCTTTTCCCACAACCCCAGCCATGTTGGTGTGTACCAAGGATACAAATTCAGGATGGAATACATTTATAAAGAAATAAGTTTGAAGCACTGAGCATGTGAGATTTTCTCATGGTAAACCTGTGGCACATCACTACTTGCGTTCAACACTTTTTGGAACATGGAAGAGTGTTGCATATCATAAGCTTTAACCCTATTGTTATTTTTAAACAGAGGAGACTCACTGAATCAATGGATTTGCCAGCCTGTTGATTCAACCTTTGATTCAATTGGGATGGATCAATAGAATTCAAGCTCCTAACACAGACAGAAGAATCAAAACCCATGAGATTAACAAACATCAGACAAAGAGAGTTTAAACAATCCTCCCCTGGGCCTTGACCTAAAATGGAAATAAGTCTTTAAAAGCTGGTGTAGAAAAAAAAAACATGTTTCACACTAAATATAAAATAAACATACGTGCCTTCCTCCAACATGATGTTGCAATGGTATCTGAGTCTATCTGTGTTGCACAGCAGAGTTCATCTGATATAGTTATGCACTATTGAATGAGTTAACCTTTCCATTTTTGGAGCATTTCATAATAGACACAAAGGAAACTGTCTGTCTGTCTGTCTAGGTGACTAACTAACAAACTAACTAACAGCATTTCTCCCAGGTCTGTTCTGGATGCCAGAAGAATGCAGTTAATCATTATATATATATTTATATATATGTGTGTGTGTATATACATACATACAGTGGTGGAGCTTGGAGTGTGTGGAGAGGGGGCGGGAGGGGCGGGGCTACAGCGAGAGGGGCGTGGCCACTGTAGGGGCAGGGCTGTGATGCAAGGGGTGTAGCCAGAGCACGCGGGGCTGTGGCTACGGGCCGGGATGCCCCAAAAACATTGCTGCCTGGGGCAAATGGCCCCACACCCCACCTCCGTGTCCCTATGCAATTGTGTGTGTGTATCTTTTTTTCTTGAAGGCATTTAACAAACAGAGCTAAAAAAAATTTTTTTCTCATGGTATTTTTCTCATGGCAAAAATATTTTTGCTTCTGTCTTCTTCAGTTGCTCAGGATGAAACGTTTCATAATAAAATGTATAAATTTCATATTAAACAAAAAGTTTCATCTTGAGCAACTGACGAAGGCAACATTTTCCTGCCTCTGCCGGTTAGGAAACTATTGTGATTGTGTTTATCTGTTAGTGCTCAGGAGGGCAAAGTATGGCCCACTGGGCCCCAAAATGTGGCCCTTGAAACCCCCTAAAGCCAGCAAAGACCCAGGACACCCACCCCCCAAAATTTTAAAAAACACCTGGGTGATTTTTTGGGGCCCTCAAATCTTCCAAAGAGCTCAAAATCACTGCTAAAAAAATATCCTTCTAGCCCCCAATCTCCCATTGTTCTTGTGTGAATTAAAGCCATCTCTGACTTATGACAGCGCTAAGATAAACGTGTCATGGGCCATTTCTGCACTAGACTGTTATAATGCTATTATCCCACTTTCAACATCCTGTGGAATCCTGGGGTTTGCAGTTTAGGGAGGGGCCCTGGTGTTTTCTTGACAGAATTTATTCAGAGGAAGAGTTGTCCCTGCCTTCCTCTGAGGCTGAGAAAGTATGAATTTCTGAAGGTCCCCCAGTGGGTTTCCATCACCAAGTGAGGAATCGAAGCCTGGCCTCCAGAGTCCTACTCCAATTCTCAAACCACATTCGCTCTCCCAACCCCCCATAAACCTCCTAAAAGAAAAAAGCGTCTGAAAACTGTGATTATTTCCAATGAGGGCATGAAGAATAATTTAAAAATTATGTGGGAATTATTTCTTTTGTACCCACATAAGAGGGCTGTTTTGTTTTGCTCTGAGATTCCATGTGTGCTCGTAATCACAAGCTTTGCTTGCTGCACATTTAATTCAGCCTCTGGTTCCTTTTGTGTTTTAATCATTCGTCATCATATCATTAATCATTAATAATTGTTTCATTCTCACTAGGGCGCTCACATTTGTGTTTGGGTGTTGTGTTTTCCTTTTCATTTCTCACAATTTTTCTGCTGGCCACTGGGGCGATTTTTCCATAGCCTGCTCCCTTCAGCTGCCATTTTCTTTTATGCGGGGGACCTACAGACAGTGCATTGCCCTGTGGCATGGCGGGTTTAGTGAAATGGCAGCTGGCACCAAAAGGGACACTTGATCCAGCTGACAGTTGCCATTTTATCTCAGAATGACCAAGGATCAACACAGTTTCAACAAGTCTCCTAGGGAAAACAAAATGGTCACCACCAAAGGTGATCTTCTGCAGCCACTGACACCATGTCCAGTGCCACAGATTAGCAAAGCAGGGTACGGAGTCCCAGCGGACTGCAGACAAGAAGATGACAGCAGAGAAGGATTTTGACAGGGAAAACACAGAACTCTGGGGTCGTGTGCTGCTGTTGGCGGTCAAGAGAGAGTGCAGCAACCTCGACTCCCAAGTAATTGTTTCCTTTTGGCAGCCACATGCTGCCCATTTAACCCATTTGTTACCCTGATTTCTGGGGTCCCGTGGGGGACACCTCAATGTGCTCAAAATAATGGGGATTGGGAATTAGCCAGAGCACAAGCTGCAGCAATGCAAAAGGCAGGGCAACTTAGCAAGATGTTAAAGCCAATGTTTACGGGGTCAGGCCGAGTCACAAACCAAGCAGAAGTAAATTATAATTGTTTTCTTTATTTAAAAGACAGTCACTGCGCACTTACGTACTCATTCACACAGACCTAAGAAAGTAAAGGAAGGAAATTGACAGAGGATTTTGAGAAGGGTTTTTCAGGGGGAATATTACACCTGATCCTGTAGGCCAGGTAGCCAGAAGAAAGTCAGTAGGAGCGGAGAATCTCAGCATGTGGAAGCTGAGGGGAAGGCTCGGCAAACGGAGGGCAGCAAGGTGGGATGGAAGGCAAGAGCGATCCGAAGAAGCGCTCACAAACAGGGGTTTTTATAGGGGAAAATGTGCCTGTAGGGTAGTCTGTTCCCGGGGAAAGCAATGCATTTCGGGTTGGAGACAAAGCCTCCAAAAGGTCAGTACTTAGAATGATTGGATTTTGACGGCGCTATCAATAGCGCGGACAGTATGCAAATGGGGAGTGCTTGACAGTTGGCTTCAGAAGCGCTAATCTCATCAAGCTGCCTGTTCGGGGCAGAGAATCTTTCGTATGCTTCGTGCATACTTAATGTAGTTTTAAAGTGTACTTGCCTGGAGGTCTCCTGAAGCTGCATGCCAGAGAATTACTGGCCTGCCTAGATTAGTCTTGTATATTTCAGCTTGTTCAGCCGTGTCCGTGTGCGTGCTTGTTCGGGGGTCTCTCAAGCACATGGACGGGAGCAGTTTGGAACGGCCAATCTTTTGATATTAAATTATATTTAGTAAGCCCTGGGCTTGGACTACAAACCACAGTAACACATTCCTTTCAATCTGCTCTGCCACTCTTTCCTTCCATAGCTTGGGAAAGTTACTTTGGAGGTCTGAATTCTCCAACTCACCCTGGAGTTTGGTCTTTGCCTGAGAGTCCCAGCCAGCATAGTATCATGGGATGACAGGTACAAAATCTCTGGCCTTTTCCACAGGATGTCATCATTCTGCTTTGGGGACAGGAGAAGGATGGGACCCAGACAACGGTTCTGCATGCATCCAAGTCCTGTCCTTCTCCTCGTCCCCAGGTGGTATGATTGTGCAGTAAATCACTGATGGGTTTTCCCCATCAATGACTGGTGGTCACACCGCCATCCTGCCACCCACCTCCATTTACCTGGTGTGCAGAGGTCCTGAAAGCGCAATGGCTGCATTTCCTGCCCCAGTGCAGCTTGGGAAAGTACCCAGCTGCTGGCAGAGACAATGCCAGGACCCACACCAGATGTCTTCTGAATACAGTAAGCTGAGGAGAGGGTCTCAGAATCACAAGGTTGGAAGAGATCCCAAGGAATATCTCGTCCAGCTTCCTACCATGCATGAATGCACACTCCTGAGAGTTAGCCATCCAATGTTTGTTTGAAGAGCTGCAATGAAGGATATGACACCATCCTAAGAGGATATGACTGGAATTACTCAAAGGCGGGGACTTCTTATAACCAGAGCTTAGAAGTTGCTTTTTCTGCTCCTACAATCTCCCAGCCAGGCTATCTGGGAAACTTTCTTTCCTTTTCCCTTTACTTCCCTTTTCTTATTCATCCTCATCTCTGGGTTCCTACCTTGCTAACTAACTCCCCATCACCTGCAATTTCTGCTCACCATACCAGGAATTACAGGGGCTGGATGGATGGTGTTAGCACTTTGCCTCCTTACAATCTTGCTGCTGCTGTCCAACTGGGTTTTTGCATCACTTATCTGTTACATGATTGCCTGGTAGCAATGGTAATGATGATGGGCCTATCTCTGAGCAGCTGAGGCCCTTGCAACAGATGCTTCCTGTGTCTAAGTTCCGTTCATTAGGAGCTGATGAGTGTTTAATTGGGAAAGAGTGCCACCACCCAGCTCTAGTCCCATTTTGCATCTCTCAGGGCAAAGCTTACCGCTTTCCCACTGACTAAGCAGAACACAGCCATCTAGGTTCAACTGATGGTGGAAAGTGGCTGATATCCTGTTAGTGAGCAAGGAATGCATCACACTGTTGTCACTGTTGTTATTGTTTTGGCAGTCAGAATTCTGTACCAAATATGCAATGGCTGAAAATCCTTCTTCTCATAAAAACACACTGTGAATGGAGGAGCCAGGCAAACCTGGCTGAAGGCAGCCAATCACAGCTGACAAAATGCTGTCAAGGGGGAGACTGTGGGGAGAAAATGTTACAAAACTGAGGTTTGTCTCTATAAGCAGGGAAAAGCTGACCCAGAGAGAGGGAACAGATTTCAGAGAGAAAGGAACAGATGGAACAGAGACAGAAGAATCAGACAGACGAAAGAACTGACTGTGGTCTTGGGAAGCTATGAATGATTGAGACATTCAAGGGTTAACATGTCATTTTCTTATATCTTAATAGACTTCCACTTGTTTGCTTTTACCATTGTTTTTCTGTTTCTGTTGAGTTTGGAGGAGGGCCTGGTGAGGCTTACTACATCAAACCCACCAAAAAAACATGGCCAGTGGTCCACAACAGGGAGTCACCTTGAGGCCCAAATATGCAATTCAAGAAAGGATTGTGAGAGGAGAGGCAAGATGAGTGACAGGAACCCAGGATTGGAATTGCAGGGCCAACCTGGTAGGGGTATCTATCATACCCACCTCTTCTTTTCTTCTCCCACCAGCAGCACCTCCTGGTCATTTCCTGGCTGGTGGAGATCAGGGGAAGAAGTATCCTGCTATTTTCCATATTGCTGGACATGCAACAAGAGCCACCCTCTGAGATCTCCTGGAGGTCTTTGGATCCTCTTCAGCTGCCTCTCACCTCACATGAGTGACAAGCCTAAAAATTTGCTACAGAGTTTACCTGCATCCTTCTTCCACTGTGGTGGTAGAAGTAAGGTAAAGACAGCCATTTTGGCAAGCATTGATTTTGGACAGAAGTAGTCAACTGTGGGGGGGCCGGGGCCATCTCCCCACACCCATGGTTCCTCTGCAGGCCATACCATCGGTCCCAGCATGACTGGAACAGATTCTACATCACTTCTAGTATCCAGAATTAACTAAATAGGAAGATTTTGACTGCTTTTTCAGGGTTGTATGGAATAATGGGGTTCAAGGAGATCCAAATTTCCATGTACTTATAGGGAGGTTATTAGCTTTCAGGCAAAGTTTTGGCCAAAAAAAAAAAATTGGTGTTTCTTGGGTCTTTATTGTTCTTGTTAACTGCTATCAATCAAGTCAAATTCAACTCATGGTGACCCTCTGAATGTGAGACCTCCATGTCACCCTATCATCAACAACCCTTCTCAGGTCTTGCAGACTCAGGGCAGCCATGGCTTCCATGATTGAGTCCATCTCAATCATACACATCCTCCATCTGTGAGTGGTGAGAAATTCCAGGAGTGCAGCCCTTACCCCAGTTTGGTTTTCTATGGAAGAATGTCATTGGAATCTTCTTGGCATTGTGTAATATCTGCATTTATTTGCATAGATATGAGTTAAGCAGAGGTGGAGGCACATCAATTAAATGTTCCATCAGACAGGCAAAGCCCTCTGCTCCCACATCCAACCTTTGGGGAAGAAGTCAACAACTCAAAAGGCTTTGAGAGACCATGCTCACCTCTGTGTCTCTACCCCAGTTCAGCATTCAAGATGAACAGAGGCAGCCAGTGGCTTCCACACCATCATTGGTCATCCAGTCCAAACTCCTGCCCCATCATGCAAGAATGCATAACTAAAACACTCCCTAACTACAGTCACCCAAACTCTGTTTAAAGATTTCAAAAGAAGGGGAGTCCCCACTCTTCAATGCAGCGTGTTCCACTGTCAAACAGCTCTTACATTCAGGAAGTTCTTCCTAATGGTTAGGTGGAATCCATTTCCTTGTAATTTGAATCCACTGGTTCATGTTCTGGTCTCTGGAACTACAGAAGACTAACTTGGTCCATCAGCTATTATATCTCAGTCTTCTCTTCTCCAAACTGAATATATCCAGTTCCACAAGCCATTCCTGCAGGGCTTGGTTTCCAGACCTCTGACCATCTTGGTTGCCCTCCTCTGAACTTCTTCCAACTTGCCAATATTCTTTTTGAACAGTGGTGCCCAGAACTGGACACAGGACTCCAGGTGAGGTTCAACCAAATCAGCAAGGCTGTGAATCCAGATTTTATCCCACTCTTTAAAGAAAATATCCAAGGTACTGATTCCTATCTTCAAAATGAGTCCAGCACCTTGGGGAGGTCCTTAATGTTCAGACTGAAATACAGAGTGGATTCACTGCCCCACAGACATGGGATCTACCAACTGCCAACAAGGTTAAATGAACTTGTGCAGTGTGGCTCATGTTAGCCTCACACTTTCTAGCTTTTCCCACCCACATGAAAAGTGATGGTTCTAAAGAGAAGAACCAACCCATGGAGGTTCTTCAGAAAGGCCAGAACCCTGATTCTGCATGGTTCTGACCTTCACTTTTCATGTGAGTCAAGTAACCAAAGGGAAGGAACAGCATAATCTTCCTCCTCATGTTTTGCTGCTTTAGGTCCCATGCTGCAAGAAATGCAAGATATAAACTACATAAATAAAAATAAAAAAGTACTCAACTCTGAAAGAGAACATTTAAGAAAGGTTTAAGTGTTTCTCCAAATAGCATTCTTTTCTGTCCATGCACAGACACCAATCTTCCCAGGATGGCATGAAATTTGTGTTGTTCTTCCACGATGCCGCCAAAAATAGCTTCTAAAAACACCTGTTTCCTCATCACTGTGGGAAATTCACCTGCACTTTCCCTCCTGAAAAAAGATATATGTCAAGGCCATTACAGTCCAGCAATCCTATGAGTTTCATTCTTCCTGTTGAAATCCAGGTATTTTGGAAAATGTTAGTTGGACAGGTGAAAGGTTGGCCAATGGCAGAAATGGACAAACTATTGCCCTGCAGGATGGCATATAGGACCCCACAGGGCTGTTTTGGAGGAATGCAAGAACCCCCAAGAACCCCTCTTAGATTCTTTTCCATTTTTGGAAACTCTTCCAAATTAACCGCAGGGAATATGGGGAGCAATTTTATCCCCCTTCCCCGCTTTTACATCTGGTTTATTACAGCATAAGGCAGGGACAGGAAATTGCAGGAAGGCAGGGGCCAAGCCCCCCACCCCAAAAACCCCCAGACACAGGCCACACATCTCTCCATACACCACAGGCCCAAATCTTTCCCTTTTGCTTTACTGTCCCTCTCAAAATGGCAACAGGAAGTGACAATGCATTACAACATTAGAAGGAAGTTCTTGACAGTGAGAGCGGTTCAGCATTGGATCCGATTGCCTAGCGAGGTGGTGAGCTTTCCTTCCCTGGGCCTTTTCCGTGCGAGTCTGTTATAGTGCGATGATTCCACTTTCAACCTCCTATGGAATCCTGGGGTTTGCAGTTTCGGGAGGGGCCTCAAACTGCAAACCCCAGGATTCTGTAGGAGGTTGAAAGTGGAATCATTGCACTATAACAGACTCGTGCAGAAATGGCCCTGGACGTCTCCCTGTAATGAGTAGGGTTGGACCTGATGGCCCACGGAACCCCTCCAACTCCATGGTTCTACGTTTCTAAATACTCTATATCAAAAAAGATCCCAGGCCAGCATACAAGTTGCGTTAACACAAGCAAATTTATAAATAAGTCAAATAAACTAAAAACTTATTAAGCATAATGAGACATTAAAATGGATTTAAAAGATGGAAAAAATCAAAATGATATATCTCAGTATCTCAGATGAACCAGTGAGACCCAATGAGGCTTCCCACTCCCAGATCCTCCTTCCCGCACAACATTTTGACTCCTTTCCTTTTCTGCCAGCATAGAATCATAGAATCATAGAGTTGGTGGAGGCCCCAGGGGCCACCCAGTCCAACCCCATTCTCATGCAGGAAGACACATCAAAGCCGTCCCAACAGATGGCCCTCCAGCCTCTGCTTAAAAACCTCCAAAGAAGGAGGAGACTCCACCACACTCCATTGAGGCAGCATATTCCACTGCTGAAGAGCTCTGACCGTCAGGAAGTTCTTCCTGAGGTTTAAGTGGAATCTCTTTTCCTGCAGCTTGAATCCATTGCTCCATGTCCTAGTTTCTAGAACAGCGGAAAACAAACCCACTCCCTCCTCAACATAACATCCTTTCAAATATTTTAACATGGCTATCATGTTTATGACTATGAGACAGTGCTCCTCATAGCAGTGGTCCATAGACTGGTGCCATCAACTGGCAGTGGTTCCTGGAGGGTTCTAGGAAAGGGAAAAAACAACAACCCTGGCTAATGAGCACAAATATAGTACAAATGTTCTGATTTGGCAAGGACAATCCCAATTCATCCTCTGCCGTTTCTCGTTTTCAGCTGCTTTTACTATGTCCCACTTCCTCTCTCCTCCTCCAACTTTTTCCCTTTCTTCTCAGCATACTTAGGTTGCTGCAGACTGAGTTCAAAAATAGTTTGCACTCAGTTAACTTAGCAGGAGGTAGAGGAGAGGAAAGGGCAAACTGTTACCCTTCCCAGTAGGTTCCGGCAAGAGGTAACTGCTGCCGCTTCTCCTAAATCGTGTGTTCTTCCTCATTAGTAACTTCTACCATCTTGGCCACACTCTGATGTTGTTTGGCCACACATGGCCCAGTTTTCATTTGGAAAATGTTGGATGGTTGGATGGTCCCATTCCCTGGCATGCTGGGAAACAACAATTGCCAGTCCTCTACATCAGATAGCTTAAGAAGCCGTGGTGTTGGCTTTAACATCACGCGTTTGTTAATTCCACAACGGCATCTTAAAACCCGGAATGACGACGGCGTCAGGGAATTAGTAGTGATCTCCATTCAGCTGATGGAGTTCAGCTGATGTGAGAACAGAAACAGAAGAATGGCTGGCATCTTGTTTATGGTGTGTTTAAGCGGAAGGGAGGGACCATGAAGTGAAAACAGAGAAGGTGGGGGAGATGAGGGGGAGAGGGAGGGAGAGAGGAGAAGAAGAGGAGGAAGAAGGAGAAGAGTGATGGAGCAAAGAAAGAAATGGAGGCAAAGGGTGGGAGGAAAGAAAATTGTTTAGCAAACCTTTCGGGGTACAATAGTAAATGCTGAAGTGCAGGCAGTTGTCCTAAATGCGGGCAGCTGTCAGACTATGACAGATGGTTATGCTAGCTGAGGCTCGGGCAGTTGCATTGGGCTGAGGGATATTCTGTGGCTTTGGTGCCCACGTGGAGATTCCAAAAAGGCAGGCAGTGGATAGCATCGCAACAAACTAGTTCTAGCTGTTTCTCACTCCACCAGCAGCTGGTCTTTTGTTATTTTTGTCGTTGTTGTTTAGTGCCATCAAGTCGACTCCAGCCTATGGTGACCTGTAAGTGAATGGGCTTTTGTAAAGCCAGTGAATCTTAATTGCCTGTTCTAGACCAAGCCACCCCCAAATCATAGAATCATAGAGCTGGAGGAGACCACAAGAGCCATCCAGTCCAGCCTCCTGCCATGGAAGAATACAAAAAACAAAGCATTGCAACATATGGCCTTCTAGCCTTTGGCTGAAACTTTCCAAAGAAGGAGGAGACTCCACCACACTCCCAGCCAGCAGCATATTCCACTGTCAGACTGTTCTTACCATCAGGAAGTTCTTCCTAATGTTTAGGTGGAATCTCTTTTTCTGCATTTGAAGCCATTGCTCTGTGTCCTAGTCTCTGGAGTACCAGAAAACAAGCTTGCCCCATCTTCCACACAACATCTTTTCAAATGCTTATGCATAGCTATCATATTGTCCCTTAACCTTCTCTTCTCCAGGCCAAACAGCTCGCTAAGCCTCTCCTTGTAGGGCTTTGTGGCTCCCAAGCCTTTGATTATTTTGGTTTCCCTTCTCTGGACACATTCCAGCTTGTCAATATCCTTTTTGAACTGTGGTGCCCAGAACTGGACACAGGATTATTCAAGGTAGAGTCTGACCAAAGCAGAATAGAGTGATATCATCACTTCCCTTGGCCTAGACACCATGTTCCTATTGATGTAGCCCACAATCACATTGGTGTTTTTAGCCGCTGCATCACACTGCTGACTCATGTTTGGTTTGTGGTGTGCTAAGACTCCTAGATCCCTTTCACATGTTACTGTGGTCAAGCCAGGTGCTTGCAACAAATACTTGCAACAGAGAAGGCTCCCAACAACGCATCTCCACTACGAAAATCCCATTGCATGGCAACGGAGAAGGCTCCCAACAAACATTCCCCCAGGGAACTGTGGATGGATTTTTCCAGTGAGAAGAGCCCAACTGACAGACATCACACTGCTAGACCTTCTGCATAAATACGTCGGAGGTATTTTCAACTGCTTGTTGTTTCTGTGCTTCTGAGTTCTTTCAAGCCATTTCTGACTCAGGCAACACAAAGGCAACCATATCATGGGATTTTCTTCACCAGATTTGTTTAGCAAAGTTTTGCCTTTGCCTTCTTCTGAGGCTGAGAGAGTCTGACTTGCCCAAGACTACCCCTTGGGTTTTCATGGCCTAGCAAGGTTTGGAGCCCTGGTTTCCTGCAGTCGTACACCATTTCCGCACTATGATGCTCTCCCGCTTTGGTGAAAACCTTGGCACCTTTTTGTGAAGGGCAGGGCTCTGGAACTGCCTCTTTAGGTCCTTTGACCCCAAAGGGTGGGGAAGAAGTCAACCCTTGAGGTAGACCTGGGGGCTTTGCCCTCACTTTAAGTCCTGCAACTTAGCGGGGGGGATACCTTGGGGTCTGCTTTCCGGTAGATTCCCGGCCAGGGAGCAACCCAGCTATTGGGTTGCCCTCAGGGCTAAGGTTGCTCACACAAACGATGGCTGAGTCAGCGGTGAAACTGACCTCAGCTAAACCTCGTTAGGTTGCCCCCCACTCATTCCCTTCATGTTCAACCAGCTTAAAGAGGTCAGAGGTTAAATAAATTTGTCCCAGTTATTTGTCCCAATCTTCTCTGTCTGGTCTCATTTTTTCCCTGGTTGGGCACTGTGACAAAGTTCTGGGAGTGTGGCTATCTGAAGTGCCAGGGCAGCCTGGAAGCAGGTTGCTAAGCAACCAGAACAGCTCCTCCGGAGAGAAACCCAGCCCAGTAGCATGTGGGAGGGGCTGGTGGCTGGGAGAAAAAGCTATATAAAGCCAAGTACCTGGAGATATTGGGATTCCTGCAGTGAGACCTAGCAAGGAGCTAGGGAGCAGAGTCCCTTAGCTGGTCAGAGAGTGGGACTGTTTTGGAAGGTTTAGTTCTCAGTGGAATCCTAAGGAAAGGCAGAAAAGAATTAAGCCCTAGTAGGATCTGGTCAGAGAGTGTGACCTCGATTGGGGGTTAATCCTTTGGTGGGAGTTTAGCCAAAGTGCTGTTATCTGATCATTGTGCCTTTTATGAAAGTCTGAAGATACAATTGAACTGTTACTTAGCAGGAAGTTACCTGTTATATTGTCTAAAAAGCGCACTGAGGAAGTGTATTCACCGTGACTTTGCATTTGAAGTCAAATATACGAGTATATTCTTATTGTTATCTTAATAAATGTTACAGTTTATTTTCGCAGACACTGACTCCACTGAGTTGTATACAGTGTAAAGCGTACAAAGTGAAGAATCTGGGAGAAGGAAGGGCCTGTCACGGTCATCAATACCAGTTTTCTGCAGAAAGGAAATGTAGCACAACCACCATGCAACTGCTGAGTGCAGATCTGTAGGATTTGCATGATAGGATCTTGGCCACTGAATACTGATTTAGACTACACAGGCATTAGGTAGGATCACAGTTCCAATGCCCTTCTCCTTCCCTTCAGCAGCCTTTCTTTCGCCACTCAGAGAAATCACTGCAGCTGGGCACCGTTGCTTTCCGGAGAGATGACAAGTTCCCTTATTTCCTCGCTTGCTCTTGTTTCTCTCACAGTTCACCCCCCTCCCTGTGCACAAAGCACATATGCGCATGGGCACATTCCACCACCCAGGCATTAGCACTCGCCTGGGTTCCAAATGGGTGCAGCTGGCATAGCGAAAGCAAAGAACGCCATACCCCAAGTGCCAGCTTAATTCATGGCATGTGCATGGAGCCAGTTGGAGACGGGAAAGAGTGGGTGAGGCTGGCATCAAAGCCAGTGCAAGACTCTGGGTTAGCAGTGTTTGGAAATGTGGCTCCCAAATGTTCCCAAAAAATGCAGAGAGGCAGATGAGGGAGCTTCTCTTTCTGTCATGATAATGAGAACCCCAAACCCTTAAGAGCTCCACGCCAGGCCCCAGGGGCTCTCATGCACACATGGAGATCCGCCCAAGGCAAATGTTCAATAATAACATGATCCTATAATGTAATAAGTATTACATAACCTTTTGTAATAACAATATGTTACTGGTTAGTTTAATTGTGTTTAAATATCTGTTTTCATATGCTATCTGTAATATGCCTGTTTTGATTTGTAAGCAGACATGAGTTCCAGGTCTATGGAAAGAAATAATAATAAAAATAACAACAGCAACAATTCTGTCTTTCCCACAAGGTTCTATTTTTTTAAAGCAACATTAGCATTGGAAAGATCGTGAAGGAGGGACGCAGAAACATAGACCGCTGGTGCCAGGTTGCAGCAGCTTATATCCTCTGAAGATGCCAGCCACAGATGCAGGTGAAATGTCAGAAGAAAATACTAATAGAACACGGGAAACCCACAACAACCTTTGCAGCAGCTTGTTCGCAATCCGCAGTGCAATAAAGGCTGAGCTGGGAGTGGATGAGATTCTAGACTGGCTAATGGTCCTGTAGCCCCGTGTCCAGTAGGTAAGGTGAGCAGCAGTGGCCTCCGGCTGGGCATGCATGAAAAGCAAGACAAAGAAAAAAGAGGACAGCAGATAAACTTCTCTCACAAGTTATAGCAATATAGCAGTTACATTTCTACACAGCTTATGAGGGCAAAGCACTCTCTAAGCAGGTCACAATGTGTTTTTAGCTAATTGCCTCCAACAAGCTGGGTACTCATTTTACCGCCTTATGGAAGGATGGAAAGTTGAGTCAACCTGGAGCCCAGCAGGATCGAACTCACAACATTGTGGCTGCAGTACCAGCATTTAACCACTGTGCCACCAGGGGTCTATCGTTACCTTAGTTACTCTCAGCATGTTTTTTTTCCAAAAAAAGATTTTTAAAAAAAAGATTTTTAAATAGATTTTTTTTTTAAAAAAAGGTTAGGTTTTTTTTGTTTGTTTTTAAAGGATAGATCTGTAAAGTAGGCTACCGAAACGGAAATCATAAGAAAGTAGACACTGGTGAAAGAAAGAAAAAAAGAATTATCCCTGGATGCACTAACTCAGTATACGGTTGGCTCTCCATATTTGCAGATTTCACTTGCAAGGATCTTATTATTTGCAAGTTTCTCCAACCCCTGCCACCCCTCCTCAAGTGAATCTTTTGGCCATGTAGCGCTTTAAAAACCTGCCTCTGGTCCTCCACCTTCACCAGCCACTGCCTGGTCAGCTAAGGACAGCTCACCACTTGATTTCCTCTGAGGTGGTCTTGCCAGTTCCTTCCACTGAAATAGAACCTACAACACTTGGTATTCATTGGCAATCTCCCATCCAAGTACTAACCTGGGCTGACCCTGCTTAGCTT
This sequence comes from Iguana delicatissima, assembly GCA_948472985.1. Lineage (NCBI taxonomy): Eukaryota > Metazoa > Chordata > Lepidosauria > Squamata > Iguanidae > Iguana > Iguana delicatissima. Next base: position 655,454 of record CAOKZL010000344.1, on the reverse strand, counting down.
CCAGGATCAGGTGTGATCTGGTGCCTTAAGCTATTCAGGATGTATTTATATCTTTCTCAAAGAATGGGCAGGGGGTAGTGGTCTGACTGTCAGATGATGACACTGGGATACCAGGATTTGAATTGCTGCTCGGTCTTGGAGATTGACTGGGTGACCTTGGGCAACTCACACTCTCTCAACCTCAGAGGAAGGCAAGGGCAAACTTCCTCTAAATAAATCTTACCAGGAAAACTGTAGGATAGGGCTGCCATGAGTTGGCTTCAACCTGAAGGCATAAAACAACACCAACATATATTCATAGAATCATAAAATCCTAGAGCTGGAAGAGACCTCAGGGGCCATCCGGTCCAACCCCCTTCTGCCATACAGGAAGACACGGTAAAAATACTCCCAACAGACGGCCATCCAGTCTCTCTTTAAAAATCTTCAAAAAAAGAAGGAGACCGCGCCACACACCATGGAGGCAGCATATTCCACTGCTGAACTGCTCTTACCGTCAAGAAGTTCTTCCCAGTGTTTAGGTGAAATCTCTTTTCCCAAAGTTTGAAGTCATTGCTCTATGTCCTAGTCTCTGGAGCAGCAGAAAAAACTTGCCCCATCTTCCATATGACAGTCTTTCAGATATTTCAATGCGGCTATCATATCATCTTTCAACCTTCTCTTTTCCAGGCCAAACATACCTAACTCTCTAAGCTGCCCTTCATACAGCTTCATGGTTTCCAGATATTTTACTATTTTGGTCACCTTCCTCTGACAGTAAAACCAGTTTGACAGTGGAATTAGCTGCTGCCTGGGAGCGTAGTGGAGTCTCCTCCTTTGGAGGTTTCTAAACAGAGGCTGGATGACCATCTGTTGTAAATGCTTTGATCTTGTATTCCTGCACACCACTGTGGAACTGCTTTTACCATCAGGAGATTCTTCCTAACGTTTAGGCAAAATTTCTTTTGAGTCCATTGCTCTGCGTCCTAGTCTCCGGAGCAACAGAAAACAAGTTTGCTCCATCTTCAATAAGACATCCCTTCAAATACTGAAACGTGGTTATCATGTCACCTCTAAACCTTTTCCTCTCCAGGCTAAACATATTCAGCTCCCTAAACTGCTCCCCAGAGGGCTTGATGGTTTCCAGGCCTTCTACCATTTTGGTCTTAGGCTCTGGAACTCCCTCCTGAGGAAGGTTCAGTCTGCTCCCATTCTAAAAGTAAAAGTCCCTTTGTTTAAACAGGCCTTCAGTCTTAACTAACTGGGATAGAAAGATATGCATCTAGGCATGCTGTTCTCAGCGTGTAGTGTGTGTTGTAAGTGTTTGAATTTTTAATGCCTTAAAAGTTGTGTTTCAGTCTATCAAATTCTCTTTCCGCAGTTTCTAATCCTATCATTTTTTAATCCATTTTGAATCTTTCTGCCAGTTGCCTCTGCAAAAGCCAGTGTGTAGAGAAACCACATTTTGTCATTTCCTCTTTACTTTTCCAAACTATTTTGTCACCTTGAATCTTTACCAGATCATGTTTTTGTTGTTATACAAATGTTTAGAGATGTTGTGTTTCAATTGCATATATGCTTTAATGCCTCTTTAAAACTCTTGTACCCCATAATGCTTTAGATCAGTGGTTCTCAACCTGTGGGTCCCCAGATGTTTTTGGACTTCAGCTCCCAGAAGCCCTGAGCATTGACCATAGTGGCTGGGGCTTCTGGGAGCTGAAGTCCACAAACATCTGGGGACCCACAGGTTGAGAATCACTGCTTTAGATTTTTTGTTGCAATTTATATTTTAAGTCACTTTGAGTCCCAGCTGGGAGAAAAGTGGGATATAAATAAATAAATAAATAAATAGCTTTAAAGGAATTCTCCATGGTGCTGGAACTATTTAGCAATCGTGCTCAGTAACAGCAAACCCTCTTTGAACAAATTTTGGCAGGAGAACCCCATGATAGATTCCTTTTAGGACTGCTGGCTTGGGGGCCCACAACACACCTTGGAGAGCTCCATTAAGCCTTGGATTGAAACCTGAAATGAATTCACTGCTCCACTGACATGGAAGTACTAGCCGCCACTGATTCCCATTCCTAACGTTTTACACCGAAACTTCCAGTGCTGTTGCCATCTTCAAGGAAACTGAAAGGGTAGGGAATGAACATATAATAATGAACAGTTTTTCATGAGGTTATCAACAGAGTTGGATGTAATGGGAGGCTTAGTCTGCAATTTTTAGTCAGCTCTGGACTTTGGGCCTGACCTGTCACCCTCTTTCAGATTAAGGCACGGGGAAATGACCGTGTATTCTGCCCTTTGAAAATAGAAGTCCTGTTTTTCCCAGGTGGGAGGGGGAGGAATCACTGTAGCTTCCTTCTACCATTAGTAGCTGGGATACCTTGCTATAAAAGTGTTTATTCCCCTATTTTATTTTGTATATAATTTTATAGATCGCTTTTCAGCCATGGGGCCCCCAAAGCAGCTTACAATAAAACCAGAGTACACACTGTAAGGAAACATCATAAAACGACCCATAAAAAGAAAATGGAGCACATGGGCCATTGGGAGCAGTCAAGAAACAAGCCAGCTTGCAACAGGTTGGGCAGATCAGGAACACTTTTGTAGGTTTGGGGCAGTGTGTGTCGTGGTAGCAGCCAAGGGGATGACGATCAAAGGGGTCCTGCTGCATTGTCCTGGGGACACAATTCCACAGTGGAGGTGCTACCACCAAGAAGGCTCTCTTGCCATTTATTAATATAAATCTTTTGTTGTTGTTGTTGTTGTGGTATGCTTTCAAGTCATTTCTGACTTGTGGTGACCCTAACATGAACCTATCACAGGGTTTTCTGGGGCTGAGAGTGTGTGACATGCCCAAGGTCTCCTAGTGGGTGTCCATGGCCAAGTGGAAAATCAAATCCTGATCTCCAGGGTCATAGTCCAATGCTCAAACCACTCCACTCCACGGCTCTCATAAGTGTTTATATTCCACATTACACCCCGGAGCAGTATACCAGTAAACCATTTGAAACAATTAAAAAACAACCAAGGTTATTCTATACAGACTGAAAGCATATTAACCAATTTAATAAGTTAAAATTTTGTTTCAAAGGCTCCAATGGTTTAAAAACCATATCCATACCCAGATGTAGATGAAACGAACCTGACCAAAAGACTTTGGTAAAAACTTGGTGCTGGGATGAAGCCAACATTGGGGCCAGTCAGGTCTCCAAGGGGAGGCCATTCTACCCTGAGGGTGCTATAGCAGAGAGGGTCCCACTCCTACATCCTTCCTCAGAGTATTGCTCCCACAGGTGGGAGACAAAGGAATGTCCCTTCTGCAGACCTCAGTCCTTGGGCAGGGTTGCAAAAGAAGACTGCAGGCACGTTGGCATCCTGTGCAGTCGCTTTAAAGCTAGTGTTATATGATTTCTATAAAACGTTCCTGGCAGCATTTGAGCTGCTTTGTTGCATGCTAGCCGTGGCTTCCAAGTCATCTCCTAGGGCAGCCCCAAGTGGAGCATGGTACCATAGTCTAATCAGGAGATAAATGGCACATGAATAATGGTGGTCTTGTTATCTGTTGGACTATAGACAAGACCCACAACTTCAATCATTATAGCGTTAATGCTGTATTAGTGAGACAGAGACGACCTTCAGCTGTAGATGTTGTTTGAAGCAGCCGTGAAACCTCTATAAGACTAGTGTTTTCTTTAATGAGCTTATCTGCTGTTGCTGTTGTTGCCATTTGCCTTTGTACCCTGTTTGATCCTGCTTCATTGTGGTATTTTTGTTATTTGATATATTTTGTATTTTTGTATTTTTACTTGCCTATATTGCATGTGTTCATTTTAATCTTTTTGACTACATTTTCCCTTTTGTATATTGTCTTTATATAAATGTTCTGTTTGCCATTTTTCTCTTTAAATAGAATTGATAAAAGAATATTTTTATTATCTGTTTTGTCTCCTGAATTTCTATTTTACAAAAAATTTGGTAGCGGAGGATGGTTTGGTTAAATGGTTTGGTTTGGTTAAATGGCCATTGCTTCTAGTCAAGGACTAGAAAATTTGCAAGTACTCAAATATTAATTGCTCTGTTCAAAAATTATAGCCAAAAAAGACAAATGCAACACATGTTTACCAAAAATCATTTTTACTTGTGATTCTAAGGCATACCTATCACAGGCGTTTCAGGGCTGAATTTGTTCAGAGAGGGTTTGCTGCCATTGCCTTCCTCTGAGGCTGAGAGAGCGTGACTTCCCCAAGGTCACCCAGTAGGCTTCCATGGCTGAGCAGGGATTCAAACCCTGGTCTTCCAGTGTCCTAGTTCAACACTCAAATCGCTACACCACATTGGCCCTTATTTCATCATCTTACCAACAAATGGTTAATTGTAGCTCAGATGGTCTGGTACCCAAAGCAACCTCTCTCTAGCAGGTCTTCACCCACAACATGGCCTTGAAATCATTTTGTATTTTCTTTACTTTTCCTCTAATTTCTTTATTGCCTATTTTATCCTTCTCTGTCTTTACCCACATATGCCTGTGTATTTAGGTGGTAAGCATGTGGAGCCAGATTTTGTAATTGTTCATCCTTATTGTGATACCGAGATACAGAACACAGAGCAGGGATTTATGGTGGAATTCACAACTGAAGTTGTGAAAATGTAACTTAGAGTTTACACCTCCACAACTGATTTGTATTCAGGATCCTTGCATGTTCACAATCACGGCAATTGCGCAGGGAATATGCAGAGATCATTAAAGTACCCAAATCCTTCCTTACTGGGCAGCATCTGCTGTGAGCAACAGGGGTCTGTTCTCCTATTAATCAGTACATGACAGAGTGATGTTTCCACCTCATGTCCCACCGGTGATCTGTGGTAAGAAGAGGAATTGGAACAAGGATCCTGCTTCTGATTGTCACACCAGAGGTTGCTGGTGGGAGGAGTGGAAATCTCATTCTGCTGTGTCCTGATTGACAGGGGAACAGACCTCTGTCTCTTGCTGCAGTGATTGTTTGGTGGGGATGAGGGGAACAGGTTAGGAGACATTGCTTAATTAAGTACAGTCATTCCTCCACGTTCACTAGGGTTAGGGGCACAAGACCCCCATGGAAGTGGAAAAACCGTAAATAACTCTAGGCCCTCCCAAACCATATTTAACACACAAAAAGAGTATGATCGCCATATTCAATCCACCTTGGATTCCTTTAAGGCATTGAGGTTCCTTCATAAGGCAGAAGTGGGACACTGGTAGGGCTTACTGCTACCTTCACTGCTTCCCCACACCATTTTTAAGAGGGACTTACGAGCCTCGTTTGCAGCTTCTCAGTCTCACAAGGCTTTTAGTCCCTATTAAAAATGGCATAGGGAGGCAGTAGAGGGGACAGCAAATAATCCATGAATAATCAAATCCTCAAGAGTGAGACCTGCAAATGTGGAGGTCTGACTATATACTGAACTAAACAGCTGGTCAAAACTCTCAGCCATGGAGAGTACTTACAATTTTCTAGTCCTTGACTAGAAACAATGGCCATTTCCACACTACACTACTATAGGGCTATCATTCCATCTTCAACATCCTATGGAATCCTGGGGTTTCCAGTTTAGGGATGGGCATTTTGGATTCTCAGCCAGCCAGCTCTTTGTCCTCAGGAAACTACAAGCCCCAGAATTCCACAGGAGGTTGAAAGTGGAATGATAGCACTATAACAGCGTAGTGAGGAAATGGCTGAGGAGACACTTTATTGAGAAAATGTTTAGGCTGGAATCCCATTGGTTTATCCCATCAAGGGCTGACCAGTTGACTCAACTGGATTTACCTCTCTGTTGATTCGCCACACAGAACTTGATCCAACACTCCACTCCTAGGTGGGATTCACAAACCATTTTCTCAATAGGGTGTCCCAGCTAGAGTAGACCCATTCAATAAATTTTAACATGTAGATAAATCCCATTGACTCAGTCGGTCTACTGTAAATGAGACTAATATACCTTAGTCCTGAATCTGTTGCATGATTTGTTTTTCCCTCACATTTGAAAAAAGAAGAAAAAACATGGGTATGCATGCATAATTGATTCGCAAGGGAATGCAATGTTCCTTTCATTGTACATTCAATTCTGCCTTTGGTGTCTTGATTCAGTTGCACAATGTTGCAATTCAATCACTGGAATCTGTTTAATTTCTAGTTCATGAATGTCAGATGTTTCATCCTTTTGAAAAATCTTTGTTTCCTTGTTTAAGTGTTTGCCGAGTTGTACAACATAACATACAGCGTTTTGAAACATTTTTTGAAAAAGTCCGTTGTTATCACCATGAACTGGCCTGGCCTTTGGTAACCTTAGATATCGTTTTGATATCACAATTCGGCCCTGCTCTGCCACCAGCCAAGTGTTTGTGAGGCCACCGAACAAGCGCGAAGCTAAGCATGGCTATTCACATTTGTTTACAGCAAGGCAAGCCAGAAACTGCCAGATCTGCTTTAGGGGACCTCCCAAAACAAATATCTTCATTACAGAAAACAAAGAGACCTCTGCCCCAAGAGGGCACCCTGGCGAGCTAAGTGCTTAACTGCCGAGCTAGCCGCATCTACATACTGGCCATACTATTGTCAATTCGGTCCATAACTCAATCATGTAAATTCTGACCTTTCGGAGACACTGTCTCCAGCCCAAAACTCATTGTTTTCGCCCAAGACCAGACTAGCCCACGGTCAGTCCTTCCCCTATAAAAATCCCCAGTTCCGAGAGATCTTTGGAACGCTCGGATCTCTCGCTTGAACGCTCGGACTTCTATCCCGCCTTGCTGCCGCTGCGAGCTCCCCTCGGCCGCCACGCCGGGTTTCCTTCTCTCTTCAATTGGGTTTCCCCAGGACTGCGAGACTGGTGATGTATCACCCATTCCCCTAAAGCTCTCTTTCCTATTTCCAGTTAGCAGTGTGGTTGTGTTTTTCTTAATAATTGCTTAATAAATATTATTGCTAGTTTGAACTATTTGGTCTACTCACTGATCCGACGCTGTATACATTGGGTAAAAGATCCCCCCAAGTTACCCTGCCTCTCGTTAGTCAAGAGAGTGCTCCAGCTAATCTCCCCAACTTTGCTTGGTTTGTTTTGGTTGTTTCGGTGCCCCTCCTGGGTCCCCCAATTCACAGGGTAACACTGTTTAGTCTGCAGAAAAGAAGGTTAAGAGGGGACATGATAGCCATGTTTAAATATTTGAAGGATGCCATGTAGAGGAGGGAGTGGGCTTGTTTTCTGCTGCTACAGAGACCAGGACAAGGAGCAATGGATTCAAGCTGCAGGGAAGGAGATTCCACCTGAGCCTCAGGAAGAACTTCCTGACAGTCAGGGCTGTCCGGCACTGGAATCTGCTGCCTGGGAGCATGGTGGAGTCTCCTTCTTTGGAGGTTTTTAAGCAGAGGCTGGATGGCCATCTGTCGGGAGTGCTTTGAGGGTGTTGCTGTATGGCAGGGGGTTGGACTGGATGGCCCCTGGGGTCTCTTCCAACTCTACATTTCTATGATTCTATGATTTTATCCTTGAACCACTGCTGCTGCTACATACACTATGGGCCCTTTCACACTACACAGCAGTGCTACTAGTTGGGGTCAGTCACATGGAGGAATTTCATACTGCACAATGGTAGCACAATGATTCCACTTGAACTGCCATGGTTTCATCCTATGGAATCCTCGGTTTTGTAGTTTTTTTGGGGGGGGGGCACTGGAGCTCCGTGGCTGGGCATTGTAAGCACCCTCTCCTAAACTGCCAATCCCACGATTCCATAGGACGGAACTATGGCAGTTAAAGTGGAATCACAGTGCTATAATTGTGTGCTGTGGAATTACTCTACGTGCCTGAGTTCAACCAACAACACTTTTGTAGCATTCCCAGGGGCATAGATGTTTAACACAAAAAATACATGCATACCTCAACAAAACCTCTGACAAAGAAGCTCCTTTTCTTGGCTCTGTACTGTAGCCTGTCTCACTGGTTACCCCCAGATTGTTTAAAATAACCTAGATCTATAAAAGTTTCACCACCAAAATGGAAATGAAAGGACAGTGGAGGCTGCTGAAAATAGCAGTCACCCCTAGATGCCTTTAGAGCCAGGGTGGTCCATCGGTTTGAGTGCTGGTCTAGGACAACGGTTCCCAGTCTTTTGTTTTCCAGGTTTTTAGGACTTCAGCTCCCAGAATTCCTGACTGATAGCTAAGCTGGCTGGGGCTTCTGGGAGTTGAAGTCTCAAACACATGGAGGACCAAAGGTTGGAAACTACTGGGTGAGGACACTGGGATTCCAGTGCAAATCTCTGCTCAGCCATGGAAACCCACTGGGTGACCTTGGGCAAGTCCCACTCCCTCAGCATCTGAGGAAGGCAAGGGCAAACCTTCTCTGAATAAATCTCACCAAGAAACCCCTATGATAAGCTCACCTTAGGTTCCCATAAGTAAAAAACAACTCGGGACATTTCAGCACTAGACTGTTACAGTGCTATTATTCCACTTTCAACCTCCAATGGAATCCTGGGGTTTGCAGTTGAGGGAGGGGCCTTTAGAATTCTCAGCCAGAGAGCTCTTTGGCCTCAGCAAACTACAAACCCCAAAATTCCCCCAAGGATGTTGAAAGTGGAATAATAGCACTGTAACAGTGCAGTGTGGAAATGGCCTAGAAGGCACACAACAGCAACAGATGCATTTTGGAAAAAAGTGGTTTACAGAAGGTTCAAAAGGTTTTTATACCCTAATGCAAGGTTTATCAGACCAAGTTCTTTCCTTTCACACATGCACAGTGTTACTTCTGAATGCAAAGGTTGCAGAAACATGGTAAACTGCTCCTCTTTTTTGTGGTAGAGGATCCTACCCCCACCTCTTTCCGTGTTATTTCTGGCTCTGGATCCAAATTTTCTGTTAAGGATGTAAAGCCCAGGAACACATTTACTTCATTAACTGAGGTATACCTGTAATTTATTAAAGGGGAATACAACATCCAGTTAAAGATTACTTATTTAACATGTCTAAATCCTAATTGACTCTACTAACTCTTTCTTTATCTCCTCATACGCCAAGCTGAACCAAACTACAGACCTCCCTCCACATTATTGGGTTTGAGCATTGCAAATTTGATTATTTGCAAGCACGTGTGCCTTCCTTCCCTTCTCCTCCTCCTCCCATTCCTATGAATTTTGCTCTAGCATGGAGAACTTGTGCTGAGACTTAACAGAGAAGAATGGAGGGGAAGGCCCATGTGAGCCTTCTTTTCTGCCCTTCCCATTTCCATGCAAAACAGAAAGGAATGAGGGTGGGCGAAGCCTCATGCGAGTTCTCCACGTCCAGGGAAAAAGCATAGAAATGGAAGGAGGGAGCTCCGGAGGCGGAGAGGAAGGCTTACACAAGGCTTCCCCCCATCATTCCCTTCTATTTTGCATGGAAATTGGAAGGTGGGTGCCCTGGAATGTAATGGGAAATGGAGCAGGGGAGTTATCTGCATTTTTTCCACTTTTGTTAGGGTTCTACACCTCAAACCCTTGCAAAAGTGGAGCGGTCACTGTAAGCGTCCTGAATCTAATTAATCCTTTTCTTCCCCAGCCTGACCAACTGTCCTACATACTAGACTTTTAAAAATCCCATTCAAATGCTCATTCAATCACCAGTCACCCCCAGCATTCCATTTTCTCAGGCTTTGCCCACAGATCACTCACTCGATTACATTTACTACAGATCGCATACATAACCTGGCTTTACTGTAATTTCTCTAGTAAACAACTTCTCCAAGATGTAACATCACAGTCCACACATGGAAATTTACATCATGTAGTCTCAGCATCAGATCTCAGCCTTAATGCCTTTAGTTGCACTCCCATTTTTCAGACACCATATTATCAAGTTTCCAACTACACATTTTTTCCCAACTGGACATTTTTTTCCACTGCACATTTTATAGCCAACTGTTTATTTAAAAAAAACAAAACCCTGGCACCTACCAGAGCTAAACCTTTGGCATTTTTGCGCTCCTTTTCTCTCATGTAACTTGAAAAGTTACATCCTCTTTTGCAAATGGAAGCCATTTGCCCTCCTTTTCTCTCATGTAACTTGGAAAGTTACATCCTCTTTTGCAAATGGAAGCCATTTGCCCTCCTTTTCTCTCATGTAACTTGAAAAGTTACATCCTCTTTTGCAAATGGAAGCCATTTGCCCTCCTTTTCTCTCACGTAACTTGGAAAGTTACATCCTCTTTTGCAAATGGAAGCCATTTGCCCTCCTTTCTCTCATGTAACTTGAAAAGTTACATCCTCTTTTGCAAATGGAAGCCATTTGCCCTCCTTTTCTCTCACGTAACTTGGAAAGTTACATCCTCTTTTGCAAAGGGAAGCCACTATAATCAAAGTGATCGCCGCCCTTTGTTCATCTTTCCTTCTTCACACTGGCATTCAAGGAGCTGTTGCCTAACTGTGGGTGTCTCATCATCTGATAACACAAGAGATGGCATCAAGCGCTCCATTCCCCCTTGGCAACCGTGTGGCTTCCTTCCTCGAATTGCAGCAGAGAGACACACACACACACACAACAAGAGGCAATCCTTGCCCTGAGGGGCCGGCGGTGTAATCTGGAGGCAAGATGCAACAAGAGGGCGAGATTAAAAAAAAGAGAGAGAGAGAGGAAAGATGAGCAGGTGGGTTCTCTGATGTGAAATATTGTAAACACACATCCAGGATGGAGGAAGAATGGCGGTAAGGGACAGGAAGTCACAGGAAGCCAACAGCTGCATTGTGAGGTTTGCTGATCGGCCTCCACTTTGGAAAAAAAACCCTGGTGTGACAGGCCCTTACGTTTCTCAGATTGCTGTGATGATTCCATACCTGATAAGGTGCCCTGTCTTTACCACACAGCTAAGCCTCCCCCCTTAAAACATCGCCTTTGTGAAAAAGGGTGCGGGTTTTCAATGTTCGTTTAGAACTACTGAATGACTTTATAACAACAGGTTGTCTGTGTTACTATATACTGTATACAACTCAGGCCATTTCCAAGTCACTATTTATAAAAAATAAACTGTAACATTTATTAAGCTAACCATAAGGATAAAGTATGAGAGTTCCTATGCAGGTCAAGGTTGGTGCATTTCTTCAGTGTCCCTTTTAGACAGTTCACTTACATCTTTAGACTCTCATGTGAAGCACAAGTATCAGACGACAGCCCGTTGGCTACGCTCCCGCCAAAGGCTCAACCCCCAAGCTAAGTCATAGGCCATTTCTGCACTGGACTGTTATAGCGCTTTGATTCCACATTCAACATCCTATGGAATCCTGGGGCTTGCAGTTCTGGGAGGGGCCGACCGGAGCAATGGATTCAAAAGACAGGAAAAGAGATTCCACCCAAACCTCAGGAAGAACATCCTGACTATCAGAGCTGCTTGGTGGTGGAATATGCTGCCTGGGAGTGTGGTGGAGTCCCTTCCTTCTTTGAAGGCTTTTAAACAGAGGCTGAATGTCCATTGGCTGGGGTGCTTTGAGTAAATGTTCCAGTGTGGCAGAAGAGGGATGGACTGGATGGCCCCTGGGGTCTCTTCCAACTCTATGATTCTATGAACTTTTTGCCTTACACCAGACTTCTACTGTGAACTAAACTGCCCAACACAGCCACACTCTCTGGCTGACTGAGGAACTCTCCTCCCTATCTCCTTGCTAGGCTCTCACTGAAAGGATCCAAATACCACCAGGTACTTGGCTTTATATAACTTTTTCTGCCAGCCACCAGCCCCTCCCACATGCTACTGGGCTGGTTTTCTCTCTTGAGGTGCCATTCTGGTTGCCTACCAACCTGCTTCCAGGCTAGCCTGGCACTTCAGATAGCCACACCCCCTGAACTTCATCCCACCTGGGTGTGAATGAAGAGAAAAATGGAGAAGTGGGTTGAGTACATTGAAAGTATTAGAATAGAATCATAGAGCTGGAAGGGGCTGCAAGGGCTGTGTGGTCCATACAGGAATACACAAATATGGCACTCCTGAAAGATACCCATCCATCCCCTACTTAAGGTCCTCCAAAGCAGGAGACTCCACCACTCTGTGAGGCATCACTTCCACTGTGGACCATCTCTTACCCTCAGGAAGTTCTCCTCATCTTTAGGCGGGAGCTCTTTTCCTGTACTTTGAGTCCATTGGTTCTCATCCCAGTCTTTGGAGCAGCAGAACAGAAGCTCACTCCATCTTCTACACCACGTTCATTCTGGGAATGTTTAAGGATGGCTCTCACATCACTTCTCTTCTCCCAGGTAAACATACCCAGCCACCTAAGTTGTTCTTTTAAGGACTTAGTGGTCTCCAGACCTTTAATCATCTTGGTGGCCCTTTTCTGGATACCTTCCAGCTTATCAATATCCTTCTTGAACTGTAGGATGAGTAATATGAAAGTACTTAGGGGAGCACCAGAAGCTGAATTCAGGACAAAAATCTCCTGGGTCTTTGTCACACTGCACAATTGCAGCAGGTTGATACTGCTTTTAACTGTCATAGTAGCATGCCACAGAATCCTGGGATTAAGAATTCAGTGAGCCAGTAAGCCTCTCTAGTAGAGAACAACTCATAAAACTAGAAATCCCAGGAATCCATAGGATGGACCCATATCAGTTAAAGTGGTATCCAAGGGCTGCAATCAGTTTCCAGTTCTCAGGAACCCAGTCTAACAAATGAGGATAATACACATGCATGCGTGCGCACACACAGTTTTTGAGACAGCGTCAGATTTCTCCTCCTTACCCTGAGAAGAAGATCCAGGCCCTGTCATCTGAGAACCCTAGTTTCCATTGATGAGTGGTTAAACTTTGTATTTTTCAAGTCATTCGCATGCAGGGACAAAACACGATGGTAAGACAAATCCACAGAGTTAGTGATGCTTGCTTCCTGTAGGCCTGAGTGAGGCTGAATGGTTGACCTACTTCCCTTCTCCCAACGTGGACAAAGAGAAGGAAAGGTCCCTCCCTTGCAAAGTTTGCAAAGTGGCAATCTGCCCAAGTTAGGTTGTGCTACAAATAGACTCGCAGGTTCTCCGAACTGGAACAACAGCAAGAAAATTCAAACTACCTATTGTTCTTTAATAATTTAACAGGCTCCATTAAACTTAAAATCCTGTATTTTCCGCAACCACTTCAGTTTTGCTGGCATATTTTGAGTCTTCCGACACAGAGCCTTGGAAGAGCTAATATCACTTAGAGATCTTTCCTGAATGACAGGCCTTAAAAAAAATTCAAGAGAGACAGGCTGTTCAACATGGGTCCAATAGCAGTTATACCAGTGACCATTCTTGAACCTCGTGTTATAATGGAAAATCCTGTCCCAGTGACATGGTGTCTTTGACGTGTGCACATTCCCCTACGGAAGCAGTCAAACAATTTTGTCTGAGGCATTGTGTATTTTGCACAGCTGTGTATTGTACAATGTGCTTAGCATGTAGGTGCATGCTGTGCATAGGTGGAGAAGGTAGGCTGGCTGAAGGCAGCCAGCTGCAGCCCAGAAAATTCTATGCGGAGGGAAGAGAAGTTCTTTAAAAAGAAGAGAGAATAGAAACGTTAATGGAGTAATTTGTGAGAGGCCATTTCTACATTAGACTGTTACAGAGCTATTATTCCACTTTCAACATCCTATTTGCAAAGCCAGGATTCCATAGGATGTTGCAAGTGGAATAATAGCACTATAACAGTCGAATGTAGAAATGGCCAGAACCTGAGGGGAGTGTATGAGTTCTAGGTGAATGGGTTTAAGGAAAAGGTCTGATGTAACTAAATTAGAATGATGTTAATTTCTGGAACTGGAACCTGAGCACAATCATTCTGTCTGTTATTAAATAAAGTTAAACTATTTGTTACTTTGTGAAACTGACTCTAAGCAGCATCATTTATGCTGAAACAAAGGGGACACGTGCTTTTACCATAAGGAAAGCAAATCTAACACATACACTAAAGCCATTTCCGCACTAGACTGTTATAGTGCTGCTATTCCATTTTCAACACCCTATGGAATCCTGGGATTTGCCATTTGGGGAGAGGCCTCCCAGCCACAGAACTCTTTGGCCTCAGTAAACTACAAACTCCAGAATTCCACAGGATGTTGAAAGTGGAATAATAGCACTATAACAGTCTAGTGCAGAAAGCCACGGTGTGGTCATCTGAAAGCCCAAGACTCCTGATCCAAGGAGGGATTTTAAGAGGGGACCAGAGGGTAAGAAGACAGTAACAATTTTACAAGGCTAGGAACTGTGGGGCCAGTCTGAGAAGGGGATCCGTGACAGCATGGAGATGCATTGCCCATTTGCTGTGTGTTTGGTTGCACATTTACTGTCTCATTTCAGTCACACAGTGTCTCCATTCAGCACTGTTGGAGTCAGGAGGCTTTGCACGCTTACGTTCAGAAGATGCTAGACTTGCATGTTACTCTGCAGGAGATGAAGGCCCAGCAAATCTCTACAGTGACTTTCTTTGTCTACACATGCTCTCTACCAGTATCACATACTCTTCCTTTGCTCCCTGGGGTTTCATCCCTTAACTCAATCTCTCCAGGAGACATCCCAATTTTTCCTGAATAATTTTCTGTTTCCTATTTTCCTGAAAAATGTGTGGATTATGCACAAGCCTAAGTGAGCAAAGCTACCTTTGTCTATCTGGTATATGTAAGGAAAAGGTAATGAAATGGTCTGGGAAAATATAGGAAATGCAACATTGATCTTATTTTAAGAGTACAATGTCATTATACCGGACTGTCTTCTCTTCATTATTCTTGTTCACCGCTAATACTGTTACCCTGCTTGCTAGGGGGCTCCCATAAGGTATTCCCAAAATCTGTCAAAATTGTGGGGAAAATCAGCTCAGAGCACTGTTTTAGCTATACGAGAGGCAGGGTAACTTTGCAGGACCTTGTAACCCAGATTTTACAGAGTCAGACCAAGCCAAGAACTAGGCAGGTTGTTCAGTTTAAAGATTTTATTAAACCCTCAGTAATTAAAGCAAACAACAACAAACACCCTCACACATTCATTCAAGAGCTAAAGAAAAAGAAAGTAAGGAAAATTGATAGGGATTTTGTTTTGGGGTGTTCAGAGGCAATACTTTACCTTGATTTAATGCCCAAGGGAGCCAATGTTGAAAAACTGGAGATTCAAAGCGATGAAACTCAAAATGGGGGAAGGGGGGGTGAGGCAAGACAAACTGACAGGGATTCAGGAGGAAAATGTGAATGAACCCCCCGAACAGAGAAAAACATGGGGTTTTTATAGAAAAAATATACCTGGAGGGCTAGTTCTCTCCCTGGGAGAACAATAGTACAGGAGGCTAGATCAAAGACCTACAATGACCAACATCTCCGGCTGAATGTTTTTCTCAGTCCTTTGTGAATGACACTGACCGAATGCGACAAAAGGTCCAGGTAGAGTGAAATTGCCTACATTCAGCAGGCTGATTGTGATTCTATTGAGCTGCCGTATCAGTGCAAAAGGGCCCTTTTGTCTGTTTGATGGTCTTAATGTCTTCCAGGAATCCCTGGCCCACGTGACAGATTTAGTCTGAATCACCTTTGACTTGGTCAAAGTTTTAACTCCCTGCCTGCGTGCACTTTCAGTGACCCTGTCAGACACATGGAATGATTTCTAATATTAGCCATGTGGAGATATCAATTTGATGTGATAAATTAATAAATTGTAGAGAGAGCTGATGGCCGTACTTACAATACTCCATCATTCTGCTTTATGGCCCTTTCACACAATTATAGCACTGGGTTTGTAGTTTGGTTGGACACTAAACCGGTGAACTTCCTGATGGCTAAAAGATTTTAGGAGCAGTCATTCAAAAAAGTAACTTTTCCATACTGCACAATGCTGGCGAAAAAAGAAAATCCAAAACTTACCTGCCAACATTTGGGTTAGTACTCAAAGGTGTGTTTAATTATATTTAATATGTTTTCAGATTGTTTTATTGTACATTTTATGGCAGTGTTTATTATCTGCCTCAGATATTTGTTATCTGCCTCGATCTCTAGATAATTAGACAAGATGTGTGTTTCTTAAATCAACAGAGGTAGATTAAAATTGGATTAGATGTACAAAAGAGGACTGACCTTGTTTGGCAGGGATTTGACAACAAGAAAGGAACAGATAGACAAAAAGCACTGGGCAGGGATGCTGGACAAATCTCTCCCAGAATCCAATTTTACCAAATTTTTCCTCTTTTGAAAGGGGAGCATACCGGACCGCCTTGTACAAATGCTGAGGCTGGAAGGATCCACTGCCCTCAAAATATATGGTGATCTTTAGTTTTATGCCTGTGGAAAATATCACATTATTTTTTAAACTAGTGGATGATGATGCACTGGATGGAAATGAAGGGGAACAAGCATGTTCTTGAGGTTTCAAAGGTCTATAAGTGGCTTTGTATTAGTGTGCCTCGAACTGGTGTGCCTCATTTTCTGTTACAACTCAGCATTTGCTAGCCGAAGAAAGAAATGTCAAGGTCGGAATTGCTGTCTGAGGATAATGGAGCAAAAGACTGTGCATGATTTGTTGAACGACATGAAGTTCAAGTTATGGCCAAGATCCCCAATGTGTTTGGAGACAGTAAATGTACACTCATAGGCTGACATGTCCATGTATAAATTTCCTTTACAAGTGTGGATCTCCTCTTCTGAGTGTTGTAGTAGAGTTGGCATTCCCTTCCTCCTTTCACAGCACCTAAGCCCACACCACCAGGACTTACTAAAAGTTTTTGAAGCTGCCCTGCCTGATCATTTAGTGGGCAGGTAGGACCATACAAGCTTCTGGCTATGTCCTTGTAGCCAGCTGCAAAATGATGCCATCTGTGCTGAGACTCACCAGCATCCTCCAGGGGTCTCAATGCTGCTGTAATCGTTTTGCATCTGGTGATGGACATATAGCCAGACTTTCCTACAATTCTGCCTGCTCCCCATAAAGCATGGAAGAGCCATGCAGGGGGCTTCAGAGACTTCCAGTCAATGGGGATTGTATATGACTCAACCTAATATAGGTCCACATAGAATCATAGAGCTGGAAGAGAACACAAGGACTATCCAATTCAACCCCATTCTACCATGCAGAAAGGCACAATCAAAGCCCTCCCAAGAGATGGCCATCCAGCCTCTGTCTGAAAACCTCCAAAGTAGAAGACTTCACCACACTCCCAGGCAACAGCGTATTCCACTCTTGAACACCGCTTACCATCAGGATGATTTTCCTAACATTTAGGTGGAATCCCTTTTTCCGAAGTTTGAAGCCATTGCTCCATGCTCTAGTCTCTGGAGCAGGAGAAAACAGCCCCTTCTTCCCTGTGACATCCTTTTCAAATATTTCAGCATGGCTATCATGTTCCCTCTTAACTTCTTCCTCTCCAGACTAAACATACCCCGCTCCCTCAGCTGCTCCTCAGAGGGCTTTATGGTTTCCAGCCTTCTACCATTTTGGTCACCCTTCTCTGGACACATTCCAGCTTGTCCATATCTGTCTTGAATTGTGGTGCCCAGAACTGGGCACAGGATTCCAGGTGAGGTCTGACCAGAGCAGAATAGAAGGGTTCTATGACTCCCCTTAGCCTTGACATTATAATCTTACTGAGCAGCCAAACACGGGCCTATTATGCCATTCTAAACTGTACCAGTTTGCCACCATGGAGTTACACTGGGACAGTGCTACACCACCTTTCTGCTTAATGCTAATATTGTGGAACTGATGGCACATCTGCCCATCTGCCTCCTGGTTGTCTCATGATTTGATGGGAAATGCACAGGGACTGTCCCAGCAATCTCAGTGGAAGGCAGTGGTGAAAAATTATGTACCATCTGAGAAGGTATAACTTCCTTGCTGGTTATTCTAATTTAATCAATTGTTCAGTTGTGAGTCAACAAGTTTCTAAATCCAATCGATTCAGAGGGACTAACAATAAGATTGAGGCCTGTGAGAAATAGTTGCACTCCAGTTAGGCTCTTACCGCACTACGGCGCAATCCTGCAACATCCCGGCGTCATCCCAGCAGTGCTGTTGCCAAGATGGGAGTGTGTCGTGAATGCTACCTTCCACACCCCGCCAGTTGCCTTCAGATGGTAGTGTTCGGGACATACTCCTTTCTTCTGCAGTGCAGCTGGCCTCTTCCAGGGCTGCACTGAGGAAGGAAGCACTTTGACAGTGCCTCCATCCTTCCTGTACGACCCCGTCTGAAGGGATGTCCATTTCAGTCCCCACTCCAACATCAACTTTTGATGCCAATCATTATACTGACACCTTCCCCAGTTGTGTTGGGTCTCCCTACCCACGCTTTCCATTTTCTTTTTCTCAATTTCTTCTGCACTTCTGGGAAAAGTGGAGTTTCTCTAACCCTAAGGACACTTTTTATTTTTATTTTTTTTTTGGTTAAAGCTTAGAATAGGGTTTTTTTGGGGGGGGGGATAATTCCCAGAATTCCACATTCACCGTGAAGGATTCTAGGAAATAAGCTGTAACTGCCAGACTTTAGTAGGCAAGACCCACTGAATCAATGATCTGAATGATGAACCAACACAAAGGTAAATCCAATTGATTCAATAGCTTTACTCTAGTAGGATGAAAGCCAACATGACATAGTGGTTGGAGGATCGGACTGTAAATCTGAAGACCAGGGTCTGATTCCCCATTCAGTGATGGAAGCCCCTGGGTGACCATAGGTGTGTCACATACTCTCAGCCTCAGAACACCCCATAATAGGGTCACCTTAGAGTCACCATAAGTCTGAAATGACTTGACGACAACAACCCATAGGATTTGCGATATAGTTGCCAAAAGTGATTTTGGCAAGTCCTGATTTGGACGCTGGCTTTTAAAAACACTGGAGAATGTATTTTAATAGGAGTGTGTTGTGTGTATTTATTCATTCAACCAAACACTGAAGGAATAGCCACCAGAATGTATGTTACTGCTGCTCTCTCTTTTTGGTTCCGTTCCATGTGGGTTTGGCTTTTCTCTCCTCCTCCTCCTCCTCTTTATCGATGCTCTATCGATTGTCCTTCTAAGTGTTTTGAGGAATTTGTGTTTACTGTAAGTCACCTTGGAAATCTTACTGGAAAGGCAGGCTACAAACATTTCAAAATAAATAATGGATGTGGAGAAAGAAAGGCTAGAGGCCAGCTGCTAAATATTCAGCTGATTTCCCTCAAGCCAAGAAGCGAACCTCAGCTGTAAGCATTCTTCTGTGCTACAGTGACGGCTGGCTTCCTTGGGCTCTTTCACACTAGACCGTTATACCACTACGGCCATTTCCGCACTAGCCTGTTATAGCGGGATGATTCCACTTGCAACATCCTCTGGAATCCTGGGGTTTGCAGTTTCGGGAGGGGCCGGCCGGCCCCTCCCGAAACTGCAAACCCCAGGATTCCAGAGGATGTTGCAAGTGGAATCATCCCGCTATAACAGGCTAGTGCAGGAGTGGCCTACGATTCCACTTTAATTGTCTTGGTTCACTCAAATCTGCTGTTGAGGGAAAGGCATTCAGAATTCTCAGCCAGAGAGCCCCAGCCCGTCCCCAGACTCCAAATTGCAGGATGCAAGTGGAATGATAGCTCTACAACTGGGTAGCGTAAAAGTTAATGCAATTCTTTAAAAGCCAATGCCCTTCTCGGTTGCCTCAACAGGAGTATACTGTCTAGATTGCTGGTTCTTCACCTGGGGCCTGGGGACCCCGGGGGTCCATGGAGCCCTCACAAGGGGTTTGCGAAGCCCTCTTGCTAGACACCAACAGCGGTTGCAGCAGCAACAGGGATGTGGCAGTGAGGGAGGGAGGTTGCAGGTGCTGAAACTACTCCCTTGTTTGCAAACAAGGGAGCAGTTTGGGCACGCGCACACATATCCCCGCTGCCCTGTAACCCTGACAAAAGGGAAACAGAGGCAAGTGTGTCTGTGTGCCCAAAACGATGACTCTGAAGACCAGGGTCTGAATCCCCACTCGGCCATGGAAATTCACTGGGTGACCTCAGGGAAGTCGTATTCTCTCAGCCTCAGAGAAAGGCAATGACAATAAATCTTGCTGAGGAAACACCCATGATAGGGTCACATTAGGGTCACTATAAGTCACTTTTCAAAGAGGAGAGACATGATGGCTTGGAAAAAACCTCCCCCTCTCAGTGGCACTTTGTTGCTGTCTTGTTTTCAAGTCAATTCAGACTTACGACGACCCTACAGCAAACTTATCACAGAGTATTTTTATTTTTCATTTTTTGGCAAGATTTGTTCAGAAAGGGCTTGCCTTTGCTTTCCTCTGAGGTGGAGAGAATGTGATTTGTCCAAGGTCACCTAGTGTCTGAGTCAGGATTTGAATTCTAGCCTCCAGAACCCTTAAATAAATAAATATTTGAATATTTAAATCTCAATTTAAACATTTAAATTGTGAGTTAAGTCTTGAGGGGTCCCCGGCAAAAAGTTCTATTTGCAATCGGCCCTGTCGAAGAAAAGGTTAAGAACCATTGGTTTGATCGAGGAAAGTAATCATCGTACTCTATTCCACTTTGGCCAAACTTCACTTGGAATCCTGTGTCTAGTTCTGGGCACCACAATTCAAAGCGGATATTGACGAGATGGAACATGTCCAAAGGAGAGCAACCAAAATAGTAAAAGGCCTGGAAACCATGCCTTATTAGGAGTAGTTTAGGGAGCTGGGCATGTTTAGCCTCCAAGAGAGAAAATTTAAGAGATCACATGGTAGCCATGTTTATATATTGGAAAGGACCACATGTGGAAGATGGAGCGAGCTTGTTTTCTGCTGCTTCAGAGACTAGGTCATAGAGCAATGGATCCAAACTTCAGGAAAAGAGATTCCACCTGAACATTAGGAAGAACTGACAGTAAGAGCCAGTTGATAGTGGAGTAAGCTGCTTCAGAGTGTGGTGGAGTCTCCTTCTTTGGAACATAGGCTGGGTGGCTGTCTGTCAAAGGGAGGGCTTGGAATGGTGCATTCCTGCCTGGCAGAATGAGGCTGGACTAGATGGCCCTTGAGGTCTCTTCCAACTCTAGGATTCTAGGATTTTATGAGAGGCCTTCATATGTGTGGAACTTTGAATCCACTCCAGGCATTTTATTCAGGGCTATCTAACCCTTTGAAAATAATAGGTTCAGTATCTTGGACAACCCCTTATAAGTTCAGAGTGAACTCACCACCCCACTGACGTGGAAACCAGCTGCTATCCCCTTTCTGTGCCTTGCCATGTTCTTCCTTTAAGCCCATTGCTAGCACCATTCTGACTGGAAGTACCTCTCTGTTGACTCAGCCAGAATTTTTGGCAACCCCAGAGGAGCTCTGTTTAATCAAACTAGGGATGTAACGCTTCATAAATTTTGTTCTCGTGGCAAGAACAAATAATTTTACCATTATTCTCCAGACTGCAAGAAAGTCCTTTGAAACTGCCCCAAGTATTCACAGTTTGGGATAAATTCTTCAATATATTACATTTGCCAAGAAAGAAATTGTGGATTTTTTGCACAGAAAACTTGCTTTCAGCACAAAAAATCCCCCCTCCCATTTTTCTATGCATTTTTTATGCAAAATAAACCCTGAACGGCAAAGATTCTCATCTGTCCAGGGTTCTCCATGTAAGGGTCTCTGATACTTGAGAACTTCCTTTTTCATCTTATTTATTAGCATTCTTTCCATTCCTAGATCAGATTCCAGGTCTGTCGGGTCCAAAAATATATTCACACAATGACTGATTAATTGCCAATGCAGGAAACGTATCAGTGCCCAACCTGCCTGCATTCTGCACATGAACCTGGGGTGAGATATAGGTACTCCAGTTTACAGACACTAATGGCTGTGAGCTCCTTAGGTCCCCCTTTTAAAGACCTCCAAGTGGACAGCCAATACTGCATCATTTGGCAGTGAGTTCCACCATTTATTATTTGAATGAAGTAATCCTTCCTTTAATCAGTCCTGAATCTCCCATTATTAAACTCCAGTGGGTAATTCCATGGCATTCCATGATTTTTTTTTTTTAAAAAGTGTCTTCATAGAATTCTAGAGTTGGAAGAGACCAGAAGAGCCATCCAGTTCAGCCCCATGCTATGCAGGAACACCCATCAAAGCATTCCCAACAGATGGCCATCCACCCTCTGCTTAAAAACCTCCAAAGAAGGAGACACCACCACACTCCATGGAGGCAGCAGCAGATTCCACTGCCGGACAGCTCCGACTGTCAGGAAGTTCTTCCTGAGGTTCAGGTGGAATCTCCTTTCCTGCAGCTTGAAGCCATTGCTCCTTGTCCTAGTCTCTGGAGTGGCAGAGAACAAGCCCGCTCCCTCCTCAACATCACATCCCTTCAAATATTTAAACATGGCTATCATGTCCCCTCTGAACCTTCTCTTCTGCAAACTAAACATCCCCAGCTTCCTAAGCTGCTCCTCAGAGGGCTTCATGGTCTTGACTGGCAGCAAAAAGAAACCAATGCTGGCACCAATCAGATCTCCATGAGGAAGCTGTTCCACAAGTGGGGTGCCTCCACGAAGAATACCCTGATCACTTGTCCTCCCGCACTCCATAAACCCAATGCCTTATACTATTGCTGCTGCTGGTGAAACAGAAGAGAAACAGAGAAGCAAGGAACTGGCAACCCCGCAGAGGAAAATTCTGCAGAGTAAATACACTGTAGGCAGAAATAGGGCACGGTTGCCACCCGCACCACCCTCTGGCAATCTGCCTTGTTCTCATCTCCTTGAACATTCAGAATCAACAACCAAACATCAATCTTCCAGGGAAAGTACCACTCCATCATCTTCAAAGTGGTTGTGAGGGTGAGGGAGATTTTTCTGAAATGGAGAACACTAACTAGTTGGCACAACACTCAAAGAAGCAAGGAGTCACACTATCTGAGGCACCACATCAAGGAAATCACAGCTGGCTCCTTGGTAGTGCCTAGAAGTTTTTGATTTTTTTAGGGGACGCTTTCACTAGTAAAATCATTTCGGTGTCAGCTATCGTTGTTGGTGCTTCTAGTTGACACCAAGGAGGAGGCATGTCCGTCTGAGCTTTTGAAGGTAATGTCTTGGCTCATTCTGTGCTTTTTGTTCTTATTCCAATGATCCAAACTAAAAGCACACAGAGCACTTGCCATTTCTTTCTGATGAGAATGAAGCCCAAGTCCTATGTGGCTTCTTCTGATACACCTTACAGATCTTAATGCTCAGACCAGAACCAAATGAGGCCAGTCTGGAGAAGAAGTTGTTTTTCACCTCATCCAGTAGCTTGTGGTATCACAGGATACAGCTCTTAAAAAATTCTTCCCTTGCTGGATTGGAAAGGTGCCTTCTCATTGCCTACTGAAACCAGAATTTCCAGCCTCCTTTGCTTAGATATGTGGGTGGAGCACCATTGGAAGAAACTCCACCGTAAGGCTGGGTAATATTTCTGTTGCAAATGTCTGTTAATCTGAAATCCTGTATTTTGGTATAGAAATAAGAGACAGGTGACATTTTCTTTTTGTAGGTGGCATGGAAGAAACCTGAGCTAACAATGATATGCAGTAGCTCAGTTTGTAATGGGAGATATCTAAAAACTTCATAGAAGCCATTCATACATTAAACCAAACTCTTAAGTCACACCAATCTGAACCAAGATTCTACCTCGATATGTTGTTGTGGTTTCTGCTGCTGCTGTTACTGCTTGTTGCTACGTATCTTCAACAGAACTCCAACTTTTACCAGCCCTATTCCAAGGTTTTCTTGCAAGGTTTATTATTCAGAAGAGGTTTGCCCTTGCCTTCCTCTGAAGCTGAGAATGTGTGACTTCTTCAAGGTGACCCAAGCCATTTCTCGTCAACCATAGAATCATAAAATCATAGAGTTGGAAGAGACCAAAAGGGCCATTGAGTCAACCCCCTTCCATGCAGGAATATATCATCAAAGCATTACCAACATATAACCATCCATTTGAAAATCTCCAAAGAAGGAGACCCCACCACTCTCCCAAGCAGCGGTGGACTCAACTGTCAAACTGTTCTTACCCTAAAGAATCTTCCTAAGGTTTTGGTGGAATCTCTTTTCCTGTAATTTGAAGCCATTGCTCCTTGTCTTAATTTCTGGAGCAGCAGAAAACAAGCTCATCCCATCCTCCACATGAATCATAGAATCATAGAATCATAGAGTTGGAAGAGACCCCAGGGGCCATCGAGTCCAACCCCATGCTATGCAGGGACACCCATCAAAGCACTCCCAACAGATGGCCATCCAGCCTCTGCTTAAAAACCTCCAAAGAAGGAGACTCCACCACACTCCATGGAGGCAGCAGATTGCACTGCCAGACAGCCCTGACCGTCAGGAAGTTCTTCCTGAGGTTCAAGTGGAATCTCCTTTCCTGCAGCTTGAATCCATTGCTTCTTGTCCTAGTCTCTGGAGCAGCAGAGACCACAAGCCCACTCCCTCCTCGACATGACATCCCTTCAAATATTTAAACAGGGCTGTCATGTCCCCTCTTCACCTTAACATGACATCCCTTCACATATTTAAACATGGGTATTATGTTACTTTTTAACCTTCTCTTCTCCAGGCTAAACAGATCCAGCTCTTTCAGCTGCTCTCATAGGGCTTCATGGTTTCCAGGCCTTCAACCAAATGACCCCCAAACAAGAAGTGGCATGGGGCCATTCATGCTACAGTCTTATAGCACTTTAACTGTCACGGCAACATCCTATGGAATCCTGAGACGGGCAGTCGAGGGAGGGGCATTTAGACTTCTCAGCCAGTGAACTTTTGTGGCTCACCAGACTTTGTGGTCCCAGGATTCCACAGGATGTTGCCATGGCAGATTAAATGGGATGTAGTGCTCTATTTCTGTTAGTGTGAACGGGCCCATGATGCTGTACCTTTTTGTGGTGGATGGCCCTGCGCAGATCCCCCTGGACGTGAGGGAGTGAAAAGTGGTCCTTCATTCCCCCCACCCCACTCCACCAGTTCAATAGTGGTCTTTAGTGGAAAAGGAAGGGAAAGAGATACATTCCATTTCCAAATTATGGTTCTCTTCTCCTTGACCCTCTGCATCCCAAAAGTTCCCAAAGTCCTGATTCTCATCCAGCTTGGCCCAGAGGGGACAATGTTTAGCAGAAGAACAAGGCACAGCCTCATATTTATAGGAATTCAGATTTTGAGAACCCAAACCTATTTCTCCTTGCCAAATAGAACGCTAATGCATTGCTCCTGCATCTCTCCATGGCTCAGAAGTCAGGGGGGAAAACCCTTTCGCTTAAAGGCAGGTGTTAAATTAGCTGCCATATTCTTTTGCCAAATGCCTTTGAGTGTGTCTCTCTGTTTATTTGCTATGCTTTGATGTCAAGAAGGAACACATTAGATATTCCCTGGTACAAGGAAAATTGAATGTTGCCTTTTGGTTGCAGAGTCATAGGCTTTGGACTTTACCAGACAATAAAATTTGTAGACTGCTAGAACTGGAAGAGACCCCAAGGGTTGTCCAGCCAAACCCCTTTCTGGCATGCAGGAAGACACCATCAAAGCCCTCCCTTTGCAGATGGCCATCCAGCCTCTCTTTAAAAACCTTCAGAGAAGGAGACTCCGCCACACTCTGAGGCAGCATATTCTTTGAAAATGCACTACTAGTTTCTCATTACTGTACTCAAAGCCTTTTGGAATAGGAAAGTTTTCAGTTGGCAACGGAAGGAGAGCAAGGAGAGAGCCAGCCTAGTCTTCCTAAAGAGGGACATTGAAAATCTGAGAGCAGCCACTGAGAAGGCCCTCTTCTTATAGTCTTATAGTATGGTCTTATAGTGCTATTATTGCTCTTTCAACATCCTATGGAATCCTGGGGCTTGCAGTTTAGAGAGGGGCCTCTGAGGAGAGGAGGAAGCAGAGGCCTATGAGGCCCCTCCCTGAACTGCAAACCCCAGGATTCCATAGGATGTTGAAAGTGCAATAATAGTAGTATAACAGGCTAGTGCAGAAATGGCCTGAGGCCAGTCCTCCAGGACCCTGATGCTTCCTCCAAGCTCAGTTCTCTTGAAAAAGCAAGCACCACCTGTATCAGGAATTTCTCCCTGCCGGGCCGCAGCCAACAAGGGAGGAGAGAGGGCAGGAACACTCGGGGAGTCCGAATATACCAAACACCAGGAAAACACAAGCCGAGCCAGGTCAAGGTCCAGTCCAAAGGTTCAAGAGATCCATCCAGAGGGTGTCAGGGAGCAGGAGACACAAAGGCTGTGAGGGCTTGCTGATAATTTGCTGCAAGCCAGGAGCAGCCATGCCGGCAGACTTAAATAGCCCCGTGAGCAGGTGCTGCTTTTGATTGCTTCCTCAGCCTAGTCCAAGCAGCCTCCCTCTCCGCAGCCCGTTTCAGCCTCCTGCGTGATTGAGGGCTGATGGGCGCAGCCGGCTGCAGCTCCTCTGCCTCACTGCTGGTTCCCTCTCCGTCCTGAGCTGGCCGGGGCAACTCAGTCTCTGTTTGACCTTCCAGTGCAGGGGACGGTTGCCGCTTGGCTTGCTCAGTCCCTGGCTCGGCGCCCCGCGCAGTCAGTTGCTCCTCAATCCCAGCGTCATCATCTATCACACTGGGACTGAGAGAAGGTCCTCCCCAAAAGGTCTTAAAGCTTGAGCAGATTCATATAGAGAGACATGGTCCTTCAGACATTCAGAGCCATTTCCACACTAGACTGTTATAGCGCTATTATTCCACTTTCAACATCCTATGGAATCCTGGGGTTTGCAGTTTTGGGAGGGGCCAAGTGGCCCCTCCCAAAACTGCAAACCTCAGGATTCCATAGGATGTTGAAAGTGGAATAATAGCGCTATAACAATCTAGTGCAGAAATGAGGCAGGACCTAAAGCTATGAAAACTTATAGTGAATTGCATAGTTTTGTTTTTTTGAACAAATACACATACATAACAAGACCAACACACTTATGTTAATACACAAGAACAACTTAGTGAATACAAATACATTAGTACTACAAATGCTCTAGATATTCAGCTGGACCCTGCCTGGCTGGTTAAAATGAGAGCTATTTAAACCTTCTTTGTGGTTTGACACTCATGTCTTTTTTGAAAGAACTTGTATGGTTAATTGCCGGAGAGGGAAGATGATTATTCTGTTTGCTCCTCTTTTTCAACTGCATGCGTAGATCTCGATTTGTTTTATGATAATTACAGTTTGTATAGTTGTGTTTTTCATCCTCCTAGAGATAAGCCTGAGGAAGCTTCTGCAAAATGGTGGCAATTCCATGGGCCTTACTGTCTATTTGTTGTCCATAAGAAAAAGTGCAAGAGCCCTTTCTACATTTACTTCACTACTGAAACTTTTCTGTACTTGCATAAGAATTTGACTGCCATTTCCTTCTGGTATATCCTTTGATTTCATTGCTCCCACTGAAAGTTTTCCACACTTTGATAAAGATTGGACTGTTTACAATACTTGAAGATTGTCCTAGTCCATTATTTGAAAATCACACCTGAGGAGTGTTCTCCATATGAGAAGTGAAGGAGCATTTACTAACCATTGGGATATTGTTTTGATCAAGTTTGGAGAAGAAATTACATCAGGACTATACACTGAACATTGGGACCTTTACAGATGCTTTTATAACTTTCCTTGGGTCACCAATTGTACAGCAAAAAACTTTAGGACTGATGTATTTGTAGTCACTATGGGCCTTATCACACTACACTGTTATAGACCTATTATTCCACTTTAACTGCTGTGGTAATATCACATGGAATTTTGAGATTTGCAGTTTGGGAAGAAGTATTTAGAATTCTCAGCCAGAAAGCTCTTGGGCCTCAACTAAACTACAAACCCACAAGGTGCAGCCAGGGCAGTTAAAGTGGAATAATAGCACTATAACAGTGTAATGTGATAAGGGCCTTAGTTGTTGTTGTATGCTAACATAGTATTAGGCATGAAATTTGGTGCTTTGCAGTGATGTAGACTCAAGTTGACAGACATAGGCCATTTTCACATGGCATTTCTCATGCGAAAGGGCCTCCGGAGCATCACGCAATTGCGAGGAGCATTTCAGAGGACATCCTCGCAATCGCGCAACGCTGCTGGGGCCAGCAGGCGCCAATCACACACTATATCATTTTTGGCTTTTAGCTGAAAATGGTACACGATTGTGCATTGCTCCGGGGCCCCACGTGCACCTACCATCCGTGCGGAGCCTCCAGAGCTGCAGCCCCCATGCTTCTTCCCCCAGCGCAGCCTGGGAAAATACCCGGCTGCGCTGCAGAAGGAAGAGGCAGAGCCCGGCCAGCAGGCAGATCCTGCAGAGCAGAAGCAGCAGGGACATGAGAGCTTCATGGAAGAGGCTGCTCGTGTGA
Organism: Iguana delicatissima; assembly: GCA_948472985.1. Lineage (NCBI taxonomy): Eukaryota > Metazoa > Chordata > Lepidosauria > Squamata > Iguanidae > Iguana > Iguana delicatissima. Next base: position 627,162 of record CAOKZL010000344.1, on the reverse strand, counting down.
TCCCCGCGCAACCGCTCCAGATGCAGGTAAGTTGTGGAAAGGGCCTCAGACTCAAGTCGGACTTAAGTCGCTTTAGTGACTCAACTCAGCCATAAATGATGCACTGATTCTACTCAACTCAACTCAAGACTTATCTATTTTTAATGACTGCCTTGATGCCCTTGGTTCAGTAACATAATGCATTCATCCAGAAACCTTACGACTTTGAACAATACTTCCATCTCTGTTTGCCTACTGGTCACATGGCAATGTCTCTCAAGCCCAAAGTGTGGGTGCATTTCTCAGAGGGGAACACAAATGGGTTAGGCAATGGGTTTGAGGCAGGTTTGAGGTCTGCTCAGCAGTTTATCCCCGCTGCATGTTGCAGGAGCCTTCTAAAACGTTTCCTAAGAGCGAAAGACAAGATTCGTCTCCAGAGTGCAGGGAGCATTTCTCAGAGGGGAACAGCAAATGTGTTGGGCAACGGGCTTGAGAAAGAAGGATCCTTCCTTCTAAAGCTTTTGAAGCTTCAGTAATGGGGAGTAAGATAGGATCGTATTCCCCACTTCCAAAGCTGCAGATGGCAAAATTGCAAATGTGGAGAGTTGACTCTGCTTAAATTGTTAAAACTGAATTTATTTCACTCTATCCAATAATTCTGGAATTTTAGTTGGGGTATAAAGTGGGTTTCCAGACTTCAGACTTGACTTGAAAGTATCTTCAAGGACTTGAGACTCAACTTGAGACTAGAATGTAGAAACTTGAGACTGGACTTGAGACTTGGAATAAAAGACTTAAATACATCACTTGTGCTCTGTAACTTGCTATTGAATTAATAGTAGATAATCATTAACTGTGATATTAATTGGTTTTAGACACTCAGGGCCCATTAAACAACCTTATATTAGAATTGTTTGTTCTGCCTAATACATGTCTGTGGTCAGTATGTGTAAAGAGCAGGACACTCCTAATGTCTGAGATATCTTTGAGAATGACCCAAGATACCGACTCAGGAAGTTAGGGGTCAGATAGAATGTAACACATATACAAACTATAACTTTGCTGACACTGATGCATGAGTCTTTTCTTTCACGTAAGCATCCTTTAATATAAACATAAAAATGGTATAAGAAGGGAAGCCTGAAAGAATAAATCATCCTTCCTTATCATTACTGTCTACAGTGATACATGGATGGATCCTTTGGCCAAAGTTACTTGTGTGTGTGTGTGTCTTTTTTTCCTCCTCTTTTCAACCTTCCTACCTTGTGTCTGGGAGTTCAAGTCAGCTCCATGTCCACCTGGGGATATGGTGAGGTGTGGTTAGTTTCTCCACCCTAACTATAGGCCTGTTGGTCTTATTATGTGTATTTGTTAAAAAAAAAAATCATGCAATTCACTACATATTGTCACAGCTTTAGTTGTTTGAGCCTTGGGACAGTATAATTTCTCCAGCCACAACTGTCTGAGGTATCAGGCAACGGTCTTGTCTAGCCCTCCTTTCTGAGAGACCAATTTTAGTTTAAGATCCGGTAGGACTCTGTAAGAGCAAAGGACCCATGCCTTGCCCCAAAGCAGCAGCACCTCCCCAGTTCGCCCATGGATTCCCTGTGAGATCTAAAGAAAGATGTGCACTCGCAACACCCATCTCCAGGTTTTCGTATAAGAAATAATTAGGTCTGCCTGCTTTAATTGGTCTAATCAGTAGATTAATCAACTAAAGCCAACTTTATTAGAGGACAATCATGACTGTTGTATTACAGATTAAGAACAAGAGATTAGAAGAAGGCGACCCAGTGAGTTGAAGCCACAACTGAAAGTCTAAACCTCATTTTTTAATCAACTCAATATATTTGTGTGGGAAATATCCCTCAAATGTTGTGTAATAAAACAAGCGCCATTTCCACACTAAACTGTTTTGTAGTGCTATTATGCCACTTTCAACCTCCTATGGAATCTTGGGGTTTGCAGTTTAAGGAGGGGCCTTTGAGGGGAGGGGGCCTTTCTTGGGTAGGCCCTGTGTTACACACTCACACATTTTAGTTCAGCTTGCCTTCCACTAACAAGTGTATTTGGGGGGTTAGCTCATGCTATTGCATCGTTAGGTCAGGCTGCCCTATATGCTGCAGACGGGTGAGAATAGTCAAGGAATGTTAACGAGGGGTACTTCACTCCCCGTGCCGTCCTGTACGGGAAGGGTAGAGTGAAGCCTGATTAGGGACCGTCCGCTGCCATCTCGGGCAGGTAATGAGACTTGGCCACGAGCCCATCATGCACCTGGCCCATGGATGCCTCCGTAATTGGAATTAGAGGTGGGATAGCACTTCCTTTCCCATCTCGACATGGCAGGTTGATGGATGAGAGGCCTGTTTTGCTACTCGCATACGAAAAGCCTATATAATCTGTTGGAACAAAGAGAACGCTGCTCCGTTGCCCGCTTTGCCTTTCCGACGGAGTCAGAGTGTATGTATGCTTGTGTGCCTTTCGTTGTTCTTTTTGCTTCTTTGCTTAATAAACTGCATCCTCAAAGACCGGAACTGGCTTGGTTCTTGCCTCCCAGCATCTCGTACTTCGAACCTTGCACGGCCACCCAATCCAGGGAGGGTCGTGTCTGCGACAGCCTTTGAGGCCCCTCCCTAAACTGCAAACCCCAGGATTCCATAGGAGGTTGAAAGTGGAATAGCACTGTAACAGGCTAGTGTGGAAATAGCCAAGGATTCTTTAAATAAGAGAAGGGGGCACTAAAAAAAGGATATGTGACATGCACACCCAACATCCTGGTACTCCAGTCCACACTCTTCATTTTACTAAGAGACTTCATGCCCTTTAGAGGGTACAGTGGGCAGCCTTCTGCCACATTTTTGCTCCCTCGACCCATTTCAGGCCTGGGGGAGATTTTATGTTTCAAAATAGTGAACAATATGAGGGGCACAGGGTGTGTTAGGAGAGTCTCTCTCTCTGTCTTTCTCTCTTTCAGGACCTGGGGGATGCAGATGAGACCTCCCCCCCCAAAAATAATTAGGGATGAAAAGAATATATGAACATATTTGAAAAACAGTTGAAAAAGATGTTTTTTGAGTGCCAGGAAACCCCGACAAGGAAAAACCCAGATTGATGAGCATTTTCACAGCTTTGGACATATTTTTTGCAAAATTCTCTGGTAGGTTTGCTGGAAACAGCCTTTTCTGCATAAAATGCTGTTTTCCTGCACAGAAAGTGCTGTTTTCTACACAAAATAATTCTTCTTCTTCTTCTTCTTCTTCATCATCATCATCATCACATGAGATTTTTCTGTGGAACAAGTTCTGCCTTGGGAATATTTTTATTTATTTATTTTATTCATTTATATGCCACCTTTCTTCCAGTAATGGGACTGAAGGCATCTATAACAACATTTAAAATCATACAAATTACAAACAATGTGAAAACATTAATAAAAGTGCAATAGGCCCTCAGTATCCTCCAGGGCTTGGTTCCAGGACACCTGTGGATATCAAAATCCACAGATGCTCAAGTCTCATTATATAGCGTAGTAAGATGGTGTCCCTTGTAGAAAACAGCAAAAAGTTCGTTTTTAGTATTTTTAAGAAAGTATTTTCAGACCATGGTTGGTTGAATCCATGGATATAGAATTAGTGGATATGGAAGGCTGACTGCTTAAATATAAAATTGTAAAAAACAATTAACTTATAAAATAAAAAAAATAACATTAAAATATTAAAATTCATTAAAATACCGAATGCAAAGCTTAAAAACAGCACTGCACAGCATCAAGCCCCCACCTCCGTCAGGTTGTAAAAGCCTGATGGAACAAAAATGTTTACATCTGTCAATGGAAGGAGAACAAGGATGGGGCCAGCCTGGCTTACCTAGAGAGGGAGTTCCAAACTCTGGGAGCTGCCACCAAGAAGGCCCCGTCTCCTCTGTTCCCACCAAACATGCCTGAGGGGGTGATGGGACAGAAAGAACAGCCTCTCTGGACGATCTTAGAGCTCTAATGGCCTCAAAATGGAAACAGACTTGGAAAAATATCCAGTTTTCAAAGACTTTCTCACAGTAGGAAGAAAACTGCTGAAATTACTCTGAGCTCAGGGCACCACAGTTGGGAACATGTCCAAAGGAGGATGACCAAAATGGTTGAAGGCCTGGAAACCATGAAGCCCTGTGAGGAGCAGCTGAGGGAGCTGGGTATGTTTAGTTTGGAGAAGAGAAGGTTAAGAGGTGACATGACAGCCATGTTTAAATATTTGAAGGGATGGCCTATGGAGGATGAAGTAAGACTGTTTTCTGCTGACCCAAATCCAGGACATGGAGCAATGACTTCAAACTTCAGGAAAAGAGATGCCATCTAACCATTAGGAAGAACTTCCTGACAGTCAGAGCTGTGCGGCAGTACAGTGTACGGAATACACTGCCTTGGAGTATGATGAAGTTTCCTTCTTTGGAGGCTTTTAAACAGAGATCGGATGACCATCTGTCAGGAGTGCTTTGATGGTGTCTTCCTGAATGCCACGGAGTTGGACTCAATGGCCTTTGGCTCTACGATTCTGTGACTTTATGATTCTATACTCATTGCTTCCTTCAAGAACAAATTGAGCTAAGAGTTACATCTCTACCCCAGACCTCTGAAAGCTACCCATGTTGAACACCAACAAGCAAAACTGTTTAACCCCAGAGGTCCTTTCACATTTCACAGTTATAACACTATGATGTCACTTTATTTGCCATGGCATTATCCTACAGAGTCCTGGGATTTGCAGTTGGGGGGTATTTAAAATTCTCAGCCAAAGACTTTTAGTTCCTCACCAAACTCCATGCCCCAGAAGTCCATAAGATACAGCCAAGACAGTTAAAGTGGACTAATAGTGTTACAGGTGCGTAGTGAAAGGTCCTCCGAGAGTCAGCGTGGTGTAATGGTTTGAGAGTTGCACTATGGCGCTGGAGACCAGGGTTCGATTCCCTGCCCAGCCATGGAAACCCAGTGGGTGATCTTGGGTGCATCACATACTCTCAGCCCCAGAAAACCTCTACCTTAGGGTTACCATAAGTCAGAACTGACTTGAAGGCACACAACAAACAAACTAGGGAGATGCACTGTGGATATGTGAGAACAATTGCTTAGTGTGTCTGTTTCCAACCAGTTTAATGAACTGCTCTCTCTGTTTGCTTCAAAACATTTGCCTGCAGAGAAAAGGAGGTGGTCTACTCTGCCTCCGCCTAACAGTAAAATTACTTCTAAAGGCTCATCTGACCTTTCAGGAAATTATTTCTGTCTGCCTGCCTCATTGGCACAAGAAGCATGTGGACACACGAGGACAAAACCACAACTTTTCTCTCCTCATCTCCTTTAATAGGAGATAAGGTCCCCCAGATTTACCCTAGGTCCTGCCACAGGGAATGCATGTGGCCATCCAAGGGAAAAAGAGACAAAAATGAAGACGTCAATGAAGAAAACTCTTGGGGATAACGGGAGGTTCATTTTCATCCCTCTGAAGGAGCCAAGTTGGGGAAGGCTGGTCTACACTACATGAAAAAGGGGAAATTATCTATTTGGATCTTTTCTTTCTTTTCTTTTTTTGGAAATCTATTTAGAATACCCCTTTCTCTTTTTCTTTTTGGTTCTCTTTTTCTATTCCAACTGTGAAAACCTTGCAGAGATGATGGCTTCATTTGTTTCACCTATCAACCTAACATCAAACCTACTCTAACATCAAATAAGAGACCCAAGGTGCTGGACCATCTCCCCTAAATAGGTTCAGGATCTTGGATACCATCTTTTAAATTTAGGTTAAAACCTGGAGAGAAGTGACTAGCGGGGTGCCACAGGGTTCTGTCCTGGGCCCGGTGCTCTTCAATATCTTCATTAACGACTTGGATGAAGGAATAGAGGGCACGCTGATCAAATTTGCAGATGACACCAAATTGGGAGGGGTTGCTAATACGCCTGATGACAGGAACAAAATTCAAAAGGACCTGGACAGATTGGAGAGCTGGGCCAAGGCTAACAAAATGAATTTCAACAGAGAGAAATGCAAGGTCCTACACTTAGGCAGAAAAAATGGTATGCAGAAATATAGGATGGGGGACACGTGGCTGGCTAACAGTACGTGTGAAAGGGATCTAGGAGTTTTCATAGACCACAAGCTGAACATGAGTCAGCAGTGTGATGCGGCAGCCAAGAAGGCCAACGCAATTCTTGGTTGCATCAACAGGAGTATGGTGTCTAGATCGAGGGAGGTATTGGTACCACTTTATTCTGCTTTGGTTAGACCTCATCTGGAATACTGTGTCCAGTTCTGGGCACCCCAATTCAAGAAGGACATGGTCAAGCTGGAGCAGGTCCAGAGGAGGGCAACCAAAATGGTGAGGGGCCTGGAAGCCATGCCCTATGAGGACAGACTTAGAGAGCTGGGTATGTTTAGTCTGGAGAAGAGAAGGTTGAGAGGGGACATGATAGCCATGTTTAAATATTTGAAGGGATGTCATGTCGAGGAGGGAGTGGGCTTGTTTTCTCCTGCTCTTGAGACCAGGACAAGGAGCAATGGATGCAAGCTGCCGGAGGGGAGATTCCGCCTGAACCTCAGGAAGAATTTCCTGACAGTCAGGGCTGTCCGGCAGTGGAATGTGCTGCCTCAGAGTGTGGTGGAGTCTCCCTCTTTGGAGGTTTTTAAGCGGAGGCTGGATGGCCACCTGTCGGGAGTGCTTTGAGGGTTTTCCTGCATGGCAGGGGGTTGGACTGAATGGCCCTTGTGGTCTCTTCCAACTCTACATTTCTATGATTCTATGATTCTATGGAGCAGATGTACTGCCCCTCTGACATGGGAGTTTCCAATGCCCCACTGCTACTTCTCTCCTTATCCTCCAGGACCTTTGAGTCTTCCTGACCAGATCTGATTCTGGTTTTGTCCCTAGCAATTCCAGTCACCAGTTCATAGGGCTGTGGCCAGGTGTTCCACAAGGAAACACACTAATTGCCTGCATGGATTTCCTTTCATGGAAGGCACTTTTAGATGTACCATCTGAATAGAGAGAGCCAGAGTGGCATAGTGATTTGAGTGTTGGACTAGCAATCCAGGAGACCAGAGTTCAAATTCCCATTCAGCCATAGAAACCCATTGGCTGACCTTGGGCAAGTCACATACTCTCAGCCACAGAGGAAGTTGATGAGAAACTGCCTCTGAACAAATTGTACCAACAAAACATAAGAGAGGGCGTCTAAGTCAGAGCTGATTTAAGGCACATCCCATATGAGAATAAATGTGGCATTGTACACTGACTGGTGGACTAAGAAAGAAGGATTTGAATCTCTACTCAGCCATGGAAACCTCCTGTTACCCCAAAATGTGGGTGACTCAGGGGTCCACCTGTGATGCCAATACCTCCATGCAAAGGAGGGTAATTGTTAGCTCAGATTAGGAGGCCTGTGAAAGGGTGGTAACCTAGCAAAATCTTTGACACCAATGTTTACCGGGTCACGAGCAGAGAAGAACCATCCAGAGATTCAAAGCTAAATTGTGTTTTATTAGGGGAATTAATCATACACATGAGATCCAAACAGTCACACATTCACACAAGGTTAATTGAACAAGAAAGGGAGGAAAGTTTAAGATAGCAAGATTTCAAGGCGTTGTGGGTGTCACTGGTCTCAAAGTGCAGTGAAGAAGCAGCGATGTGACTCAGACTCGCATCTAAGGACAGTACAATCGGTGTACTGTGAGTTAGCTGTCCAAAACCATACCCAGTTTCTGCCTGGAGGACAAGGGTGTGAATGACTTTCCATTGTTTACCCAAGTAAACAATGGAGTTCAAAGAGCAGACAACGAGGTCTGGAACAGGCTAATGGTCTTAGTGTTAGGTGACAAAGAGCTAATGGTCACCTGATAGCTTGGTGGTTGTCAGACAGGTTGTAGGACAAAGGAAAGATCTGCTTGGTCAAAGGAATAGGAGCTAAGGCAACCAGCAGTTTTGTGGAAATCTCCCAGTCGCCATTGTTCAAACGGTAAAGTCCTTAAGGCTAACTGCAAGCCTATTATTACTGGAATTTCCTGGTGATTTCCTGACTGACCTGGCTACGCCTAGAGGGGCTTTCTGACCTAATTCTCAGTGCGCATGTCCAGCCAGTCTTTTCCTCTTGTCCAGCTCAGCCATACAGCCATCGCAGGACACATTTTATATCTAAGCCAATTACTGTATTTTGGCAATTGAATCACATTTCTCCAATAAAACCATAACAAGGTCTGGAGATGTATGGCCTGGTAACACTTCTGGGTGATTTGGGGCAAGTCACACTTTCTCAGCCTCAGAGGAAGGCAATAACCACCCCCTTCGGAATCAATCTTTACCAGAAAAACCTAGAACAGTGTCACAAGAAGTGGACTTGAAGGCACATAACACAACACACAGGTCTATTTTAGTTCGGACTAACCAACAGGATTCAAGTTTTCCTTTATTCACTTCTCTTTACATAAACTCATCCAAAGCAGCAGAAACCAAAGATATTAAAGAGAATTCAACAACACAAAAAAATCTCAATGAAGAATTTATAGCAACTAAGCAAACACAAGGACACCCTTTAAAATCACATTATACTTGTAGCCTGGAATCATAAGGAGGGACCCAAAGCCGCAATCAAAACTCTTGTTAGTTATGTGCAATTAAAACAATTCGCAGAGACCTAGAACGAGGCCAGAGTTTGGAAGCAGGCGAGGTAGATGGGTAATCTAGCCAAGAGGTAAATTTTTCCACTCCCAATTTTTCAGAAAAAGAAAAGCAAAACATAGCAGGTTGATGTATAATTCATCCAGAAGGCTGTTCCTTCAGGTCCTTTACAAAATGGGAACAAATGAATTTCTAATTCTAAGAAACAATGAAAAGCTGTGGGGCTTCAACTGTTCTCCTAGGAGGGTTCAGGCTGACAGCTTCTACGCAGAAGATTCTGAATCCGTGAGTTATCTATGGAGTCAATCCGCTGCTGCCTGAGGTGAAGAACAAAATGGCGGCCGCATCCCTTCCATGAACAAGAGCCAGCTAGAATTATAGCAGATTTTTTTTCAACCATGCTCATGAACAGCACCGTTCGCTGAACATGAAGTAAAGGCATCAGAGACTTGCAGCTCTTTCCTCTAACACATTGTGGCTGCCTCCCAACATCTCCCACCTGGGGCAGCTACCTCATTCTGACACATGTTTGGCTCTATGGCCCTTTCTGCAGACTGGCGTCATCCCAACGTGGGGACGAGAGAGGAGCAGGACCACAACTATCCTTCTGCATGACATTGTCACAGTCCTGTCCTCCTCCTGTTGCCAGCCAATGTGATCACGGAGTGAATCATTGGTGAGTTCTCCCCATCAATGACCTGCAATCGCGCAACCATCCTGTGCTTACCTGGCCTGTGAAAGCCACAGAAGTGCAATGGGGGTGCTTCCTGCCCCAGAGCAGGGTGTGCTAAGGTAGGAAGAGGCGTGTCCATCATCCTCCCTTCCACTGGGAGCTGGTCCAGTGAGGAGGGGAGCGCTGGAGACACACCCCCATACCAGCAGAGGCACTGCTGGGATTGGGACTGGAAGATGACAGATCCAGGTAAGCTGCAGAAAGTGAGAAGTTGGGTAGGGCAGGTTACCACCAGCCAATCACAGCCTTCAGAATTCTATGAAGGGGAGCCTATGGGGGAAGACCTACAGCCTTCTCTGTAAAAGAATTAGATTGGGTAGGGATGAAATCCTGGGCCAAAGCTAACAAAACGAGTTTCAACAGAGAGAAATGTGAGGTCCAACACATAGGCAGAAAAAATGGAATGCACAAATATAGGATGGGGGACGTGTGGCTGGTACATGTGAAAGGGATCTAGGAGTCTTGGTAGATCACAAGCTGAACATGAGTCAGCAGTGTGATGCAGCAGCCAAGAAAGCCAACGTGATCCTTGGTTGTATCAATAGGAGTACGGTGTCCAGACAGAGGAAAGTAATACTACCATTCTATTCTGCTTTGGTCAGACCTCATCTAGAATCCTGTGTCCTGTTTGGCGCATCTCATTTCAAGAAGGATATTGACAAGCTGGAAGGTGTCCAGAGGAGGGCGACCAAAATGGTGGAGGGTCTGGAAGCCATGAAGCCCTATGGTTTTCTGCTGCTCCAGAGACCAGGACAAGGAGCAATGGGTTCAAGCTGCAGGAAAGGAGATTCCACTTGAACCTCAGAAAGAACTTCCTGACGGTCAGGGCTGTCCGGCAGTGGAAGATGCTGCCTCGGAGTGTGGTGGAGTCTCCTTCTCTGGAGGTTTTTAAGCAGAGGCTGGATGGCCATCTGTTGGGAGTGCTTTGAGGGTGTTCCTTCATGGCAGGGGGTTGGACTGGATGGCCCGTGTGGTCTCTTCCAGCTCTACATTTCTATATTCTATGCTTCTACGCCCTATGAGGAAGGGCTTAGGGAGCTGGGTATGCAGAAGAGAATGTTAAGAGGGGACATGATAGCTGTGTTTAAATATTTGAAGGGATGCCATGTCAAGGAAGGAGTGGGCTTTTTTTCGTTGCTCCAGAGACTAGGACAAGGAGCAACAGATTCAAACTGCAGGAAAGGAGATTCCACCTGAACCTCAGGAAGAACTTCCTGACGGTCAGAGCTGTCCAGCAGTGGAAGATGCTGCTGCTTCCATGGAGTGTGGTGGAGTTTCCTTCTTTGGAGATTTTAAGCAGAGGCTCGATGGCCATCTGTTGCGAGTGCTCTGATGTGGGTTCTTGCATGACAGAAGGGAGTTGGACTGGATGGTCCCTGGGGTCTCTTCCAGGTCTATGATACTAGGAAATATATATAGGGCCAGTCATAGATTTAGCTGGGGCTAGTTAGAAATAGAGTGAGGGTTAGTTAGGAGAGGGGTGATGGAGAAGGTCTAAACTGGGTTTGGAGAAACTGAGAATATGGGAAGCTCCCCAGTGGTGTAGCTGCAAGTGCCAGGGGGAGAAGGCAGTATCCCACAAAATAAGAAGTCTGCCTGTCCACAATGAAATTACACTTTTCAGTCCCCAAATTTCTAGTATTTCAGTAAATTGCAAATTCAGTTGAGCTTTTAGAGATTGAGTTCAAGCCTCCAAAGAAAAGGAGCAGATCATGTCACCAAGGGAAAAGAAACACAGCAAATAGAAGACTTCCATGTAGTTACAATTCAAAGTGGTCATTTCCACACTAGGCTGACATAGTGCTATTTTTCCACTTTCAACATCGTACGGAATCCTGGGGTTTGCAGTTTAGGGAGGGGCCTCAATGGCCCCTCCCGAAACTGAGAACCCCAGGATTCTGTAGGATGTTGAAAGTGGAATAATAGCACTATAACAGTCTAGTGCAGAAATGGCCAGTGTCTCACTCCTTGCAATGCTAGAGATTTGGGAAGGAATATTTCATGGGGGAAAAATTCAATGCCTTCACTTTGCCCCCACTCCCATAATCCAGGACCTCATTTACTTACTCTAATCTATTTGGAACTTTCTATTATTGGAGCTGAACAAACTGTCTGTGTTAACATTGATAATAACACCAATGGTTACGTCAAAATAATACTGTGAAAATTTCTTTACTCCTGTGTTTCGTATCCCGTGTTCCAATGTTGCTTGCTAGGTTCATTGTTATGTGGTTTTGATTCTTCATAATATTTTGGATCTAACAACCATCAAGAACCTATGCATCAGCTTGACTGATTTATTCTTGCCTTTATCTTATCCACAATGTTCAGAATTGTATGTCAAATATTTGCAATTGCATCCACTCTAAATATATCAATCAGGACACTGCCTCCTGCAACAGCTCCACATTTTGGCATTAGGCTGCTGTGTAAACAATTAATAACAGCCCAATAAAATATTATAGTCTCCATTACTGTCTACTCATAAGCAATCGTTTTGAATCCTGGAAAGCAAACCATTTGCCACTTCATTACGCCTTCTACCTTCTTATGAAGATGTAATCAGAGCACGGGAAAAGGGATTTCCCTGCTCAGAAATTTTCTGTGCAGAAAACAACGTTTCCACATAGAAGACAAGTTTCCTGAACAACAAGTAGTGTTTTCTGCTGAGAAAATAAGAGTCCAGAACATAAAACATTTCTGCACAGAAAATGCTGTTTTCTCATGAAGTAACAACACATCTTTTTCTACAAAAAAATTAGGCCTGAACTGCAAATACTCTTCAAAAATTGCACAGAACATGCAGCTTGTTTGCTGCACAGAAAATACTGTTGTCTGCACAAAATAGGCAGGTGCATTTTTCTGCAGAGAATAAGGCAATTTCTGCACTACACTGTTATAGTGCTCTTATTCCACTTTCAACATCCTGTGGAATCCTGGGATTTGTAGTTTACTGAGGCCAAAGAGCTCTCTGGCTGAGAATTCTAAAGGCCCCTCCCTAAACTACAAGCCCCAGGATTCCATAGGAGGTGGAAAGTGGGATAATAGCACTATTATTGTGTAGTGTAGTGTAGAAATGGCCCTACTCAATTGTGAATAGTCCTCAAAAACAGACAGTTTTCTACAATTTCTTGCAACAAGGAGAAAAAAAATTGTTAAATGACTCATTCTTGCCTTTGTGAGAACCAGATTTACAAAGATTTACATCCCTGGTTCAGCTCCAGAGAGAAAACTGCACAGAAAGTAAAACTACAGATAAAACCACTGCAACAGTTCTTTCTTGCCTGTGAGTATGAAATCACTATGGCTTTCCATCTGCAGAGTTTGCAATATGCTTTCTTCCTTTTCATTTTCTTTCCTGAAGAAAAACACGTCTTCTCAGCCTTCAGGTATATGTCAAGGGGCACATTTGCTCCACTGGGATTTGAGTTCTGCCTCCACCATTTCTGCACTGATAGTCCTTGGAACTAATCTTATCCAGCCCTCTGCCTGTGAAAGCAAACTGACTACGTTCAGTACAGTTGCATCCGCAGAGCTACACGAATCGACACCGAAGCGCATATGCTTGTGTAGCACCTGCTGCAGTGTGTTGGATTTTGGCCCAGGCGTCTATCTATACCTGAGCTGAGATGAGATAAGGCCCGTATAGCAGCTCTTGTTTGCAGAAAACAATGCTATCAAGTGACACCTGACAAGTGACAAGCTGGGGAGCAAATAGGCTGAGATTGAATGTTCTGTGAGCAGAATCATAGAATGAACCACAAGAGCCACCTAATCCACTCACCTGCCATGCGGGAATACATGAGTTTTCCTCCTAAGACACAGCCATCTAGCAATAAGCAGATGCCTACTCATTGAGATGCAAAGGTTGCATATGGATACAACCTTCATTTCCATTCTTATTACCAGCATCCAGTCTTCTAAGGTACAACACCTCTGAGACTGGAGGTTCCACAGAGCTGTTGTGGCTAATAACCACTGATACAGATTTGTCCAGCTCTACAGTTTTCTAAAACCACCTTCGCCAGTTGCCAGGATCATGTCTTGAGAAGAACAGATACATCTGTACAGGGAAAAGTTCTGTTTTCCGACTGTGGCTTCCATAATCCCCCAAGACAGAAAGCCGTTGAAGGATTCTGGATCACAAAAAGTGCCTTTTCCAAGCTCTGAATTCACACTATGTTAGGACTGATCTCCTGCCTTTTCTGAACCTATTGCACAGTTGCAGACCAACTTGTTAAAAATCTCTGGGGCAAAGTACAACCCGCCTTTCCTTCCCCAATTACAGGCAACTGAGTTCTCTCTGATTGCCACTGGTTTATTCAGCAGCATATCAGAGACTTTGCTCTGCAGTGAGTTAAAAATTGATTTGGGTGGAAGGTGGGTCAGCAAAGGAGATTAATTTTCTTTGATTGTCTTAACACCTGCTAAAAGTTTAGCTGTTGCATACTTATAAACTCACAAAATACACTGCAAGATGATAGAGATGAGCAATGACCACAGTAAGCCATATTTGTGTGCTTGCTGAGTGGCATTTAAGAGCCATCTGCCACCATAAGTAATGATACAATATTGGCAGGTAGATAGATGGGTTGGAGCTCCCTTTGTCTTCAGGAACTGGGATTGGTCTAAATCCAAGGCCATTTCCACACTAGACTGTTGTAGGATAAGTGTTAGGATTTAGGATATTGAGCATGCTGTGACCTATTCCTAAACTCAACCAGAGTAGACACATCCAATCAATGAGATTGACTCACCAGTCAACAACTAATTCACTGTGTGCTGTACCTGAGGCCATTTCCACACTACACTCTTATAGCCCGATTATTCCACTTTCAACATCTAATGGAATCCTGGAGTTTGCGATTTAGGGATGTTACCCTGTTTACTGGGGGTCCCGCGAGCGACTCCAAACGTGCTCAACTATTAGGGGGGGAAATTAGCTCAGAGCACAAGTTAGCAAAGTGAGAGGCAGGGCAACACAGCATAATCTTTAAACCCAATGTCTACGGGGTCAGGCCAAGTCAAGAAGCACACCAAATATGAACTAATAACTGTGATTTTATTAAATACAAGCAGACAGTGTATGCAACACATGCACACAAGTGACTATAGAAAATAAAGGTGGTAGCGATATAGAGGATTTTTAAGAGGGATTGTTCAATCGGGTGATAGTACACCTGTCCGAAGCCCGGGGTAGATCACTGCAGAGGTCCGTAATTGCGCAGCCTCGGACTGAGACTGAGGAGAAAGCTTGGCGGATGAAGCGGCAGCAAGGCTGGATGGAAGTTCGGAGTGATCCAAGGAAGGTCTTGGAATCAGGGGTTTTTATAGGGAAAATATGACCGTAGGCTAGTCTGTACTTGGGGAAGAACAATGACGTTTGGGCGCGAGACAATGTCTCCAAAAAGTTAGAATTTAGCATGATTGAGTTAGTTCCGAATCGACAGTGGAATGGCCAGTATGCAGATGCAGCATACTTGACAGTTAAGCGTCTTGCTCGCCAAGTTGCCTGCTCGGGGCAGGGAGTTCTTTGTATTAGCGTGCACCCTTAATGAGGTGTTTGTCTGGGGAGGTCTCCTAAAGCGATGATCTGGCTGAGTCTGGCCTGCCTGGGTGGGGAATGGAATGTTCAGCAATCAACGGCCATGCCTAGCTCTGTGCTTGTTTGGGGGCCTCGCAAACACTTGGCCGAGGGTGGCATAATGGAGACGAATTGTGATATCAAAATGATATCTAATATTTTCCAAAGTAGGGCTAGCAAACGGTGATAACAGGGAGACCCCCTCCCAAAACTGCAAACCCCAGGATTCCATAGGAAGTTGAAAGTGGAGTCATAGCGCTATAATAGCCTCGTGCAGAAATGGCTATAGATGAAAATGTTTTTGTCCTCTGTTAGAATGGGCATCTGAACACAATGGCCATTTCTGCAGTAGACGGTTATAATGCTATTATTCCACTATTGACATCCTATGGATCCTGGGGTTTGCATTTTGGGAGGGGTCTCAAAGGCTATCCTCAAAGGCCCCTCCCTAAACTGCAAACCCCAGGATTCCATAGAATGTTGAAAGTGGAAGCATAGCACTTATAACAGGCTAGTGTGGAAATGGCTAATGTCAAGAAAGTGGGTGACCAATGCAATCTCAGTATTATTTTAAAATGTTTAAAACATTTGCTTTTGAATAATTTGTGAAATATTTTCACTCTTTGTTCTATACAAAAATGTCTTGAATTGGCAAGAACAGTCCCAACTGATCTTTCGACATCCTACTTTTTCAGAGGCTTTTAAAATGTTCCAGTTTCTCTCCCCTACGCCCAGTTTCTCCCTTTTGTCCTCTGCTTACTTCAATTGCTGCAAACTGAGTTCAAAGCGAAAAAGTAGTCTGCACTCAATTAATGCAGCAGGGAGGAGAGGAAAGGAAAGGAGGAGAATAATCTTGCCCTTCCCAGTAGACTTAGGCAAAAGCAAACTGCTTCTCTACCATATTGACTTTGGCTTGGCCACACATGTAGAAGTTTTCCTCTGTGAAAAGTTGGACCCCCAACTTCCAATTTTAAAAAATCAGAACAATTTTTTGAGCCATTTTTTGCCACCAAAGCATGCAGAAAGCCCCTCGAACATATGAAAACATGCCAAAAAAAATCCTCCCCCCAAAAAATAGCATTGTAGAACCCTCGACTATCTGCAAATACCTTTATTTTCTCCAGCAGTCCCTCACAAAATGGCAACAGGGAGTGATGCAACATCACTTCCTGTTGCCATTTTGAGAGGGCCTGCAGAGGAAAAACAGTGGTATTTGGGTTTGCTTTGGCTCAGGGGGATCTGAGGCAGAAAAACTGGCCCCTGGCCATCCCACCATTACCCACCCCTAAGCTGCACTTATGTAGTTAATTTGAGTTGCACTATCATACCACCCTTCTGCTGAAAAGTTACTTTGAGCAAATGATAGTTGTGAATGTGTTTGCAATGTGGTCTGTTGCAAGTACTGATGTGCAATTACACACCCTCCAAGACTGCGTAATCACCTGTGAGAAAGTTACACTTTAGGAATTCTGCTTATGCAGCCGGAATCTAAATACAAGCATTCCCTATGGCTAAAAATGTTCCACCATATGCATAAGAGGAACTTACGTATGATTAAAACACCAACAGGTTCTTGAAGATTTGGGAAACAAAAACTAAATTATTCGCACTTTTTTTTACCCAAAAACATACCAGAGTATGAAAAATCATCCAAAAAATGCACACCGGTTCCCAGGATCCTACGCACTAGTGTCTTAAAAAAAAAGTCATTCTTGTGTGCAAGACTGAGACAAGCCAAGAAATTACATCTATAGAGACAGAACAGAGACTTAGGGATATTATTCTATGAATTTCAGTTTCATTAAGATTCTAATTTCTCCAACTGCAAGCTCTTTTTGGTGCGCAGTATGATCAGCCCGCAAACCCAGCCCACATACCCTGAAAAAAAAATCTGCACAAAAGTGCATACAAATTTTTGAAGACGTGTTTTCCTAAGAGATGCATTTCTAATGTATTTTTACTACGATACATACTCTCTAGCCAGCATCTAGCATCTGGATCCAACTTCTTCTACCAGTGAGAAATTAAGTAAATACTCTGCACATGCTCCATTCCACAATGTATGGAGAATATCCACAAAGTTCTTCAAAAGAAGTAGGATTTCTTTTTAGAGGGGGATCTCTAATATGCAAATATGGGATGAACGGAGAAAGTGTATGATTGACATGAACTCAAAATGACGGAAGGGTTGAATGCAAGAACAGATGGAGATCCCTGCTGGATGAAATCAAAAGCCTTCCTAGTCCAGGCTCCCATTCCCAACACAGGGGCCAACAAGACACCTGTGGTCAGCTCAGAAGCAGGACAAGAGCACAACAGCATCTTCTTGCATGGAGGAGCATAGTAGCTTTGATATGGGAAGAAATATATAACTAAGGCCCTTTCCACACGCGGTTATTAAGGTGGACCAATGCGTCTTGCCATGGAGGTCTTCTGCACATTGGAGCGGGCTAGGTTCGGTTTATTTACCTTCGTTCCGCACATAGTTCTGACTAAATGTGCCCCCACGTGGTGGTAAAGCGTACTATTTGAAAACTGGAAGAAATCAGTTTTCCAATTTTCCTGATCAAGCCGATTCGTACTTTCACAGTGCTGCAGACACGTACATTTGCACCAATGCAAATTGGTGGTCAAGGGAGGGCTCATGGGAGGGGCCAAGGGGTAGTACAGACTTACACACGTACTCACGTACGCAATGACGTACTAAACCATGCAAAAAAGGGGGGGCAATCATAGCCGATGAAGTGGGGTGAGAGGAGTAGCGGGAGGGGCCACGCAGAGGCAGGGTGGATCCATGAACTCGCACCCCTCCAAATCAGAATGGAACATACGTGGTGGCTGTGCGGAAGGAAGTGAGGGAAAGTCCGCCTTGTTTCAAGCCCAGAAAATCCGGTAAGAAATGGCACGAACAGATTCACCAGCCTCATGCGGAAAGGGCCTATGTGTTTGTGTAGTGTTAATCTTCCCCCTTGTAGTTAATTGGTGATTGAGCTAGACCATCCTTCTTCTGTTGAATATCATCATTGTGCAGCCTAATTCTATCTACCAACACACTTAGAATCATAGAGTCATAGAGATGGCAGAGGCCCCACGGGCCATCCAGGCCAATTCCCTTCTGCCATGCAGGAAGACACCATCATAGAATCATAGAGTTGGAAGAGACCCCAGGGGCCATCCAGTCCAACCCCCCCCCCGCCAAGCAGGAACCCACATCAAAGCATTCCCAACAGATGGCCATCCAGCCTCCGCTTAAAAACCTCCAAAGAAGGAGACTCCACCACACTCCGTTGAGGCAGCATATTCCACTGCCGGACAGCTCTGACCATCAGGAAGTTCTTCCCGAGGTTCAGGTGGAATCTCCTTTCCTGCAGCTTGAATCCATTGCTCCTTGTCCTGGTCTCTGGAGTGGCAGAGAACAAGCCTGCTCCCTCCTCAACATGACATCCCTTCAAATATTTAAACATGGCTATCACGTCCCTTCTTAACCTTCTCTTCTGCAGACTAAACATCCCCAGCTCCCTAAGACGTTTCTCATCAGGCATGGCTTCCAGACCCCTCACCATTTTGGTCACCTTCCTCTGGGGTCTGACCAAAGCAGAATAGAGTGGTTCCCTCAGCCTAGACACTATACTCCTATTCATGCAGCCTAGAGTCACACTGGCTTTTTTAACTGCCACATCGCAGTGTAGACCCATGTTCAGCTCCAGAAGCTTCACTACAATAACATCCTCTGTATCATAGTAGCTTTGATGCTGGCAGTAATATATGGCATAATATATAACTATGACCATTTCCTCAATACACTGTTAGAGTGCTATTATTCCACTTTCGAACAGCAGAATAAGGTTCTAACTGCTCAACAGCCAGCCTTTCATCATGAGATCTGCATCGTTTTGTGAGGTCCCATGAGATCTAAAATGTGCCAAATCCCCCATAAGATCTTCTGAGAAGCCCTCCTCTTATAAGGGTTGAGGTGGCCTTCCTCACACATCTCATAGTGCTCCACAGAAAAAGGTGGCAGCCCAAACTTCCAAGCCCTGCTATGCCAGAATCCACAACTGAAGCTTTCTTGAGAAGTGGGCATCCAACTTCTGTTTAAAGACCTCCACCACCCTTTGCGGCAGTTTATTCCACCCTGGAACAGCTCCTACAATAAAGACATTTGTCCAAATGTTAAGGTGGAATGACTGATTGGTGATGTTTTAGGTGATGATTTATTATTAGTTGTTTGTACCCCCAAAACAAAAATTGAACACCAAACCCAACTCCCTAGACAATTCTACAGTTGTAGGAGGGTTTCAGATGAAACAATGGGGGGATATTGGGGAGGGCTTTCAGCGTGCCAAAGACCACACCAAAGCCTCTCCATCCACTACATGTGGGCCAAAGACCTCAGGATTCACACACACTTTTCCTACCTCTTCTTGTGGCCTTTCAAGTCTCTCCGCAATCCTGAGGGTATTTCCGCCCTACACTGTCATAGTACTATTATTCCACTTTCAACCTTTTGTGGAATTCTGGGGTTTGCAGTTTACTGAGACTAAGGAGCTCTCTGGCTGAGAATTCAAAATGCCCCTCCCTACGCTGCAAACCCCAGGATTCCATTGGATGTTCAAAGCGGAATAATAGCACTCTAACAGTGCAGTGCGGAAATGGCCTTAGTGAATGAACGGGACATCCCCATTGGATGATGCCCAACATAGACATGGCAGCTGCAGGGGGTAAATTTTGAACATACAAGTGCATGAATCTGTCAAGCTCACCATTATTCATGTTCTTCTTTATTTCAACCAGCAAACTCCTACCTGCTCAGGTCTGAATGAGGTTGCAACCACGCTTTTCGTGTGGAAGTTTGCACATAGTCCCATCTGCCTTTAAGAAACTAATTCCTTGTGTGCATTTCACAAACGTATGCCCTTCTGCACACACTTTCTGTTCGACCAAACTATCAGCTGCAGGCGTAAAGAGGGCACACTAATGGGCCATTTCCGCACTAGCCTGTTATAGCGCGATGATTCCACTTTCAACATCCTCTGGAATCCTGGGGTTTGCAGTTTCGGGAGGGGCCGGGCGGCCCCTCCCGAAACTGCAAACCCCAGGATTCCAGAGGACGTTGAAAGTGGAATCATCGCGCTATAACAGGCTAGTGCGGAAATGGCCATGGGTAAGGCACCAAAAGATGAGAGCCATAGGCCATTTCCACACTAGACTATTTTAGTGCTATTATTTCATTCCTCAGCATCCTATGGTGCAGCAATGGCCATAGTGTTGGATACCTCAAACAACAAATGAATGAGCCATCTTTTTCTTGATTCATTTCATTTATCAAAGTCTTCCTTTCCTCCTCTCCTTTCTTTTCTTTCCCTTCCCTTCCCCTCCATATGTTTTCTTTTATTTTTAGCCCGCTCCTGTGTTGGAAATTACTTTTTAATCTTCGCTGTTCGGTTGTTTGGCATCGGCCATGGCAATTCCACTCCTGCTTGATGGCTGTTCTGTTGCATGTCATTTTTTATTTCGTTTCGTTTCGTTTTTGAGCGATGTCACCTAATGAGGGTTTATGCATTTCTTTGCCTTTTATTGCTTGTTCCATCTCGGGATGGCTCCCGAAGCTGTTGTTCGGGAGAAGCGAGGCCAATTTGTTCGAGAACACTCTCCGAAAAAAAGAAAACTTGTTCTGTTGCTGTCCATTTCTCCCCACCGTTGCAGCTTCTGCCGTCCATCCTTCCGCCCCTGCCCTCTTATCTCGCCTTTG
Source organism: Iguana delicatissima (assembly GCA_948472985.1). Lineage (NCBI taxonomy): Eukaryota > Metazoa > Chordata > Lepidosauria > Squamata > Iguanidae > Iguana > Iguana delicatissima. The sequence goes on along the minus strand of CAOKZL010000344.1, from coordinate 606,459 downwards.
GTTTGAGTAAACTTAGGCCCGGGAACACGGATGCCTTGACAGCTCACCCTGTTTAAAGGTTTCTCCTTGGAACAAACAGGGAACTCCGCTGTGGGCCGTGTGAGTGGAAAACTACCAGCTCTCTCTGGCCCCCAAAGCACGTTGCTGGCCTGGGAGCAAAGTGTGTGTGTGGAGTCTTGCAGCCAGGTGTGTGCAGACACAGGGTGTGTTAAAAACAAGGCCCTGGCTGTAGCAGGACGGTCAGGTTTTTCTGCTTCGCTCCCTTTGGCTGCAAGGAAAAGGACCCACCATGCCAGTAAAAATAAAGAAGAAAAAAAATAGTGAGCAGATATATTACCTTCCTCCTCCTCCTCCTCCTCCTCCTCCTCCTCCTCCTCCTCCTCTCCCCACAACCTTTCTCCCTTCTCCTGGGGTTCACAAGCCATTCTTTCCCAGCAGATTTCAGCCTTTCTCTGCTTTCTGAGGATCATCAGGCTGCTGGAGCAACTGGGCTCCGTGTCTCCAGATTCCAGAGATTTTGCACTGAGACCTTGGCTTGGAGCGAGGAAAACAGTCATTTCCACCCAGCAGGATGAGAACATCTGCAGCCTAGTATGCGTAGCAGCGTTCAATTCCAAGCCCCCCCTTGCTGCCCCTATTTCTCCACCCTTGTATAACTTATTAAACTAAATAATGCAGAGGTTGGCATTTCAAAGAATCAAATAAAAATTCACGAGGAACCGGGGGGGCATTCTCCAAGGAAAGCAGCTGCTTCCGTGGCCATACTTGATCTCCCCCCACACAACACATTCCTCCCCGCCAACAAACTGCGCACCAGTGAGAGTTTGCGAGCTTCATCAGAGCATGAACGGAAGCTCCTTTGGCATATGACGTACACCCGAAAGAGCCCTGGCACAGGCCATCACGCTTTTCCATTCGGACTAATTAATCGAGGATAACGGGTGTTTCTGAGCAGGGATGTTTTATTGAGCAGGCACCTTGCCCTGTTCACACTATTCTACTGGGGGCCCAGCAATTGTCGTCTTCCGTCTTCCTGCATTACCCCGACGTCACTCGTTTCTTTTGCCCTATACCAGAGCTTTCCAGACTTTCTGTGTTAGTGACACGCTTTTTAGACATGCATCATTTTGCGACACAGCAGTTCAGTTTTACCAGCAAACCAGAGGTTAAACTAAGCTCTTATAAGTGATGCAGACACATACATAAATTGTAATAACAAAATGTGTGGGGACACAAGATATCTCATGAAAAACTTTCATATATTTTTAAAAGTATATGACTTGCAAATAATAACATACATTTCCAAGATTGTGGGCGACACACCTACACACTTCAGGCGACACACTAACGTGTCATGGCACACCATTTGAAAAGCCCTGCCCTATACGCACATGCAAGCGTGCACACAATCTCTTTTGGAGGAGAAGATGGAAGAGCTGTGCAACGTCGTTGTGCTGATAGTGCAAAGGGACGGTGGTGTCCACCCCAGAGGGCTTGTCACTGAGATTCTTGTGATCGCAATAGCCACGGGGACTTGGAAAGCCCTTCTTCATTATTCCGATCTGTATAAGTAACTGGAAACACAGACCTTTTCTGCACTATGCTGTTATAGTGCTATTATTCCACCTTCAACATCCTATGGAATCCTGGGGTTTGCAGTTTATTTTTTTTTTAATTAAATTTATTACTTAAAAAATTATGAAGGTACAGAAGAGAGAAAATCCACGTAGAAAACAATTACATAGCATCAATAGACATATATCTCAAAACAATGCGACATATCTCTCTCTACTACATTTTAACTCTTATATAGTTCCCTTAGCTATCATTTTACACTCTATTAATTATATATCACCAGAAATGATATTATGTAGTCTTATGTCCTATGTCTTATTATGTCTTATGTCCTTATGTTCTTTCCCTCTTCCTTCTCCACCCCCCATTTCCCTCCCATCTCCCCCACCTCAAGAAGTGGGTGATTATCTGTCCAGTCATTACCTTCTTAATAAAACTTATATTTTGTCCTTGTATGCCCGTTATTTTCCTATCCTCGTTTATCTTTCTTCAGGGTTATCAATTATATACATTTTCATATATTAATACATATATCTTAATCATGTAATAAAACTTATCATCCAAGTGTTACCAATATGTCAATTTATTCCATGATGACAGCTGGGGTCTGCAGTTTAGAGAGGGGCCCTTAGAATTCCCAGCCAGGGAGCTCTCTTTGGCCTCAGTGAACTACAAATCCCAGAATTCCACAAAATGTTGAAGGTGGAATAATAGCACTTATAACAGTGTAGTGTGGAAATGGCCGCAGAATCCAAAGCAGGTCTAGCATTCATCTGACCTTGCAGTAAATACTGGGCTATCAGCCATCGTCACAGATATAAGACATATATCTCGGTACCATTGTTTTCACACATATTTCAATGCAAGTCATCTCTGTCCAATTTCCAAATCATTTTTGAAAACCACAATATGTCTATCTCTTTTTTAACCCTTGCATAATGCACATTTATTTTCACATGTCTGTTCCCCAACATACATATTTTCTGTATGTGAAAAAATGCCGCAAGTTTTTATAATTTTATATTTTTTTAAAAAAAATTATTTTTTTTAAACAAATTTAACTTTTTTTGGAAGCTGCCTTGGGTCCCACTCTGGGAGAAAGACAGTGTACAAATATAATAAATACTGTATTTTCTGGCATATAAGACTCATTTTTTCCCCCTGAAAAACACTGTTAGAAAATGGGGTGTCTTATACCTTGGTGTGTCTTATATGCCGGCAACTAGTATTTGTCAGTGTATAAATGGGGTATGTCTTATACATGGGTGAACCGTATATGCCAGCAAATATGGTAAATAAACAAATAAATTCTATTTTATATTCACTAACGTATACCTTTTCATATGCAGCTTTCCCTACCAGGAAAAAAAATATTTTGGGGACTAAAACTCCCAACATCTATCAGCCAACATGGCCATACCATACTGGCTAGGGGCTTCTGAAAGTAATCATTCAAAAAAAGAAACTTTTACAAGCTTTACCTTGGTATACACTTCCCCAATACACCCTGCTTTGTCCATCGATTTCTCCAATAAACGAATTTTTGTGCATAGCGTTTCCTAACGTACACATTTTTATATACAATATTTGAGCTGAGACTTGCACTGAAAAATTGTATAGATTCCAAAAGCCAGTTGTGTTTTGATCCAAAAATTGTAGAAGTGTGAATTCATTCTTTTTGTTTAAAAAAGTAGTCCAGACAAAATTGTCCACCATCACCATGAAATAGGGGATTGACAATTTATCAATCATCTGCCGTTAAACCAATTGATCAGTTCAGTAAATCTATTATGATTATTATTAATTTCATTTTATGTCCCACTTTTCTCCTCTTAATGGGACTCAAGGTGGCTAACAACATATGTAAGACAAAACAAATTTAAAACAATGCAAAACATTCATAAAAGTATAAATATGAGATTTTTTTTAAAAAAACAATTGAACAATTTATGAAGTCAAAAACCCTAAACATTAAAATACATTTAAAAAACTATACAAATCTGAAAAATAGAACCACACAGCGTTAGAAATCCAACCCCAGTCCATTTATGAAAAGCTGGATGATAAAAACATGTTTTTACCTGTCGATGGAAGGAGAAGAAGGACCTCTAGGAAGGGAGTTCCAAAGTCTGGGAGCAACCGCCCGGAAGACCCTCTCCCTCGTTCCTACTGAAGAAGCCCAAGAAGGTGGTGGGAGAGAGAGGAGGACTTCTTCAGAAGATCTTAGAGCTCTACTGAGCCCACCAAGGGAGATACGCTCCTCGAAATAACCCGGGCTCGAGCCATATAGGGCTTTATAGGACAAAATGTTGAACAGCACATTGAATTGTGCCTGGAAACAGACCTACAGCCAGCGGAGCTACCACAACATTTATTAGTCTGAAATAAATAAACTAATAAAAGTTATTCATCTGAATTAAAATTGGATGCTAGTAACACTCTCAAATGTGAGCTAATGTGACCATGCGATATACAAAAACTGATCAGAAGAAGATGCAATCTTCTCCTTTATTTTCACTGCTTGGTACAAGAGCAAGTCTCAACCAAAATAAGTTCACATGATTTTCGAGAGAAACTTTCAATAACAATTATACCAAAAAAAAAAAAAAAATGGAAATAAGCAATTTCAACTGGAAGATTTAAGCATGGAAGGGGGGGTTATTTTCGAGAGAAACTTTCAATAAAAATTATACAAAATAAGTTCAAATGACTAAACTAGTAAGAAAATTAAGTTAAATTAAATGCACCTAATTCAGTCATTCAGGAAGAACCAGCTGGATCAGTTTGATTAAATGTCTGGACCAAACTAAATTCTCCACCGTCCCTAAAAAGTACAAGTTTTACCTGCGCTGAATAAACTGGGGAGATAATTAATATATTACATGGCATTAAATGTACATGTTGGCAAAGCTCTCAAGTCTAAATTAACTGACAGGAGGATTTCGAAAAGCCAATTAGGAAAAAAGTCATCTTCCTTTTTTTTATACTCCTTTGTCCAGGAGTAAGGCTGAAGTAAAATAAGATCTAAAGAATAAATTTTTAAAAATAAATAAATTAGATTAGACTAAGTTAAACTCAGAGGAGCTTGTCATCCGACTGATTTCATGCTGCTTAATTACTTTTGATAATAGGAAAGTAAAGAGTTACTCTAAGAAATGTAAGCTTAATAATAACTAACTACTCAGAGGACTTAGAATCATTACTGTAAGTAATTCCTTCTCAAAACTAATTTCCCAAGCTGTAGCCCTATCATTTACGATTGGCTTTATCCAATTAACTTAATTAATGGAACTTAGCAGGACTTACTTCTAAGTAGGCAGTCACAGAATTTTTGCTGTTAGTTGTTTGATCCTGTAGTTAAACCAATTAAAGCTTATGGGCTTAGCACACAGCTATCACACAAAACAAAAATCATATACCACTTATCTCCTTTATATCTTTTGAAGTTAGTTGATGATATCATTCTTCCCTGTAAAAAAAAAATCCTGTTCATCGTAACAATTACCACGGCAAGAACGAACACGGTGAAACTGTAGCACACGCTGGACATTAGCTTACAATTACTGAAAAATGGAATATATTTTAATAACTGGCGCCCTTTGGGAAGTTTTCATCGGCCATCTGAGATCCATTTCCAAATTACGAGAGTTGTCCTCATAAGAACTATGATGGTTCTTATTATAGCTACATGTCATCCAGGCTTAAATTAACATTACTGTAAATTAGTTTAATATTTGGGAGTGATAAAACACAAATGAAAAAGCCATGGGGATGGGAGTGGGAAGAGGCAACACTGTAAACATGACTATGAATAAAGGAATCAACCGAAATGAAAAAGCCAAATGTCAGGACATAAAATCAGGAAGACAGAGCTATGGGGCTTAAAAATAAATCCAGTACGTGGTGGGGGGGATTAAAAATCTGCTGGTTATTCCCAAGTAGAGTAACCGTCCCTATATATGCTTGCCCCTGGTTTGGGGTCTGCCGGAGGGTCCCTCCCCTATGTCCCATCAAGCAGGCAATGCACCGTGGAAGGCCGTGATATCAGAGCCTTCACTGCTGTGGCACCCTCTTGGTCTAATACCCTCCTCTTGCAGGCCCAGTTGTAGCCAAAGCTGCTGCCATCCCAGGCCATTTCCACACTAGGCTGTTATAGCGCTATTATTCCACTTTCAACGTCCTATGGAATCCCGGGGTTTGCAGTTGAGGGAGGGGCCTTGAGAATTCCATAGGATGTTGAAAGTGGAATAATAGCGCTATAACAGCCTAGTGCAGAAATGGCCCCAGTCCCAACTAAAACCATGATTGCTTACAAAAGCTTTGGGGGTCCATATTTGCACGTGGGCGTACTTTTTAAAATATTTTAATTGCTTTCGGTACAGTCCGTGCAGAGCATTAAATGGTAATACTTAGCTTTTAAATTATTTGTATTGCTTGAAATTGTTTTAAACTGTTCAAACTGGTTTTATTGTATGGCACTTTGAGATCCTCAAATAAATATTTTAATAAATGAATTGTGAGATTCCATCACAATAAATGAATTGTATGGCACCCTGAGATCCTCAAATAAATATTTTGATAAATGAATTGTATGGCACCCTGAGATCCTCAAATAAATATTTTAATAAATGAATTGTGAAATCTCATCACCATAAATGAATTGTATGGCACCCTGAGATCCTCAAATAAATATTTTGATAAATGAATTGTGAGATCCTCTCACCATAAATGAATTGTATGGCACCCTGAGATCTTCAAATAAATATTTTAATAAATGAATCGTGAGATCCCATCACCATAAATGAATTGTATGGCACCCTGAGATCCTCAAATAAATATTTTGATAAATGAATTGTGAGATCCTCTCACCATAAATGAATTATATGGCACCCTGAGATCCTCAAATAAATATTTTAATAAATGAATTGTGAGATTCCATCACAATAAATGAATTGTATGGCACCCTGAGATCCTCAAATAAATATTTTGATAAATGAATTGTGAGATCCTCCTACCACAAATGAATTATACAGCACCCTGAGATCCTCAAATAAATATTTTTACAAATGAATTATGAGATCCCATCACACCAAATGAATTGTACGTCACCCTGAGGTCCTCAAATAAATATTTTGATAAATGAATTGTGAGATCCCATCACAACAAATGAATTGTACATCACCTCATGGTCCTCAAATAAATATTTCAATAAATGAATTGTGAGATCCCATCACAACAAATGAATTGTACGTCACCCTGAGATCCTCAGATAAATATTTTGATAAATGAATTGTGAGATCCTCTCACCGTAAGTGAATTGTATGGTACCCTGAGATCCTCAAAGAGATATTTTAACAAATGAATTGTGAGGTCCTCTGACAATAAATGAATTTTGCGGCAGCTTGAGAGCCTGAAATAAATATTTTAATAAATGAATTGTGAGATCTCATCACAACAGATGAATTGTACATCACCTTGAGATCCTGAAATAAATATTTTAATAAATGAATTGCAAGAGCCTCTCACTATAAATAAATTATATGGCACCCTGAGATCCTCAAAGAAATATTTTAACAAATGAATTGTGAGATACCACATAGGTACATTCAAATAATTCAGTGGTTCTACTCGAAGCAGGACTAGCTATTGACTGAGCCCATTATGATATATGGCATGGATTTAGGCTTCTAAATGGGTGTCTGTAGACTCCATGACCATCGTAAAAGATCTTCATTAAAATGACTCTACTGAAAACAGGTTTAAGGCAGAGCTATAGAAACGGTTCAAACAGAAACACGGGAAGTCGTCAGGCTCATTTTCTCATCCAGTCAATTTCATAAAATCTCAAGTTCCTCCCCTACTGACTAGTATGAAATTTGTAAATGGTGGTCAGTGCTTAAAAGATGAACTGAAATGCCAGCCAGATTGAGCAGACACAGTGAGTTTCTGCATGGAAAAGGGGAGCAAGCTGTAGAGACTGAAAGAGTATTCAAAAAATCCTCTCTAAAAAAGGGAAAATGGTCAAAAATAGGTTTCTTGAGTATTCGAAAATTATGACAAGGAGCTTCCTAGATCGGCATGGATGTTTGCAGTTCGGGATGTATTCTGAACAATATATATGTATAATAATATGAAAAAGTGAATTTCCGTGCAAAAAAATAATATTATTACAAAACATGTTTCCTCCACAGAAAACAGCATTTCTATACAGGAAATTCTGTTTTCTGTGCAAGAGATTTGCTTTATGCCCAGAAATGTTATTTTCTGTACAGAAAAGCCTATTTCCTGCACATATTTTCTTTATAACACAAAATAAATCTTGAACTGTGAATAACCTTCAGAAACTATGTAATTCATGATATATTCTGCACAAAAATATCAGGTGAGCTTTTGCAGTGAAAATGGTATATTCTATGCAGAAAACAGGTTCCCTAAAAAAAGAAAAAGCAACAGATCTCTCTCTTTTTTTTTCCAACCAACATACATAGGAAGAAATGTGAAAATTTTGGTAAATAAAAAGAAAGTAAATTATTTTGGAGAAAAAATATGTTTACCCATGTCTGGGTCCTTGTGGAAGACTTTAGTTTAATTGTGTTTATGTATTTGATCTGTATCTTGCCTTTCTCCCAAAATTGGACTTGAGTTGGCATAAGATTCCACAGTTATGTAAAATGGCAAGTTATCGTGGTGACAGCTCTCTCAAAGATTATTTCACTCTTTCAGTTTCAGTTTTGGGCCCAACATTTTGAAATTTCGGACATCCAGTTCTGGGGGAAAGACTTTTGCATTTAATATGGGAGGCGAAATAACTTGCCCTGGCCATGTTTTAGATAACCAAAGAGGGCTACTGCAAATTCAGATCTACTACTCTATTACTATACCACCAGATAAAGAAATTCCATCGCATTTCACAGAACAGAATCTAATTTTATATTATTTACCATGGTCTCATTGAGAAAAAGAATCTAAAAGAATCTTCATCCATCCCACTTTAGAGTTTTAGGATAAGTGTTAGGATTTCATTATTGAGCATGCTGTGAACTAGTCCTAATCTCAGCCCGAGTAGACCCATTCTGTCAATGAGATTGACTCACCAGGCAACAACTGTGTGCTCTAGCTGAGGCCACTTCCGCACTAGACTATTATAGTGGTATTGTTCCACTTTCAACGTCCTATGGAATCCTGGGGTTTGCAGTTTAGGGAGGAGCCTTTGAGGCCCCCTCTCTAAACTGCAAACCCCAGGATTCCCAGGATGTTGAAAGTGGAATAAGAGCACTATAAGAGTGTAGTGCGGAAATGAGACTAACCAAGAAGATTCAGTCCTAAAATGTCATACTTCTGTCTTAGTACAAAATTGTCCAGTCCAGAAGTAGGCAGCTATGCATGGTCTGGAGTCCGGACATGTATCTCATTGGAGCTCAGAGGCCACAATAGCATCAACTGCCGATCTTGTTCTTCTAATTTTAATTTTTTAAAAATGCTCAAAATGGACCTCCTCACCTCTAGGGGGCGCTGATGAACGAACCGTCCGTTCTCCCTCCCAGCTATTTTTGGCACAGGAGAGGGCATTATAAAAACAAGACATAAACCAGAAGTCACAAATGAATGGGTGCAGCAAGTTGCTGCCGAAGGCCTCAAAATGGCCAAGGGAGTACATGTAGTCCATTGTGGGGGTACATTCCCTTCCTCTGGTCAAGTATGATAGGAGGTGGCTCCCCAAAGTCTTTTCTAGACAGTGTTGCTCTCAAACCCATTTTTGAGTCAAGATGCCCCTGCCTGAACCTGGGATCATCAGCACATGAGGTCTACTTTTTACGTTCAAACCACCGCTCTGACTTTGAAGCACCATTTCTAAATACTGTCCAGGGTCATACTTCTGCTCACATGGGCCCCTGTGCAAAGCTTAGGACCCTCCTATTGGATGATAACTCCCAGAATCCCCTACTGGTGGGCCATACTGGCTCAGGGAGAAATGGAGATGTCATCCCACTCCTCAAAGTAGATTTCCAGTTTCTGCCAAGGGCTAAGCCCCACGTCCTTCCAACAAAATATGAAACACCTCTGCCAGTAGATTTTTCTCCCTCTCTCTCTCTCTCTCTCTATATATATATACATAAAAGGATAGCTTCTTTTATATCTGGGACTTATTCAGAGACAAGCAGACTCTGCCTCATAAAGAACATGTCAACTCTCACTCATTGTCAGGCTATCAACAATCCTCACTTGAATAAACAAATAGATAAATAAATAGGGATTGCACCGTGGGCTGGTTATAAAATACAGGGACAGCATGAGTCAAAGAGGTATTTCAAAAGGGATCGTTGCATAAGCTTTCAATTGATTGAGGATTTTATGAGAGGAGGGGGAAATCCCTGTTGGTTTCAGTGCTTTGAACCTCGAGTTTTGGCTTAATCATAGAACAGGAAATGGGGAGGCAGCTCCTTTTTTGTGCTACACAATGATTGTCAAGAGCACAGGATGTAAAGGCTGGGTGATCAAGGATGCATTATTATATAGGATCTGCTTATCATCTTCTGTCCTCAGATAGACCATTTCCGTACTAGCCTGTTATAGTGCTATTATCCCACTTTCAACATCCTATGGAATCTTGGAAATCCCAGGATTCCGTAGGATGTTGAAAGTGGAATAATAGCACTATAACAGGCTAGTGCAGAAATGGCCATAGAAAACTCCAGGCGAAAGGGGGTGTTCCAGGAGAACTCTTTTAGGGCATTGGAACACGCCCAGTCCTGACTTTGCAAGCCCTGGGCAGGGTTGGTGGTAACAGTGTGACTTGCTAGTCTCCCTTTCATAGGGACGCCGTAAGCTGGAGTCAACTTGATAGCAATTAGAAACCAATCAGACCGCTTTCAGGATCATTCTGAAGGATGCTGTAAATCCAATTTGTATTGCTGTGAAAAAGAACCCGTTAAAAGATAGCTCACCACCGGTATTCCACCTCTCATAAATTGGATTAAAAGAAATGGAGACGCGACTAATAAATGCTGGCAATGGTCTGAAGATTTCCTGCGTGTGCCGTAGAATGGTCCAGAAGCATGGATTCATTGAATTAAGAAATTAAAGGTAGGAGGGAAACCCAATGACACTGTAGGACTTCTCATCCACACCTTCCGTGGTTTATTAGGTGAAGGGATGGAAGTGGGACACTTTTTTCATGGATTTCTCTCAGCTTGTGGCAGCAAACAAGATCATGCCCACTGAAAACTACATATCAGGATGGAAAATGCCTTCCCTGTAAGTCTGCTTGGAAGTTCACGCAAGCCCCCCAAGAATGTGAATTCCTTTACAAAGTCCCTGTTAAGGGTCCCATCATTCCAAGAGGCTAAGATGGTGAGGAACCGTGATGGGGATTTCTTTGTGGTGACCCCTCAGTTGTGGAACTTCCAAGAGAAGTCCCGCTGGTTCAGTCCTTCTTGAGCTTCCAGAGGGGGCATCAAAGATTGAGAGCCTTTCTGCACTACACAGTTAAAGTGCTATTATTCCACTTTCAACCTCCTATGGAATCCTGGAGCTTGCAGTTTAGGGAGGGGCATTTAGAATTCTTAGCCAGAGAGCTCTTGAGCCTCAGGAAACTACAAACCCCAGAATTCCACAGGATGTTGAAAGTGGAATGATAGCACTGTAACTGTTTAGTGTGGAAAGGCCCTGAGTTATTTTGTATGGCTTATTACCTTTCAAAAGAGGACTACTACTCTGGCTGCTTTTAACTGTGTGCAGTTTAAACTGTTTTTAAGAAAATTGTTTTAGCCTGATTTTAAATAAAGTTTTCTTTCTTTCCCTCTATCTCTCTCTAACAAAACAGTTTTTTGAAAAATTGTTGTTTGTCATTTTAGGGGCCCTAGCAGGCAGTGAGGCAACGAAGATATGCCAGAAATAAAATAAATATCACACAATTAGCATAAAATTGACTTTTGCAGTTTTGTGATTTCCCTGGCCCGCAAGGCCTTAAAAGATATTATGGGATTTTGAAATGGATTTGAGATTTTGTTTTATGGCCAGCGCGACCGCTGTTGCATTTCTGCGCGAATCACCGAGAAGCAGCATGGTGCTGCAATTCCATCAGTCAAACTGTGGCACGGCACACAAATCTCAAGACTGGCAGAAAGGGTCAAAGTCAAATATAGAAGGCAGAAAAACAGAGGCCTGACTCCAGCTACTAGTCCGACTAAAGTAGACCCATTAGATCCATGAGATTTACCTAAGTGTTGACTCAGCATTCAGCAACTGACTCAGTGAGCCTGCTCTTGTTGGGAACCCAAGCAACAGGCTGGAGAATTTCCCCCCAATATGCAAGGGTATATCGAGTCCAGGAAATGGGACCGTAAAATGCCTTTTATTCATGTTTACACAATTATTATTTTTTCTGCCAGTTTTGCAATACAGTTAACTTTGCATCCTAGCCAATTTTTTTTTTTTTTTTAAAAAAAATGAAAGCATGAAAAATAAATAGGCACATGCATGCAAGGTGGCTGGAAGGACAGGAGCTAAATCCATTCTTTGATGGTGCGTGACAAGGACAATGTGGTTCATCTAGAAAGGGTGACCGGCCTCTGTTGATGGATGATTTGTTTCCCCTCGTGCTTCTGAACTGCATGGGGTTTCCTTTCGTCTGCATGGTATTTACTAGCCCCGAGGTTCTTCCAGGAACAGGATGGGAAATAGAGAGAAAGGGGGGGGGTGCTTTTCTTTCACCATAAAAAGAACCACCGTAGTGATCAAACCAAGTGACTACCTATTCCAGCTTCGTGTCTCCAGCCAGATCCTTCCCAAAGCAGGACATTTAAGTCCTTGGCTCATTGCTTTTCTCTGCTCCCGATATTCAGAATTATCCCTTCTCTGGAAAAAAGAAAGAATCTGGAGTCTCCTTTGAGCTGTCATACTTAATCAGCTTTAATTGACCATCTTCCCTAGGAAGCCAAATTTGGCCTTACTAGGAGTGAAGAAGGGCTTTTGGGCCTGAGCAGCCTCGTCTCCAGAAAGGACAACGCTGGATGTCTTTCACTGGAGGACTTGGGAGGTTTCCCTGCATTTACACAGGAGTAAGAGGCCAGGAACCATGGGGACTTCCAGAGAGAGGCTGGGCTCAGTGACAAACAGGGAAAGCTTTGCACATGGAGGAGGTCCCAATCCCGTCTACCTCGTGATTTTGAAGCAGTGGTTTTTAACCGTCCAGGAGTGTGCATCTCATCAATTCTTCTGAGAATCTGATGGAAGCGGTGCACCACGCTTCCCCCAAAACTGCATATAAACACAGACATCCAAAAATTGTGGGTACAATTTACCAGATTGCTTCAGAAATGGATTTCCTTGGATATGGGCTAGTCTGGAGTGAATAAACAGACCCATATTTATATAGCAAAAGAATAGAGTTTTACTTTAAAATACATAGCAAAGGGAAAAATTCAGAGTAACACAAAAGAAATCAAAGCAGAAAGATTTTGTTTTATTTTATTTTATTGCAAGTGATTCACAGAAACTCTCAGAACTCCATGTATAGACCTCCCTAACAATGCAGGATCGGCAGTTGAAGAAACTCAGAAAACAGGAACGGTAGATTTCCACCACCACCATCGTAAAATCATAAAACCATAGAGTTGGAAGAGACCCCAAGGGCCATCCAGTCCAACCCTCTTTTGCCATGCCAGAAGACACAAATTAAAACACTCCTCTTTTTTAAAAAACAAAACAAAGGAGGAGGAGACCTTACCATACTCCCAGGCAGCAGCGTTTTCCACTCTCGAACAGCATTTACCATTAGGGGGAAAAAAATCCTGTTGAATTATTCTTACCTGCAGGACGTTCTTCCTAAAGTTTAAGTGGAACCTCTTTTCCTGTTTATTATTATTTATTTATTTATTTTATATTATTTTCCTGTATATTATTCTTGTATACAATCATAAAATGTTGTATATTTTTATATACCTGAGAACTGCAGTATTTTAACTACTAGTGTTAGCTCCTCCGTGTTTAATCTTTCCTTGCGTCAAAAGGAAGTATTCCAAATGTTTTTTGAATTATTTTAGTCACCAAGCTGTTTAATTATTGTGTACCCGGTTTTTTAAACAGAAGGAGCCAAGAACCAGAGAACCCTTCCCTGAACAAAATTGCTGAGGCTCAGCCCTTGGCCTGGGGCTGGATGCAGAGTTACAAAGAGAGGCAATTGCATGTAACTTGTTGGCTTGACCAGATTGTTGGATCTGTTCACTTCTCTGAAGAATGTACAGCAAGTCCATTTAGGCATCAGGAAGAAAATGTTGTCTCATAGCATCCGGGGAGTCTTGACCTTTGCAAATTAAAATTCTGCCCCTGTATCAGACGCAGTACCTAGTCCTTCCTCTTGAAGGATCACGGCCTGAAAGAAAAAGCCTCTTTCCAAGAGCTCCGAACTTTGGGTCTTCAAGAGTCCATGGGAACTGTATAAAATCAGGGTTGAGAAAAATTAATTAATTAATATTCCACTTTTCTCCCAGTGCAGGACTCAAGGTGATCTACAACAAAAACAAGATAGAATAAAAAGTCCGAGAAACAAACAGTAAAAACCAGCTATCCTGCTAAAACAGCAGGAAGTTAACAAACATAAAAATCATCTCAAAATATAGGGATAAATATAAGGATACACCACACACCCACTTCTGTTCAAAGGAACCTGCACTACCGATATACTCGTCAAATTCCTGTTAAACTAAAAATGTCTTGGCCTGCCAGCAAAAGGGGAGAAAATTCCTTCTTTGGACTGCAATTCCCAAAATCCCCCTCCCAGCATGGCCAGGAGGGTCTGAGAGTCATAGTCCAGAGAAGTAACATCCCCGTATTGCTGTAACATGATTTTATAATATCCAGGCCCAACGTATTGGTTTAAATAGCTTAAAAATCTTGGCCAGTTTCACTGGCACATGAACTGCATGCAAATAGGAAATATGTTATTTTTTTCTCTTTAAAAAAAAAAAGAAAGAAAGAAAAAGAAAGTAAGTCAGCAAAAAATATACGACTAAAACAAAGGCAAGTCTCTGCCCTCCCTGACATAACAGTGTTCTGTTTTGGAGATCAGCTGGGGTTTTACCCTCGGTTGTCTCTCTGCCACAGGAGGAAGGGCAGAAAGCAAAAGGCAAGCCGGACCCGGTAGCTGGACCTCTGCATTGAGGACGATATAAAAAAAAAATACACATAATTAAAAGAAATCATAAGGCCACGTGATGTTTATGCACCCTAAGCAAACAGGCAGTTAAAAGTTGAATGTCAGGGAGATAAGATCTGCGACACCTCCCACAAACTGGTGCAAACGATATTGACACTGGAAACAACCGAATAAAAAGGAAGGTGTTACAGGAGAAAAGGAAATCTAAATACCTCTCAGACTTTAAAAGAGCTCGGGTGCTGTTCGGCAGGCTGGCGTGCCCAGCTCCCGACTCATTTGCTTTTTAAAAGTAGGCTAGACTGAAAATGCAAGATAAGGTTTAACTCCCTGTACATCACACAGCCCTGCCGGCTTATGTGAAACGTAGATGGCAGCAGGGAGAAAAATTGCAGCCCAGCAACATTTAAGTTGTGAGATGCAGGAGGTATTTATTTGCATTTATTGCAAAGCTGGCAGTAGGACAACCACATTCCCTTGACATCTCAGGGGTGGAAAGCGTTAAAAAAAAAAAGTGTGTGCTTTGGTTTGCATTTTCTGGACCTGTTGAAGGCTGAGGAGAGAGCATTTTCGTCTGTCTTCAAAACTCTTTCAAACCGTAGCCCGTCATATTCTCCAGTGCAAGGCTAGAGAAGCTGGTGGGTTTGCTAACCCACACTGGAGAATATATAAACAGCATCACCCCCTGCTCACGGAATGGATGAATTAACTGTGAATAATTAGGAGCATACACTCCAGACTGGGTTATCTTGAAATATAATGACAAGAGTATCACTACTGACAACCAGGCAGTTTAGAAATCCAGAACATATGGAAGACTACATGTGCACAAAAAATATCTGGCTGTGTGTGCAAATATATACGTTATTTATATGCTTTTGCTATGCATCACACATGCACACATGCACATTAGCGGTTTGATACAACATGCTGGAAGCGTTAAAAATCGAGCTGAAATCGGCCTAAGAGGATACTGCTTGTGCCTCTTGTGTTTACCAAATGGGCTAATGTTTTCCTCACTGAAACAGTTGTACTTGAAAGATGCGATTAGGGAAGTATTGCAATTTTCTTTTTCGGATGATGTGGAAAGTAGCAGGAGGCTAACTATTGGGGAAAAAGAAAAGAAAAACTCAGAGAGAGAGAGAGAGCCTTAATTTATGACATGCCCTGACAGGTAAAGCACATTGCATTTGTCAGAGAAAAAAAAAAGTTGCATTTTTTTAAACCAATAGGCCTAACTGATAAGTGGAAGGAAGCGAGTCTTCTGATAAAATGCATGTAAGAGAATTTTGTACTTCTCAACTTTCCACTCCTGAGAAAGGTGTGAAAAAAGTACCTTCTTCAAGGAGGATCGAGAACTATCGGAGCCAAATTCAGGATTCAACGAGTTGTAAATCCCTCCTCTCGGTGAACAGGGTTAAATTGCATCCAGGTTCTCCCTGATCTTTGTACCTGAAGCCGTGAAAAATTTTTCCTTCAGGACACTGGAAGCTCACGGAGCGTTCTCTTGCCTCATCCGGCAACCTTTGTGCCCTGGGTTGGGACAAAGCGGAAACTAATTGTTTCGAAGAACAGTCTCCCAGAACTCATCCTGGACGAATGCAACTGGTGAATACTCTTCCGACATTCCAACTCCCGTTTGCTGACTATCCGATACCTGCGTGCTTCTGTAAAATTCCCTGGTGATGTTTGCTTTCAAATATTTGATCCGTGCCTGTTGATATTTGACATAGTTTGAAAGCGGACAAGCTGTGACATTTGTTAGATGACATGGCCCAGCGTTTAGCACTTGACAGCTGACAGCTGAGGAGTTTTCAGACTTCCTCCTTGCCAATGCAACCAGGACGACGCCACTCGGTCTAATGTTTCAAATTCTGCACTTAAAGCTGCACAATTCAAATATTTCAACCCCCTCTCCCCACCAAAAAAAAAAAAAATTCACATTCAAGAGACAAGCAAATCTGAAACAGCAATGAGTTTGGGACATTTTTGAAGGCTCCCTGCAGTTCAAAATATTTGCATGGTTTGTCTGAAAGATATCAGCCTGGTTTGTCTATTTGCCCTTTGGATTTTAAAAGAGGAGCTCTGTGTGACTGATTTCAGCTTTTGATATGCTGTAGCATGGACTATATTTGTTAGTAAGCTACAGCCTGATTTTTTTTAAAAAAAGAAAAAAAATTTTTGATCATTTGTCCTGTACAGATCTGTGAAAAAAATAATAATTCCCCTCCTCTAGAATTCACCCCAATTTGGCAAATCAGGGAACAGAAATCTTTCGCTTCCCCAAACACTTTAAAAGAGAATAACAACTAGGATTATTTGGCACGAATCAGTGCTTTCAACAATGTAGGTTTTTAATCTATGCTCTGGTACTCTTTCAAAGCGATGGTGCCATAGTTATAAATAACCTGTGGATTTCTAGATCTTTGGGAACTTGTCTTTAAGTTGGATCCCAGCAAATTAGTTCTGTGAAACGCAGTTTTCTGACAGATCATTTCAAAAGATGAATTTAACCATAAATTTCCTCTGGGTAGCCACCCACCTAAGTGACTCCCAGACCTGTCAAAATTAACAAGATTTGCTTCCGAGTAAACAGGCTCTGAGGCCGAACTGCATGTCTCAGTCGTCCCGTTTGAGTCAGTTCTGGATCAGGCTTTCCAAAAACTGTTATTGGAGAAAAGTGCCTGTTTGGAGAGGGATAGATCAAGCCTGCTTCTTGGGATTCTGCAACAGGCATTTTAATTTGTCTGCTTGCTCGCTGAATGGTCAATTTCCAATGCAAGACAAGCAAACAGCCTTTTCTAAGAAAATGAACTTTGGCGTCACAATGGACGGAGTCCTGCAAACCCTGTGTGCTAACTCCTTCGAACTCAGGGCCAGCGTGTGGGCTGGCAGGAGTAAGACATTCAGTGTCGGGGAGTCAATATTCAAAACGCTCCCCTTCTTTAAAAAACAACACAAATTCCATTAGGTCAGAAATAGTAGCCTCGATCCAACCAAATGGGAAACAGATGCGGTCGATGGTGTTGTTTTGTTTGCCGAAGGCGAAATGAGCCAGCCTAACAGGCAGCAAAGAATACTAAACATTGGGGGGGGGGGTAGGGCAATGTTCGGAAAACTGAGAAAACTGTCTTCTAGGAAGGCCAAATGCGTACCTGGCCTGGAAATACGGAGGGGCAGACAAATCTCCTTGTGCAAGAGCCCTTGCTTGCTACCCTTCTGCCTCTGTTCTACAATCCTCAAAAAATTTGCTGCCCTCCCTTCGCTCCTATGGAATTGGGAAAAACAAGACACAGGCAGGCAACTTTGCAACAGGAGAAATTAAGCCTGCTCCTGCTTCCAGCAGCAAAGAATAAAAGCAAGGAAATATTTATTTAAGATGCTCACCATGCACCCTTAAAATTGGCGACCCCCTTTTTTGCTCTTAGAAATATTACAGATGGAGAAGTTTTCCTCCAGGGTGGCATTTCTGGACTACTTTCCGGGTGACAGCGAATAAATTGTGCAGAGAGAGACAGCAGTGAGACAAACAAGATATGTTCTCATTCATGGTTCGGGATGGGTTCTTTGGCAATTCCACCATCTCCCACTCGTTCTAAACCACGAACGAGAAAATATTTTGTAAGCCCTTTTCGGTGCCATCACCGCCTTATCTGTTTTGTTACATTAATTCCTGGTATTTATTCAAAAGATTTTGCACAGACTGCCTTCATCCACTGAGCCACTCTGCAGGAGTGTTGTTACCCTGCTATTACGAACAAGGCCGGGGAGGCCGAGGCACTGCAGTTCATCCCACGAAACATCTTCTTCTCTTGTGAGGAATGGGAAGAAAAAAAATACCCTAGATCCTCACAGAAAAGGCATCATGTGCAGCTACTAGAAATTTCAGCAATGTGTAACAAAATCAGTTACTGTTTTTTCAAAATGTTTTTCATGCAAGGATTAGGATGTTTCCTTTAAAGAAAATACGTTGTTGTTTTTCTCTCCCTCCAAGGCTTGAAAAATGGAAGCGGGCAGAATTAAAATGTATGCCATGACAGCAAACTGTTGCATTTTGGCTGGCCTAGAGGGTGGGGGCGTGCCGGAGAAAGGAAGCTGGTCTCCACATAAACCATTCTTGAAATGCGGCTGACATGGGATGGGTTCTTGCTTTCGCTCTGCAGTGCCCCCTTCGGCCACTTTGGGAATGCTACCCTGGGCTCTGAATGGAGTCGGAGAACGTGTGCCAGACGAGAAGGAAATGTCAGCCGGGGGTGGAGGTTAGAAAGACAGGTGCAAAGATGGGAAGCCTTGCAACACAGAAAGCCCGCATTAGCTGAAGCTGCAGGAATTGGCGGGGCAGGGGGAGAGGAGGAGAAAAGGAATCAATGAATCAAGAATTCCAAGATGATAGAAGGAGCCATTATGCATCCACAAACAGCCCTTCCTTGCCCCATGCTGTACTAGCTAAAAGTGTTGTGGTTGCGCACTTGCAAGTCATCTCCGACTTATGGCGACCTTATCCTGGGGTTTTCTTGGATGAATCTGTTGGGGGGGTTGCTTTTGCCTCCCGCCGAGGCTGAGAGTGTGTGACTCACCCAAGGCCACCCACTGGGTTTCCTTCCACGGCTGAGCAGGGATTCGACCCCCAGTCTCCAGAGAGTTAGTGTCAACGCTCAAACCACTGCACTGTGCTGGTTCTGCTGGCTAAAATACTTTGCATAATTTTGGGGGTGGGAGGATGGAAGTCCATAGAATCATGGAAATACAGAGTTGGGAGGGACCACGATGGCCATCGAGTCCGACCCCCCTGCCACGCAGGAACAAACACTCAAAGCATCCCCAGCAAATGTTTACAATAATATATTTGAAGCAGTTTGAAAGAGCTCGAGGCCCTGAGTGGTTCATTTGGCCACATTCTTTCAGAAGAGGAGCTTTCAAATGACCCAATTATAACCTTAAAACACACATCTTTCCTCATTCTAGGATTTTTAAAAAATAGGGAAAAAAAGCTACAAGTAAATTATCTTTGTATCTCTTCCTACATCAAATGAGAAAGAGAAATCCTTGTAAATTCTCTGGGACAGCCCAGAGCACTCTTTGCAATCCTTCAAAGGCACCCTTCCCTTCCGCCTGTCCTCCTCGAATCATGAGAACTCTCTGTTCCTGAATTACAGATAATTTTTAACGGCATTCAGAGGCTGGTTTCCCTTGGCCCACATTAATAGCTGGGAGAAGCGGCGCTTGCCAATCATCTCTTGTTTATCCCATTCCAAAAGGTCTGCGAGCGCATCTGTCCAGGATCTCGATTGCAAATTAAAATCACACACACACACACACACACACACACACACACACACACAGAGGGAGAATGCACAAAAAAGTAATGCAAAGTTATGGGCCAGGCCTTTCCAAACCATTTGCATGTCCTTTAATCAGTTTCCCTGAGCAATTTGATTATCTCAAGAGCGCCGGCGCAGTGATTCAAACTGGGCGATTACGGTAAACAAATTTCCGTTCATAATTTATCAAGCGCCTTGGATCCCTCCCAGCTCTCCCCCACCGCTGTCATTCGGAATGGGGTGGGGGGAAGAGAAGAGTCACCAAGTTATTTTTAGATCCTCCCATAATCTCACAACGATTAGGAGGTTTATTATTGTTAAATAAACAAATAATAGATAAACCCACTTGAGTAGGAAAGCAGACAGACTAGGCCCGGCTGCAGTGACAAGACAGGGATGGCTTGGTGCAGTTGGAAAACAGCTTTAGAACCAATTATTTTTTTTTTTCCTAAACAGCAACCTTTGAGCCTAAGACTTCCACAATTCCTCTTCATTCTCATCCCTTCTCTTCTGCAGTCACCCATCCCCTGGAAAAGAAAATATCTATTTGCAACCGAGAGCGATGTGCATGCCATACACCCATGGCTGTTTGTTTCCCTTCGGCCGAAAGGCAGCAAACGGGCCTTCCGGATATTTTTCTGGGGCTGCAAGCTGGCATCAAGCAGATTCAGAAATAAACACCTGCTCTTCGGCCCAATATTTTTAACCCGTATTTCATAACAGGTTTTCCCCTTGGAAACTGGGGGTCACGAAGGGGAGACCCTGTGCAAAACCTCTGACTTTGAATCAGGGGGAGAAGAAGATTGTCTTTGACAGACAGAGAGGTCCCAAGTATGGATTTCAATTTTTTAAAAAATTGAAATGGACAGCACCTTCTCCCTCCCTCCAACCAGGCCCACTCTAAGGGGGCACCACCACCTCCCCAGCCCTACCGAGGGTCAGATCTTCTTGCACCCAGGGTCAGTGGGCCAAGATGCACTGACCCCCTCCCCAAGCTCAGGCACAATTCTGGGGCTGCTCTTGCTTGCCTCTCCCCCTATGTCCATCCAGCCCCACATCTCCATAAACCAGAGGGAGGCCTTCATCCCTTTCTGGAAGCCGCTGATGGGCCAAGAGAGAGACCCAGGGCGCCAAAGACTCTTCCCAGAGCGAGCAAAGCCGCCCTGGGAGGAATGATTGGAGGAAAGCCATTCCAGAGGCATCTGTACATACACACAGTCCCGCTCTCTTTCTCTGGTGGACAAGAGCCCCTCGCAAAGCATCCAGGTACCCCTTGAGGGGCGTCTGGACCCCAGGCTGGAGAGCGAAGGCGGAAAACCAGAAGAACCACCGCGGAAGCCGCGACCTTGTCGGGTGGACAGCAAATCCTTCACACACCCCACACGCACCCTCCCAGGAAATCGCAGAGGAGGCGCGGGAGAAAAATGTCATGGAGGGGAAAGGTTTCTTTTTTAAATAGATAGATAGATACAGTCACAGATCCCTCGTTGGGGGGGAAAAAAAAATATTCCAGTATTTCTTTTTTTAAAAAAACGAAAGTTGAGATACTTGCCAAAAACGCAAAACAAAATCCCCAGCAAGAAAAAGCGAAAGAAAAACAGTCTCTTTCTAGGACCGGTTTCTCCTGCGCGGCTCTCTTAGCCGGAGGGCTGGGGAGTGTTTTTTTTTCCGGGGGGGGGCTTTTCCTTCTTCTTCCCTTCGGGCTTTTCGAAGCCCCTTCCCCGAAGGCTTTTGC
Organism: Iguana delicatissima; assembly: GCA_948472985.1. Classification (NCBI taxonomy): domain Eukaryota; kingdom Metazoa; phylum Chordata; class Lepidosauria; order Squamata; family Iguanidae; genus Iguana; species Iguana delicatissima. Next base: position 584,675 of record CAOKZL010000344.1, on the reverse strand, counting down.
GACGCCCTGGGCGGAGGAGGGAAGGCTCGCCAGGCTCGCTCCCCTCTCCGCGTTCCCTCGCTCTCCCGTGGCCCCCTGGGCTGCTCGGCTTTCCCGGGTCCTCCGCGTCGCTGGTCGGCTGCCCGGGGCCCGGACCCCCGCCATCGCCGCCGCCGCCGCCGCCGCCGCCGGTCCCCCCAGGATGGGCAGGGGCCCCTCCGCCCACGGCCGCCGCCCGCCCGCCCGCCCGCCCGCCCGCCCGCAAAAGGCGCGCACCGCCGGCCCGCCGCTGAGGCTGTGCAGCCCTCGGCGAAGGCGCGGGGCCTCTCTTCGCTTTTCCTCTCCCCCTGCCTCCGGCCTCCGGCCTCCAGGGAGGGCTGCTCGCTTTTCCGAAGCACGGCCGCTTGGGGGGCCCCCGGAGCCCCGGAGGGGAATGCGCCGGGCTCCCCGGGTTCCTCTTATGCCACCGAACCGCCAATTACTTCTCCGAATTCCGGCAGGGAGGAGGGAGGGAGGGAGGGAGGGGGAGAGGGAGAGCAGCGAGGAGGAGGAGGAGGAGGAGGAGGAGGGAGGGGGCGGAGGGGGCGGGGACAGAACGCTGCAACGGTGTGGGGAGGCCGAGCCTTGACGTCACAATCGCCCTGGCCCACGTGACGCCAGGCGAGCGGGCCGTACCACCGTCGGCGGGGGAGAACCGGGGAGGCGCCCCCCCGGGGGACCCTCTGGGGTCGCTCTTGGGCCCTCGGTCCCCGGCGTCTTGGCCAGGCAGCGGCGGACACGGCCCCTCCAGGGGGCCAGCGGGCGCCTCGGGGCCGGGAGCGGCGCCGGGGCGGGGAGAGCCCCCCGGGTTCCTCCCCGGGGGCTCGGCGGTGGTAGCGCCGGCCGCTCAAATTCCGAGAATTGAGCCGTGTTGATTCTTAGAACTGGGGTTCTTAGAAGTGGTGATGCAAGGAGTTTCTAGGAAAGCGCGGAGACCAGGTGACGATGCGCGCCCGCTCGCTCCCCTTTGCGCGGCGGCTCGCGAGGCGGCCGCCCGGCTCCCTCCTGCCTGCCTGCCTGCCTGCCTTCCCGCCTGCCTGCCTGCCTGCCTTCCCCGGCGCCGGGGAGCTCCGGCCGCCCCGAGCCCTGCGCCCCCTCCGCGGCTGCTTGCAAGCGGGCTGCGCGGCTGCTTTGGATCGGCGCGTCCCCAGCCTCCCAGAGACAGACAGACATATATATTTATCTTTAGCAACATAGAGATACATATATATATATATATATATATATATCCCCCCCTCCCTTCCCTCCCTCCCCCCCCCCTCCCCGGCGTTTCTGAGAATCGCGCTTCTTCGAATCGCGCTGTCATTCGGGGGAAAAGGGGGGACAGAAGAACCCCGAGGCTGGCGTCGGGAGGCACTCGCCTCGCTGCCTTTCGTGGCCGAAGCGCGCGCGGTTCCCCCTCCCGGGGAGCCTCCGGGGCTGCCGAGGGCCGCGGCGTCGGGGTGGCCGCGGCGGGGGGAGGGGGGCTGGTTCGTGGCTTTTCGCTCCCCGGGCTGGGGGGGCGCGGGCGGGCGGAAAAGCCGGGGCGATCGCGGGAGAAGGGGGACGGCTTCGGCGCTTCCCACGGCTCCGATGTGCTTCCCTGGGTCCTTCGGCGGCATTGGCGGGGCTGCCTCGGCGCGGGGTCGCCGTGTTTTTTTGGAGGGGGTTGGAAGCAAGGTTTGGGGGCATTTCTTTTCCCTTCCTCGCCTGGTCCATTTTTGTCCCCCCGTCGCCGACGCGAGGAAGGGAAAAGAAATGCCCCCAAACCTTGCTTCCATCCCCACTGCAACCCCAACCCAAGTGTCATTTCTACCAAAAAAAACATTGCCCCTTCCCTTGCTTGCTTTCTCTTCCTTGCCCCGGTTTTCTTTCCCCGTCGCGGGTGGGAGGCGCGGCGTGGGGACGCCCCCCTTGGAATACTTCAGAAGAGAGAACCGGGAATCGTCTTTGGAGCTCTGGAAGGGGATCGTGCTGGTGGTGCTTTTTTTTTCCCCCGGGGGGAAAGCACAACGGGGAGGGCGTCGCGCGCGGGGTGGGGAGGGCGGGGGATCCCCACGCGCGAGCGGGCTCCGGCGGGGTCGGGGCTCCGGCGGTAGCGAGGGCGCTTTCTCCGCCCTTGAAAGCGGGTTAAAAATATGGCCCTGGGGTGGATCCGGACCCCGATCTTGTCTCCCACTCGGGACCAAAATGCGCGTGTTTTACCTCCCTCCCTTTCTTTTTTTTTTGTTTTTGGCCGTTTTTAGTTGCTTTTTCGGCCCCAGTTCGGGTTGGGGAAAGCCCCGGGGCGCCCGGCGGGGGCCCCGGACGAGGAAGGGTTCGGCCGGGCCAGGGAAAGCAAGGCGGCCCGGGAAATGGATCTCCCGAAATACCTCCCTCGGTGTTTGTTTTTCCCCCCGTCGCTTCTCTTGCCTTCCGTCGCTCGGGTTTCCCTTTCCACGCCGGGGCTCCAAACCCGAGGGGACGCCCGGATCGCGGGCCTGGAGCGCCGGGAAGCTCCCCGCGAGTAAAGGGCTTCTTTTTTCCCCGCCCGCGGCCTTCGGCCGAGCCGCCCCGCACAGGCCGCGCGGCCGCCGCGATCCCGCGTGGGTTTACTCGGGAGTAAAGCCGCCTTGGGCGCCGTTTCCCCGGGAAGCCCCCGCGCTCGGCGTGTGACTCGGGAGTAAAGCCCTCGAGGATTCCCTTTTCCCAGGCCAGCGGCAGCATTTGGCATGTTACTCGGGAGTAAAGCCCCCCGCCCCGGGCTGCCCTTCCCCAGGAAGCCTCCAAACTTGTAGGAACAAGACTGTCTTGTCTTTTATTTTTTTTCCGAGCCCCAGGTCCTTTCCGTACCCCGCTTCCACATGTAAGAGAGGGGGACCCGGGGGGATCTGGGTCCAGCGGGGCGTTTCGGGTTGGGGGCTTTCCGGCGTGGCCCCGGGGCCGCAATAGAGAGGGCTGCCGGTGGGTCCCGCGGAGGCGGCGGCGGCGCTCTCTCGCGTGTGTGTGTGTACGCGCGGTTGCGTGACTCCAGGCCGCCTGCCAATGGCTGGGCTGTTCTCGGCTCTTCCTTCGCCGCCTGTCAGCCGCCGCCGCCGCCGGAGGCAGCAGCAGCACCCAAACCGCTGCACGCAGAACAGCAGAGGAAAAATGGTCTTTATTTGGGTGGACACGGATCTGGCCGTTCCGACGTTTGCGCGGCGCAGAAGGAGGAAAACCAGAGAAAGTGCCTGGCTTGGCCGGCCGGCCAAGGAACTTTCTCTGGTTTTTTTTCCCTTTTCTGCGCCGCGCGAACGTCGGAACGGCCAGATCCGTGTCCGGCCGAGACTCATCCACAGGGAAACAGCTGGTTCAGGTGGGCCGGGAGGCGAAGAAAGAACCCGATTGGGGTTCAGCCGCAAATCCCCGCGAGGGAGGGAGGGCTTGGAGGAGGAGAAGATCCGTGGCTAAGCGGTCGTCGGGATTCCAGAGGGAGGAAAGGCGTCTTTACCGAGATGCGTGTTTTTTTCTTTCTCTTTTTTTTTTTCCGAGCGGTGGGATTGAGGGTGGAGGAACGATCCCAAAGCATACATAAAATTTCAGGGAGAACAAAGGAATAGGTAGCTATTTCGGTTTGCCAGCGTAGTGCTGTTTCCGAGGCAGACGTGAAGACAAGGTCTCTGCCCCGAGGTGCTCCCAATAAATAACACGGGGACGGGGCAGGAAGGAGGGAAACCCCGCCGCGGGTGGGAGCTGAGGAACGCGTGTTTCGGTTGCGTTCCCACGGAGTCGCGCGTGAGGGGCAGAATTTTCCCCGCACTGTTCGGGTGACTCTGTACGTGTGTATCTCAGGAGACTAAAAACACCGTGATTTCTAAGACTAACGCGGGTTCTAAAAACACGGTCGTGTTCTTCATGAAAAAAATATATGCGTGGAGAGGAGGGGATGTATGAAATCAGAGGCCCGAATAGAAAACCCAATAGAGGAGATCCATTGAGTCAGTGAGATGTACCCGGGAGTTGACCCTCTATTGAGCACTTAACTCAGTGAGCCCGGTTGGGCTTAAGCCGGAGGATCCAGGCCAGAAAGAGGCCGGAAGGCCGGGTTCACACGACCGAGTTGACCCAAGTCGAGTCGTGTCGCCCGGTCGTGTGAACAGTGGATACCGGGACTGTTTTGGGGGAAGCGGAGGCACGGGGTTGGGGGCAAGCCAGGCCAGCCCAGAGGAGCGCAGGACTATTGGACCAGCGCCCGAACTCTTACTCCGAAGTCAACTAATCCGGAATAAGAAGATGGGGGAGCAAGCCGCGATAGGACGCCTGCCAAGATTTGAGCGTACGTTTCAGAGGAACAAGCCCGCTTGGGAGAAGGGAAGGAGTAACTTCGCATTCCGCAGAGCCCAAGTTCCTTTTTCTAAGGCTTCCGAGAAAACGCCTCCCCTCCCCTCTTGTTCCCGGAGTCTTTGAAAAAAAAAACGGAATTCGAAAAGAATTAATTCCTTTAAAAAGGTATTAAAATAGAACAGCGGAGGGAAGAGAGCGGGCGAGCGAGGGAGCCGGCTGTAAAAGTGACCTCTTTCTCTCTCTCTCTCTCTCTCGGGGGAGGGAGAAAGTGACCGATTCCCGTTTAAAACTTTTTTTAATTAGCCCCAAGGGGGGAGGGGAGGGGGCGGGCTGGTGTTTGCCTAAGGAAGGGCAAGGCGGCCAGGCAGCAAAATCTAATTCCGAGAGTAACGCTGGTTCTCAGTTCCCAGCACCCTCTGGGTAATTTCTTAAAGAGCTGCTCTCTATTTAGAAAAAAATATTTTTTTAAAAAAGGAACTCTATTAGGGATGGATGGATGAATGGGGGGGAGCTGGAGAGAGAGAGAGAGATGGAGATGGAGGAGGAATGCCAATTTTATTTCTGGGAGGCGAAGTCATTAGGGCGGAAAGCAAAGCGCGAAGAATCTGTCCCCTATTTTTTTTTTAAGGAAAAAAAAACAATTGAAAGTGGTCCAGTATTAATGAGTGTACAGGAGAGGATGCTTAGATGCATGTCTTCCCCTTTCACCCTCTTCCGATTATTTATTTACTTATTTTTTATTTATTTATTTTGGTGGTCGGAAGGTGGAGACGGGGAAAGAAACAGAAAAAGAAAAGAGGAGGGGAAAAAATAAGAACTTTGTTGCCAGGACTTGGTGTTTGGAGCGAGGGTAGTTGGCTGCCTCTGACTGTGTTGGTCGAGGGTGACCTCTGGTGGTCAAGCGTGGAACAGCAGGGCTGGACTCGCTCCCCTTCTTCCCCTCCCGTGCGTTTTTCCTCTCTGACAAAGTTGTAATTTTTGTTTTTAAGCAATGTTATGAAATAACCTTGACATGCAGGCAAAGGGGTGTGTCCTGTGAGATGCGAATCACCTTTTTTTAAAAAAAAAAATCCACGTTTTTATTTCCTGCCCGATTCTGCCGAAATTCTCCTGAATTTCTCCCTGTGGTGTAACAGCTGCTGCCTCAAAACCGCTGTGTATGTCGATGTGTAATTTATATTGCGGTAATAGAAATGCTTTATAGTTTTCTTAAAGATATATCCATTTGCACAAAACAACTTGACACGCACAAAAAAAGTTTTCAAAGATTTTTATAAAAGTTTCTTTTTTAAAAAAAAAAAATTTCCATGTACAAGATCAACTCTTCCCATCAGGAAGCAGCTACATGGGTTGAAATACTACAACTGCCATTATCCTACCACCACCAGGAGGATTCTGGGAGTTGTAGTCCAACACACTTGCCAGGTGCAAGATGCTCTAGCCAGTGGTTCTCAACCTGTGGGTCCCCAGATGTTTGTGGACTTCAGCTCCCAGAAGCCCCAGCCACTATGGTCAATGCTCAGGGCTTCTGGGAGCTGAAGTCCACAAACATCTGGGGACCCACAGGTTGAGAACCACTGCGACCATTGGAAGACCCATTTTATGAATGGGTAAACTGAGGCTTGGTGTGACTTTCTCAAAGTGATTGTGGCAGATTATGAAACCTGCGTGTGGGTTTCTTGAATTTTCCGTGGCTGCTGTTCTTTGGACAATCTTGCCTGCTTAGAAGTGTGTATAGACGATGGAAAGCAATTCTGTAGGATTTTGAAAGCAAGTGTGTGTATGTGTGTCTTGTCTGTCTGTCTACAAGGACTTTCAGAGTTTGGTGTGTCTGAATGAAATCTCTCATTCAGTTCACATCTGCAGTGCAAGTTGTCTTCAAATGTTTCTAGTGGTGGTGGTCTTATTTATTTTATTATACTATATTTTCATTTTATTTCTTTCTCCCCAAGTGGGACCCAAGGCAGCTTCTGGAAAGAGGCAATTAAAAACCAGAATACAGAAATTTTAAAAACAATGGAAATCCCCACATAAAATGATATAAAAAAATTAAAAAGGCATGCAAAAGTTTCAGAAGACGCATAAATAAAGCATCCCAATAAAAGATTTACTGCTGATACATTAAAACAAAAAGAAGGCAGGGAGGGGGCCAGCCAAGCTTCCTGTGGAAGGGAGTTCCGCAGGGTAGGAGCTGCCACTGAGAAGTAAGCTGAGAAGTTACTTCTGAGTAATGCAGGTGATCCCTTTAGGGAGAGAGAGATCTGTAAAATTATGATTTATTTGTTTCTGGGGATGTTGGGAAGCCTTAGTTTCTCTTTGGACATTAAGAGGTGTCATGAAACATTATTTTTTTAAAAAGTTAGTAAAAACCTCAACAACTTTACAGATGAATGGATGGCTTAGAAGCCCTTCCTAGCTTCCCTTCTTTGCAAGAAAGCATGCAAGTGTTCCCTCCACGTGAACAATTCCCTTCTGTGGTGAAGGAATGGATTTCCCACTCCTGTCCACCCTCCTGAATCAGAGCTTAATGTCCAGGTCTGGCTGTTGGTCTGTGATTGCAGGAAGGAGTGCTTCTTGGTATCTCCTTGGTGTTGCATTTCTTGGCCAAGGAAAGTTAACTTGCTTGCAAATGAGAGACTTCAGCTGGGAACAGGAGGAGCTGTATCGAAGGACGGGAAATCTCCAAAATACTTTTTTGGGTGGGATGGATAAAATTGGAATGGCTGAACTGGAGAGATGTTTGGCAGGTTTGGTCTCGGCTTGCGCAAGAATAGCTCTGAGTGGTTGGTGCCTTCGATTTCGGCAACCCCAGCTGAAAGGCGCCAGCCACTCGGCTTAGTTTTAAGAAACTTCAGATCCTGCAAGACTTGGAGAGGTAAGAGAGGTGATCCCTTTGCTTTGTGATGGAGTCTTCTCCCTTTGGAACTGAACCCAGAAATCAAGGCACGGGTAGCTAAGAGCCTAGAAGCAGACTTAAGAAACCATCATGCAGAACTGAGTCCCATGGGCATCGTTGTGCCAATGTTAAACTCCCATGGAATTCAAGGGAATTGATGCAAGCACTCGCTTCTCTTCCCTGTTGAAAGCAATGGGCTTTCCAAGGATTGCATCTCTTGTGAAATGGAGGCTAATGGTAGGGATCTCTTGTGCCAGTGTGGTGTACGGTAGGGCAGAGTTCAAATCCCCAGTCAGCCATGGAAACCCATTGGGGCACGTTGGACAAGGCACACTCTCTCAGCCTCAGAGAGGGGCAACCCCCCTCTCTCAAGAAATCAGAACGAGAAAGGATTAAGATAGAGTCACCTTGGAGGCATATTAACGACTAAGGCAACTCTTAGGAAATTTGATGATCTTCTCCCCTTCTCTGGGGGAGTGGAACTAATTAAATTCCCAGTTGTTTTGGAATTACTGCATCATTTATTTATTTATTTATTTACTGAATTTATATGCTGCCTTTTTCCCCAAGATGGGACCCAGTTAATCTCTCTCTCACACACACACACACACACACACACACACAAACATATTAGCAAGGTGCAACCTGGTTGTGTGTGAAAAATGTCACGACTGTGTTTGCATAGTAGCCAAGAGTGTGCACAGTGGGTTTGTTCTTCTGCATTTGCTCTCCCACAAACTTTCACTTTAGTATTTTTTTGACGGGGCGGCGGGGGGACCAGTACCTCTTGAAGTTCCTGAGGCAGGAGCAGGGAGAGTGAATTTGGTTTGGGGAAGTGGTGGCAGCCACAGAATCCCGTTTTTACTGAAGAACTTTTAGTTTTGGGTTGAGTAGCACGTTTTATGAAACCTCTCTTGTGTCTTGCAAAGTTTGGCCCCACCCGTCATAAGTTCCGTGCAACTTTTCCTTAGCCAATTTGATCTCCAAGTCATTATCTTTGTTGTTGTTAATTGCTATTAAGTCAGCTTTGACTTATGGCAGTTCTATGGATGAGAGATCTCCGAGGGCCCTGCACAACAGGTCTTGCAAATTCAGGGCTGGGGCTTCCTTGATTGTGTCAGTCCATCTGCACTGGGGTCTTCCTCTTTTCCTACTGCCGTCACATTTACCAAGTATTATCATCTGTTCCAAAGAGTCCTGTAATCTCATGGTACGTCCAGTCTCTTTGACGTTTTGGTCTCCTTTTGTGATGTTTCTAACAAATGATCCTCTAACTTGGGGAGAAATTTTCCCTGCCCATCCAGAGATGTTGAAGGTTTGAATGTAGAATGTTTTCTTTCGGAAAGATATTTTTCTTGGTCGGTTGTACAGACCTGGAACTTGGCTTGATGCAGTGTCAAAGATACCCCCCTACAATTCACCAAAATAGTGTCAGTTTGATGCTGTTGCTTTTGTTGTAGTTGTTTGGTGGTGGTGAAGGGTTAGGAAATCTCCCGGAGAAACTGTCCCACAGAAGACAGAAAGTCAGCATTTAGGATGATTTATGAGCATGAAGGAGCAAGAACATCAGTATGGAAGGTTATGAAATTCTCCCTTTCTGAAATTCATCCTAGCTGCTGAGGTTCCAGATTTTTTTTAAAGTCTTTGCCTAGTTGTGGGACCGCATTAGTACCCCATCTGTTTCCTGCATTTTCGTTCCAGATCTGATTTAGTCAAGGGTTGTCTATCTTTGCATTCTTCATCATGGCATGGAAGGAAGTATAATTTCCTGAGCATCTCCCAACTGTGGTTTTCCCAGCTTTCTGCTCAGTTCTCAAGATGCATTTGCAGCTCGCAGGCTCCTTGGGGGAGTTAATTTTTGCAAAAATGCAAATGGTGCAAAGAATTCTGTGAGTGATTTGCGGAGAAAAATGAAAACATGTGTATTTGTGTGCAGAATAATTCCCCGAACGAGTTCTCAGAAGTGTGAACACTGTTTAGTGTTGCTCTGTTCTTCTTGGAAAAGGTTTCCCCAGCATCGTGTAACCTGCTATTCTGCGGAGGAAAAACATAGTAATTGATATTCTTTCTACCTCCAATTTAGACTTCTGGGCCAACGTAGTCTGCTGTGGTTCCTTTTTTTTTTGAAAAAGATTATTTATTTTTTAAAACAGGCTAACAAACAGTCTGATTCACAGGTGGAATCACACTTATGCGATAGATGTTCGAAGGGAAAAAACCCCTTAAAACACAGTACAGTAATTGAACAGTAATGAACTAAAATGCTAACTTACTAAAACAAAAAAGGACTCTGACCCTCTCCCCCGAGGCTAAACTATAATGAAAGAAAGATTTAAACAAGGAAAAGTCTGTTATTCAAACACTACAGACCCGATTGAGTAATCCAACTAGAATTTCTAGTGTCCGTAACCACAAATTATTGCATGTTTTGATTTCTCGTTGGTCAAAAAGTCCATGACATGCATTGCTGCAGTTCTTAAACCTGCAGTTCCTCATTGCCGGAGCATGTGAATGCATCTGCACATTGATGGTAGAGGGAGGCAGTGAACGGGGTCCAGGTATGTGGGATGTCCCCTCTTGCATGGTGGTCCGGTGCCCTGTTTTGGCTCTGAATTTCAGCATCCCGCAAGCAGGTGAAGTTAAAATCCAGGCAGACTTAACAGTAAAAGGACACAAGCGCCAGTTTGCACATGAATTTGCCCGTATTTCCAACAGAAAGAAAGTGATGGAAATTTCATTCGTGGGAGAAAAAGGGAGCAGAAGACAGGGTGGCTGTCTGCTCATCCTTCCTACTGAAAAAGTAACTTTTTTTCTGACTGCAGCTCCCAGGGTTTGCTCCTTGGTTGGGCCTAGACTTGCTACTAGCCGGTGCAAACTCTAAGGGAATACTTCACAACATCAGGCTTTGTTCCAACCATCTTCTGCTGCATTTTTGCTGCTGAGCATCTTCCCGGTATTCCCATTTTACAGATGGATGGATGAGGCTGAGCTGGTATTCTGGTCAGAGCTTAGAAAAGACTCTTCCTTGGAGAGAATCATAGAATCATAGAAATGTAGAGTTGGAAGAGACCACAAGGGCCATCCAGTCCAACCCCCTGCCATGCAGGAAAACCCTCAAAGCACTCCCGACAAGTGGCCATCCAGCCTCCGCTTAAAAACCTCCAACGAAGGAGACTCCACCACACTCCGTGGCAACACATTCCACTGCCGGACAGCCCTGACCGTCAGGAAATTCCTCCTGAGGTTCAGGCGGAATCTCCCCTCCTGCAGCTTGCATCCATTGCTCCTTGTCCTGGTCTCAAGAGCAGGAGAAAACAAGCCCACTCCCTCCTCGACATGACATCCCTTCAAATATTTAAACATGGCTATCATGTCCCCTCTCAACCTTCTCTTCTGCAGACTAAACATACCCAGCTCTCTAAGTCTGTCCTCATAGGGCATGGCTTCCAGGCCCCTCACCATTTTGGTTGCCCTCCTCTGGACCTGCTCCAGCTTATCCATATCCTTCTTGAATTGGGGTGCCCAGAACTGGACACAGTATTCAAGATGAGGTCTAACCAATGCAGAATAGAGTGGTACCAATACCTCCCTCAATCTAGACACCATACTCCTATTGATGCAACCAAGAATTGCGTTGGCCTTCCTGGCTGCCGCATCACACTGCTGACTCATGTTCAGCTTGTGGTCTATGAAGACTCCTAGATCCCTTTCACACGTACTGCTATCCAGCCACGTGTCCCCCATCCTATATTTCTGCATACCATTTTTTCTGCCTAAGTGTAGGACCTTACATTTCTCTCTGTTGAAATTCATTTTGTTAGCCTTGGCACATCTCTCCAATCTGTCCAGGTCCTTTTGAATTTTGATCCTGTCATCAGGCGTATTAGCAACCCCTCCCAATTTGGTGTCATCTGCAAATTTGATCAGCGTGCCCTCTATTCCTTCATCCAAGTCATTAATGAAGATATTGAACAGCACCGGGCCCAGGACAGAACCCTGTGGCACCCCGCTAGTCACTTCTCTCCAAGATGAGAATCTGCCATTGGTGACCACCCTTTGGGTACGGTCAGTCAACCAGTTACAAATCCACCTGACAGTAGCCCTGTCCAGCCCACATCTTACTAGCTTCTTTGCAAGAATGTCGTGGGGAACTTTGTCAAAGGCCTTACTGAAATCAAGATATGCTATGTCCACAGCATTCCCTTCATCTATCAAGCAAGTAACTCTATCATAGAAAGAGATAAGATTAGTCTGGCATGACCTATTTTTGAGAAATCCATGTTGACTTTTCGTAATTACGGCATTGTTTTCTAAGTAATTAGAAACTGACTGTTTGATGATCCGCTCCAGGATCTTTCCAGGTACTGATGTCAGGCTGACTGGGCGATAATGATTTGGGTCCTCTTTTTTTCCCTTCTTGAAGATGGGGACAACATTTGCCCTCCTCCAGTCTGCCGGAACTTCTCCGGTCCGCCAAGAGTTTTCAAAGATTATAGCAAGAGGTTCCGCCATGACCTCTGCTAGTTCTTTTAAAATCCTAGGATGCAATTCATCTGGCCCTGGAGACTTGAATTCATCCAGTGTGGCCAGGTATTCCTGTACTACCTCTCTACCTATTCTGTGCTGCATTTCCCCCACTTCCTCACCTGCTCCCCAACTGCCAGGTTGCGTGTTTTTATCCTTTTGGGAAAAAACTGAGGCGAAGAAGGGAGGTACGACTTCCAGAATGCTGGAAGCTGAGAGCTGCGCCCTTGGAAACTATGACCATTTCCACACTACAGTCTTATAGCGCTATCATTCCACTTTCAACCTCCTAGGAAATCCTGGAGTTTGTAGTTTCCTGAGGCCCAAGAGCTCTCCGGCTGAGAATTCTAAATGCCCCTCCCTAAACTGCAAACCCCAGGAATCCACAGGATGTTGAAAGTGGAATGATAGCGCTATAACAATGTTGTGCGGAAAAAGGCATACGTTGGCTGGTTGGTTGTAGAACTTCTAGGCAAACAATATCCAAAAATACTAGTTTATGGCCTAGAAGTCTAACCATGTAATGTCTGTGGCTGTGTTTGCTGGCAATTCTAATAGGGTTGTTTAATTGGATCTATAATGGTAGAATCATTTTTTTAATTTTTTTTCTTTCAGTCCAGTTAGGTTTGGGCTCAGAACACTTTTGTGTTTCGGAACATTAGCGTCCAGTTTCTTTCTTTAGTGTTTTAGTCTGGTGTTTTGGTTTCAGTTTAATTTCTGCTTTTTTGGGGGAAGGGGTGTGTATGTTACTTTGACGGTGAATTGGATTGTTTGTGTTAATATAATCAATTAAAAAAAAGAAGCGATAGACCATGAGGCGAACACTAGATGGATGAAAACCAAAGGTGGTGAGATCCACTGCCCGTATATGAAATGGCATTTTCTGCACTGAAATCCTATGCTCAAAACATGTTCTTCTGCATAGAAAAGGACATTTCTGCCCAGAAAGTAACACTTTCTGTACCGAAACAGCAACTACTACAACAAAACCCACATCCGTGTGTGTGTGTGTGAAGTGTGAAACTCCAGTGGGGGGAAATGCCACAGTGATTTGTTGTTGCCTGTGAGAATAACAGTTCCCTACATGCTCATAAGTACAAGGACAGGAGGAGAGAGCAGAGACCAGATCTCATCTCAGGCGAGGGGGGATTCCAGGGGTTTTTGAAACCTTCTCCTCCCAGCCAGCCGTCACTGGATGGATAATGGTGAACTTTTCTGTACCACCAGCGTGGCTGCGGGCAAGAATTTCCTACGGATTTCTGCCAGTGGGCTGCAGCCCGTCCCTGGCTGTGTGATGGGTCTGTTTCCTTCGTGCATCACATTGTCTTTTTTCAGGCATGCACTTCAAATACTGCCTCTCTCCTTTTTTAGCCAGCTAGGCAAACCAGTGGATGGTGCAAAGCCACCAAGGGACGTAAAACCATAGGGGTTGGATTCTTTGCAGGCCTTTGGCCAAAGCGTGACAGTGGGTTGAGGAGGCCGTGGCCAGGGCTTTGCAAGGCCTGAGCAGACATGGTCATAACAGGGTCTCTTTGGGACCTCTCATGCAAAGCATATTTCTCTTTGAGAAGCCCCTGCGGTCTCAATGAAGTGGAAACTGTCGGCCGTGTCCTGTGATGTTGTCATTTGTACAGGGACATTCATTCAGTCGACGTGCACTACTCCTCTCTTTTGTTTGCCGTGAATTCTAGACAGATATGATGCTACTGTTTAAAATATCCAATAGAGGACAGGGAATCACATTTTATTTTATTTTATTTGTATAATTTTTATTGAAAGTTTATCTCGAAAATAAACCCCCCTCCTTTCCATGCTGAAACCTTCCAGTTGAAATTGCTTATTTCCATTCCATTACAAACATAATCTCCATCTCACAGACAGAAGAACAGTTACATTATTTCTTCTTTGATTTCTCATACGTTTATATCCTTACCCAATCCAATACTCTTTTCCATTCTTTCCCAAAGTTCTGGATAGATTTATTCTTCAAAGAAAATGCTAACTTTTCCATCTCCATCTCCAGAGATTCCATTCTTCTATATCAATATGTTTCTTTTCTCTCCAGTGCTGCACATATGTCAACCTTGCCACAGTTATTAGATATAATAATATCTTCTGATGACTTCTTATTTCCTTTTGTTGCCCTAGCATATTTAACACATAAAGCCCCAGTTTCATTTCAAAATTCAGCTTACAAATTCTTTGGATTTCGTCATGTACCCCCTTCCAAAACATTTTTGCTATCTTAGAATCACAGATCATTTTAAAAGTGGATCTATTTTGTGCTGCTGCTAAGGAGAGAAGTTATGAGTGGTCTTAGTGAATAATGGTTTAGCTTACATATTTTAATTATATTTTGTCAATTGCATCCACTACATACCATGTTTTAGCTTATAAATTTTAATTATGTTTTGGATATACTGTGTTCTAGATGCTTTGTGGAGTGTATTGTGAATACGATGTTGATTTTGCTGGCTGAATATCTTTTGTATTTCTGGTCTGTGTCCAAAATAAAAGTGATTCATCTGTTTTTGGGGAGCAACAGGCAACACCCTACTGTTCTTATCAAGGAGGGAATCAGGTATCTTTCCAGATGCTAAACATCCAGCATGCCTCATTATTAGCTGTGCTGGGAATTAGAGTCCAGCAACATTTGGATGACCACAGGATCCTTGCTCCTCTTTTATTGCTTGGGAAAGTTACTGTTTTGGACCACAGCTCTCAGTATGCCCAAGTCGGCTTGGCTGTGAGGCTGGTGTGTCGTTATGGTTGTGGGGAAGAGATAGACATTGTCTTCCAAATAAGAATTCAACCACCTTGACTGTCACTTTGGTCTCCAAATTTCTAGCACTGCAATAACTCAAAGCTTCAGTGGGGCATCTAGAAAGAGTTCAGGCATCCAAAGAAAGTGGGCAGACAAAGGTACAAGGAAAAGTAACTGGAGCTGGTCTAGATCAGTGGTTCTCAACCTGTAGGTCCCCAGATGTTTGTGGGCTTCAGCTCCCAGAAGCCCCAGACACTATGGTCAATGCTCAGGGTTTCTGGGAGCTGAAGCCTACAAACATCTGGGGACCTACAGGTTGAGAACCACTGGTCTAAATGGCCTTCATGGTCCCTTTCAGTTCTAAGAGTCTATGGTTCTCTGTGTTAGTGTATATGCGTATATATAAAACTAGCGTATATACCCAGCATTGCCCGGGATTTTATTTTCTCATAGGTAATACTTGTTAGAAAGTTTGAGATCTTGTGTCTCTAATTCCCCAACCTGTCTCGTCCAGTACCTGTAACTGTTCCCCATATTTCCCCAATCCAATCTGTATTCAGAGTTATTAACATGCAGAGGTTGGGTTCCTGACGGAGTACACTGCCCTCCTCCTTGCTGCTAGGCCTAATTTCCATAGCAGCCAGCCTATTCAAGGCAGACACAGTTGACTGAGGCCCCAGAGCTCTCTAAAGGAATTCTAAAGGCCCCTCCCTATACTGCCAGCCCCGGGATTCCATAGAATCTTCGCAGGTAGCCAGTCGTATGAGGTCTTCACTTGACGCAGACAAACTTTGGCTTTTATATATATAAAATTTATCAATTTTTTTTAGAGTTTTGCTAACAAATTTTTTTTAAAAAGCAACAGGGAAACAGACAGACATGCTAATACTTGCGTTCACAACTTCTTACATTCTGTTCTAACACTCATATCTAATTTCACTTTCTTCTTGCATATATTCCATTCATGAACTTCTCCCAGACTTATATTTATAGTTTCTTCTTTATACAAGATCTGTCTTACCACATCTATTCACCTTGATTCTATATCTCCTGTAATTGAATAATCACTGTATTTCTCATACATTATAACCAGTAATTAAATATTAAGGATATATTCATTTGATTCCCATCGTGAATTAATCTACAAAGCTTGCTGTTGCTAAATTCCCCCATCTGCCTTTTAAATGGGTGATTAGTGGAAAATTTATCAGTTTTTATATGAAGTCACAAACTCCAAGTGACATTTTCAACATAGATATATACTTAAATATATACTAAAATTAAGTATGCACTAAAATTAAAACACCATAGTAAAACAAGCTAAAAGGCACTAAACACTAACTGACTAAATGCTAACATGATAAAACAAAAAAGAATTTTGATCCCCCCCCCAAAAAAAACTGTAATGCAAAAGAGAGAATAAGAGAAGGCAGAAAAATATTATTCTACCCGTTCAGATCCATAAGACTCTATGAAAGGCAAGCACAGCCAATAGCAGAAATTTTGGTGCAAATGATTTTCAGCGTCTTGTTCTCTGCAGTGGTAGAAACCTGGGGACTGGAAGAAAATGTTATTTTTGGGGGACAGAATTCTTTGGAGAGGCAGTGCCCCCCCTTTGCCACCCCATCCCGCTACTGCTGGAATATTCTGGGAGGTGAAGTCCCAAAAAAGTAACTTTCCCAAGCCACTGTCAATCCTCCCCATTAAGGTGAGTGGGGAGTTAGAAGCTTAAGTGTGACATATCCAGGGCAAGGAGGCGGCTAATCCTCTCACAGCTTCTGCTAAGAAAGGCAACCTTTAGACACTGCTGGCATGCTTTGCGGATTTGTTCTGCCCTGTGTGATGCCAGTCATGGGCACAAGAAGCCGCCCATCTCCTGCTCTGCTTGCCTGGCCCAATTATTTTTCACCCTCTGCCAATTCAGGTGGGCTCAGGAGGTGCTGAGTCCTGTGCTTTAGACCTGGCCCAGTGGCCTCCATCCCAGTTTGCTGGGTTTCCTGGGGGGGGGGTGTGCCGAGGATGCCCTAAATGCATACTGTGGAGGTGGTGACCGATGGAGCAAAGATGTCCTCAAGGCAGCCAAGGGTGAATCCCGAGGCCTGAACAGAACAAAGTTATAGCTGAGCGAGCAGCAAGGGGTGGTCTGTAGGGTTCTCTAGATCCACCTGTCCCTCTACACTGGCATCCCGCTAGAGCAGTGGTTCTTAACCTGTGGGTCCCCAGATGTTTTTGGACTTCAGCTCCCAGAAGCCCTGAGCATTGACCATAGTGGCAGGGGCTTCTGGGAGCTAAAGTCTAAAGACATGTGGGGACCCACAGGTTGAGAACCACTGCGCTAGAGACTTAGGTAAGTTCCCTTAGTCAGTTAATTGTACATTGGTGGCCATGAGGCAATGTCCTATCCAGTTGAAAGCTGCAGAGGTGAACATGCAGGGCCATTTCACAAGTGGTCCCATTGGGCACTGCACAGACAGATGTGCATATTTCTCCTGCCGACGCACACTGAACATTGCAATCCTGCATTTCTTGGGACAATTCCATTGTGCTTTGTTGCGGTTCACTAATGCACCCTCAGCGCCTAACTCCGGTGAGTGCAAATTTACACTCTGCCTCCTTGATTCTGGGCCTCAACCAAAGCCCATTCCTGCTGTCTTTTGGTCCCCACTGTTTAGACCACTTTCCCACTGACCTCTGTTGCGTCTCATTGGGATTCATTCATCCTTCCGTGTCAAGAATCCACCCTCATTGCCCAAGCTTTCAACGCCCATGGATTTCCAGCTGTATGTCACATTGCTGCCCCACCAGCTTTTTGCAGAAGGTCTCTTGAGAATGCATGCCACACCAATGCTGTCCTGATATGTTGGCGCACCAGAACCTCCGATGGGGATGAGCTCTGTCGCATTGCAGAACCCCAGCTAGAACTGCCCTCGCATCTTGGCAAACCACCCGGGCGCCGTTCCACCGACAAAGGAGATTTGGCCGTGTCTCTCCCCTTGTCCGTTTGCTTGCAGGGTTTACTTTTTAAATAATAACAGCAATACTTGTTTCTTATTCGCCTGTCCCTATGAAATTGAGGCAGGAAATGACAAAAGATTAAAATCCAACATGTAACATTGGTTAAAAACTAGTTAAAAGATGTAACATTGGTTTGAAACAGTACACAAAACCAATGCTATTAAAGCAGTCAATCCATATTTTAACATTCCTCATTTAAAATTCACGATTTAAAAAATCATCTGGGCAGGCCTGCTGGAAGAGACTAGTCCTTAGTGTTGTTTTAAACCCAGACAGCGTATCCAAGCGTCAAAGCTCTACTGGCAGATCATTCCACAGTCTGAGGGTGGATGTAGAAAAAATTGTCTGGGGGACAGTTATCTGCCTATAGTCCTTGCTGACTAAAGTAGGTGCCCCCCCCCGAAGACCTGAGTGTACAGGGTTTCTGGGACTTGTAGTTCCAAAACGTATCTTGCTGTGCTGTGGTGCTGAAAGGCCCACGCTAACCCTACCTGTGCAAGAATTGGTTAATGCAACCGAATGTAACGTTTTTTTCATCTTCTTACACCAGAGAAGAGGCTTTGCCTGGGGGAAAAACCTCCAACATTTGCTGCAAAGATCACGTGAAGTGAGGGCTGGGTGCCGCACGGCCTTCCAGATGTTGTTGGACTGTAAGTCCCATCATCTCCAGCTATCGTATCCCATAATGAAGGATGAGGTGAGCTGCAGTCCAAGGACATCTGGAGGGCATCAGGATTCCCTACTCCTGCTTTTAATAAAATCTGGCAGCAAGCTTGATGTTGCTGCTAGAACTGTTGGCAGTGCCAACTGCAAGCCGGAGGTGTGGAGAAAGTGTGGTGTAAGGACTGGATGCCCTTGGCCCTTCTTTGCTGGCATTCTAGTTTTCAAGGGCAGGGGGCCTTCTTAGAAATGCAGGCATACGTCTGGAAGGAAGTCTCCATATAATCAGCAGGTTTCCCACATTGCATGCTAGTTTGAGGAACTGCGTCTTTACTACTTGGTTTACCACTGGAGCAGCTGGTTTTGGCCTGGAAATAGGCTTAAAATGAGCAAATTTATTTGTTTTTTTTCTGTTTTCTTTTAAAGCTTCTCTGTGTTTATTATGTGCCTTCAAGTTGCCTGTTGACCTATGGAGACTATGAGTTTCATAGGCAAGGAATCCTCTGAGGGGTTTTTGCCAATTCCTTCCTTTGAAATGCAGACATTTTACATGTGCTGGTGGTCTCCCATCCAACTACTAACCAGGGCTGACCCTGCTTAGCTGCCAAAATCAGATGGGTTCTGGTGCCTTGAGGGTATCTAGGCCAGGCCTTTGCACCTTGTGTTAAAAATATGCAATAATTCAGTGTGCATTTTTGTGGCATGTGACCAGGATAGGGGAGTCAGTACACCAGATCTTTGACTCTGACTGCTGCTCCTTCAAAGAATGGCAAATTGGTGCTACTTAGTAAATAACACATTTGCTATAGTATAATGGTAGCAGAAGGCATTTTGTCACGATCATGTGAGCCATCAGGTTGTTTGGACTGATAGCATGTAAAATATATTTATAGCTTAAAACTTCTGAGCAGGAAGCCTTTCCTAAATTCCCATGAAAGTAAATAGGCAGCAAACTAGGTATTTAATGAATTTCCCAAAAAAAGGCAAAACATAAAGTGATATATTACCATTGCTGTGGTGTGCCTTCAAGTCATTTCTGACGTATGGAGATCCTAAGGCAAACTTGTCTCAGGTTTTCTAGGGCTGAGAGTGTGCGAGTCACCCAAAATCACTCCCTGAGTTTCCGTGGCCAAGCAGAGAATCAAACTCTGGTCTCCAGGGTTGTCATCCAATGCTCAGACCACTATGCAATGCTGGCTGTCCATATGTACCATGCATTGTCACAATACTATAAGTTCTTATTCTGAAGTCAGAGTCTATCAGTGTGCGTTTGTACATGTCTCTCCACGTCCATCTGTCTGCCTGTCTCTGTTGCCACTTCATTTGTTGAATAGCTTGCGAGCCTGAAAAGCAGATCACGAAATCAGTCGCTTTGCTTGGAACATCCAGCTGGGGTTGGAATATTTTAAAAAGATTTTGGAGCCAAACAAAGGAGGTTAGACCTCACCTGGAATCCTATGTCCACTTCTGGACACCACAATACAAGGAGGATATTGGCAAGCTGCATTAAGTCCAGAGGAAGGCAACCAAAATGGTAAAAGGCCTGTAAATCATGCCCCATGAGGAGCATCCTAGGAATCTGGGTATGTTGAGCCTGGTGAAAAGAAAGTTAAAAGGTGACATGATAGCCATGTTTAAATGTTTGAAGGGATGTCGTGTTGACGATGGAGCAAGCTTGTTTTCTGTTGCCCCAGAGACTAGGACATGGAGCAATGGCTTCAAACCACAGGGAGAGAGATTCCACCTAAACCTCAGGAAGAAATTCCTGATGGTGAGAGCTGTTCAGCAGTGGAATGCAGTGTCTCGGAGTGTGCGGGAGTCACCTTTGGAGGCTTTTAAGCAGAGGCAGGATGGCCGTTCACTGGGGGCCCTCTGAGGAGACAATGGACTGGAAAGTCTCTCTCTTCCTATAGAAGCCTCCCAAAGCCTTAGATCATCAGAGGCCCTGTTAGGCATCCACAACCCCATGAGATTGAGCTGGAAGGTGTATGTGACAAGGCCTTTTCTGCAGTGGCACCGCAGCTGTGGCCAGCCCTCCCTCCCAAAACCAGGCCGGTTGCATTGCTTCTGAGTTCCCAGTGAAGACAATGCTTGGCTTCGGCTCTTAAAATTAGGACTGTCTGCTCAGGCTGTTTTTAAGAAAACTCCTTTTAAAGAGAAGCCTTAAGAGTTTGGTTTGGTTTTTAGTTACTTAAGGTTTTAAAACCCTCCCCCCCCCCAAAAAGCTATTGTACATCACCTCCTGATGTGTCAGGAGATGATAAATAAATGTCTTTAAAAAGGGGGAAATCCAGTCGTCCTATTGGTCCAGCCTCCCTAAGATGTTTTTCCGGCATTTCCCGCATCTTTCAGAGAAACCACATTTTTTCCCTGCCTCATTAGAGGCTGCCGATAACTGCTTGCCCCCGAATGCTGTTGCGTTTCCTAGAAGCATTTGTCTCTCCTGGCAGGAAATTGGATTATGCCTGGAGCATGGGATGCCATGCTTAACATAGGCTTCTGGTAGCCTATTAGCCACAAGGGCGGGGGGGGGTGGAGAGAGGAAGAGGAGGCGGGGGCGGTGAGCTGCCAGAATCAAAGATCCCTTGATCCGAGCTGACGGAGTAGTTCTAGCGCTAACGCCTCGGCCCTCCACCTCCCCGCTTCTCCCTGTGCTGAAAATTAATCTAAACTCATTCGTACTTGGGTAGATAACGCTGCCGAGAAAATCCTTCTCTCTCTTTCTCAGCGGGGAGGAGAACCCCGCAGCTCTGTGGCTGATCTTCTCCTGTAATAAAAATAGCTGTGGTCTGTGTTAGTGCCTTTCGGGTCTTATGCTTTCCCAAAGAGGTGGCAGGCTGCCTGCTTGCTGTAGAATTTCTAGGTGTGCAGTTGTTTTCCTTGTTAACGTGCCGTCCAGTTGGCTTTGGTGCACGGCGGCCTTAGGAACGAGAAACCTGCAGAAGATCCCGGGGTGAACGCACCGGCTCCGCTCTTGCAAAGTCGGGGCAGTTGTGGTTTCTTTGACAGAGGGTGCGTCCACACAGCACAGTTACAGCAGTTTGATGCCGCTTCAAATGCTGTGCAAAAGTGTGGGAGTTGTAGTTTGGTGAAGGGCTTGGAATTCTCTGCTAGAGAGCTATGATGAGGTTCAAGGTGACCTGAGAAGAGAGGGATTTAAGGTTATCTTTAGCAAGTATTTAGATAGTTGAATTTTGAGGGAGTTGCCTTGAACTCTCTGGCGTAGCATTCTTTGTACCCCACTGAACTACAAATCCCAGGGTTCTAGGGCTGGAGCCATGACAGTTAAAGTGGCATCAAACTGCTATAGAAGTACAGTGCGGATACAAACTCAGTCAAGCCATCTGAAGCAGAGCTCTTCTCTTTTCCTGGTGCTTTCCACTTTCGCCCACAATATCTTCTTTTCCAATGCGTCCTCTTTTCTTTTATGTCCAAAGTTCAATAGCTTCTAGTGAGAGTTTAGGCCCATTTGACTCTAGATCATTGTCTGTTTGTCAGTCCCTGGTGTCCATAGAACTTGGTTACGCGCATCAGGTTGGACTTGACATCGGAAGGAGAGGTCTCCGAGACAGACTCTGTCGGGAACTCCTTGCCCTGGTTTCGGAAACCCAGAGCAACTGTGCTTTCCTTAATGGAGTCAGTCTATCTGTACTGAGATTTTCCTCGTTCCTTATTGCTTTTGGCTTTACTGAGCCTTCTGGTCTTTTCCAGTGTGCGCTGTCCTCTCCTGATGTGTCCAAAGTATGATAGCCTCCGCTAATTTGCTCTTGGACCTATTGATTTGAATTCAAGGGGTTTGTGATGACATTCAAGAGCCTACACAGCGTGGGACCTTGCTCCTTGTAGGAGCGTCTGTCCCTAGGTACAGTGTGCCCAAGGAATGTGATCTATTTACATCCTGCCAGTGGGGACAGTGTGATGGCATTTCTTCTGCAAGTAGCGTGTTTGCAAGAAAAAAAAAGACCTCACATATAGAAAGTTAATCCAAAAAACCCCACAAAACCTCTTGTGACATAGCAAGATACTTTTTGTAATCTGGATGGGAAAATGGATGAATATTCTGCATATACTCTATTCAGTGCTTCGGCTTTTTGGACTACTATTCCCAAAATCCCTTAGCTTGCACAGGGGATTCTGGGAGCTGTCATCTAAAAAGCAAATTTCCAAATTCAGCGATACCACAAGATGTGTGAACCTGGCTGAGGACATTGCTATAAAATACATAGAACATATATTCATAGATTTAGGGAATTGAAAGGCGACCTAGAGGTCATCTAACCCAACCCTTTGTCCATTGAAAGCATCTCTGACAGATGACCCTTCAACCTAATAACCCCCAGGAGAGGAGAACCTACCACCTCCCAAGCTTTTACTATCCTTACTCTTCAGAAAAGCAAAACATAATACAACCCCTAATCATACAGAGGTCTTTGAACTGGCAGCATGCAGCCTTCAGGCCACGGAACAGAGAGGAATTTTGGAGAATGATGATGTCTTAGGTTAGGTTCCCTTAGTGCCCAGTGCAGAAGGTTTATAGTCTCCTAGGCCTTTTAAAATAAATGACCTTGATTTTCAACCCATTGCCTATCTTGTCTGTATTTTTATGCTAGTTTGGGGACAATTTTATGCTGCAACTTACTGTATTGGAATTGTTCCATTTTATATCTATGCAATGTCCAGATAGTGTTTATCAGACAGCCTCTATGAATGACCACAAATAAATGGCAAGAATGATTCCCACTTAAGACACAAGACAGTCTACAATGCCCTGATTATTTTGGAGGAATAGCTTTCTCTGTGCCTATCTAAAGACAAGATTTCACTTTGCGTCTAAATCAGTGGTTCTCAACCTGTGGGTCCCCAGATGTTTGTGGACTTCAGCTCCCAGAAGCCCCAGCCACTATGGTCAATGCTCAGGGCTTCTGGGAGCTGAAGTCCAAAAACATCTGGGGACCCACAGGTTGAGAACCACTGGTCTAAATGGTGGGAGATGCCTAACAGATAAAAGGATGTGCTTCTTCGTATGGCATGAAGTTAAGCTACGCAACTTCCTGCCACAAGGTGTAGGATGGCCACCAATGTGGACTGCCTTGAAAGGAGGGTTGATTCGTAGAAGATGGGCTCAGCAATAGCTGCAAGTCGTAACCAGATATATATTTCCTCCAGAATTGGAGACAGTGAGAGAGCCAGAGTGATGTAGTGGTTTGAGTATCAAACTGGGACTCTGGAAGACCCAGGTTCAGATCCCTGCTAAGCCATGGAAACCTACTAGGTGACTTTGTGTGAGTGACATTCTCTCAGCCTCACAGGGATGGCCATGGCAACCCCCATCTGAACAACTCTTGCCAAGAAAGCCTTGTGATAGGTTTGCCATACGGTTGTCTTAAGTCAGGAACAACTTAAAGACACTCAGCCATGTATCTGCCAGTTGCAGGAACATGAGACAAAAGGTGCAGTTGCCCATGACTTTCGAGGGCCTTCCTATAGTTTCTGTTTGGCTGTTTTGTGGTCAGAAACTTGGACTGAAAAAGAGCTTTGGTCTGACCCTGCATAGCTCTTCTTATGTTTTTAAAATTGCTGTTATTTCAGGGTTATGAAACATGGACCAAAGCTGGAGAGTACAGGTGCTGACCAATATGGTAGATGGCCTGGAAACCATGAAGGTCTCTGAGGAACGGCTTAGGGAGCTGAGTATGTGTAGCCTGGAGAAGAGAAGGTTAAGGGGTGACATGATAGCCATGTCATATGAAGGATGGAGCAAGTCTGTTTTCAGCTACTCCAGAGACTAGGACATGGAGCAATGGCTTCAAATGTCAGGAAAAGAGATGCACCTAAACATTAGGAAGAACTGAAAGTAAAAGCTGTTCAACTGTGGAATACACTGTCACCTGAGAGTGTGATGCAGTCTCTTTCTTTGGAGGTTTTTAAAGACAGGCTGAATGGTCCTCTGTCAGGAATGCTTTGATGGTTGTATTCCTGCATGGCAGAATGGGGTTGGACTAGATGACCCTTGGAGTCTCTTCCAACTTTATGATTCTAGCATTCTGTAGTAACTAAATGGAGCTTCAGGCCATTTCTGCACTAGACTGTTATAGTGCTATTATTCCACTTTCGACGTCCTATGGAATCCTGGGGTTTGCAGGAGAAGTAACTCTTACAGCTGATAGCGATCCAGCCAAGGAAGACTGCAGAATACATTAGCTGCAGGAGGGGTTGTGCTTGATTTCTCAGCCCAAGACGTCTCCGCAGTCTCTTTTGGATCTCTCCCACGATGAGAACCCCTGCAATCTTTTTACCCTCCCAGCTCCAATGAGCAGGAGATTGCTAGAGCATTTCTATCAGACTAGCTTCCACGGAACGTGAAAACCAGAAGTTGACTGTGTGGTTCTTTCGTGATGTAGACTGGGAAGGCAAAGAATTTGGGATGGGGCCTCTGGTAGCTTTCCACTCTGCGCAAAGTGTGTTTGTCTTGAAAGCTTAGGTTCTGTCGCACCCAAGAGCATTTAGCTGATATACAATTGCAAGATTGGCAGGTGATAGAAATTCCTTTAATATAAAAGGACCACGGAGGAAAGTGGATTGCTTCACGGTGCAAGATCACCCTCTTGTGGCCGGAAGGATGATAGCCATCCTCATGTGAGCATCCTTTGGACGCAAGAGGAGATGATGAAAGCCAGTGTGACGTCATGGTTTGAGAGTTTGAGACCAAGATTTGGGTCCCCACTCAGAGATGGCAACCCACTGGGTGATCTGGGGCAAGTCACACTCTCTCAGCCTCAGAGGAAGCCACAGGCACACCCTCTCTGAACAAATCTTTCTAAGAAAACCTCATGATAGCTTTGCTCCAGAGTGGTCGTGAGTTGGAAACGTACGACCACGACATGTCTAGATAGCTAGCTCAGTTGATTTTAAGTGCTGCGTGTGAAATGCGTCACAGAGGGTGAAACGTACAAGAGGTGTTTGCGTTGAAAGAGGGACTGTGGACAGTTAATGGAGAAGATAATGAAAAGTCTCTGGCATGGGAAATAAGCCAGTAGAAAGGGTATT
Organism: Iguana delicatissima; assembly: GCA_948472985.1. Classification (NCBI taxonomy): domain Eukaryota; kingdom Metazoa; phylum Chordata; class Lepidosauria; order Squamata; family Iguanidae; genus Iguana; species Iguana delicatissima. Next base: position 559,470 of record CAOKZL010000344.1, on the reverse strand, counting down.
GGAGATACTGAAAGCAGCTAAAATGCATATTGCCCTCACTGCGGCCATTTCTGCACTAGCCTGTTATAGCACTATTATTCCACTTTCAACCTCCTATGGAATTTTGGGGTTTGCAGTTTAGGGAGGGGCCTCAAAGGCCCCAGGAATCCATCGGATGTTGAAAGTGGAATAATAGCACTGCAACAGTCTAGTGCAGAAATGGCCTGTGTCGAGACATGGGAGGGGACCTTCTCAGCCCAGCACCCCAGCTGAGGGTGAGGGAAAGGGGGTGGGTTGGCATGGGGCCCTATACGCCCTCTCTCACCCATCTCCTTCCTTGGGTGTGGGGGGGGCACTGGGAGAGGACTGTGGTGCTGAAAAATTGGGCTGCAATCCATCCTTAGCTGGTGGAGGAGGAAGAGGAGAACCAGAGAACTTTTAAAGGGCTGCAAAGTCCAATCGAAACCACCGAGCGGGAAGGTTTCCCAGAAAAGAAGCACCTGAGGTGGGGCAGGAAGCAGGGGCTGGAGAAACTCACAAATCATCCATGAAAGTCGAACCTGCAACTGTGGAGGACCACCTGTAGTTTATTTAATTATTTTATTGCTTTAAACTGTGTATGGAAACGCTGTTCTGTAAGCAGCTCTGAGATCTTTGATAGAGGGCTGGGTATAAATATTTTAATAAATAAAACAAATATTTTAGAGTCTACGTGATGTCATGCTTTGAGTGTTAGAGTGAGACTCTAGGGCCCAGGATTCAAATCCCTGGTCAGCCACGGAAACCCCTTGGGCAAGTCACACTCTCTCAGCCTCAGAGGTTGGCAAACCTCCTCTGAAGAAAGCTTGCCAAGAAAATCTTAGGAAAGAGGCAGAGTTTATTTAAAGGCACAGAACAACACTTTGATGCAACTTGGAAAAGATGATAATACTTGGTGTAGTTGGAAGTAGTAGGAAAAGATGAAGACTGTACTACAGGTGGATTAATTTAATAAAGGAAGACACAGGCCTGAGTTTGCAAGACCTCAGCTGGGCCACTTGTTACATGAATCACCATATGTGTTACCAGAAGTTGAAACTAAGCCCGTTTCTGCACTACACTCTTATAGCGCGATTATTCCACTTGCAACATCCTATGGAATCCTGGGGTTTGCAGTGCCCCTCCTGAAACTGCAAACCCCAGGATTCCATAGGATGTTGCAAGTGGAATAATAGCGCTATAACAGTCTCGTGCGGAAGTGGCTTGTGTGGCATTGGTCACATCCCCTCTTCTTGTGGGACTCTTTGGATTGTAGAAATACTGAGTGCATGGCCCTTTTCATTCTTTTTAATGCACTCTCTTTCTCAGATCAAGATACAGCTTGGGAATGAGATAACCTAATACCAGTGATGTGCTTTATGCCATTTAGAGCAGGAATGGAAATTGCACGGCTCTCCAAATGTTGATGGACTGCAGCTTCTAGCATTCTTCATCACTGGTTATGAGGGCTAGAGCTGATGGGAGTTGCTATCCAACGACATCTTGCTCCTTGAGCTATCTGATGTGACAGACTGGCACTTTTGTTTCTCCAGTGTGCCAGGCACTAGTACTATATTTTTGATGTGTCCCAGAATAATGTTATCCAGATCAAGGGATGTAATAGTAATACTTCATTCTGCCTCGGTTGAATCTTACCTGAAATACTGCGTCCAGTTCTGGGCACTACAGTTCCAGGAAGGCAAACTGGATTGTGTCTAGGTGAGAGTACCCAAGATGGTCAAAAGTTTGGAAACCAAACCTTACAGGGAACAGTTGCAGGAGTTGGGTATGTTGAGAAGAGAACAGATTAGGGTTGATTTATTCAGCCATCTTCCAGTTTCTGAATGGATGTCATGTAAAGCGGCACCACTGCAACTAGTGGTCCATGGATTGGACTTAGCGTGTCAGCTGTTGGCTGGCAGTCTGTCACAGATTTCATAGAATCATAGAGTTGGAAGAGACCACAGGGGCCAGCCAGTCCACCCCCTTGCTATGCAGGAAAGCAGGACTTCCAGGAAAGACTGTAACAGTTATAATCAGTGGGTGCAAATATGGTGTCAGTCCCTGACACGTTGATAGCAAAAAACCCTACCGGTTCCTCCCTAATTGCACTCTCCATCAGATATCTTAAGAAACACTGTTTTAGAAGATGGAGTAAGCCAGTTTTCTGCTGCTCCCAGAGACCATGACCACAAAATGGCAGATTGAAAATACAAGGAAGAACTTCTTGACTGTAAGAGCTGTTTGACAGAGAAATGGGTTCCCTTGGGACGTGGTAGAGGTTTGCAAACAGAAGTTAGGGGCCAACTCATTGGGATTCCGGAATGACAGGAGGCTTGTTGATTGTTGTGTTAGCTTCAGACTCTATGATTGTTGTGTTAGCTTCAGACTCTATGATTCTGTTATTGTATTCACATGAAAACTCATCAACCAATGGCTCACAAAATGGCTGCGGTCCACAGGCCACCGCTCCAAGTGGCACTGATCTACAGAGTTGCTTGATTCCCATCAGTTTTGATCATAAGTTGACCATGAGCCAACAATGTGATGCTGCAGCAAAAAAGGCAAATGCTATTTTGTTGTTGTTGTTGTTGTTGTTGTTGTTGTGTGCCTTCAAGTCATTTCTGACTTACGGCAACCCTAAGGCGAACCTATCATGGGGTTTTCTAGGGCTGAGAGGGTGTGATGTGCCCAAGGTCACCCAGTGGGTTTCCATGGCCTTACTGAGCATTGTTGTCTTTTCTGATGAGTCTCATGATATGTTTGAAGTGCACCAGCGTCAGTTTAGTCAACATGGCATTAGAGTGCAACTTCAGGCTGATTGACTTTACGATCCATTCATTGATCATAGTGGCAGTCTCTCGTATCCATAGAACTCTTCAGCACCACATTTCGAGTGAGTTTATTCTCCATTTCTGGAAGTCTTTAAGCAGAGGTTGGATGATTGTCTTTTAGGATAGCTGTAAATGTGTATTCTTGCCTCTAGTCCAAGGGGTTGGACTAGATGGTCTTTGTAGTCCCTTCCAGCTCTTAAGATTCTGTGGTTTTAATATTCTTCCTATCAGCTTTCTTCTGTGCCCAGCTTTAATGACTGTACATAGAAATCAGAAATGCAATGGCATGGCACTCCTGAGTTTTGTATTCAGTGATATTTCAAACTGGCACAAGGCACCAGATCCTGTCTGATCTTGGAAGCTAAGCTGGGTCAACTCTGGTTAGTACTTGGATGGGGGACCACCAATAAATCCCAGGTGCTGTAGGCTATATTTTGGAGAAAGAAACTGACAAAGCCACCTCTGAATATTCCTTACATAAGAAAACCCTAGGAAATTCATGGGGTCCTCGTAAATCGACAGATGACTTCAAGGCACACAAACACACGTATAGAGGCTTCAAATTGTGGAGAGTAAATAGCCTCTTTGTCACGATCTTGCGATACTGGGCTGTTGTCGATTGAGCACGGTGCTTTTTAAAACCAGATCCTGTTTTCCAAAAACCAAATCCGTGATGCTGCACAGCTCTTATTTTGCTCTCCTCTGACCAAATATATTCTTCTTTTGTCTGTCTAGGTCTGAAGGAAACCCTTGGACTGTGAATTGAAGCACAAGGTGCGTCCGTGTTAATTTCATGCCTGGCTTCTCTAAAAAGTGTATCAAATGGAATATTTCATTAGGCTCAGCTGGAGAGCGTGTTCGGGAGGGTGTCTGCTTGACAGAAAACTTGACATATTCATCGCCTGATGGGAACTGAGTGGGTGGAGTGTAACGGAAGCTGTCATTGAGCAATGTGGTGGCAAAGGCGTCTTCCCAAGCAGAGTAACCCTTCCTTGGAGAGAGAAAAAAAGATACTTGGCCATTTGTTCTTACTCCAGTTCCTGTTAAATTTCTAGAACCATATTTTTCTTTTCCGGTCCACATGATTGTTAGCCCAGCTCATGAACAACGAAAAGCAGATAGCAAAATTCCGTTGACGCACTGAAGACGGTGAGGTCTGCCCCTCTGGATGTGTTGAACTGCAGATTGCATCAGCTCAGCTAGACTGGGGTGATGGAGGTTCGGATCCAACACATCTGGATGGCGCTGCTGTAGCCGCCAAGCAGACCTCACGGGCGCCACTAAGAGGGGAGTCCCGTGACCAGAGGCCCGCAGCCGAGAAAGCCTGGCTTCTTGCAAACCGATCTTTCAAACACATACCCTGCAGCCTTTCGTAGACAAAAACGGGGACGTTATGTGCCCTAGCAATGTCCAAGCGTGTTGGAGATGGCACAAGTGATTAATGAAGAAAAACACATGAGCTAGGAGAGGCGGCGGGAGTTTGCTTTTGCCTCAGCCTGTTGGGATGAGCAAAATTCTGCCCCTTCTCTCCTGTCCCAGCTGCTGAGTTGGCTGATGCAAACGCCTTTTGACATTTGAACTCAGTTTGCAGCAATTGGGCATAAGCTGAATACAGAGGGGGGAAGTGGGGGAGGAGGAGAGAGAAACTGGAACATTGTAAAAAGCAGATGAAAAGTGGGATGGCAGAGGATTAACTGGAACTGTTCCTCCCAAATCAGGGCAGTTGGGGGGTATGCAAACATGGAATTGTGTCAATGCATTAGGCTGTAGGTCCGTCGAGCCCAGAGGAGGCAAAGTGCTAGATGGAGGCTACAGAGCATCATTGGCGTCCCAGGAAACCTTAGAGGGTAGCACTCCTTTGTACAAATATAATAAATTTTTTAAAAGGTAGCTGAAAAAGAGAGATAGACTGAAGACTTTTTGCCATATTTCTGCCCCCGCCCCGGCCCAGATTGGCATTTTAGGCCCAGGAGAGGCTTTTCTTAGCCATAAGAAGTGACCAGAAGTCACTTCCTGTTTGAAAAGGGCTTCTCCTGTCCCTAAACTGGCCTGGAGGGAGCAAAAATGTGGCAACCACGCTCCCTAAAGGGCTTTCAGAGGCATTGGAAGGGAATTTTGCTTTGCCTTTCTCTGGAATGGACTCCCTGTATTTCAAATACATCTAGTTGGAATTGTTGTTTTTTTAGTACATGGAAGCTTCTAGAAACTTTGACCCACCGGGAGATGTGGGCAAAGCGCAGCCTTCCAAATGCAACGTGAAGGCTTCCTCACCAGTGACTGTCTTGGTTAAGGTTGATGGGAGTTGGAGTCCTATAAGAACGGGAGGAGTGTGTCGCTTCCCACCCGTGGCCTCAGGTCTGGAAGATGTGGTGGAGCTGGTTGTTGTCCGTTGCTGCGTCTTCTTTGCGAGGCTCACGGCTTTCCCTTTCTCTCCTTCCTGCGTGCGTCCAGGCAGACCCAAGATGGCGTCTCCGGCCGACAGCTGCATCCAGTTCACTCGACATGCCAGCGACGTCCTCCTCAATCTCAACCGCCTTAGGAGCAGGGATATCCTGACGGACGTCGTGATCATCGTCAACCGGGAACAGTTCAGAGCCCACAAAACAGTCTTGATGGCCTGCAGGTGAGGAACCGTGTGGCCCGGAGCAAGCGCAATACTCTTGGGCCACGTGGCCGGAACTGGCCACCCCGCCTCTCTCCCGCCATCGCTCTGAGGGGCAGGCAAAGCTCAGATGTCTGCCCTCTGTAAGCAGGAGGAAGGTGATAAGGGTTTAACTTTTAAGCAATTTGGAATACTGGGGGTAGGGATAATGGTTGGGCAGCTACTTCAGATGATAGCCAGAGGACAGGATCAAAATTCAAAATGACCTGGATAGGTTGGAGAGCTGGGCCAAGGCTAACAAAATGAAATTCAACAGAGAGAAGTGTAAGGTCCTACACTTAGGTAGAAAAAATGGAATACAGAAATATAGGATGGGGGACACGTGGCTGGATAGCAGTACGTGTGAAAGGGATCTAGGAGTCTTCATAGACCACAAGCTGAACATGAGTCGGCAGTGTCATGCGGCAGCCAAGAAAGCCAATGCAATTCTCGGCTGCATCAATAGGAGTATGGTGTCTAGATAGAGGGAGGTATTGGAACCACTCTACTCTGCTTTGCTTAGACTAATCTTGAATCCTGTGTCCAGTTCTGGGCACCCCAATTCAAGAAGGACGTGGTCAAGCTGGAGCAGGTCCAGAGGAGGGCGACCAAAATGATGAGGGGCCTGGAAGCCTTCGCTTCAGATGTCTGCCCTCTGTAAGCAGGAGGAAGGTGATAAGGGTTTAACTTTTAAGCAGTTTGGAATACTAGGGGTAGGAATAATGGATGGGCAGCTACTTCAGATGACAGCCAGCATGGTGTGGCAGTTTGAGCATCGGACTACGGACACTGGAGACCAGAGTTCAAATCCCTGCTCAGCCATGGAGACCCACTGGGTGTCCTTTGGACATGTCACATACTCCCAGCCTCTGAAAACCCCATGGTGTGTTCATCTTGGGGTTGCTGTAAGCCAGAAACAACTACAGCTGTTTTGGATGAGCCCCTAAATGGCAGAGGATCGCACCACTCTTTGCCCAGAAGTGACTTCCAGTTCTCAAAATGTCACTCCCAGCTCCCATGAAAGGGGCGGTGTGCATCCCGCCCAGGGTTAGGAGAAGCCAGATATGACCCTCTGGCTCTCCAAACCTGCTCTACTCTATTATTAATATCATTATTAATATCATCGTCATCTTTATTTATACCCTGCTTTTTCTCAGGTTGGGGCTCAAAGCCGCTTACAGCAATTAAAAAGACGTAGTTAAAACCCACAGCATGCAAAGGTTAAAACATAATTAACCAATGAAAAAGCATTAAAACAATGTTATAATACATAATTGAAAACTCAAACATTAATCAGCAACAGCAGTATTCTGCCAGACAGGTCACGTATAATCGCACATCAAATGCCTGTTGGAATAAAAATGTCTGTACCTGATTGCAGAAAGAGAGTAGGGAGGGTGCCAGTTGGACTTTTCTGGGGAGGGAGTTCCAGGTGGGCAGCCACTGAGAAGACCCTCTCCTGCGTTCCCACGCCAGGTGCCCCTGTGAAGGCAGTGGGACGGAGCGAAGGGCCTTTCCCGCAAAGCCCGGGCTGGCTCCTAAGGGAGAATTCGGTCCTTCAGACAGCCCAGCCCTGAGGCGTGTAGGGCTTTAAAGGTCATCGCCAGCCCTCCAGATCTAATTGTAACCCCTTCCCATCCTTCCTTTCCTCTCAGTGGCCTTTTCTACAGCATTTTCACAGACCAGCTGAAGTGCAATTTGAACGTCATCAACTTGGACCCTGAGATCAACCCGGAAGGGTTTGGCATCCTCCTCGACTTTATGTACACCTCCCGGCTCAACTTGCGGGAAGGCAACATCATGGCTGTTATGACCACCGCCCTTTACCTGCAGATGGAGCACGTGGTGGATACCTGCCGAAGGCTCGTCAACTCCAGGTGAGTAGCGCCGGATCACTTACCTCTGTTCCGCACTGGACTTTTATAGCGCTATGATTCCACTTTTCAACATCCTATGGAATCCTGGGGTTTGCAGTTTCGGGAGGGGCAGGCCCTCTGGATCTCAGATGCAGTTTGTCCCCAAGTAAAGGATGCCTGAGTGACTCTTTGGGAGGTCCTGGTGAAACGCAGAACAGAGCTGTGAGTTGTGCTTCCAAGTTAGGTATGGAGTACTTAGCTGTTAATAAGGGATGATAGGAGATTCAATCCAACAACCTCTGCTGTAGGATTGGGATATAAGGACATTCATAGGAGAATGGAGGAGGTGGCTTTATCCTGAAGGGAAACCAAGATGACCCAAGGTATAAAAACCAAGCCTTACGAGGGACAACTTAGGGAGCTGGTGTATTCAGCTTGGAGAAGAGAAGACTAAGAGGAGACGTGACAGCCATCTTTAAATGTCTGATGGGCGTCACTGAGAAGATGGAGCCAGCGTGTTTTCTGTTGCTCTAGAGACTAGAGCAATGGAACGAGCTTGTTTTTTGTGGCTCCAGAGACTAGGACAAGGAGCAATGGATTCAAATGTCAGGAAAAGAGATTCTACCTAAACATTAAGAAGATTTTGCTTTATTGTAAAAAGCTGTCAGACAGTGGAATATATTGTCTCAGAGGATACTGGGCTCTCCTCTTTGGAGGTCTCTGAACAGAGTTGGAAGGCGTCTTTCAGGAGTGCTTTAGTGGTGGATTCTTGCATGGCAGAATGGGCTTAGCCACGTAGCTGCTGAAATCAGACAAGATGGGTGTGTATAGGATGGCATTGTGTTAATCTTTCTCTCGGCAAACTTTCCAGAATCTAACCAGAATTCTGAAGTAGCCAAGGGGATAGTCAGAGACCTTTCTGGCCCAGGGTCAAACTTAATTATCATTTATTTATACAAGCTGTTCATTTCTCAAGGGTTAAATGTGACCTTTGGTGTGATGTACAAAATATTTTACTTTAAAAAGTGCTGATTTTTATAAATTTTAATAAAAAGTATTTTAAAAAAGAGTGCTGATTTTATATACCTTTTAGTGGTGAGTGAAGTCAACATGACATAATTTACAAGGTGACGTGATCTTCAAATTATGCAATAATTTGCAAATTCAAAACTGAAAGTTTATCCCAAGGTACACTGTAGCAATTAAGCCCTGCAGCCCTCCTTTACTTACGAGGAGGACCATTGTGCTTTCTTTATTCTTTCCTCTTGAGAATGCTTTCAGTATGTGTATTCTTTGTTAGCTTTGAGAAAGCATCACATCTATCTCTAGGTGTACATGATCCAAATCAGTTCCCACTTTCTTGGGAACATCCTTCTCTCCTTTTCTTTGGTCCTTCTCCAAGGAATGGATTGAAGAATGTTCCCAAGATTGGGGTTTTGTAGCATAAAATGTAAGATCAAGTGTGGTACTAGTGGCTTGAGCATTAGCCTCCATCTCTGGAGACCAGAGTTCAAATTCCTGCTCAGCCGTGGAAACCCACTGGGTGACTGTGGGCAAGTCACACCCTCTCAGCCCCAGAGTAAGGCAAAGGCAACCCCTCTCTGAAGAAATCTTGCCATGAAAACCCTGTGATAGGATTGCCAGAAGTTGGAAATGACTTAAAGACATGTAACAAGCAGAAATCTCACCGTGCAGAGTTAGGCATTAATGTGATGAGCAGCCCTTATCTTGAATGGGAAAGTTGCGCAGCCGAATGCACAGCCAAATACGTAGCAGGTCTCCACTTCCACACACGTGAACCACATGAAATCATTCTGCATCAGACAGAAATGTCTAGCTGTTTCTGTGGAGGAATTTACACATGTGTAAGACCCCAACAGGAATCTGGCCCGTATTCTGAGATCAGTGGCATTCCCATTATCTCTAAATGATCGTTATTGCTCTGCTTCTCTTCCTCCCCACCTCCAACCCCACTTTGCCCTGTTCAGTGAAACAGAGCTGGTGTCCGCTGTGAAGACTCCACGGGAAGAATTTTTACCCAGCCGCGTGTTGAGCCATCCAGAGATGATGGCGTATAGGACCCGAGAAATGTCAGAAAATGGTCTGCCTCTTCGGAACGGTCCGGTTTGTGACGGGAGGGCCTACATCCCTGGCTTGTACAACAGCCTGTCGGGCTCCCCTATCCCCTACACTGGATATAACCCCATGCCTGTCAGCGGTTACCTTTTCTCTGACGAAGAGCTTCGGGAGGCAAGGATGCCCTTGTCGGATGTTTCACAAGGCAACCCTTTCCCGAGGGAGAGAGCGCTGCCGTGCAGTGTCTCCCGGACATGCTCCACCGAGTACACCAGGGCAGTCGCCGACATTTCTCCCAGCATGTGCCACCGGGCCGTCTACTCTCCAAAAGAAGCTGCTGCCGAAGAGGTCAAAAATGACGTGCACTACAGCGCCGCCTCCGTTGCTGGACCCAAACCCGCCACCCCTTTGGCCCGGAACAACTCCTACTTTGCCTGCGACAAAGCGGGCAAAGAGGAGGAGAGGAGCCATGCAGAAGATGAGATGGGGCAGCACTTCGAGCCCACCAATGTGCCGATGAACCGCAAGGTGCTCACCAGCCCCCAGAGCCCGCAGAAGTCGGACTGCCAGCCCAACTCGCCGACCGAGTCCAGCAGCAGCAAGAACGCCTGCATTGGCCAGGGTGCTGGTTCCCTGTCCGCCAAGAGCCCCACGGACCCCAAGGCTTGCAACTGGAAGAAGTACAAATTCATCGTCCTCAACTCGCTCAACCAGAGTGCCAAGCAAGACAGCCCCGAGCAGAACGAGGCCGGGACCCTCTCCCCACAGTCTTATGTGCCCTCCCTGACTTGCCAGCAGCCCATGGAGCCAGAGAACATGGACGTACAATCCCCAACCAAAATGAACGTCAGTGGGGAAGACTCAACAATCCCACAAGCCAGCAGGTTGAACAATCTTGTGAACAGGTAAGACAGAGCTTTCTAAGCTGTGTGTTGCAAAACTTTAGCGTGTTGGCTGCAGTATGTTGGTATGTTGTGCAAACGTAATGGTGGAGGGGCTGCCTCTCCCGCTGCCACTGTCCCTGGCTGAGGAAGACCCCAGCGAGAGTGGCGGCAGGCCAGGTTCCAGTGGAGGGGCTGTCTCCACTTACTGGATTACTTATTGAATTGCTGTGTTGTGAAATGACGCATGTCTAAAAAGTGTGTCACCAGCATGGAAAGCTCTGAGGTAAAAGGAGAAATAGATGATGGGTTGTTAGGGATTTGTGGCCAGTTAGCTTGAAGCAGGAGTGGGCGTGCTGGGAGTGGCTGAAATGTGAGTCCACCCTTGTTTCCCAGGTAGAACCACGGAGCTGAAATGGGCCCCTGAATCGGGTTGGGAAGGAATCTTTCTCTCATGCGCACACACAACACAACACAGTTACTCTTGGCCAAGAAGGAACATCTTCTCAGCCTCTGCTGCCAATTTGGCTGCAGCAGTAGTCTGATCAGGTGGATAAAGCTTTATTGAAACATCAGGGTTTTTATAGAGCATCCAAAGGGAGAGAAAATGCATGTAAGTTGCTTATCATAAACAAGATAGGGGACAAGAGAACAGGTTGTTCTGGCACTCTTTCTGTGAACAGACACTGTTCTCAGTTATCTTAATTGACTTTTGACACAGTCTTTGCCAAAAGGCAGAATGGCTTGTTTAGAATTGCTTAGGAAAACAGAAACAAAACATTTAAATGCTTGGGAAACAACAACAGGTAGAAGTGGGCATCTGGTGGCAAAAGAGAGAGACTGAGGATGCGTGAAATGGTGGAAAGTCATGGATTTGCACTGAGCATTATGCTTGGATTCCCACCATTTCACAGATCCTTAGTCTCTCTCCAGTCTCACATATCATACATAACACGAGTAAAGAATGAACGAAGCCCGAGGCTATTCTAGAACAGAGACTGTATTCCAAAATCTGATAAAATCTGAAATAAGGAACCCATCTGGTCCCAAAAATTTCAGATAAGGGAGGCTAAACCTGTATATAAGGACTAGTTTTACATTTTCTCTCCCTACTCCTTACAGCATTTATGTCCTATTAACAAAATGTAACCATTAACCCCATTGTAAATTATGCTTCTGTTTCAATATGCGATTGACTGACTGGTACTAGTGGAGTAACCACTGCAATTCTCTCCTGACCAGGTCATTAGATGGGTCCCCCCGGAGCAGCGAGGGCCAGTCTCCTTTGTACTTGCATTCGTCCAAGTGCAGCTCCTGCGGCTCACAGTCCCCCCAGCATTCTGAGATGTGCCTTCACACCCCCAGCTCAAACTTTGGAGAAGAGATGGGCGAGACGCAGTCCGAATACTCAGATTCCAGTTGCGGTGAGTCCTCCAGACATTCCCTTTCCTGCCCTGGCCACGATAAGCAGCCAGAGGCAGATTGTGCTTACCTGTTTCCTAGCCCCCCTGCCGTATCGACAAGGCAGGCACCCCCAGATCGGGCTGCCGGAACAGTAGCATCACATTCAGCAAAGTTTCAGGTCCAGCACCTGAGCCCAGGAGACAGGTCTTTCTGACGTCACAAGGGGCGGACCTTTGTGATGTCAAAAGGTAGGTCCTTACAGGTGTCATGGGATGAGGCAGGCAAAAGCTGAGAGGAGGGGGCTGGATCTATGGCCATTTCCGCCCTGCGTTATTATCGTGCTATTGTTCCACTTGCAACCTCCTGTGGGATTCTGGGGTTTGTAGTTTCCTGAGGCCCAAGAGCTCTCTGGCTGAGAATTCTGAAAGCCCCTCTCTAAACTGCAAACCCCAGGATTCCATAGGAGGTTGAAAGGGGAATAAGAGCATTATATCAGTGTAGGACAGAAATGACCTATATCTGGCCAGGCAACTGAGGACATGGTCACAATGGGAATCCAGGTGAAACCAACTAACTGGGTTGTGTGGCAACCCAGAGTTGCGCTGCTGATACTCCATTCCCTGCCTGGCTGCAGGTCCTGCACTGGGCCCATATGCACCTTCCAGCTCTCTCCTCAGCCCCCTTCCATTGCTCCTGGCCCATATTATGTGAGCACAGCACATCTACCTACCTTCCGTGCTGAGCCAGATGGACCTTCAGGCTTTAAAGCCACCTCACCCACAACAATTCGGCTTTCTCGTCTTCCAGTGCTGGTTGTCCCGAGATTTCTTGCCTTGTCCGGAGGCCCAGGGAAGCATGGGAGACCCTGGAGTCTTTGTCTGGTGCCCTGAAACCTGGTAAACCGACCCCTGAAACTAGTCTCATTAAAGATCCAAATTTATTAAGAGGGAAGCCACATTTTATTTTTTTGTCTCCTGTTTGGTTTAGAGGATAAGTTGGTGGCTTCCCCAATCCAAAGTACAGAAGAACTCATGTTAAATTTTGTAACTGTGGTCAGTTCCTGGAATCTGGTGTCCCCTATATCCTTTCTCCTGGGTCACAAAAACAGGACAGTTCTGTTTTCACGTGATCATCCTTTGCATTCCAAATACTGCTTTCATGCATGCTAAAGCCTGGAGTGTTCTGAATTCAAATCAGGAGTCTAGTACTCTGGAAGTTGGATGGGGAATAAGAAATGTGCCCATCTGGACGGAAAAAAATGATCTAGACTTAGCCTCTCATTCCTGGAATATCAAGTTCACTACCTCCTTACGGGGAATAAAGCCATTTTATCATCCTTTTGGATCACATGGTGCTATACAAAACTCTTTTGCTAGGGCCAGATGTGTTTCTGTTGTATTTCTAAAATTAGGCCTGGCTTTAGGTTTTGAAGGTCCCTGGGCAAGCTAGCTCTGGAGGCATCATACCCTGCTCATCTGGGACTACAAAGACCAGAGCATGGAGAGCTACTTTTTAGAAGTACTTTGTTCCTGTTATTCATTACAGTGTTTGAAAAATAACTTATTAGGTTACTCAGTGTGCTACTTGTTACTTTTTTTTTTATTACTCTCCATTATTTTGGGAATGGAGTTAGAATTAATGAAGGAATGACTTAAAACCTGAAAAACTCTACAATGCCTTCAAGGCTTGAGTTTTTTCAATAGATCCCCAATTAGAGTAGACCCATTAGCCTGTTCTTGGATGATGGGGCAACATTTAGGTACATCTGATGGGTTCAGTGGGTCAGCTCTAACGGGAACTACTAATCGGATTCAGGCCCAGCAGCAACTTTTGACAGTTAACTAGGAAAGGTTACTCTTTGTGCCAATAAAATATTTACTCGTCACAATACTTTTAAGGTCTAACTTATTACAACCTTGTTACTAATGCCCCAAAGAAGCTGGTTCTTTGTAACTGGATTACTTGTGACGCGTTATTCCCAAGATCTGGTTTGTCCTGGTTGGCACCGTTATATTGATGTCCACACTTGGAGATCCACCATAACTCAGCTGTGGTTGTGGTGCTGGTAGCTTTGTTGAGGTGTGGAGGCTCTGATGCCTTCCCCATTAGTACTGTGGCCAGGCCCAGCTGAGAGATCTGTGCAATTTTGCAGATGTCCCTGGACAAACATTTCCACTGAGCATCATTATGGGCTCCTTCTGGAGCTCCAGCAAAATATGCCCCAGTACTTTAAAAAGGCTGAATATTCCCCAGAGTGATTGCTAGCTCCCAGTCCAGTGGGGTGGTGAATCCACTCCAGGCTTTAATGTGAACTTTGAAGGAGCTCTCTGAGATGCTGTACTCTGTCTCTGAAATGGGATGTTGGTGAGTCCCTTTAAAGTTCGGACTAAAACCTTAAGCAGATCTCTGGTCTCATTGACGTGGAAACTATCAACTGCCACAGACCTTTTCAGGCCAGCTGATGGATTCTGGGAGTTGTAGTCCCAAGAGTCACATGGTTCCAAGATCTGGGATCCCCCCACTCAAGTAATAGCACAATGTGTGTGTGCGTGTGCCCTACATGTGCCGCTGTGCTTGCTCATCTCACCCTCACCCCCTCTTCCTCTCTCGGTTTCCGACAGAGAACGGAACCTTTTTCTGCAACGAGTGCCACTGCAGGTTTTCGGAAGAGGCCGCCCTCAAGCGACACTCCCTCCAAATGCACAGCGACAAGCCCTACAAGTGTGACTGTTGCCAAGCCTCCTTCCGCTACAAGGGGAACCTGGCCAGCCATAAAACGGTTCACACAGGTACAGCCTCACCAAGAGCACCCCCGGACTCACCCAAGCGGTCCTCCCTGTTGAGAAAGGGGCGGTTGGCCTGGGTTCGAATCTCAGTTCAGCTAGCAACTGACTGGGTGACCCTGGGAGCATTGTTTGGGTTCTCTGTTTTCCATTTCTATGAATTTCAGAGCCTGGGAGAAAAAGAATTATATTTTGGCTTCCATCTCCCATGAACCCCTAGCCAGCACAGCCAGTGGATTCTGGGAGCTGCAATCCAAAAAAGTGATTTATTTTCCCTCAAGCTCTGGACTGAGGGAGAGAGGGTGGACCAGGTGTGTTCCCTACAAATCCCCTTGGTGTTTGTAAAGCACTCTGTGATCTGTGGCGAAGGAAGGACTTGAAATGTCCAACAATATTTGGTGAAGAGAGTGAGCTTCGAGCCAGGGGGTCACCAGTTCAGTTAACCTTGCCAGGTTATGGGCTCACTGGCTGGACTTTGCCACCTTTACTGTCCTGCAAGCTCAGTTCCCCGTTTGTAATAGGTAGATAGCTCTGGCCTACCTCTTAGTGTTGTTGTTGAAAGCAGGGTGTGGAAACTACAAACCGTGCTGGTTGGGGGCAGTCCCAAGAAATTAGTTTTCTGAATCTTTTAGTATCATGAAGACAGATCTCATTTTTAAATTTTTGTGAATCCAATCAGGGCTTCAGACTTTTCTCCTGCATTTTTGCAACAGCTCTGCCTCCTTGTGTGTTGTCCTGGGGCCTTAAACAGCCTCTCTTCCATTTTGTTGTGACAGGTGAGAAGCCTTATCGCTGCAGTATTTGCGGAGCGCAGTTCAACCGGCCGGCCAACCTGAAGACTCACACACGGATCCACTCGGGGGAGAAGCCCTACAAGTGCGAAACCTGCGGGGCAAGATTCGTCCAGGTGGGTGCCCTGGGTGCAAAAGTTCCTTTACCCGTTCAGCTGAAGATCTTGCCCCTTGGGGGACCACCGTGGAGCTTGGATTCAAGACGTAGCAACAACTTTGCCTGGAGAAGAGCCTCAGCTCCTACTTCTTAGTGTCTCCAGCAGAGGTGGACCAGTGAAAACAGCATTTCTGCAGAAAACAGCATTTCTGCCTAGAAGCAATATTGCATTTCTGTGCAAAACAAGCGTGCGTGTGCGTGCAGAAAAGTTCCTGAACTGCAAATAGTCCTTGAAAAATGCTCAGCTGTGGAGGACTTTTTTTTGCAGTGGAGATGCATAATTGATTAAATTCTTTGTTCTTGCCTGCAAGAACAAATTGAATGAATATTTGCATGCCTAGTGAGAACTGCTAGGCTGGGGGATGGACTTGATGGCCCTTGTGGTCTCTTCCAAGGCTTTGGTTCTATGACTCCTTCTGTCCCTTTGCTAGGTAGCGCACCTCCGAGCTCATGTGCTGATCCACACTGGCGAGAAACCCTACCCATGTGAAATCTGTGGCACGCGCTTCAGGCACCTGCAGACACTCAAGAGTCACCTTCGCATCCACACCGGAGAGAAGCCTTACCATGTAAGTGTGTTCATCCTTCCCCTCCGATTCTGGTCTTGAAGGCACTTTAAGGGACCTTTCCTTGCTTCCCACTTAAGCATTGGGTACTCGAAATCAGGGGTGGGGAAAGTGAAGCCCATGGGTCCCGTGTGGCCCCCAGAGCCTTTTTGTGGCCCCCAGGGGTCAAAGATACGAAGGAATTCAGCAGCACCTTTGAGACTTTGGAGAAATTTCTAGCATCAGCTTCTATGGACATGGCCCACTTCTTCAGATCCTAGCATGAATAATTAGTTGTAACTTCCCATATTTGGTTCACTGAGTAAATTATACATGTCTCACTGGCTCCACTGGGCGTCCAAAAACTACAACTAGATCTATCTTTGAAAACACAATTTATATTTTAAGAATGCCTTGTAATCTGATGCGTTATTTAGGCTGCAGAATCAATTCGTACATGGTGAGTTAGCACATAGGGATATCTCATGGATTTAATGTGGGCACTCTAGTTAGGACTAATGATCAGACCTATAGGTCAGTGTGATGTCCTTTTGACTACTGGCACTTCCTTTTTTTCAGTTTCCCAAAAGGTATCAGTTGGCATTCTGTGCTGCAGTTGCAGATCTATAACTACTCTGCGTTCAGTAAGGCTGTAAGGCTATGAGCCTTTCTGCACTAGACTGTTACAGTGCTATTATTCCACTTTCAACATCCTATGGAATCCTGGGGTTTGCGGTTTAGGGAGGGACATTTAGAATTCTCACCCAATGAGTTCTTTGGCCTCAGGAAACTACAAACTCCAGAGTTCCTCAGGATGTTGCAAGTGGAATAATAGCACTATAACCACGTAGGGCAGAAAGGCCCTTGGACTGTAACTGTTTGCTAATTACGTGTACATAACCAAGTGGATAATATAGAATATCGGCAATTGGTTTTTAAAAAAGTTTTTTTTGAAATCCTGACTGATGGATTACAGTCCTGATTAATTGCTCCTGCTTTTTTTCTCACCCCCCCCCACCGCCGTGGCTCCTCCTCCAGTGTGAAAAGTGCAACCTCCATTTCCGCCACAAAAGCCAACTCCGCCTCCACCTGCGCCAGAAGCACGGCGCCATCACCAACACCAAGGTGCAATACCGCGTCTCCGCAGAAGTCACGCCGGAACTCTCCAAAACTTCCTAGAATCTAGACATGGGCAGGATTCTGGGAAGGAATGGAGGACAATGGGGGTCCCATTGGGAGAGGACAAGAGGATGGTGCAGAAGGGGGAAGTATGTCCAAAGGAGACTTGTAATAATTTAGCAACTCCTCCACTGCTTTTAATTTTCTGGTCACACAATGGAGTGCCTCTAGAAGCCCAGGGTGTAGGCAGGCAGGTGGAATAGAGGAAAATGGCTAAATGAAAATACACGGGTTTTATGTTTGTTTTTAATTTTTTTTTTAATTTTGGTTTGCTTCCCATTTATGTGAATTTTTTGAAAAATATATATGTATATGGCTGAGATCCTAGATTGAAGGTTGCATAGCCTAAAACTCCACTTACGGAGTTATAAATGAATTGTGTTAAATGGCTGGGTTGTGCCGCTGAACGAAGATATCAGATGTGGTGCTAAATGGGCACAGTATGTATTGATGTGCAGCGGGCATATCTATGTACAATGTGTGGCTGTGTGCAGTGCATGTGCCATGCACATCCATACACAATTAGTGCCTAAGTGCAACATGCTTACCCATGCACACCCCTTTACAGTGTGCTTCTATTTGCGTTGTGCACGTTCATGCACATCCATGTGCAGTGTGCATCTATGTGCAATGTGCTCACCCATGCACACTCATACACAGTTTGTGCCTATGTGCAGTGTGCTCGTCTGTGCACACCCATTTGCAGGGTGCTTGTATTTGCAATGTGCAAATCCATTTACAGTGTGCACATCCTTGCACTGGGCACCACGGCACTACCTATGCAATTCTGCTTCTGCAACCTTGATCCGAACGTGGCCGTTCTGCATTGGACTAAAAGGTCCGCTTCGGTACAGGAAGTTGCAGCCATGTAAGACACCAATAGGATTCTGGCCAGCTATATAGATATATATATATATTTCAAATATATTTGACTATATTTCATATAGAGAGAGATATGAAATATGTCTGTCCGGATCTGTATGCATCCGTGATGCGTGAGAGATTGGGTGTGTGTTAGCAAGAGGTTGAGTAGAGACCTTTCTTAAAAAGTCTGTGTTGTGGAGTGTCCAAATGTTGACCCTCCGCAGCCAGAAAAATGAGGAATGTATATCGTGTTACGGGAACAAAATTTTATTTCTTTTTATGCAAAAATGGTGTGTTTTTAACAAAAGAGGAAAAAAGATTGTATATGCTATAAGAAAGGAGAGGGCTTTAACTTTTTAACCAAAGGTGAAGGAAATCTATGGCAGAGTTGTACATATATGAATATATAAATAAAGTATATATATATATATATATATAAAATATAAACCTTTAAAAAGATATATTAAATATATAAATATATATATATTAAATGCATTGAAGTCTCACACTTGGTCTCTGCGGGCAGACGACTGATCAGAGAGACTTTCTTGTGACAGAGCACTTAACAAGATATTTTAAAAAGTATTGCATCTGTATTAGTGAGAAAATATTTTGTCTAAGAGCATTGAGTGTGTATTTGTATTTTTTTTGCAAGTGAAGGTTTACAATTTACAAAAAAAAAAGTGTGTATTAAAACCAACAAAGCTGCAGAAGGAATTTAAAAATAATATAAAGTGTAATAATAATTTTTTTCAGGGTCTATTTCCCCCCAGTCTGTATATATATGTACAATGTTTGTTTGGGGTTTGTTTCTCCCCCCCTTCACGGTGCCTTTCTTTTGCAACTCAGTTGGAGCCCTGTTTGAGGTACGATCTGATTTGGCAAAAAGGGGTTGCAGCAGCCTCTTGATAGAAAATATCAGGTGGTTTCTTTGTGTGTTTTTTTTCTTTTCTTTTCCCCCCTTTTCTTTTTTCTTTTTTTTACAAAAAATAAAATTTGCTCTCATTTTATACACTTGTGTTAACAATCAGTCACTCTCGGGAGACAGGGTCCGGGCGGCAACAAACTGCATCGATGCATTCTGTAAAATATAGCTGTACAAATTCAAAGAAAAAAAAGAGAAAAAAAGAAATAAAACAGCAGAAAAGCAACCATGAGCTACAGTTTGTGCTGTGTTTTCTTTCCTTTCCTGGATGTACTGTATATATTTATAAGTATATATACTTATATACATATATACATGTACATATATATATAAGTATATATACTTATGCTCATGTATAAGTATAAACATTTTAGTCAAAAAAAATGGACCCCCAAAATCCTGGGTCGACGTATTCGCAGGTCACAGTGTGAGCATACTGTACCTTAACTCATCGAAAAGGAGCCGTCCCCTTCTCTGCGGAAAGTGGCGAAAAGCAAGAGCAAAGTCCGCTCTCGGAGAGCCCTCCACGCTCTCGGCGCTCCTTTGAGGGGAAGCCCATTTTCCCACCCAGAGACTCAAAAAGGCCAGAAGCGGCTCGGTGGTGGAAAGAGTGGGGGCAAGGGAGTTGGCACAGCATCTACTTACTGAAATGCAGTCATCTTGTAGTGATGGTGTGCCTTCAAGTTGTTTCTGACTTACGGTAACCCTGAAGCAGCCCTGGCACGAGGTTTTCTGGGGCTGAGGGTGTGTAACGCACCCAAGGCCACCCAGCGGGCAGTGATGTAGCCTCGAATCGACTGGCTTGGACTCAAGTTGCTTCAGTGGCTCAACTCAGACGCGACCATAAATGATGCACTGACTCAACTGGACTCGAGACTTGCATATTTTTAGTGACGGACTTGCTGCCCTCGGTTCCGTACCGTAATGCATTCATCCGGAAGCCTTACAACTCGGAACAACGCTTCCATCGCTTTTTGCCTGCTAGTCAGAGGACAATCTGTCCCAAGCCCAAAGTGTGGGCGCATTTCTCAGGGAGGAACAGCAAACGGGTTAGGCAACGGGCTTGAGGCAGGCTTGAGGTCTGCTCAGCTGCCCGTCCCCACTGCATATCGGAGGAGCCGTCTAAAACGTTTCCTAAGAGCAGAAAGCAAGACTCATCTGCAGAGTGCAGGGTGCATTTCTCAGAGGGGAACAGCAAATGTGCAAGGCCATGGGCTTGGGGAGGAAGGGTCCTGTCGAGGTTGCTGCCGGGCAGGCAATGGTTTCCTCTGAGTGGGCGGCAGAGGGAAGAGGCGGTGTGGCCAGACAGCCAGGGGCAAGGCCAGCAGGATTGTTATGGCTGTGTCTTGGGTACTAGGGAAAGCCACATGCCAGGGCACTGTTTGGGTCACCCCACGTGTTTCAGGGTGGCAAGGCAGCATAAAAAGGCTGGTGTTTGTCTTGACCAGCTGCCAGTTAGCTGCTCTACCTGGACCTGCCATGCCATTGGCAGTCCACTGATTGTAAGGGGAGATGCTGCCCGATTTTCCTCCATTATCTTCTGTTTTTTCTCTCTGTCTAATTGCTGGCAAGCTAACATGTTTTTGCTAAGTCTTATCTCAGAGTGCGTCAATAAATCAGTACTCTAAGCCTAACTATTGAGCCTCTGGAATTCTTTCTGTTTCACTGGGACTCTCTGCTGCGGCGAAGCCTTGCTTCACAGATAGCACTCTGCTCATGCTCAGAGGAGCCAAATCCTGCCAACCCTGACAGATCCTCCTTCTGAAGCTTTTGAAGATTCAGTAATGGAGAGTAAGAAGGATCCTACTCCTCACTTCTGAAAAATCCTCCAGTTTCAGAAATGGGAAGTAAGAAGGATCCTATTCCCCGCGTCTGAAGCTGAAGATTCTTTTACACCCATTAGCACAAAAGCCTCTGGCTTTGGGAAGGGGGAGTAATAAAGATCCTGTTCACAACTTCCGATGCTGCAGACGGCAAAATTGCAAATGCGGAAAGCCAACTCTGCTTAAATTGTTGAAACTGACTTTATGTGACTCTGTCCAGAAATTCTGGAATATAGGTTGGGGTATAAAGTTGGCTCCCAGACTTGAAACTTGGCTTGAGACTTGGCGTAAAAGACTTAAATACACCACTGCCAGTGGGTTTCCATGACCAAGCAAAGGGGAATCAAACCTGGTCTCCAGGGTCATAGCCCAATGCCCAAACCTCTACCCCACTCGGGCTCTCCCATAGTCACCTAGGGCATGTCAAATACTGTGAAGGCACCCTCAGCTCCTGACTCAGCTTGGAAGCTAAGCAGGGTCAGCCCTGGTTAGCACATGGATGAGGGAGCCTGCCAATGAATACCAAGTGCTGCAGATGATATATCCAGGGGAGGAACTGGCAAAACTACCTCTAAACTACCTGGATGTAGCATATCTCGATTTCAGTAAGGCCTTTGACAAAGTTCCCCATGACATTCTTGCAACGAAGCTGGTAAAATGTGGGCTGGACAGGGCTACTGTTAGTTGGATTTGTTATTGGTTGACCGACCGAACCCAAAGGGTGGTCACGAATGGCTGCTTTCGTCCCGGAGAGAAGTGACTAGCGGGGTGCCACAGGGTTCTGTCCTGGGCCCAGGGCTGTTCAATATTTTTATCAACGACTTGGATGAAGGAATAGAGGGCATGCTCATCAACTTTGCAGATGACACCAAATTGGGAGGGGTTGCTAATACGCCAGAGGACAGGATCAAAATTCAAAATGACCTGGATAGATTGGAGAGCTGGGCCACGGCTAACAAAATGAAATTCAACAGAGAGAAGTGTAAGGACCTACACATAGGTAGAAAAAATGGAATACAGAAATATAGGATGGGGGACACATGGCTGGATAGCAGTACGTGTGAAAGGGATCTAGGAGTCTTCATAGACCACAAGCTGAACATGAGTCGGCAGTGTGATGCGGCAGCCAAGAAAGCCAATGCAATTCTCGGCTGCATCAACAGGAGTGTGGTGTCTAGATCGAGGGAGGTACTGGTACTACTCTACTCTGCTTTGGTTAGGCCTCCTCTTGAATCCTGTGTCCAGTTCTGGGCACCCCAATTCAAGAAGGACATGGTCAAGTTGGAGCAAGTCCAGAGAAGGGCGACCAAAATGGTGAGAGGCCTGGAAGCCATGAAGCCCTCTGAGGACAGACTTAGAGAGCTGGGGATGTTTAGTCTGCAGAAGAGAAGGTCAAGAGGGGACATGATAGCCATGTTTAAATATTTGAAGGCATGCCATGTAGAGGAAGGAGAGGGCTTGTTTTCTGCTGCTCCAGAGACCAGGACAAGGAGCAATGGATTCAAGCTGCAGGAAAGGAGATTCCACCTGAACCTCAGGAAGAACTTCCTGATGGTCAGGGCTGTCCGGCAGTGGAATCTGCTGCCTCGGAGTGTAGTGGAGTCTCCTTCCTCGGAGGTCTTTAAGCAGAGGCTGGATGGCCATCTGTCGGGAGTGATTTGAGGGTGTTCCTGCATGGCAGGGAGTTGGACTGGATGGCCCCTGGGGTCTCTTCCAACTCTACATTTCTATGATTCTATGATTCTATAATTTTAAGTATTCCTTGCCAGAAAAACCCTGTGAAATTCAGGCAGTCACCATAATTCAACAGAGGACTTGAAGCCCTACACACAACACACACACACACAGGGTGTGTCCACACTGCACAATTAGAGTGCATTTGACACCACTTAAACTTTGCTGGCTTCATCCCATGCAATCCTGGGATTTTTAGCTTTATGAGGTACTTAGGTTTCTAACTAGAGAGCTCTAGTTCTGGGGAGGGACGAAGAGAAGCTGAAGTATTTGACAAACTGCAAATGCCAGGATTCCATAGGATGCAGCTATGGCAGTTCAAGTGGGATGACACTGCTAGAATTGTGCAGTGTGGATGCGCTACTAGTTGTTCCAGTATTTTGTATTATGCTTCCAGCTGCAGTTAGAACAGCACCAGCTGATATCTTGCTATGTGGAAAGAATGGGGTGCGGGAGTGAGAATTCAGGGCACATGCTGAAGTTACCACAACAGGTAATAAAATAAAATAAATAAAAATTGCACCACAGTGGCCATACTGACTGGGGAATTCTGGGAAATAATAGGCTTAAAAATAACTTTTCTATCCTTTGCACATCAAGCTTGCACATCAATGAGTGACCCATGAAACTCTCATCCTGAGGACCTACAGATGAATTAGATGACAACTCCCATCAGGAGGCTCGGATTGACAGACTTGGAGAGTTGTTTGAGTAACGTATCCTCGACCAGAGAAATCTGAAAACAAGAAATGCATGTAGCCCCAAATGTTCATGCCGTCTTTTCAGTGAAGCCACTGTTTGAAAGTTAAGAAGCATTTAACCTTACAAGGTTACTGACACAATTGAATGATTCTCCAAGAAATGTATTTGTATTTTTCAGTCATTCATTTCACCACTTCAGACTCCAGACAATGGTAGCTCTGGAAAGTCCCTGAGCAATTTTCTTCCCAGCATAAGTAAACTCAAGGTACAATGGACCTTGTGTGCTTGAGAGAGACATCCAGTATCTTTTAAGCCTTTCCAAGAAAGAAGACTAGCAACCAAAATCCGAAGGTTGCAGTGGACTTTGATATCAAAGGCAATCTAAGCGTCTGGCGAAAGGTTATCAGTCCAGAGCTAAGCTTTGTTTGTTTTCAAGAGGGAAATAAAACTTGGGCAGTAATGCCAAGGCCTGTCTTGTGCCCGCTGAGAAAGAAGCAGAGCTTGGAAACTTAATTTCAGGATAGAAAAAAAGGATCACGGAGATAGAAGAGACCACAAGGGCCACTGAGTCCAATCCATGGTTAGTTTCCCATCCATGCATCGGAAGAAGTGGATCGATAGCCAGGAAAGCTGCTGCTAAAATATTATTCCATTATTATTTTATTAATTTATATCCAGGGTTTTCCCCAATAAAAAACAACTTCCTGAATTCTCTGCCAGCTACTGAGCTAAGTATACTTAACTAAAGGATCTTGTTCCTTTGACACAGAGAGAAAGAAGTTGGTAGCATCAGCTTTTGTAGGTTTAAGTCTCCTTCATCACTGTTTTTGCTGTTTGTTGCTTCTGTTACTTGTTAAGACTTCTAAAAACTTAGGGCTGGCAAGAATGTGGTGTAGAACTTTAACGAAAATCTTCTCAAAAGTGATTTTTGAAATGACAAGAAACTGCTGCTTGTTGCATTAATAAGATAACTTCCTGGCCATTTCCACACTAGACCATTATAGCGCTATTATTCCACTTTCAACCTCCTATGGAATCCTGGGTTTTGCAGTTTAGGGAGGGGCTATTTACACCATCTATACTCAGACTGAATACTGTTGTTGTTTTTATGATTAATTTGCATGTCTGCCTCATTTCTTTCTCCTTCCCAACCCTTTAAATTCCAAGGTTCCTTTATATTTTAGGGGTTCCTGCCTTTTTATTTTTATTCCAGGGCTACAACTACTATCATGTCTTCTTATTTTATTCCAGAGCTACAACTACTATTCACAACGTTAATTTAATATTTTATTACATTCTTTGTTTAAGACTTATAACCATCAACTGTTTCATTTTAAGAAAACTCTGTGCTGTGAAAGAAAAAAAAAACATACACAGCTGAATAGCAAACAAACCAATTCTAACAACTGTATGCAAAGATAAATGCCAGATGTTTTGTGTGTGTGTGTGTGTGTGTGTGTGTGTTCCTTCAGGTCGTTTCCAACTTCTGACTCCCCAGTGAACCTATCACAGAGTTTTCTTGGCAGGATTTGGAACATTTCCGCACAACACACTTATACTGCGATGGTTCCACTTTCAACCTCCTATGGAATCCTGGAGTTTGCAGTTCCGGGAGGGGCCAGACGGCCCCTCCCGGAACTGCAAACCCCAGGATTCCATAGGAGGCTGAAAGTGGAATCATCGCGCTATAACAGCCTAGTGCGGAAATGGCCCTAGTCTCTCGAGCAGCAGTAAACAAGCTTGCTGCATCCTCCATATGACATCCTTTGAAATATTTAAACATGGCCATCATGTCACCTCTGAAGCTACTCTTCGCCAGGCTAAACATACCCAGTTTCCCTAGACTGCTCCTCATTGGGCTTCATGGCTTCCAGATCCTTCCCATTTTGGTCACCCTCCTTTGGACATGTTCCACCTTGTCCATATCCTTCTTGAACTGTGTAACCCAGAACTGGTCACAGGATTCCTGGTGAGGCCTGACCAAACAGAATACAGTGGTACAAATAATTCCCCCAAAATAATTACTCAAACCTTGATCTCTAGAGCTGTAGTCCAACACTCAGAATACTACACCATGCTGGCTCTCTAATGCCAGAAATACTAAATTTCCAAAAAATCAGTTCTCATATGTGTGTGTGGCGGGGCGTGAGGATGCACATAGAGAATACTATTGTCTCCAGTGCTAAGTAAAGACATTGTTGTGTGTTGCCAAAGGAGACCACAGTCTTTCCCCTTCTCAAATAATAACAAGAATGAATGGAAAGCATGCACATCTAAACAACTTGGTGCCTGACTGGTCTCTTGAATCTTGGCTCTGCTGGCTCATTTCCTCCAACAGTGCTAATTCTACACTGTACACTCTACACAACATTTATCCATAAAAGCCAGAAATAAATTATAACCAGCAATAATAGTAATAGCTCTCACCACCACAGGGTGGCGGAGGAGGGCAAGATATGAATCACCAAGGAATAAGCCTCTCTCTCAACAAATCTTGGAATAACTCTGAAAATCTTGCTATCCAAAACTTTCTTCCTCTTATCTTTTGTTAGCCTTGTGTGATTGCATGACTGCTTGGATCTTGTGTGTGTGTGTGTTATTGCAATGCCCCCAGTAAAACACATTACACTTATTTTTTGGATCTCCAGCTGGTTCTTCCTTGCACTAGTACTAGCGAATGTAGGTCATAGAATCATAGAGTTGGAAGAGACCCCAAGGGCCATCCAGTCCAACCCCTTGCCAAGCAGGAATCCACCTCAAAGCACTCCCAACAGATGGCCAGCCAGCCTCTGCTTAAAAACCTCCAAAGAAGGAGACTCTGCCACACTCCATGGAGGCAGCAGCAGATTCCACTGCCGGACAGCTCTGGCCATCAGGAAGTTCTTCTTGAGGTTTAGGTGGAATCTCCTCTCCTGCAGCTTGAATCCACTGCTCCTTGTCCTAGTCTCTGGAGCGGGGGAAACAAGCCCACTCCCTCCTTGACATGACATCTATTCAAATATTTAAACTTGACTATCATGTCTCCCCTTAACCTTCTCTTCTGCAGACTAAACATACCGAGCTCCCTAAGCCGCTCCTTGTAGGGCATTGCTTCCAGATCCTCCACCATCTTGATTGCCGTCCTCTGGTGTGAAGATCTCATGAGGTTACCTTTGCGAGGCCGCTTGTTGGAGGTGCTTTGATGGGTGTTCCTGCATAGCAGGAGTTTGGACTCAGTGGCTCCTGTGGTCTCTTCCAACTCTATGACTCTATGATCTCATGAGGTTACCCTCCTCTCTCAGGTCTCCT
This sequence comes from Iguana delicatissima, assembly GCA_948472985.1. Lineage (NCBI taxonomy): Eukaryota > Metazoa > Chordata > Lepidosauria > Squamata > Iguanidae > Iguana > Iguana delicatissima. The sequence continues at coordinate 532,990 of CAOKZL010000344.1, read as the reverse complement.
TGTCAGCTAATATTCCCCACCTTTTCACAGAGGCACTGGCATCGCAGGGGGACTCCTGAGTCACCCACACTTTGCGATATCATGTGCACACACACATCCATTTGTTTAAGTGCTACTGTTGAGCATACACACACATAGATATACACATACATACAGGTTAAGCCTCCCTTATCTGGAAATTCAAAATCCAAAGAACTTCAAAAACCAAAATTTTGTGCCACCAGCCATCCACTGCTGCTTGTTTGTCTCTCAAATGTGAGGATCTGAGCCAAACTGAAGGCATTTCCGCACGAGGCTGTTATAGCACTATGATTCCACTTTCAACATCCTATGGAACCCTGGGGCGAAACTGCAAACCCCAGGATTCCATAGGATGTTGAAAGTGGAATCATCGCGCTATAACAGCCTCGTGTGGAAAAGGCCTGAGAGATAAGTATAGAGACCGGAACAATGAATCGTGCAGTGGCAGCCGGTAACGACCACACCAATGGGTAGCCAGTCTGCACTGAATTTTACCCCAGACCTTAAAGGAGGCACAAAACTGAGGGCCTTTCCACACTACACTGTTATAGTGCTGTTACTCCACTTTCAGCCTCCTATGGAATCCTGGGCTTTGCAGTTTAGGAAGGGGTCTTTAGGATTCTCAGCCAGAGAGCTCTTTGGCCTTAGGAAACTACAAACCCCTGAAGTCCGCAAGATGTCAAAAGTGGAATAATAGCACTATGACAATGTAGTCCAGAAAGGCCCTGAGAGTTCAGCCCCCTAGGATATTCCTTAGGGTTCCTCGGGTGGATTCCCTGCCCCGCCGACACTGGAGTCACCAAGAGTCACTGGGATGATGGTAATATTGTATGCAGTGGTTGGTGCAAACTGGGTAGTGTTGCATAGAGGCCAAAACACCTCCTGTTCCTTTCAGCCAGGGGTGGAAACAGAAATTCATCTAGCTTTGGTTTGGGTACAAAAAAACAGCAAGTGGAGGGTCAAATGGTCTCCAGACGCTGGGGAATTGCAACTCCCATCAGCCTGAGCCAGCATAGCCAATAGTGAGGAACGCTGGGAGCTGGAATCCAACATCTGGAGCGCCACACGATTCCCACCCATTTTGAACCAATTCCTACAATTATGACATAGAGGGCAATTTACCCTCTTGCCAAGATCTCTTCCCGCGTTCATTAATTTCAACATTCCCCAAAGCATAGCAAAAAATAAAATAAAATATTTAAATTTTTTTTTAAAAAAATTTAAAGTTGAAGTTACCTTCAACTGTGTAAGTCTATTAGACATTAACTTCAGAGAAAGGATGCCATCTACTGGGCCCAAGGAAAGCATTACGAAAGCGTGAGCAAGCTGTCCAAGACAGCAAGACGCTTCTTTCAAAAGGTTCCTAAATTTTACCAGGAAATTTCAAACCCCGACGCTATAAAGCCTGGTGTCCGGCAGAGGGCAGCTTAGCATCTCTTTTCTTCAGTACTGCAGAAATTATAAAGAAAATGCTACCTATTAAGAGAGTTGCAAGCTGTTTTAAATATTAGGAAGAAACATTATTTCTGGACAGCGTCCCAGTTCCACACAATGCCAGAGATCAGTAACTTTAAGTACAGAGAATACTCCTTACTTTGGACACAACTGTCCTCACAGATTACCAGAAAGCAATAAGCAAATGGCAAGAAAATCTAGCAGAACCTTGTTTGCCCTCCAATGTCTTGGACAACAACTCCCATCACCCTGTTCCTTGGCTGTGGGTGATGGGGCTTATAGTCCAACACTGCTGGAAGGCCTCTGGTCGGAAAAGCAGGCCTAACTGCAGTGAAAGTGAAGTGATTAGTTCTAAGCGCTTGGAATCCAGCGTGCACAAGTTAAATCCCGTTAATTCTGAAGGGATTGAGGCTTGCGTTAGCACATGCTGATTTGCAGCTTGCGTTTTTAGCCAGCAGTTCCTCCAGCTCCCCTCTGTGCAGCTTCATAAGAATATTATATTTAAGCTTGCCGCAGGATTTAATGCGAACCAGTGCTCAGCTTGAGAATGGAATCTGGTGCCAAATGAACAGTTAAAGGCACATATGTATTGTAATTGGGAAGATAAAGATTTGTGGGTTTAAATGCCATCACACGCACACGCATACACACACATCCTTGAAAAAAAACTAATTCTTGCCCTTCAGAGATGGACTTTCATATGGAGCTATTTTTAAAGTTGTAAAGGTAACGTTTGCAAAACTGATCTACACATTCTGTGCAATCATATATTTTTTGCGAGTCTTTCGGAGGAGGGAGGAATCTCTCCTTTAGGAATTCATTCTGAGCTTGAAATAAGAACTTGAAATTGAAAAGAAGATGAAATATACTAGACAAAGGTTTTTTGAACACGCTAATAGAATTGGAAAATGGTTGGCATACAGACTGAAGAAAGAAAAAGAGAAAAGATTGATTACAGAAATTAAAAAAGGGGATAAAACATTTAGAAAGCAAAGAGAAATTAAGTCCTTGTTTTATGAGTATTATAAAAATTTATTTAATGATTCAAATGACACAGAAGATTATATTCGACAAGTAAAGGAATATTTGGATGGAACAGGAATATTTCAAATTCAGGAAGATCAAAGATTAGAATTAAATAAACCCATTTTAGAGGCAGAAATAAGATTGGCAATTCAGAGATTAAAAGTAGGAAAAGCACCGGGGCCAGATGGCTTTACATCAAGATACTATAAGGAATTTCAAGACCAAATAATTAAACCCCTTTGTAATCTTTTTAATGAAATGGGTCAAGAGGGTAGACCAGATTCATGGGGAGAAGCAACAATAACTCTGATACCAAAAGAAGGTAAAGATAAATTGGAGGTTAAAAATTACAGGCCCATATCTTTACTAAATATAGGCTACAAAATATTTGCATCTATCCTGGCGGAGAGATTAAAGAAGGTTTTAAAAGTTTGGATACATGAGGACCAGAATGGTTTTTTACCAGGAAGGTCAATAAAAGACAACATAAGAATGATAGTGGATATAATTGAATATTATCATAAACATAATGAGAGGAAATTAGGGCTGGTATTCATTGATGCTGAAAAGGAGTTTGATAATGTGAGATGGAAATTTATATTTGAGGTTCTAGAAAAAGTAGATATGGGGGAAAAAATTATTGACTGGATTAAAGTGATCTATAATAATCAAACGGCAAATTTGGTTATAAATGGAGAAAAATCAGAGAAATTTAAGATTAAGAAGGGTACGAGACAAGGTTGTCCATTATCTCCCTGAATTTTTATAATGGTGTTAGAAATATTAAATAATAAGATTAGGAAAGATGAAGAAATAAAAGGAGTTAAGATTGGAAATCAAATGTACAAGTTAAGGGCATTTGCGGATGACCTTGTAGTCATGTTGGATGATCCGATTAAAAGTGTCTTAAGATTAAATAAATTTTTGAAGAATATGGGGAAGTCGCAGGATTTAAGGTTAATATGGAAAAGACCAGGTTGTTAACAAAAAATATTCCAAAAAAGGAAGAGTTAGAAATTGAAAGTTTATCAAAATTTAAAATAGCTAGAAAAGTTCGATATTTGGGAATTAACATTACAGATAGGAATACAGATTTATTTGATAATAATTATAAGAAAGTTTGGGGAGAAATAAAAGATGATTTGAAAAAATGGTCAAAGTTAGATTTATCTTTGATGGGAAGGATTGCGACGATTAAAATGAATATATTACCAAAAATGATATTTTTGTTCCAAAATGTGCCGATTATTGTAAACGATAAACCCTTTAAGCAGTGAAGAAAAGATTTATCTAAGTTTGTTTGGAATGGCAAAAAAACCAAGGATAAAATGGAAGGTGCTAAAAGATGTACAGGATAGAGGGGGTTTAGGAATGCCAGATTTAAAATTATACTTTCAGGCTGGTTGCCTTTGTTGGATCATGGAGTGGATCAAGTTAGAGAATAGAAGATTATTGAATCTAGAAGGTGCAGATCTCTATTTTGGTTGGCATGCCTACTTATGGTATGATAAGGCAAAGGTAAACAAAGAATTTAATAATCATATTATAAGAAAGGCTTTGTTGAAGGTTTGGATACAATATAAAGATAGGTTATATGAGAAAATACCATTGTGGGTTTCAGTACATGAGGCATTTTATAGAAGAGAGAAACTTAAATTAAATAATTGGATAATGTATAAAGATTTATTAAAAGCACAAGGAGAAAATATAATTTGGAAAGATAAAGAAGAGTTGATTAAAGTGGGTATTACTTCTCATTGGTTACTGCAAAGGCAACTAGAAGAAAGATTTAAAATGGATAAAAGGATACAAGGAATTGAAACGAAAGAAAAGGAATTTGACAAATTGTTAAAATTAGGTGTAGATCATTTGATAGGTAAGATATATAAATTGTTATTAAACTGGTATATGGAAGAAGAAATTGTCAACGATAATATGACAAGATGGGCTAAAAACCTGGGACATACTATTTTGTTACAAGATTGGGAAAAATCATGGAGGGATGTTAAGAAGTATTGTGTTAACATCAACATAAAAGAAAATTACTACAAAGTTTTTTATCGATGGTATTATACACCGACTCAAATTGCTAAACTAAGTAAGAATACTAAAGATACATGTTGGAAGTGTTCTAAGAAAGGGACGTTTTACCACCTATGGTGGACATGTGATAAGGCTAAAGAATTCTGGAATAAGATTCATAATTGTATTGTTAGTGCTTTACAAATTAATTTCCCTAAAAGTCCTGAAATATATTTATTGAATATGTTGGATGAGAAATATTTTAAAAAGAGTTCTTTGAGAAAAATGATGATTTTTATGACAACAGCGGCAAGATTGGTATTTGCACAAGTATGGAAGTCAAAGGAAACACCTAAGGTGGAAGATTGGTTATGGAAACTATATGACTTATGGGAGTTAGATGAACTCACATCAATTATAAATGATAGACCGAAAAAATTAATTACTGAAGAATGGAACTTGGTAAAACCCCTTTGGGAAGTCCAATGGGGAAGGTAAAACTAAGCGATTTACGAATTTGGACTCGGAAGTAAAAATTTTGTATTGAACTTTGATAGTACAAATAAGGTAGTGGTGTTTTTTTCATTTGGATAGTATAGTAAGTGTTGGTCAATAACAGGTAAAATTATAACCATCCTCAAAATATGTAGAGAATAAGGGAAGGGGGGTAAGTAGGTATGGAGTGTGGGCTTTTTTTTTTCTTTTCTGCTTTTTTTTATAAAAGGTATATAAGATGGTGGAAAAGAATTTATGTATGTTAAAAAATAAGGAATGTTTTATTTGTATGTTCGTTTTTACAAAAAATATAATAAAAAAAATAAAAAAAAGAAATAAGAACTTTTAGGCCTCTGCAAAAGTCAGGTAACCTCAGGCCCATAGTACAGCCAAGAGCGACTCACATAGTACAGAATCTCACCAGTGACACCTGTACATGAAACACAAGTTTACACAAAAGATTGGTTGGCATCTTGCTGGTGTTTTATGTACACACTAGGATATATACTAACTTTGCCAGGGAGTTTATTTTCTCATAGGTAATACTTGCTAGAAAGATTTGAGATCCTGTGTCTCTAATTCCCCAAGCTGCCTTGTCCAGTACCTGTAACTTTTCCCCATATTCCCCAATCCAATCTCTATTCAGGGTTATTAACATACAGAGGTTGGGTTCTTGAGGGAATACACTGCCCTCCTCCTTGCTGCTAGGCCTCATCTCCATAGCAACTGGCCAGGCCCAAGAGCTGTCTGGTAGAGAATTCTAAAGGTCCCTCCCTGAACTGCAAACTGCAGGATTCCATTGAATCTTCTTAGGCAGCCAATCATATGAGGTCTTCCCCTGACACAGACAAACAAATTTTTACTTTTATAGACAAGTTCTTTTAACCGCACAATGATATATTTTCATTCAGTGCCCAAAGCATTCTTGGCCATTTTCTTTTTCTAAGGAACACCACAAAGTAAGACGGCTTCCTTTTTGGAATTCAGAAAAAAAGAGAGAGAGAGAGAGAGAGAGACAGGCATCCCATTGGTTTCTTTGGCAAAATGGCTGGACTCTTTTGTCCAATGGAGATGCCTGTATTTAGCCAAAGGTTCCAGAAAAAGGGTCATTCAAATAGTGCACTTATGCAGGTGCACACTATGCTTGCGGATGGAGATGTGCACTGTGCACATACAACCCAAGCTCTCCCATTGGTTTGCACATTCAGGTGCAGACCGTTGTAATTCACTAATGCACAATTGCCATCTGATGCCATGGATGTAAAATTATACTCCCTGTCCTGGATGTAAGGCCTCAGTGGGAGTTTCAATGGCTTTGCTTCCACAGAATTCCCTCCATGACCCCTGGCGTGTGGTGACTCTCAGGCTACTTCCGCACCAGCCTGTTATAGTGCGATTACTCCACCGCCAACATCTTATGGAATCCTGGGGTTTGCAGTTTAGGGAGGGGCCTTTGAGGCCTTTGAGGCCCTCTTTAAGCTGCATACCCCAGGATTCCATAGGATGTTGGCAGTGGAGTAATCGACAGCTATGACAGTCTAGTGTGGAAATGGCCTGTGTTGCAGTCACACAATTTTAAAGGAACTCTTTCTGGCGTTCCGTTCTGCATCAATGTTCATAGCATGTATGTGCTCCACAACAAAAGGCATTTCCAACATGTGCAAAACCTGCTTTGGGAAAACTATGACCAGAGTCTGAAGAAGTTACTGTTGTGAACTACAACTTCCAGAATTCCCTAACTAGCATGAACACTGCTGTCACAAAAGCACAAGAAAATAACTTTGCCAGGCTCTGGTATGACCTGTAAGAAGTTCTTTTAGTGTTCGTAATAGCCTGACAGAGCTAGTGTGGAGCGTTGGATTAGGACACTGGGAGACCAGAGTTTGAATTCCCGCTCAGCCATGGAAACCCACTTGGATGACTTTGGGCAAGTCACACTCTCTCAGCCTCAGAGGAAGGCAAGGGCAAACCTCACCTGAACAAATTTCACCAAGAAAACCCCTTAAGTTCACCGTAAGTCAGAAATGACTTGAAGGCACCCAACAACAACAGACAGCTTAATATTGCCAACTAAGCCTGAATCCTTTTGTGATTCTGGACTAGAGTAGAGTCATTGTAACAATGGGAGTTTCCTACATGTTGACTCATTTTCCAACAATTGATTCAATGGATTTTTCTAACAGGACTAACCAACAGGATTTGCACCACTGTGTTTGCAACAGCCTGGTGCTGGGTATATCGACTGGCACTAGCAGGCTACAGTCTTGGAACAATTTTTTTTCCATCACCTGCTTTGTCATTCGTGCTGCTGCTGTCATCATTTTGGCAACCCTATAAATGAGATGCCTCCAGGAGCCTCCAACTGCCTTGCTCAGGTCTTGCAAACACATCGCTACGTTGGCTTCCTTTGATAGCGACAATGGGCCAGTTTTCCCTGGAGCCCAGCAAAGCCAGTAAGTCACACACCAGCAGGAGATTCAAGAAAAAAAAAATCTTTTATTCAGCCTGGGCCAAAAGAAAGATGTGATGTCTGGTGACATTCCCACAAAGCAGATGTGCCAGAACGAAGAAAGGCATACACATTTACACTTTCCGTAAGAAAATGAATTACCATGCTAAGTTGCATTGCTTCTACCTAAAATCTGGTAGGCTTCAAGTATTTTTCTTGAAAGGAGAAAAACTGCACCATTTTCTTGGTACGAAGAGGTACACTTTCTCATCATAGCCATGTTTAAATATTTGAAGGGATGCCATGTAGAGGAGGGAGTGGGCTTGTTTTCTGCTGCTCCAGAGACCAGGACAAGGAGCAATGGGTTCAAGCTGCAGGAAAGGAGATTCCACCTGAACCTCAGGAAGAACTTCCTGACGGGCAGGGCTGTCTGGCAGTGGAATATGCTGCTACCTCAATGGAGTGTGGTGGAGTCTTCTCCTTCTTTGGAGGTTTTTAAGCAGAGGCTGGATGCCCATCTGTCAGGAGTGCTTTGATGTAAGTTCCTGCATAGCGGGGGGTTGGACCGGATGGCCCCTGGGATTCTAGGATTCTAGGATTCTATCAAGAATGGCATATTGGAAATCACCAGAAGACCATTGCAATTTGAGGAGGTGTAGGAATATCCTGAGCTTGTTCCTCTATACCCTAATTGCCCATACTGTTGCTAAGAAAGGTCATCTGGTCTTCTTCCATGCCCTACATTTCTGTCTGCTGCTGCTAAGAATTCTGGGTAATTAAGCACCCTCTCTCTTGGCTTGGCTTCTGTCTTCTGCCTTGCCCCCTCAAGGTCAGGGACTCTGGACGCTTGCTAGCTGGAGACAAAACAGTGTTGCAGATGAGACTTGGCAAGTGGCACCTGATCTTGGCTTGAGACCAACAGCCCAGGAGCACCAGGCAGTGCACACGGGGGAAGAAGTTAGCTTGTCCCAGATGTCTAAGGACTCTCAAAGATTCTATGGAAGACAGCCAAATCTCCTGGGCCAAGGGGGTATAAAGACTCCCTGGACCGTGCTCTCAGGTGGGGAGCTCAGCAGGGGTGACGGCTGCAGTGCCGTGCATATTGGCTACCAGAGGGAGTCTCCTTTGCCACTCTCTGCGTGGGCTCCTGCCAATGGCTGAAGGAAGGAACTTGCTTGGGTGAGAGCATCTATCTTTATGTTATCTAGGCATGATAGGTTTAAGTGAGTTCCATCTATAACTACATGCTAATACTGCTTATATGCTTGTATTGTTTAAATTGCTTGCTACTGAATAAATCTGAGACTTTTTCACCTACAACTGGTGCCTTTTTCTGCCTCCAGATCCTCTAAAAAAGAACCCCCTTGCCTTTGGTGGACTTGCTAACCACCTTTGGCAAGACAAATGGGGATGTTTGTGAGCATTCTTTATGTGCTTAACCAGGCCCCTAAGATGGCTAACTGGGATCTTGTTGAGGACTTACACATATATGAATTCCCCTGTGTATGCAGCTGGACCTTTTTAGTCCACATCCTGTTGAGGCTTTTGGAACCACAACTCTACATGTGATGCCCTTGTCCACGTGGAAGCATTGCACACGTATATGTGCCTTGTGCATTTTGCAATTGCGCACTTCACATTTGTTGGCATATTCTGCGTTGCTGTTCGCTCATGTATCATCTTGGTGGCACTCTGTGAGTTTAAAGTTATGTTCTGCCTCTTTGATTTGGAATCTCAGCCGAACATTTCTACAACAACAAAAACAACCCAAATGTGACTGAACCTGTGTGACTTAATAAGGTTGAGAAGCTGCCCTCTGTGTAGGGGTATTTAATTTCTGCATTTAATGCAGGAATCTTGGTATCACGGGATTCCAGAGGGCTCAAGCAAACAGCAATTAAACTTCCCACGGCTTGAAGGTTTTCTGAGCTTCGGACCAGAGATCAAAGGGGAAAGCATCTGTGTTCTCCTGGTTTGGGTGGTCATTAATCAGCTCCGTTCCCCTGACATGTCAGAAGAAGAGAGGAACTATTGGAGTTTGAAACCACTAATGAGTTCTATTACTAACTTCTTAATGATGGAATAACATTTTGAAAATGTAGAGGAAGGAAGGAAGGAAGGAAGGAAGGAAGGAAGGATGGAAGGAGTAAAATCCTTCTGCTGAGTGAAAGAATCGGAGAATCATACAGTTGGAAGAGTTGATTCTGTAAAACACAATAGTAACCTAACCAGTGTGGTTACTTTACCTTGGCCAAAATACATGAACGACCACTGTGGGAATGTCAGTATTCTTGGGAGCTTGTGAAGCATCGTGCAGTCCCTCAAGGGCGCCCACATCTACCATGAGGTTGGGTTATTGAATCATAGAATCACAGAGTTGGAAGAGATCCTATGGGCCATTGAGTCCAACCCCATTGTGCTAGGCAGGAAGACACAATCAAAGCACTCCCAAAACATGGCCATCCCGCCTCTCCTTACAAACCTCCAAAGAAGGAGACTCCACTATATTCTGAGGCAGCATATTCCACTGCCAAATTGCTGGTACGGCATGGCTTCTCTTTATCCTGGAGAGAAGTGACCGGTGGGGTGCCACAGGGCTCTGTCCTGGGCCCAGGGCTATTCAACATCTTCATCAATGACTTGGATGAAGGAGTAGAGGGCATGCTGATCAAATCTGCAGATGATACCAAATCGGGAGGGCTGCTAATACGCCAGAGGACAGGATCAAAATTCAAAATACCCTTAACAGGTTGGATTGCTTGGCCAAAGCTAACAATTTCAATGGAGAGAAATGTAAGGTCCTGCACTTTGGCAGAAAAAATGGAATGCACAAATATAGGATGAGGGTCACATGGCTGGATAACAATATGTATAAAAGGGATCTAGGAGCTTTGGTGGACCAAAAGCTGAATGTGAGTCAGCAGTGTGATGCAGCAGCCAAGAAAGCCAACGTGATTCTTGGTTGCATCAATAGGAGTATGGTGTCTAGGTCAAGGGCGGCAATGGTGCCACTCTATTCTGCTTTGGTTAGACCTCCTTTGGAACACTGTGTCCAGTTCTGGGCACCTCAGTTCAAGAAGGATATTGATTTTTTTTTATTAAAATAGCTTTATTTATTTCAAATAAAAACAAAATGACAAACACTATAACCACAACTTTACATTAAAAACAACTAGACATTCAAAAAACAAAAACGAAAAAAATAAAATAAAAATAAAACAAAAACACAACATAGATGACATAAAAAGAAGAAACCGAAAATAAAAAACAAACCAAAAAAAATGAAAAAAGAAAAAAAATTAACATATATACCTTCTAAATTATCACAATTTCAATTACTATTTATTATATTACAGACTTAATATTTTATAAACTATTAGCATATATACCTGCAACCACTTACACCTTCTCATTTCACCTTCCGTGATCTTTTCTGTCTGTAAATTAATTACTTACTCATTCTTATCCATACATTCACTCTTATAAATACCTTTACGATAGATGTACATTGTATTGTGATTTTACTAATTTTTCTAATTTATATCCCTTTACATACCTGTTTTACCTTATTCCTGTTTCGTCTTTATTCCTTCTTACTTCTTCTCTTCACTGCCTCACGCTATTCATATTTACACAACGACTTCTTCCTTTATCATCACGGGGTTATTACGAATAATTCTTACTCATCCTGCTCCATTAAATACTATCACTTACACTTTACAGCAATACATTATACTCTAATCTATTCAACTGCATTTTTTAACATTCACATCTATTGTACATCTTTCTCCTAATGGTAATCACTTCCCATTCCATTGTACTCTTTCATATTTATTTACTTCCAAACATAACAGTTATATATTATTTATTAAAAATATTACTATTACTCTTATTCATATAATCCAATCTTTGCGTAATCCCCCCAATATTTTTCCCATAAAGGATTTAAGATCTCCCATTCACTTTTAAAGAAATTTTTATTTTTATTTTTTAATTTTAATGTCAATTTATCTATCTCTGCCAGCTCATATAGTTTAATTGCCCATTCTTCTGCCGTTGGTATATGTTCTTCCTTCCACTTTCTAGCGAACACTATTCTTGCGGCATATATCATATAACTTAGATTTCTTTGATACTTTTTTCTTACAGTCTTTTCTATATTCTCAAACATATTTAGCAGAAATATTTCCGGTTGCATTGGAATCCTAATTTTCAGGTATTGTATTATTAAACCATGAACTAATGAACAATATTTCTTTGCTTTCTTGCACCCCCACCAACAGTGAAAGAAGGATATTAACCAGCTGGAGCGTGTCCAGAGGAGGGTGACAAAAATGGTGAAGGGTCCGGAAGCTATGAAGCCCTATGAAGATAGCTGAGGGAGCTGGAGATGTTTAGTGTGCAGAAGAGAAGGTTAAGAGGGGACATGTAGCCATGTTTAAATATTTGAAAGGATGTCATGTCGAGGAGGGAGCAGACTTGTTTTCTGCTGCTCCAGAGACTAGGACAAGGAGCAACGGATTCAAGCTGCAGGAAAGGAGATTCCACCTGACCCTCAGGAAGAACTTCCTGATTGTCAGAGCTGTCCAGCAGTGGAACAGGCTGCCTCCATGGAGTGTGGTGCAATCTCCTTCTTTGGAGGTTTTTAAGCAGAGGCTGGATGGCTATCTGTCAGGAGTGCTTTGATGTGGGTTCCTGCAGGGCAGAATGGGGTGGACTGGATGGCCCCTGTGGTCTCTTCCAACTCTATGATTCCATGACTCTATGCTCTTACCCTCAGGAAGTTCTTCCTAATGTTTATGTGAAATCTCTCTTCCTGTAGTTTGAAGCCACTGCTCCGTGCCCTAACCTCTGGAGCAACAGAAAACAAGCTTGCTCCATCCTCCATATGACATCCCTTCAAATATTTAAAAAATAGCTATCATGTTGCTTCTTCTTTTTTCCCAGCTAAATACATCCAACTCCCTAAGCTGCTCCTTAAAAGACTTCACGGTTTCCAGGCCTTCGACCATTTGGGTTGCCTTCCTCTGGACACATTCCAGCTTGTCAATATTCTTCCCGAACTGTGGTGGCCAGAACTGGACACTGTATTCCAGGTGGCATTTGACCAAAGCAGAATAAGTGGGACTATCACTTCAAAACACAAGTGGGCAGATGGTATTATCTTAATATCTTTCTTATGGACTTCCCAAAGGCAACTGTTACCGCACTCTGCAGGATGTGCTATTTTCATAACTGGACATATTTACGGCTGAAACACGCATTTGAAAGAGGGCTGGCTATAAGCATGTTGCCAGGTCAGGATGACCCCAGACATGATCAGGTCATAAGTTCAGAAAGGATTAGGTAGGAAAGCCTGGTGCTAATGGGTGTGTGATGATCCTTTCAAAAACTGCTAGCTACAAGCGCTCTCCAAAACAATACTTACTCCATGGTAGTTCCATGTACGTGCCTTCCGGGATTGTGTCCTGCTTTCTCTTTGCTTAAATGAATATTGATGCAGCGTTCCTCTCCAATTAACATTCATTAGGAAGATGAAATCACATGTATTCCTATTTAATTCCACCTTCCTTGGTAAACAATCAAGGGCAATTAAGAGGCTTCTTTGCCTGTTCAAACAACCTACACTTGGAAATAGAGGGGTTTTTTTTTATTTCAGAAACATGCATGAATCAAAACTAAAGCAAATTTGTTTTATTAGAATAACTAAGAGCTGCAAATGGAGGGCAAAGATCCAGAGAGGAAGTTTGCCTGCAGAGCATACTGGTGGCTCATAGATCCCATATCAGTGGAGTAGCAGATCTGCTTTGGCTTTTGGCCCTGTCCAAGATGCCAAACTCTATCCCACAAACAACAGCTTCTTTAAGGTTCAGACTAAAATCCAGGGTGCCACATAGACATGAGAACTACCAGCTGCAATGGTTCAGAGACTGCAGAGTGAGCTTAGAACCACGTTAGATGGATTCAGTCTTCTGAATCAATGGGATTGTTAAACGAGCATCCTTTATCTCAGAAAGCAATTGCGCTCAGACTTCATACTGTACAGCTGCCCCAGTTAGAGAGGGACAACCCCAATTAATCCTCTGTCATCCCACTTTTCAGCTGCTTTTAGAATTCCCCACCTTCTCTCTCATCCTCCGACTGCCCCCCTTTGTCCTCAGCTTTCTTCAGTTGCTGCAAATTGAGTTCAAAGTGCAAAAGTAGTTTGCATTCAATTATCATGGGAGGGAGAGAGGAGAGGAAGGGCAGAATCTTGCTCTTCCCAGTAGACTCAGGCAAAAGCAAACCGCTGCAGGCTCTCCCAGTTTGTGTGTTATTTGTCATTAATAACTTTTGCCCTCTTGACCACACTCTGACATTCCTTAGCCACTTATGTCCCAGTCCTCATCTGTCAAATTTTGGAGAGTATGAACTCTTTCTTCTAAATCTTCCCCCAAATCTCCGCTACAGCTCCTCAGCTCCAAGCATGGTTCTTCTTCAATTACCCTCCAGATTGCATGAAATGAACATTAGGAAAAGAAAGAATATTCAAAAAATACTAAAAAAAACCACCTAGTTTATCCTCCCACTTGTGTTTTGAAGCAATAGTAGAGCTTTATTCTGCTTTGGTCAGACCCCACTGCTGGAACATGTGCAGAGGAAGGCAATCAAAATGACAAAAGACCTGAAAACCATGAAGCCCTAAGAGGAGCAGCTCAGGAAGCTGAGAAGGGAAGGTTAAGAAGCAACATGACAGTCATGTTTAAATATTGGAAGGGATGTTATATGGAAGATGGAACAAGCCTGTTTTCTGCTGCTGCAGAGACTGGGACAGAGAGAAATGGATTCAAACTACAGGAAAAGAGATTTCATCAAAACATCAGGAAGAACTTCGACAGTTCAGCTGTGGAATATGCTGCCTCAAAGGAGTGTGGTGGAGTCTTCTTCTTTGGAGATTTTCAAACAGGGGCTGGATGGCCATTTACCAGGAGTGCTTTGATGGTGTCTTCCTCCATGGCAGAATGGGGTTGGACTGGATTGCCCTTGTGGCCTTTTCCAGCTTGCTGATTCTACAAGAGAAACAGGGAAATTTTAAAAGCAGCTGAAAAAGAGGGACAGCAGAGAATTAGTCAGAACTGCCACTGCCAAAGTGGGACAGTTGAAGGGTGTGGTTAACTACACACGGATATTTGGTTTCCCCCTTCTTTCTTGGCAGCAAAAGTTTGCTGGGGCAGGAGGGGAAGAGACAATATGGTACATCACCTGACAACCATCGAGAGGTACTGCTTAGTTTTGAAGAAGAATGAGCTTAGAAGCCTGCAGGATCTCAGAGCCATGAAATGTTCAACTGAGACCCTCTTTTGAATGTGAAAGAGACCTAATGAATTACAGGCAAGAGTGGAAGGGAAATGGCGGTCAAAATAGCTTGTTTGGTCCAGGTCTTACTTCACCAGGCATGTCCAAGCATCTTTTCTGAAGACAGAGGTTTCTAGCTGTAATGTAGGATCTATAGGATTTAGAATACTGTGTCCAGTTCTGGGCAATTTAAGAAGGATGTCGACAAGCTGGAACATGTCCAGAGGAGGGCGACCAAAATGGTGAAGGGTCTGGAAGCCATGAAGCCTTATGAGGAGCGGCTTAGGGAGCTGGGGATGTTCAGTCTGCAGAAGAGAAGGTGAAGAGGGGACGTGATAGCCATGTTTAAATATTTGAAGGGATGTCATCTTGAGGAGGGAGCAGGCTTGTTCTCTACTGCTCCAGAGACTAGGACAAGGAGCAATGGATTCAAGCTGCAGGAAAGGGGATTCCACCTGAACCTCTGGAAGAACTTCCTGACGGTCAGAGCTGTCCGGCAGTGGAATCTGCTGCTGCCTCGAAGTGTGGTGGAGTCTCCTCCCTTGGACGCTTTTAAGCAGAGGCTGGATGGCCATCTGTTGGGAATGCTTTGATGGGTGTTCCTGCATAGCAGGGGGTTGGACTCGATGGCCCCTGGGGTCTCTTCCAACTCTATGATTCTATGATTCTATCTCAACTATGTGTCCCTGACACATTCCATCCCTCAGTGCATGTTATCAAATTCGTTCTCTTGCAATAGTGGCTGAGAACCTACATGGTATGGGCGGAATGGATTGGTGTGCCATGCACACAGCTCCACACCTGTCTATGTATTCTTGCATGGTAGGGGCTTGGACTGGATAGCCCTTGTGGTGTCTTCCAACTCTATGATCTGATGCTCCCCATAAACCAAGGGCCTTTCTTCCCTACATTGTTATAGTGCTATTATTCCCCTTTCAACACCCTGTGGAATTCTGGGCTTTGTAGTATACTGAGGCTTCCTGGCTGAGAATTCCTAAATTGCAAACCCCAGGATTCCACAAGAGGTTGAAAGTAGAATAATAGCGCTATAATAGTGTTGTGTGGAAATGGCCCAAGTTTCACAGGGCTGCTGCTCCAGCCAGAGGGAGAAGTTGGAGGGAGGGAGGTGAGTGGATGTGCTGAGGAGGAAGGAAAAGAATACCAGCCCCTGCAGCAACAACAAAATGATATATTCAAGCATACAGTAGATTTACCTCCATAAGGAAAGTTTGGCAGTCTCAAAAGTCTGAGGGAACTTTAGATAAGGAGCAGCTTAGGGAGCTGAGTATGTTTAGCCAGATGAAAAGGTTATAGGACATAATAGCCATGTTTAAATACTTGAAGGTATGTCATGTTGAAGATGGAGCAAGCTTGTTTTCTGCTGCTCCGGAGACTGGGACATGGTACAATGACTTCAAACTACAGGAAAAAAGATTCCACCTAACCGTTAGGAATAACCTTCTGATAGTAAGAGCAATTTGACTGTGGACTATGGTGCTGCCTGGGATAGTGGTGGAGTTACCTCGTTCTTTGGAGGTTTTTAAAGAGAGGCTGGATGGCCATATGCTAGGGGTGCTTTGAGTTTCTCTTCCTGCATGGCATGGGACTGGACTGGATAGCCCCTGAGGATTCTTCCAGCTCTATGATTCTATGGTGTATAACTATTTGGCAGTGCCTTCAATGTCCCACTTGATTCCAGAAGTGATTGCAGAAAGAGTCCCAGGGCATTGTCCCAGAAGGAAATTTTCAACCCAGGCATGGCAGCACAGAACATTCTCACTCGCCCAATGTTGGCATTCGGCAACAGGGTGCAACAGCACAAGCACCACCCATCTATGTAAATGTACATTTATGCTCCTATGCAACTTAGGTTCAACAACTTTAAATCAAAATGTGGATGTTGTACACAGGTTGGTTTTAGTGATGCTCACTGGCACATATTTGCCCTCAGAGAGAGACTGAGCAAAATCTCCATTCAGTTTTGGGCTTGCTTAATGTTCAGCTACTTTTTCCAAAGCATTTATCTATTTATTTAATTGCATCTATTTATTTAATTGCATCTATTTATTTAATTGCATATCTATTTATTTAATTGCATGCCACCTTTCTCTCACAGTGGGGCCCCAGGTGGCTCTCAGGATAGACCAAATAAATAAATAAATAAATAAATAGAAATGTAATTCCTTCTGAACTGGTGCTATATGATATCCAAGTGGAATTCCAGTGAGCAGTTTAGCTGCTCCATTTTGCACTGGCTGCAGTTTTTGAATCTGACTTTCATTTCATTAAAAGATTGACTCCTGGTGGATGCAGCTTCTACCTCTACCTATTGGCACCCCCTTCCCCCTCTTTCATCCTCCTCCTTCTTCTCCGTTTCCCCCTCCTCCTTCTCTTCTTCCTTCTCTCCCCCCCCCCCCCGCTTTCTTTCCTTCCTTAACTTCGACAAATTATCTGACCTGCATTAATTCATTATTCCCCTCTACTGGACTGGTGCCTAGACACGTGTATGAGGGAAGCCATAAAAAATTAAACGACGGTGGGGAACAGAGGCTCTGGCCTCAATGAAAAATTAAGTGTCCTCCCGGTATTGGGACATTCATAAAGGATGAAGACACCTCTGTGGATGGACAGGTACATGTTGCTGCCTTCCGCCAGCGCTTAACCCTTCCATAGCCAGCCAACAGCCCACTCACCCACACCCCTCCTTGTCTTGGTTCTTGGTACAGGAAAAGAGATATTGTCTGGAAAAAGGAATATCTCTGCTTGTTGGGTCTCCAGGTGGTACCGCGACCACTTTGGCATCTCCAAAAAGAAGAAGGCAAAAGAGGCCACCGACACACATAAAACTTCTTGTGCCTATTTACGTATATAGGCAATTAAATGCCAATGTCATTTTTTTTCTAAATGAAAACAAATTACAGTATACATCATCCAGGCGGTGAATAAATAATATGAATAAACAGACAATCTGTAACCAGGTGTTTAGTTTCTCTGCTAACTACAGATGTAGCTCTTCCTCTATTTTCTTCTCATATGTGAGATGAAAAAGAGATTTCTTCCCACTGGGTTTAATTGCAAGCGGCAGTTTTTCCTGCACATTTTTCAATGGCATTCCATATTTGAGGAACTCTGCACAAATTCAACAGGTTTGTGCATATGCGTGTGTGTAAAATCAGTTGCATTTTGAACAGAATAGAACAAGATCGTATGAAAAAAAATTTTTCTGCCAAAATATATTTTGAACAAAGAGAGAGAGAGAGAAAAAAAGTGGGGAGAACAGCCAGTCATTTCACTTTCCGACAAGGC
The DNA here is from genome assembly GCA_948472985.1 of Iguana delicatissima. Classification (NCBI taxonomy): domain Eukaryota; kingdom Metazoa; phylum Chordata; class Lepidosauria; order Squamata; family Iguanidae; genus Iguana; species Iguana delicatissima. The sequence continues at coordinate 514,881 of CAOKZL010000344.1, read as the reverse complement.
TGAGCTTTTGTGAACATTACTGGCCTCCCTTACTGCTGACTTGGTTCCGGTTCTGCTAACTGAGGATGGTGAGCTACCTCAAGGCCCCTGACCTCTTCCAGTTCTTTCTCTTTACACCAGACTTTGGCCATTTGCACACTAGACTGTTATAGTGCTATTATTCCACTTTCAACCTCCTATGGAGTCCTGGGGTTTGCAGTTTAGGGAGGGGCCTTTAGAATTCTCAGCCAGAGAGCTCTTGGGCCTCAGGAAACTACAAACCCCAGAATTCCGCAGGATGCTGAAAGTGGAACAATAGCACTATAACAATGGCCATTTCCGCACGACACTCTCATAGCGTGATGATTCCACTTTCAACCTCCTATGGAATCCTGGGGTTTGCAGTTCCTGGAGGAGCCGACCGGTCTCTCCCAAAACTGCAAACCCCAGGATTCCATAGGAGGTTGAAAGTGGAATCATCGCGCTATGAGAGTGTTGTGTGGACATGCTCAGTGTAATGACCTCATGCAATGACTTCCATCCTTTCGAAATTTACCTGTCACCTGGGATGGAGCGGGGAAGGCATGGCCATTTAGTGGCCAGTGGAACTAGAAGGCAACAAACAAGCATCCCGATATGTCCTGATATAACTGGACACACGATGACAATAACTTCCCCCTGGGACTATGGAGAACTCCCTGGTGGAAGTGACAGGTGGCAAGAGAGGAGATGGAGCATGGTTCTCTAGGATGAAACTTTTAACTCCATCATCTCTCCACACAGGTTCTTGACCATCACATAGAGGATTGTCTTCTAAAAGACCATCAAATAGAGGAGTCCCCTCTCTGAAACAAAGACATGCGGCTTCATGCCTCTGGGCTGAGCTCCTGCGTTGCACGTGATGGGTGTAACCCTACACTGTTGCAGCTCCTCTGGGCTAACTTCTGACCCTGCTGAAGTGGGTGCCACTGGGAGGACACCATGCTTGGGGGAGGATGAGGGGACAGATTGCCCCGAGCAGCCATCAGCTGCAGTTTTGCAATTGGATAGTGTGATGTTCCTTTCCCATATCTCTACTCTTCCTGGAAGACATCCAGGGAATGAGTCCCCAGGATAGATTATTGATTGATTGATTTTGGGTATTTATACACTGCCTTTCATCCAAAAAGGCTCCCAGGGCCAGTGCTCTGCTTCTAGGCTTACACTTTAAATAAGAAACAGCACATAAGGAAAAAGGGAATGGCAGTGGGGAAGAAGATCAACTCCAGATTGCACTGGATGTTTTGCTCTCCCTCAGAAGCCAGAGCAATGGCAGTTGGAGTACATGAGGAGGGGCTGTCGCTAGCCAGCAGGGTCCAGGCCAATGGATCTGTGCCTGGCTGTTCTTACTCTCTTGAAATAGATGATGGACCATTGAATCATAGAGTTGGAAGAGACCCAGGGGCCATCCAGTCCAACCCCCTGCTATGTAGGAACACCCATCAAAGCATTCCCAACAGATGGCCATCCAGCCTCTGCTTAAAAACCTCCAAAGAAGGAGACTCCACCACACTCCATTGAGGCAGCAGATTCCACTGCTAGACAGCTCTGACCATCAGCAAGTTCTTCCTGAGGTTCAAGTGGAATCTCCTTTCCTGCAGCTTGAAGCCATTGCTCCTTGTCCAAGTCTCTGGCGCGGTAGAGAACAAGCCTGCTCCCTCCACAACATGACATCCCTTCAAATATTTAAACATGGCTATCATGTCCCCTCTTCACCTTCTCTTCTGCAGACTAAACATACCCAACTCCTTAAGGCGTTCTTCATAGGGCAGGGCTTCCAGACCCTTCATCATTTTGGTTGCCCTCCTCTGGACACGTTCCAAAATGTGCTCCTCTGGACCACATTTCCCCCATCCCTTCTGTATTAAGTGTTGCATGGAACCTCCAGTTTGATTCCATGTCAATCTGAAGACAGAAAAGTAAGGATGCCTAAGCAGTGTGGAGAAAATCCTACTGGACACGCATTTGTCCCTGTCCTTTGGCTCTTAACTTCATGCATGGTTGACTCTGCAAAGCCAAAGGACTTCAGTCAGCATTTAGCACCTCTGATGGGGTGGAAGTGCTATTTTAGATTCATTCCATCAAAAACCATTAATTGTTTTCTGAAATTCTTCTGCCACTTGCAAGATTGGGGCTCATTGATTTGAACAAAAGGGTATCAGGTCTGCTGCATTGATCCTTGGGTACTTTGAGCCAGAAGGTCTTGAGCATTATTTTGACAGCGCATGGATCATTTAACTGAACACAATAGCCATTGTGTTAGAATTAATCATCTGTGCCTACAAGAAATTACTGTCGTCACCATACTGGAAGCTGCTGCTAAATATGTAGAGAACATTGGACTCTTGTTTTTATGTAGGCTTGTTTGTGTTTGTTTATTGTGCTGTTCAGTTTGGATGTAATTGTCTTCGCAATTTCCCCTTCCTTTTAGTGTTTTGCCTGATAGTTGTGTCAAACATACCAAGAGATGCACCAAAGATACACTGACAGAAAACTTGTTTCTTAAACACTGAGCCACGTGAAACCCAAATAGCCCCATCCCAGCGTAGAAACACAGGAAGATGTCTTCCATTGAATCATAGATTGCCAGAAGTATAGAGTTGGAAGGGTCCTCTCAAGCCACCAAGTCCAGCGCCCTACTAAATCCAGCTAGAGCATCCCAAGCAAGTGGTTGTCCAGCTTCTTTTTGAATATGTCCCAAAGAAAGAGACCCCCACCACCTCTCTAGGTCTCTGGTTGCACTGCCATACCACTCTCGCCATCAAGAAGTTCCGTCTTGCCGTGCTCCATCTAAATCTACCCTCCTGCAACTTAAAACCATTAGGCCTGGTCCTACCCTCTGGGGCAGCAGAGAACAAACCTCCCCACTCCCCTCTGTGACACCCCTTGAGGTATTTAAAGAGGGCTGTTGCGTCACCCCTCAGTCTTCCCTTCACCAAGCTGAACATGTCCAGCTCCCTCGCCCCTTCCTTGTATGTTTTCTTCTCCATACTTCTTACCCATCTTGTTGTCCTTCTCAGAATCCACTTCAGCTTGTCTCTATCCTTCTTAAAATGAGGAGCCCAGAACTGGATGCAGGACTCCAGATGAGGCCTCACCAGTGCCGAATTTAGAGGAACTATTACTACTCTGCTTTGCAAGTCTATCTAGCACAGTACTTCCAACTCCGACTGGCAGCCTTGATTCTCCAGGGAGTCAGGATTCCTACCAGGAAAAGTGGGGATTGAACCTGGGATTTTTTCTATAAGTAGCTCAGGGAGATGCCTCCTACAGAATCAGACTGCTGGTCCATCTAACTGTTGTAGTCAACTCTGACCAGCAGCTATGGTCCTCCAGCATATCTTTAGGATAATTTCCTAAACCCAACCAAAGATCCCTGCTAGTCTCCAGCTGAAGAACAAACCAAGCCTGACCTTGCCCAACTTCCAAAATCAGTGAAGATTTGTGACCAGGTGGTATAAATAGGAGTGTAGGAAGCTGTTTGACACTGAATCAGGCCCTTGTAGGTCCATCTAGTCCAGTATTGTAAACTCTGACTGGAAGCAAAGGCTCTTCCCTGCTCCTACCTGGAGAACACTGGAATTCCTTCCCAGTCTTCTCAGCCAAGACACGACCTTCCTTAGATTTGAAAATCATATAAGTGTGTTCGGGGGGGGGGGTGAATTCTAAGAGGGGGACACAGCACAGCTCACTGAGGATTGACCATGATATATTGAGGCCATATCTGCACTGTACTGTTGTAGTGCTATTATTCCACTTTCAACCTCCTGTGGTTTCCTGAGGCCCAAGAGCTCTCTGGCTGAGAACTCTAAAGGCCCCTCCCTAAACTGCAAACCCCAGGATGCCAGTGGATGTTGAAAGTGGAGTAATAACACTAGAACAGTGTAGTGCAAAATGGTCTTAGTCAGCTTCCTCCTTCTCTCACAGTCATTGTGGTAAGAGGGCTCACCACCCACCCTGCTCTGCATCCACCTTCTGACTAGAAGCAAGAAGGCTAAATTCAATGTTCGTTATCCCGTCTCCCTTAGGAAGGGAAAAGTGTTAATCTCTTCATTTCACCTTGATCTGTGAACAGTCCCTTCAGCTAAGTCTTGATTTTCAAATGGGAGAATATATTCCCATCCTCTCCCTCCCACCATCCTTCCTTCCCTCTGCTTGAATGACATGCTATGACCAGTGGTGGCTATTTATTGTTCTTGCTGTTCTGTGCCTTCAAGTCATTTCTGACTCTTGGTGACCCTAAGGTGATCCCATTATGAAGTTTTCTGGGGCTGACAGCATGACATGTCCACAGCCATGCAGTGGGTTTCCATGAGTGGGGAATCGAACCTGGTTGCCAAGGTCATAGTGTGATGCTCAAGCCACTACCCCAGGCTGGTCCTCAGTAGCTAGTTCTTAATGCATAACGCTTAATGACCTCCCCAGGCACCATCCTTAGGGCTCAGATTTTGGCCTGGAAATCTTGGGGCCTGGGACAATCTTGAAGCATTAAGCCCAGTTGTATGCCAGAAGCAGCTAATACAACTTGCAGCTGAGCATATTTTCTGGTGGGGCTTTGAAGTATCTTCAGAGTCTCTCACAGTGGTCCTTTTGGGGAGATGAAAAATGTTCACCAATGTTTGCATCCTTGATGAAAAAAAAGGGTTCTGTAACACTTGAGAAGTCCTGCTAAGAAAAAGGAAGACCAGTTGACGAGTGAAGAACCAAACTCTCGTCTTCGGGGACATAGGCCAATACTCACACTACTACAACACTCTGGCTCTCAGAAAGCAGTTAACAATGTCTTAAATCTACTTCACAATGTCATAACTAATTAGCAGGATGCCAACCATGACTTTGAAAGCAAGCATGGGGATTATGTGGCCCACGGGCCACATGCAGCCCTCATGGGAGATATTCACCACCATCAGGTCCTCTGAGATGCCCTCCTCCCAGGGCTTTTCAGTCAAAAATTAGAACCATCACTCCAAGACCAACAACTCTCCATCAACACAATGAGTCACCCTGAGTCCTTTCCCCAAATGTCTTGTATCAGATTCAACCTGAACTTTTAGGCCCTTTTGTGGAGGGACTGGGCTGCCCTGCAGTGGGTTCTGGAAAGCAGAGATTGGCCCCCTATCTTCCAGATCCTGCTCACTTCCACTTTAAGGAACCCTGTGAAATTCATGGGGTGGCCATGACAGTCAACAGGCAACTTGAAAGCATCGTACACAGAGAGAGACAATGAAATGACCTCAGAATGAAGCTTCTCCCATCCCGGCTATTAAACTTGTAGATCTCTGTACCTCCCTCAGCCTGGGCAGCTCCGATTCATGAGAAAGGCTGCCCAGTTACAGGGACCAGACTGCTTGACCTGCCACCTGCTTGCCTACTGTTGGCTCTCCTCCCTTCCTGTTTTCCTTGCCTCCAATGTTTCCACCTAAGCATTCGGCTGAGAGAATGAGGAATGAGAGAGAGTGCCCTGCTTGACGTTGATGGATCATTAGTTGACCCCCAGGAGTCACTTCTTCAGTCATTCTAAGGATCGACCCAGCTGACAACCCCAGCAGAGGAAACAAGCTGTAAATTGAGCATGGACGCTTACCCCTTCCAGTCGATGAAGTCTTCTCAGGGCATCATAGAGAGAAGATTTCCCTGATGCCACCAACGCAGCACTTACCTGGTGAATAATCGGTGTCGGTCCTTTGGGAGCTGTCAATCAACAACTAAGTTACTGTCAAGATACTTTCTCAAAACCCACGCTAAGTACACTTTCCCCCTCACCTGCTCCTCCACAAACACATCGACTGCACATACCGCTTTTTCCGCCAGACTTTTTTTTCCCCAAGAAAACACCAACCAAACCCAAATTATTGGATGTTTCCAAGAAGGCTGCCTGTACCTATCATGAAAGAGTCTTGATATCCTTGTGGGACTTTGTGGCCATTTCCACACTACGCTGTTTTACTGCTATTATTCCACTTTCAAGCTCCCTTGGATTCCTGGGGTTTACAGTTTAGGGAGCAGCCTTTAGAATTCTCAGCCAGGATACTCTTTGGCCTCAGGAAACTACAAACCTCAGAATTCCACAGGATGTTGAAAGTGGAATAATAGCAGTATAAACAGGGGCAGTGTGGAAATGGCTTGTAACGGTTGGTAGGGTTAGAGCAGGGGAGGGCAACTGTGAAGGGTCCAGAGAGCAAATTTCTCCCCCACAGGTCACACTTCCCCACAATAAGCCCAAATACTTCCATTTTCCTCTTCAGTCCTTCTCAAAACGGCAACAGGAAGTGACATCACAACATTTCCTATTGCCATTTTGAAAAGGACTGCAGAGGAAAATGAAGGTATTTGGCGATAATATCAGGGTGCCAGAGTGCTTGCAGGAGGGTATTTCTTGTGTTTTTACATAAAGGTTGAGGCAAAAATTGCCTGAATATCACACTTCTTTTACAAAATGGAGGGGAGTGAGGGCTTTTAAGTGATGAAGTGAGATGTGGGGCCACCAAAGTGGGTCCAGGGGTCCCCCATTGACTGTGGGCTTCACTATGCCCACCTCCAAGTTAGAACTTCCTGGGCTGTTCACCATTTTTGTGGGAAGGACTGAGGCCTTTTCCACACTAGCCTATTATAGCACGATGATTCCACTTTCAACGTCCTGTGGAATCCTGGGGTTTGCAGCTTCGGGAGGGGCCGGCTGGCCCCTCCCGAAGCTGCAAACCCCAGGATTCCCTAGGAGGTTGAAAGTGGAATCATCGCACTATAAGAGTGTCATGCAGAGAGAACCATGGGCCCCCTCACCTCCCCCAGAGACTAAATGGTTGTGAGGATGGACGGTGGAGCTGGGAAGCCATCTTTCACAAGAAAGGATCAGCCATTGTGCAAAGAGATATTAAGCACCCCCTCCGCAAAATGTAATTAAAGGTTCATACCAGCCAAGATTCTCCATCAAGGGAAGGAAGTGTACATTTTCCGTCAAGGAGTTATGTGATGATAGTGCATTAGTGAATTACAGCTCCATGCAACTGAATGTACAAAGAGGTGAGAACTGTATGGTTGCAATGCACAAGACACGTTTGCATGTGAAATACACAATGGGCTATGCAGATAAGCCTGGTATTTTTCACATGTAGATGTGTGTTTGCATCTGCAGCACATATTTACATGTGGAATGCAAAGTGTGTAATACATATCTGCCTATGCAATGTGAAATATGCATCTGGACCCACAATGCAAAATAGCACCACATGTATAGCTCAGCTTCCTCAGTCTTCAACTGAATAAAGCCATTCTACATCAGAGATAGGTAGGTAGGTAGATAGATAGATAGATAGATAGATAGATAGATAGATAGAGGAAAGAAGCTTTGTGGGGATCTGCCACTACTCTTTAATGACAGCATCATTGGCTGGTGGGAAGGGACTGGTCACATCATCCCGCAGCCCTCTGCCCTCCAGCAGCTCAAATCCCTGTTGCTCCACGTGGCTGCCTGGCTTTTGTGGTGGGTTTCAGGGGCTGGATGGGGAAATAAAGCATAGCTACGATGACTTGGCAATGCAAATGATGTAGGATCTTGGCTCACTTCTTCCAGCACTGAATCTTGGCTCTGAAAAGAAATTTCGAGGCTGTTCTTTTAACTTTTGTTTAAGATTCCTGCAGGCACCTTATTTCAGTTTGCAAACTTAGAACATTCAGATTTCTTGCCAATTCGCAGCCCACAGTTTCCAGAACAAATATATTGGGGGCTGTTGATATTCTCTTGTTTTCTCTACTTCATTTAGTTTCCCAAAAAAAAAAGAAAAAAAGTTCGTGTCAGAATAACTGAATTAATGTTTGCCCTGCATTCTGTTTTGTTATGATTAAGAGCCTTTCATGAGCGTACATTAGGAACCATATTATGCAACCCTCAGCCTGAAAACTAATTACTGTGTCAGACGATCTAACCTACTTTGAACCTGAGAAGCAGCAGAAATGAAGTCTGTGACTTGGATTCTCTTCCAGGGAGACATGGCTGTCAACAACAGAGAGCAGCTCAGTGTCTGGAAGCAATCGTCTACAAGTAGCGTAACAAGTTGCTATTATTTTTACATAATGAGGACACCGTGAGGTTTCATTTCCAAGGTGTCATAGCAAACAGGAATGATACTACCTTTTGACGGGTGATGGTGGGAATGAGCCAGATTTCTTAGCTATTTTAAGTTACTTTTAAGTTAATGAGTATTTTAGGGGCATTCCGAGTGGAGTTTTAAAATATATATACTGTTCTCTTAAGTGTAAATTTAAAAAAAACACCTACAAATGTAAAAGTAGCAATTAATGGCCGGTTCCTCACTAGACCGTTATAGTGCTATCATTCTACTTTCTACGTCCTATGGAATCCTGGGGCCCCTCCCTAAACCCCAGGAATCCATAGGATGTTGAAAGTGGAATAATAGCACTTTAACAGTCTAGTGCAGAAACGGCTAATGCAAGGGGTTACCAAAATCCTTGCAACAGTAACAAAAATTTGCAATAGATTACACTCTGCCCTGCCCAATGGGGCATGACTGTATAACAATAGCCCAAATTCTTATTGCTGTTGTGTGCCTTCGAGTCATTCCCAACTTATGGTGATCCTAAGACCCTGAGGCTTTATGGGGCTGAGACTGTGTGACATGCCCAAGGTCACCCAGTGACCTTGGACTCCAGGGTCATAGTCTAATGCAGTGGTTCTCAACCTGTGGGTCCCCAGATGTTCGTGGACTTCAGCTCCCAGAAGCCCTGAGCATTTACCATAGTGGCTGGGGCTTCTGGGAGCTGAAGTCCACGAACATCTGGGGACCCACAGGTTGAGAACCACTGGTCTAATGGCTCAAATCACTACACCGTACTGGCTCCATATTGCAGAGCGCAAATTTACACTCATGTATTTTCATTAGGGTTGCACTAGATCTCCCTTTTGCCGAATACTAGCATTGTCCAACCCCAGCTGTATCTCTTAATGCGCTCGCTTTCAGTCCCCTGTGCTATTAAGAAGGCACAGTGACTGTTTCCAGCTGAACCCCAGGGAATCAAGTGGTACATTTCACTAACAGGCAAAGACATTTTTGTTCAAGCAGGCTTTTAATGTTTAAGCCGGAGACTTCTGATTGGAACGTTCTATTTATCTTTTAAAGCTTTTGTATGTTTTTAAAATGATTTTATACCATTTTATATGGTGAATTTAACTGTTTTCAAATTTTATTGTAAATGCTTTTTAACTGACTGTTTTTGGAAGCTGCCTTGGGTCCCACTGTGGGTGAAAGACAGCATCCAAATGCAATAAACTAACCAAATAAATAACACTGAAGGCACAGACAAATGGTTCTGCACTATCCAACCTCATATGCAGCAGTTACACCTGTGGAACACCACTTACATGACTATGAATTGAATGACACATTATGCACTGGCCAAAAAATTGCAACAAGACGCATAACAGGAACTTTGCATGTGCAAAAACTCAAACAGGATGCCGGTTTACATTTAAAAGTAACATTTCTAGCTCAGGAAAGTTTTTCTCTTTTACATTTGAACAGAGGTAAAATTTCAGCAAAATCTTGTTGGATCAAACTATGGTTTCACTTGCTGAAAATGTTGTTTTTTGGACTGCAGTTCCAAGAACACACACACACACACACACACACACACAGAATAATCAGAAACATCAAGAAAAGTTACTTTTGTGCATTATTATTTGATTTTGGCCCAATATAATAACTTACGTGGCAGGGAAGATACCATGATCATAAGTAATTAATTAACACTGATAGTTGGAGGGATTTTTTGTTGTTGTTCTTGGTAAAGTTGAGAGAGGTGGAGATTAACTTGTTGTATTATTATTAATTAGTTTGTTATTGAAGCAGTTTAAGTAACAATGGGGACTTCCGGTTTGGGCATGGCGCTGCGAGAAGGCTCCCTCTGAAGCTCCGTGTAAGGGGATCCTCTGACAGACGGCGAAACATATTAGGCAATAATAACAGCCTGATCCAAGATCCCCCTTGGTATAGGGGGATCGAAGAAGGGGCTCCGAAGGTCGATACATATCCCTTAACTGTCATCGAGCGAGATCGCGCAAGATGACAGCGGACGGGACGAGGAAGACAGGAGCAGCCATAGCTGTCTGCCAGTGCTTGAATGTTCAAGCTTTAAGCAGCGCCGGCAAACTGTTTTGGACTTGGTAAAGGAGAAGATTTAAGGTCATTTTCTTTTATTATCCTATTTGGGAATTAAAATCACCAGATATTTATCTTGAGAAATTAATCGGGAGCGGGACTTTGAATGTGACTTTAAAACTTTAAAGAGGGTGGTGAAGAAATAGACAATTGATTCGGATATAATAGGCAGAGGAATGGACATGTGTTTGAGAAACCATTCATGAAGAGTTAACTGAAATTGATCGTATTTGGAAGAAGGAAAAGGAAAAGGAAATCTCGAACAATTTTATATGGAATTTTTCTTCCGTGTTAGATTATTATATTAGGTTTTGTTTGGAATTTGGAGAGATTGGACTTAACAGGATTTGAAGAGAGAGAGAGAGAGTGAACGGGAGGATTACAAGGAGAAGACGGACGGGGTCGAGCGAGTGGAGGAGTAATGGCGACGGTGGAAACGATATATGAAATATAAAATACAGTGGAGAGAGAGAAAGAAGAAGAGGGACTAATATAGGATTAATATTAACACGGGAAGAAGAGAGATAGAGGGATTGAGAAACGGGATTATAAAGAGAAAAGAGGAGAAAGAAGACAGCGACATTAAGACAGATAAATTAAGCGAAGAGGAATGACGAAGGAGATAGAGAGAGAGTAACAACGGCAGCGACGAAGGACGGCATTGATGATAGAGTAAAAACGTGACTATTATAAAAGGAATCTTAAATATATTGGAATGTTAACACTTGGTATGATTGGATATTAAGGTATAGTGTATGTGAGAAATTAACCGGAAGTGGGACTTTGAAGGTGACTTTAAAACTTTAAAGTGGGTGGTGAGGGTATTGTGTATGTGAAATTGGAGTTATCAGATAAATTGTTTTGTGTGGCATTGTGTGATATCATATATTGCATAGTAGTTAAGTATAAATCAAGTATAAATTAAGTATATATAAGTTTAAGGTGAAAATAGTAGGTGTATATTGAATAATTTATGATTAGAGATTAATTAAGTTTAGTTAAGGAAGTAATAGCTATTTTTTTAAATTCATTAATTTTTTTTTTTAATGAATACTAGAAAGACATCAAAAATGGCAAAGACATTGACTTCTGTAGGACAAAGGAAACTTTCATTAGAACCCATACAAAAATCAGAACAAAGTAAGGCAGAGCAATATCAACTGACGTTATTGGAAGAAATAAGAAATATAAAATTAGATATACGTCAGGAAATGAAAGATTTGAGAGGTGAAATAAAACAAGACTTTAAAAATGAACTGAAAGGAATCAAATTAGCGTTGGGAGGTCTTCAAGAAGATTTGAAGGTAACACAAAATCGGGTGGAAACATTGGAGTTGAAGACAAAAGAAGTAGAAGAAATGGCGGAGAATTTGGGAAGACAACAAGAGCGACTGCTTGACGAAAAAGCATTAATGGATTTGAAAACAAGAGAAAATTTTATAAAAATAAGAGGTTTGGTGGAGCAGAGAGAAGAAAATTTATATAGTAAATTGATTCCTCCTTTGGCTGAATATTTGAATATCTCCTTAGAAAAAATGGAATGGGAGATAGATAAAATATATAGGATTGAATCTAGAATAGCGAAAGAAAGAAAACTCCCAAGGGATGTGATGATTCAGTTGGTACGGAAAAAACGAGAGAAGAAATAATTCAGAAAAGTTTAGAAACAGATTTGATAATAGATAATATTAGAGTGGCGATCTATAAGGATGTACCATCAAGAATTTTGAGAAAAAGAAATGAATATAGATTTTTAACAAATTTTTTGAGACAGCAGAATATAACATACCGATGGGGAAAACTAGAAGGTCTTAGTTTTAGATATAAAGGAAAGCAATATAGAATTGAATCAGTACAAGAAGCTAAAATATTTATGAAAAGATATGGAAAAGAACATATAGACAGAAAGTACGAGATGAAGAAGAAACTAAAGATGACTATTCTGAAGATAAACAAGAAGTAGAACAAGAACAAGAAAGAGAAGAGGAAGAGGAAGCTATAGAGAATGAACCAAGAGAAGAGGGAAGTTTGGAGGTAGGGGAAGAATCTAATTGACATAAAGGAACAATACAGTATATACAGTACATATATAGAATATGTTTTTGAAACTTCTCTCTTGGAATATAAAAGGAATTGTAAATTCACAAAAAGAAGGAAGATTTTTCATGTAATTGAGAAAAAGAAATTAGATATAATTTGTTTACAAGAAATTCGTATACAACCAGAAAAGATTTATTTAATTAGAAATAGGAAATTGGGGAAGGATTATATATCTATATCAAAAGCAAAAAAAAAATGGAGTAGTAATGTATATAAATCCGAAGATTTGCTCTAAAGAAATATTTAAGGATGAAGCAGGTCATTATGTGGAGGTGGAAATTAATTGGCAAAATCAAAAAATATTAGTAATTGGAATATATGGCCCACACAAGAAACAAGGAAATTTTTATAAAGAACTTAATAAGAAAATTATGGATTTAGAATATAATCAATTTATTTTTATGGGGGATTGGAATGGAGTGATTGAACCAAAAATAGATAGAATGTCTAAGAAGAAAATAAAAGAAAATCAAGTGAAATTACCAGATTCATTTCAAAATATGATGGATAATTTGGATTTAATAGATGTGTGGAGATTTAAATTTGGCAGTACTAAAGAGTTTACATTTTACTCAGAACCTCATGCTTCGTTATCAAGAATTGATATGTTTTTGATATCAAATTCTTTAGCTTTAATGATTAATAAACAAGAAATATTACCGCGAAATTTATCAGATCATAATCCAATTCTTTTAATATTAAAATATAAAATGGAGGAAATATATCAATGGAAATTAAAAGAGAAATTATTATTAGAAAAAGATTTGGTTCAAAAGATTAGAGATCAAATAAAAATGTATTTTGAGGAAAATGTGAATAAAGGAGTTAATTTAGCGACAGTATGGGATGCTGCAAAAGCGGTGTTGAGGGGTTATTTTATACAATATAATGCATGGAAAAATAAAAAGAAAAGAGAGAAGTTTCAAAAAATGAATGATGATTTGAGGAGGAAAGAAGAAATTTTGAATAAGGATCCACGGAATTTACAAATACAAAGAGAAATAAAAATATTACGGAAGCAAATAGATGTATATTTAGAAATGGAGGTGAATGAGAAGCTATTATATATGAAACGGTATTATTTTGAATGGGCGAATAAAGCAGGCAAATGGTTATCATATAAAGTAAAAAAAAGAAAAGAAAAGACATTGATTACGAAATTGAGAAGTGGAGAGACGATATATACAGATGTACAGCAGATAAAGAAAATAGTGATGAATTATTATAAGACTTTATATAAAAGTCAAGAGATGAGAAAAGAAGCATTAGAAGAATATATATTACAACAAGATTTACCGATATTAACAGAGAAACAGAGAGAGAAATTAAATAAACCAATTACAATAACAGAGGTAATAACTGCAATTCAAGAAGCAAAAAAGGGAAAAGCACCGGGCCCAGATGGGTATATTAATCAATTTTATAAGATCTTCAAAGATGAACTTGCCCCTATTTTACAAACATTAATGAATGAAGGATTGAAAGGAAAGATTCCAGATTCATGGAAGGAAGCTAATATAACTTTAATTTATAAAGAAGGAAAAGATCCCTTAGATATTAAAAATTGCCGTCCAATTTCACTTTTAAATACGGATTATAAATTATTTACGTCTATTTTAGCTAATAGACTAAAAGTGGTATTAAAAGAAATAATATTAGAAGATCAAGCAGGATTTATTCCCGGGAGACAAATAAAAGATAACATACGGAATATAATAAATATTATAGAATTATGTGAAAGGTATCATCAAAAGAAATTAATGGGTTTTTTTTTTAGATATCGAGAAAGCTTTTGATACGGTGAGTTGGGAATTTTTGTTTAAAGTGTGTCAAAGGATGAGTATAGGGGTGGAATTTACTGATTGGATTAAAACTATATACTCTACACAATTCGCAAATGTATTAGTTAATGGTAGTAGTATTGGTAAATTTGAAATACAGAGAGGAATTCGTCAAGGATGTCCATTATCTCCGTTATTATTTTTGTTAGTTATTGATGTCTTAATAAGGAAAATTAGAAGTCATGAAGGAATTAAAGGAATTAGAGTACAAGATAAAGAATTTAAGATAAGAGCATTTGCTGATGATTTGATGATAACTTTAGAATATCGGAAAGGAGATACAGAAATATTGAAAAATATTTTGAATAATTTTGGGAAAAATTCAGGATTAAAAATTAATAAAGAAAAATCTATGATATTGACGAAAAATATGTAGAATCAGAGAAGGAAATAATAGTAAATAGTACTGGTTTTACATTAACATCAAAGGCAAAATATCTGGGAATAATTTTTACAAATAAGACTTCTGATCTCTTTAAAAATAATTATTTGAAGGTTTGGAAAAATATATCTAAGGACCTAAAGAATTGGAATAATTTAAATTTATCTTGGTTAGGGAGGATTGCCGTAGTTAAAACAACTGTACTTCCAAAATTGATATTTTTATTTCAGAATATACCAATTATTCAAAATGAGAAAGTTATTAAAGTTTGGCAAAAGGAGATATTAAAATTTGTCTGGGGGGAAAAAACCAAGGGTGAGAATGAAATTGTTAGAGGATGCGAAAGAAAGGGGTGGTTTATCCTTACCAAATTTATCTTTGTATTTTCATGCCTGTGGATTAAATTGGATTCAGAAATGGATTAAACTAGATGATGCGAAAATGCTAAAGTTAAAAGGAGAAGGGTTAGGTTCGGGTTGGCATTATTATTTATGGTTTAATAGAGTGAAAAATAATAAGGATTTTAATAAACATTATCTAAGATCTGCTTTAATAAAAGTATGGAGAAAATATTGTATGAGGGCTTGTATCAACACGCCGAAGTGGGTTTCGCCACATGAGGCTTATTATAAAAAAGAGAATATCTTATTTGATAAATGGATTATATATGAGGATATGATAAACATACAACGACAGCAAATTATAATTAAATCACAGGAAGAACTGTTGGAAACGGGAATAAAATGCCATTGGTTGCTGTATAATCAAATAAGAGGAATACTGAGGAAGGATATGAAAATTAATGGATATCAAAAGAAAGAAGAAGAATTAAATATGCTATTATATTCAGATAAACCAAAAACAATCTCTCTTATATACAAAATTTTATTAAAATGGTATACAGAAGATGAAACAGTTAAAATACCAATGGTGAAATGGGCTCAGAATTTCTCTCACCCTATTTCAATGGAACAATGGGAAAATTTTTGGAAGAAAGTAGTAAAAATAACAAAGTGTCAAGATATCAAGGAAAATTTGTATAAGATGTTTTAAGATGGTATCTTACTCCCCAAAATTAGCTAGGATGACAAGTGGATGTTCAAATAAATGTTGGAAGTGCAAAAAAGAGATAGGATCTTTCTATCATCTATGGTGGTCATGTAAAATAGTAAAACAATTTTGGAAGAAAATTCATAAGCAAATAGAAAAGATATTGGATATACGTTTTGTTATGAGGCCAGAGATTTATTTATTATCAATGTTAGAAAAAGATTTAGAGAAAAAGGTGAGAAGGCAATTATTTTATATGACAGCAGCAGCAAGAATGGTATTGGCATATAAATGGAAAGGAGAAATAATACCCACAATAGAGGATTGGGAAATGAAATTATATGGTTTAATACAAATGGATAAGTTGACATATATAGTGAATGGAGAAAATAAAGAGAAGTATGTAAAGCAATGGGATAAGTTATTTTATTATTTTAAAAACTTAGGATATGATAGTAATATGGTGATTATGGATTATTGAATAGAGAAGTTCTGGGATAAGGAGGAAAGCTAAAAGATATGATGACCGAATAAGTAAGTAAGTAATGAAATAATCTTCAATACCGAAGTCAGAAGTGTATGGAAAAGCTACTGAATAAGCGGTGGAATAAGTAATATGTGTTGAATGTTATTTGAATGTATATTCAAATATGTTGTTTTGTTTTAATTGTGTATTGTGTTAGTACGTTATATATTTGGTGTATGAGTATTAGTATGTAATTTGTGTTATACTTTTTTTAAGGAATAAAGTTTTAATAATTAGGAAAAAAAAAAAGTAACAATGGGATTCACAGGGAGCGGCATGTTGCTGATGTCCCCAACTGATACACTTTGTTATTGCCTCTTTCGAGAGTGTTATTTTTTCCAAATTTTGGTTGCTTCCCCCAGCTTGGCACTTTCCAGACATGCTGAGCTACCTGTCTTGCAAATTTTTCAATGCTGAGAATCTGTAATTAGTGAGGCAAAGTGCTTGCATACTGCCAGACTGGGGCAGTTGTCTTAAAACATGAACAGCTAACAACACGCGCTCTAATAACAAGTAAACTTTTGTCACCAATCTGCACCTTGCTTTTTTTCACCCCTCACTCTCCTGCACCAACATGCGTGCTATTCATTCACCCTTCAAGCTTTACGGACTGAATAAAGACCTAGGATGTGTTCATTTCATTTAAGAAGACTCAGTTTTACTGCAATGCTGAAGTATAGCAATAAGTGGCCACAAAAATGCGTGGATGAGCCAAGGGTGAAAAATTCACAATCATAAATATTTCCTTGTGCTGTTGAATGACGCATCTTCTTCCCACTCTGTTCAGCTCGAGAAGCATGGTCTGCAAAGATCAGAGGCACAGAGCACAAGCTTTGCATATATGGATCATGGGCCCCAAGTTTGATGTCTGCCAGTTCTGGTTTTTAATAACCACAGTTCTCCTCAATGCTCCTTCTTCTCCTCTAGAAGCCTCCTCCATGACAAAACATGAGTGCGTGTATACTGAGCCCATGGATGCGTGAATAACCATGAATACCACATAAATTCTGAGCAGTGTTCACCAGTAGATTCAACTGACGGAAAGGGAACCAAGTTAGTGCATAATTACAGTGGTCCCTCCACATTTGTGAGGGTTCAGAGTGTAGAAACCTCACAAAACTGGAAAAACCACAAATAACTCCCCCTGTCACCCCCCTCCCATTCCCCTCTGGGGCTTCCTTTTCCTCTTCCCAGTCTTCCCAGGGGAATAAAAAAAGACAAGCTACAAGGCTCACTGGTACTTTCCCCTCAGACAGAGAAGAAAGGATTTCTGGGGTTCTAGCTACTTCTGGTCACCACCTTGAGAAAGGAGAGCTAGGAGCAAAGAGAGCAGCTGGCCAATCAGCAGCCATTACATAGCAGAATGTGCAGTCACATAGCAAAGAGGACATGCCTCTAGCAGTGGGAGGGGGTCATGCTTACCCAAAAGGAAGAAAATTCCATTTTAAAAATAAGCCTTGCAAGCCTAGGGTGAAGAATGCAAGGGTTGGGAGGAGGAAAATGAGAGTGGGATGCAAGCAGTTGCCTCGCAAATAATCAGATTCATGAAGGTCAAACCCATGAACGTGGAGAGAGGACTGTAATGATTTCCAGGCTCTGATAGTGAGTGCCAATAACCAACAGATCAATTACAATCATACTTTAGTTAAAGCTTCTGACAGTCAGGGTGTCAGAATGCCCTTGCCATAGGTTGATCTGCTGGATATGTACTGAAATAGTGTACTGTAACCAAGATAAAAGTAGTTGCAGTAGAACTCCATTAAGCCTAATTGTAATGCTAAGTATCCAGTTTTGATTGATGATTGCAACAACGTATCTGTTCTAAGTCTGCCTGAGCTGTTAGAAAGTATAATTGGCTAATTGCTTTATTGTGTAGTGCTACAGTATATCCAGTTACGGTGAGGGGGGAGATCAGACCTGGGCAAAAATGAAAGTGTAGAGGCTTGTGTTTTGAAAACCTGGTGTTTCTCAGATAAGAGGCAGGAAATATGTGCTCAGTTCAAGGATGGCGAGAAGGGCAAACCAAACACGGGTCTGGGAACTATCTGAGAAGTGGTGTAATTTATGATGTTTTCCAATCACAGCTTTGTATGCCTAAATTTTGGAATTGTGGTTATAAAAGGTGTGAGCTCCATGTCTGCTTTAGTCTCAGCAACTTCAGAAGAAGTGTGCTATGTCGTCTGCATTTTCTACAAATGAAAAGTACTGTCTACCTTAGGGTGAAGTTTGCGGAGTGTGGATTATCCAGTGCATAACAGAGTGCCAATAACCAACTGATCAATTAAGGTTATACTTCAGTTAAAGCTTCTGACAGTGAGAGTCCTTTTCACAAAGGCTTTTATATCTACCTAGCTCCCTGTCTTTCCTCCTTGTCCTCTGTCTACATAGATTTTTTTAGCAGCATCAAGAGGATTGTGAAGGAAGGCTGGAGAAACACAGACCCTCGGTGCCTAGTTGCAGCAGCAATGAAGTTTAAGCTGGTAAATCCTTGTTGTTGTTATATTTTTATATCCTGCTTTTTTCCCCAAAAAAATGGGAATCAAAATGGCTCACAATTTTAGAATTATACAATTAAAAACATACAAAATGTAAATATTAAAATAGAACTAAACCTTTTCTTCTCCAGGTTAATATGCCCAGCAACCTCAGTAGCTACTCATAGGGCTTAATGGTTTCCAGACCTTTTCTCATTTTAGTCACCCTCCTCTGGACAAGTTCCAGCTTGGGTTCCAGCCAATATACATTTCAGTATTCTAGCTTTTTTCCAAGGGAGGCAGAAGACTTTTCAGGTCATCTGTCCAGTTGAATTATTGGCAGCTAGTATCTTTCCTGTCGAGGGTGCTGAATACATATTTAGCACCTTGGACAGTTCCTTGGATGAAACTTGGGCCATTTCTGCACTCGACTGTTATAGCGCTATCATTCCACTTTCAACATCCTATGGAACCCTGGAGTTTGCAGTTCAGGGCAATGGAATGATAGCGCTATAACAGTCAAGTGCGGAAATGGCCTTCAAGCAGGTTCCCTACCTTTGATGCTGTTGTGTGCCTTCAAGTAATAACTGATTTACAGAGGCTCTAAGGGAAACTTGTCACAGGGTTTTCTTGGCAAGATCTATTATTCAGAGGGAGTCTGCCACTACTGCCTTCCTCTGAGGCTGAGATAGTATAACCTACCCAAAGTCACCCAGTAGGTTTCCGTGTCTGAGTGGGGATTTGAACACAGGCCTCCTGGTGTCATAGTCCAACACTCATACTGCTGCACCGTGCTGGCTCGTTCGCCACCTCATTGGTGGTGAAGAATCAATGACCACTGACCTGCCTCATGATATGTAAGTGTCTTTGTTAAGGTGGATAAACAAACCACACCTTCACTGTATCCCCAGGTGGACACAGAGCTGGATTAAACCCCAACACAAAGTAGGCAGAGTAAATGGGAAAGTAAGAGAGTAAAAGAAAACACACTCACACAGTAATTTTGGCCAAAGGATCCATCCAAATTTTAAGCTTAACATCTTCACCGGCTAACTTGTGGGGGAACAGTGAATTTCCTAGGGTTTTCACAGGTGAGGAATACCCAGAGGTAGTTTGCTGTTGCATTGCCTTCCTCTGAGTCACAGTTTATAACACCTTGGCAATCTCCCATTCAAGTACCAACCAGGCCTGACTCTGCTTAGTTTCCAAGATCAGACAAAATCTGATGCCTTCAGGGTATTTAGGCTTAGGTGAGATGAAGCATAACTGAAATGATAACTAAATGATAACTAAAATGATAAAATGATGCATGATAACTAAAGCTAAAGAGGAATGACTGGGAAATCATAGTGGGTAGGGAAAGAGGAGGAATATCCACCTGAACCTTTGGGAGGCACAACTGAACCCTAGAAACTCCAGAAAGAAAAGTTTCACCAGTCACAGTGTTTTAGAAAGCTTTCCTGGGTGTATGAGTTCCTTGCCTATTCAACCCTTTTTGCTCCTATGTTTCCAGGTCATCCGAGTGGGCTTGTGGCAAGAGGGACATGCCGAGATGTGTCATCAGTTTAAAAATATATCCCTCTTAGCTTCAAGCGATTGATTCTGAGCATCTCTCTGCTTCCATGGTCAAGTATTGATTGTTCAAAGTTGGAACAGAACATTTGTACTCCCTAATGTGGTCCTTCACACTCATGGCACAAGGACAGGAACAGAGCTTGCAGAAGGTACACGGGTTTTTTTTAAATCTGTACCTTGCAAAATCCCTTGTTGCTATTTGTCTTGTTTCCCTTGTTTGTAATGTTAGAGGCTACGTTCCTTGGGACAGGGATCTTTATACTCTTTAAAATAGGGGTGGGAAACAGTGGAAGTGGGGAGGAGAAGACCATTTTTCCTTCTATCTTCCCCATAGGCTGCACTCCTCCAGTTTTCTCAAGAGTCCCTCTCAAAATAGCAACTGGAAGAGCTGCCATGTCATTTCTTGCCACAATTTTGAGAGGGAATCTGATAAAAACAGAGATATTTGGGGGTGATGGAGTTCTGGAAGTGGTCGAAGGTGCTTTCATGCATGGGGGGAGGTTCTGTGCATTTTTCAGCAAAAATATCACCCCAAAATAGCACCGTTAAAAAACACACACACAGAGATAAGATGCTGAGGGTTAAGGTAACTGGCAAGGAGTGCCGTACCTCCTCCTTGAGAATTCATGCTTCTTGGAAGACCAAGCAGACATACCACAGCTTCCTCCAGTTCAGCAAGAAGAGGAGCTGGAAGAAAGACCTCCCCATCCCGGAGAGAGGCAAAGGCTTTGGTGGCTGGCACAGACCCTCCTTCACTGATGCAGTCAAAGACTATGTGCACCAAGCTGTGAAACGCACTCCTTAAATACAGCCTGGAATGTGGGCATGGGCAGAGCTGGCTGTCCATATAAGCAGGGAGCTTCCTCCAGTTGGACTACTGGAAGTAAACTTTCATTTCACTTCTTGATGACCTCACTGCTATTGCAAATACTCAGCGGCAGAAGTAGGCTGCATCTTCTGCACAGAACGCACAGAAAAAGTTTGTTTCCTTTCTTTTCTGTGCAGAAAAATGCTGTTTTCTACACAAAAGAATCACTTGAGAATTTTGTACAGAATAAGCCTTGAACTGCAAAGATTCCCACCAGTCAAGGCCTTTTAGAATCATAGAATCTTAGAGTTGGAAGAGAACCCAAGGGCTATCCGCTCCAACAGCACTCTGCCATCCAGGAATACACCATCAAAGCCATCCAGCCTCCACATAAAAATCTCCAAAGAAGGAGACTGTACCACACTCCCAGGCAGCAGCGTATTCCACTGTCAAACTGCAATTACCATCAGAAAGTTCTTCCTAATGTTTAGGTGAAATCTCATTTCCTGAAATTTGAAGCCATCGCTCCATAGTGTCTTAGTCTCTGGGGCAGCAGAAACCAGATTTGCTCCATATGACATCCCTTCGGATATTTAAACATAGCTATCATGTTGCCTCTTGGAGAAGACAGCTGAAGCTGAAAGTTGTAGTTTGGAAGGCACAGAAGGATAAGAACCTTCTTCTGCTCCATGATCTGTTTTGGATTAACCTTACAAAACCTCCGTCTCTTATCCAAGCTGCAAACATTAGTGTCCCTGTCTTGTGGTGGCAGCCGGCCAAGCCTTCCCAGCTGAGTAATCAGGCTGATAGCAGGAGCTAGCAGACAAAGTCTATTTTCTGGTCAGTCTGGGTTCTTAACAGGTGTAGAGCAGCCAAGTCTGAATTTACCAGTAGTCCAGGGAGAGAATGTCCAAGAGCAGAATCCATAATCCAGGCCAAAGTCCAAGGAGCACAAGAAGAGAATGCAGGAGTCAGCGAGGCTGTTACCACTGATGGGCTCCAAAAGCTTTCTGCTATTCTGGCCTCTGGTTATATAGTCTCAGCATCCTCCCTAGCTGGGGCCTAATTAATAAGTCAATTGTTATCTCACTAGTAAACCCTGTCCCGGGATCTACAATTTTGATATTAAAATATGATTCAATGTGCCTGAGAAGTCACCCACATGGGCACGTAGGCAACAATGGTCAAAGGACCAAAAACCAGGTCAGGCCAGTAAAATCCCCAGTCACGTAGCCCCAGGAGACCTCAAGCTGTGTAAACCCACAATAAACAAAGGGTCCTTAGCCCCTGAGAAGTCAGCTTGTGGGGATTAGTGCGTCTACCCCAAGTTGAGCAAATATTCCATCAGGCGAGGACCATTTACATGAAGTCACACCACAAACTAACACAGTCGAAGATCCTGAGACTTTGGCAACACCTTGCAATCCCATCACGCAAAGGAAATTGCCATGGTGGAGCTTTGTTATCACTCCAACACCCATTGTTCTTCCTGGGAAAGGATTAGTCCTCCAGGTACTTTTTCCCCTACAAATAGTCCCAGTTTTTGAGTGGTTCTTTGGATCACTCCTGGGCACCCCAGCAGACCATTGCTCCATCTGTTGAGTGATCCCTTCAGCCCTCTCCGTGCCAAGTCCCACTTCTCCTCTGTCTTCTCAGACCCAGGACTTCAGGAAAAGGTGCAGTATTACCCCAACTGTACCCCTCCAATACTCCCCTATCCACTTTCTTCTCTTTTGCTTCTTAATAGCTCTTGGGTGCGTGTGTGCATGATTGCATTGGTGCATGAGACTTGCATTCAATAAAATCATTTATTGGACATTCTTGTTTGATTTTTGGCTTGGCCTAACCCCGTAAAAACTGGGTAAAAAGACCCTGCTAGGTTACCCTGCCTCTTGCATTGCTATAGCTTATGCTCTGGCTAGTTTCTATTCCCCATCATGTGGAGTACACTGAGGTGACCCCAGGGGACCCCAGAAATCAGGGTAACACTTTCTTATATAAATGCTGCCAGAATCCTGGGCTCTCCCTTTTCCATCTGCACTGGCTGCTTTAAGTATTGTTCCTCTCATGTCTCTAGGGTGTAACTGTTGGGAAGGATCCTGGGACAGAGGCATGACAGTCCCCTTAATGGTAATAATGCATAGTGCAGGGAAATGAAATTGTGCAGGGTCTTTTCTGTGGCAGCACCTCATTTATGGAATGGCGTCCCCTTGAATGCTTGATTCTCATCACCACTGATTTCTTTTAAGCACTGAGTTAGAACACGGCTTTTCATTAACACCTTTGGGGTACATTATTTCTGTCTTTTTCTCCTCTTCCTATACTTGGTGATCTATTTAGTTTGCTTTTATCCTATTTGAATTATTTTATTGCTTTTCACAGGAATTGTTTTAAATTGTTTTGAATTGTATGTTGCTCTGAGGAGCACGGGTGGGCAAAGTGAGGCTCTTGGGACCCCTATGTGTGGACCCTGAAGTCTCCCAGACTCTTCCCCCTCAAAGTCCCCAGATCTAACATTTTGAAAAAAATTGGGGACCAACTTCCTGGTGATTTCTCCCCCTACAACTGGCTCAAATGTTCCCAGACTGCAGTGGTTTGCTTACCCTAATCCTTCAAAACATACCCACAAAACTTCCAAGAAAACGGGGAAAAATTGCCCAAAATTAGCCAAAATGATGACCAGAAGTGTTGCCCGGCATACTTAAATGTGCCAGTGTGGCCCACCAGGTAGCTACAGGGCCTGTGCCCCCCAGTACAGCTGCCCACTCTAGGACAGAGAAAGGGTGAGACAGAAATATTTTAACAAATAAATAAATAAAATGGCAAAAGTTCACATTTCCCAAAGCTTTTTACCTAGATATTTAATTAAACCCCTACCAAAAGCACTGAGAGACATCAAGTGCACAGGCAGTAAGTGCTTCCTTCCTGCGGCTCATTTTGAGGAGGCTCTATGAAGGCAGGAGCCAATTATTTTTTAATCAAGAGCTGCTTGCATGTTGACATCCATGGTACTTAATTTCTGTCCCGCATATTAGGGCAGTTTGTCATGCTGAGCCCAGCCAGCTAAGTGTTCTTTTCTTGGCTTCATCGGCGGGGTGGTCCACATCTTTGATGACACTTGGATTTTAATACCTCTGAGCTCCTAATGATACTTGAAACTCTGGTACAAGCCCAGACAAATCTAGGAGGCGTCCTCCATTACAATACTCAAGAAGTGAGTTCAGGAGAGATGGCTGGAGCTAGGACAGGAGGTTGCTAGAAGTGGCCTCTGATATTAAGAAAGGGAACATAAACATACAGGAAGATATGAGTTGCCAGTTCCCAGAGCCTGGTCCTGAGTCTCCAGATTTCCTAGGTCATCTCCAGCTCGGAGACAGGGTTGCAAATTCTCCAGTTTTGGGGCCTCCCCTCCAGATAAGAGCTGTGGAGGTTTGGGCTATGTCCAAACCCACAGATCACCCAGAAGAGCAGCGGCTTGCTACAAGTGGCAAGAATTAATTGCTTGGTTGCTGCAACTGGCAAAGATTGAGCAGAGGGTCTCTCTCTTTACTTGGTTAGCTTCATTGTTCCGTTCCAGTTGGTGCAGTGCCAGGGCTCACCCTCTGCTCTGCTTTCAACTTCGGGACAGAAGCAAGTAGGCTCAATTAAATGCTCCTCAACCCACTGTTACCTCACTTACCTCACCCACATGCTATGTCCTGAGGATCATAATTATTTTACATCAAACATAGTGAGCCATTGAGATCTACTGTAAGGACACGTTGGCAGTAGAGCTATGGAAATAGATCAAAGGGTAGCCCTGTTTTCTGTCACGCATGCTAGGTGAATCTTGCAAATGGTTCACCCAGGCCATTTGAATGGATTTTCAGCAGTGATGGTGCTAACAGGAGACGAGAGGTCTCTGGGATCAAATTAACATTTCAAACAGCCAGGAATGTTACATTTTGGAGGCATGCATCCTTGGATGAGAAACTCATCTTGCAGGAAACTACAAGGATGCCTGGCTGTATTTTCTTTGAACTACAAAGCTGAGGTCCATCTTCATAAAAATGCAGCCATCTGGTCCCCAGGACATTTTTTTTTAGCTCTGTTCACCATTATAACTAGGACCCCTTTTTCTCTTCCATTTTGGAGGAGGCGTTCTCCCAGACTCACAACAGTGGTTCTGCCAGTGGAAAAGCCCCCCCTTAGCCTCCAGGGGTTGAGGCTGAGATGAGCTTTTCATTTGTCTTTTCCCAGCTGAAGACT
This sequence comes from Iguana delicatissima, assembly GCA_948472985.1. NCBI lineage: Eukaryota > Metazoa > Chordata > Lepidosauria > Squamata > Iguanidae > Iguana > Iguana delicatissima. The sequence goes on along the minus strand of CAOKZL010000344.1, from coordinate 489,687 downwards.
TCTGGATTGGTATAGTATTACCCCAAAACCCTCATGTCTGTCTTCCTCTTAATTTTCACCTCTTTCTAAATTTCTATAGTCTTGTATGCTTGCGGGAGTGAGTGTAGCTGAGTGATTGTATGGATTTTAACATCTATTTCAATAAAATACTTACATTTGAACAGTAAGCCTGATTCTCCTGTGATCCAACTCTGTAAAAGCTGGGCTAAAAGATCCTTAATTACCCTGCCCTCTTTGCATTGTTAAAGCAGTATTCATAACTAATTTTCCCCATAAGTGATAATTTTGACAGGCATTGGGAATCCCCCTAAGGGACCCCCAGCAAGCAGGGTAACACCACCTCCCTAAATAAATCAGAAGGAACACTCCTCTCTTTTTACCTTGCTCTGTGAACAGCCCCCCTTAGCTAAGATTTCTGTCTTCATTTCCAAACAGGGAAATATGTTCGCTCTGTGTTTGTTTGAACAATGAGCTGTCAGCCACAGTTGTGGGCACTATGCTTAATGACGTCAGCAGTGGCCATCTCGAAGTTTCAGATGCTGGCCCAGAAACTTCAGGGCCTGGGTTGATCCAGAACCAGAAACTCTAAGGAAGACAACCAAAATGGTAAAGGGCCTGAAACCATGAAGCCCTATGAGGAGCAGGTTAGAGATCTGGGGATATTTAACCTGGAGAAGAGAAGGTCAAAAGGTGACATGATAGCCTTGTTTAAATATTTGAAGGGACGTCATAGGGAAGATGGCACTGTTACCCTAAGAGATTGGGGACACTGGAGTCCACCTGCGATGCCAGCATCTCCTTTGAATTTGGGGAAATTATAGCTCAAAACAGGCCTGCAAGCGGAGAGTTAACATCAGGATCTTTTCACCTATGTATACCAGTACTAACTGTAGAGGGGACTCCACTGAATGTTAACAAAGTGTTTTATTTGAATTGAAAAACACACAAGAGATCAGACACTCTTAAGGGTCATACAAGACTATCAGAAAGTGAGGCAAGAAAGGTTGGATAGAGAGAAATTGGGGGTGGAAAGGGTGATGGTTACCAGTCCTGAAGAAGAGGTCACAGCAGACAGTGTCCCAAACTGCAGTCTGGGACATTACATACTACAAATGGCTGGGTCTGAAGCCAGGATTTCATAACCTATTTCTCACCCTGAAGGGATTCATTGTCAATGCCCTAGTAGCTTTCCCACAGAATTGCCAAAGGGGTACGGAATGGGCTGATAGCTTAATTCTAGAGTGACGAAACATTGATGGGACTCATGACAGTCTCTTAATCTTCGGTCAGGTATTGAGTATACAGAAGATCTCCATAGTATAAGACTGAGGGATGGTTTCTGATTGCTCACGCGTTTGAGCAGTTCATCTTTTACTGTATTCACAAATGCCAAGAGCCAGAAATGGTGAAGAGATTAACGCAAATCCATCAGTATTGGGTTTTCCTCATAATTCTATCTGAACTTGCATGTCTCTGAACATGTTTTCTGGCCCATGTTGTTACCCTGATTTCTGGGGTTCCTTGGGGGACGACTTAATGTGCTCCACGTGATAGGGACTGGAAGCTAGCCAGAACACGAGCAATAGCAATGCGAGAGGCAGGGTAACCTAGCAGGGTCTTTTTATCCAGTTTTTACGGAGTCAAGCCAAGCCAAAAACCAAATGAAGATGTCTAATAAATGATTTTATTGAATGAAAGTCTCATGCACCAACGCAATCACTCACACACTCACTCAAGAGCTATTAAGAAGCAAAAGAGAGGAAACTGGATAGGGGGAATATTGAAGGGGTTGTACCTGAGGTAATACCGCCCTTTTTCCTGAACTCCTTGATCCGGGAAAAACAGTGAAGAAGTAGAGCTCAGCACAGAGAGGGCTGAGGGGATTACTCGACTGATGGAGAAACGGTCTGCTGGGATGACTGGGAGCGATCCAAAGGAACTCTCAAAACTGGGACTATTTGTAAAGGAAAAGGTATCTGCAGGGCTAATCCTTTCCCGGGGAGAACAACGGGTGTTGCAACGGAAAAGAAGCTCCACAATGGCAACTCCTTTTGCATGATGAGATCACAAGGTGTTGCCAAAGTTTCAGGAACTTCAGTTGCATTGGGTTGTGGTGTGAATTTATGTAGATTGTCCTTGCCTGATAGGATTTTATTGCTATTGGTGCTCAGCTTGGGGAAAAGATGCTAATCCCCTCAAGTTGGCTCCTCAGTGGCTGAGGATCCTTTGTTTACTGTGGGTTTGCAGAGGTTGAGGTCTCCTGGGGCTACGTGACGGAGGATTTTACTGGCCTGACCTAATTTTCGATCGTTCAACCGTTGTGTTACCCTGTGAACTGGGGGGCCCGGGACGGGTGCCCAAATAACCAAACAACAACAAGCAAAGATGGGGAAATTAACTGGAGCGCTCACTTTAAGCTAACGAGAGGTAGGGTAACTTTGTGAGGATCTTGTTACCCTGTGTATACGGGGTCAGGTCACTCAAGCAGCACACCCAAAATATGAAAGTAACAGTGATTTTATTAAATACAGGCAAACAGTGTATGCAACACATTCACACAAGTAACTATGGAAATTTAAAGGTGTTAGCGGGATAGCAGGATTTTGAGAGGGGTTGTTGAAGTGAGAGATACTACACCTGTACAAAGCCCAGGGTAGATCAATGAAGAAGTCTGTAGATGCCCAGTCTCAGATGGAGACCAAAGGGAAAGCTCAGTGGACACAGCGGCAGCAAGGCGGAGTGGAAGTTCAGAGCGATCCAAGGAAGCTCTCAGAACTGGGAGGTTTTATAGGGAAAATATGACCGTGGGCTAGTCTGTACTTGGGAGAGAACAATGAGGTCTGGGCGAGAGGCAATGTCTCTGAAAGGTCAGAATTTAGCATGATTGAGTCAAGTCTGAATTGACAAAGGAATGGCCAGTATGCAGATGCAGCTTGCTTGGGCAGTTGGGCTCCTAGCTCGTTAGGGTGTCTGCTCGGGGCAGGGGCTCTTCGCGTTAGCGTGCATCCTTAATGAAGTGCTTGTCTCGGGACGTCTCCTAAAGCAAGATCTGGCTGAGTCTGGCTTGCCTAGGTGGAGAAAGGAATGTTTCAGCAATTAATAGCCATGCCTAGCTCCGTGCTTGTTCGGGGGCCTCACAAACACTTGGTTGAAGGTGGTAAAATGTGGCCGAATTGTGATATCAAGAATGATATCTAATATCTACCAAAGCCAGGCTAGTTCACAGTGATAACAGTTGCTGCCTACGTGCCCATCCGGGTGACCTCTCAGGCACATTGAATCATATTTTAAGATCAAAATTGTAGACCCTGGGACAGGGTTTACCAGTGAGGTAACAATGTGACCCCAGTCATGTTCTCCAGTCATTAATAAGTCCAATTTATGAAAATTGCATCTCTCATTGGAAAAGAAGATAATGCATATCAACGTGAGTGATTGTATGGAAAAGAGGAAGACCACACTACAGGTGGATTGAATCAGTCCAGGATGCCCCAGCTGCCCTGAATTTCCAAGACGTGAGCAGGGCAGAAGATGACTGGGGCTCTTGGAGCTCTCTCATTAAGAGGGCTGCCATAAATTGGTGGCCATTTCCCCACTAGACTGTTAAAATGCTCTTATTGCACTTTCAACATCCTCTGGAATCCTGGGGTTTGCAGTTTAGGGAGGGGCCTTTGAGGATGGCCTTTGAGGCCCCTCCGGAAACTGCAAACCCTAGGATTCCATAGGAGGTTGAAAGTGAAATAATAGCACTATAACAGTCTAGTGCAGAAATGGCCAAAGTCAAACAGCAAATAGCAACAAACCACAGAAACCACATACATAATAAGATAAGTCTTCTGTTCCTGTGCCTCCCCACACAGTCACACACTCACACACACAATTCAGGTATCCAGCGGAGAGGAGCATGGCCATTTCCACACTAGCCTGTTATAGCGCGATGATTCCACTTTCAACATCCTATGGAATCCTGAGGTTTGCGGTTTCGGGAGGGGCCCCAAGCCCCTCCCTAAACTGCAAACTCCAGGATACCAGAGGATGTTGAAAGTGGAATCATCGCGCTACAACAGGCTAGTGCGGAAATGGCCCATGAGATGCCAGTCTGTGGCTAATAACTTCCCCTGTTTAAAACTCCTGTTGAGAGTTCCTCCTTAACAATCATCACTTGAATACTTTCAAATATTAATAATTCCATTTGCAGGGAAAATGTACAATGAATGCCCTGAAAACTGATGAAGCCGGCTGTCTGAAAATCAATTTTCTGATACATGGAATGCTCGACAGGGTAGGATTTTTTTCCTGCTTACCTGCAGGGAGGTATTGATTCTTCCTGTTCGGTTTCTTTCTTTCCTTTTCCTTTTTTCTAATCCAGACATATGAGATAATGCATCCCCTGCTACAAGGGATGCTTTGATTATATTTATGACATGTAGAAGTCGGTTTTTAAAAGTCTGCTTTGCCTGTTGTCTCCCTGAGCCTCTTAGGTACCAGTAGCAGGGGGGAAATCAGACTTTTTCTTTTGTAGCCTTAGCCTACATCTCTGTCTCAATGCACCATGAGCTGGACTCAGAAACAGCAGAAGGCAGTATTTCAGGGACTTATATTAAATGGCTGCTTCAGACAGAGAAATCTGTAACACGTAGGTTAAACAAAAAGTACTCTTATCTGGGTTAATAGAGATCATTAGCTTAGCCCCAATGTGGATCCCTCCTGGGCTGCAACTCCCATCATCCTAAGTCAGCATGGGTGTTATAGTTCAACATGTCCAGAGGATGTGCTCCCACTGAAACTATGCATGTGTTTATTTATACAGTGTTATTTTTTCTATAAGGAGCTCTAGGTAGCATACATCTTCCCTTCTTCAGCATGTCATTGCCACCAACATCAATCCTGAAAAGTAGGTCAAGCTGATATAGAATGTAGACTAGGGCCATTTCTGCGTGGGGCAAGGGAATCGCCCCGTGCCGCTACTTACCGGACTTCTTGGCTCCGTGGTCTGGTCTGCGCTGCTTTGGAGCAGTGCGTGCTCATCTCTCCGCCCTGCTCCGGGGACGAAAATGGCAGCTTCCGGTTGGTCGAGGGTCTTGACCAACCGCTCCAGCTCGCCAGCCTAAAGCCCACCCCCAGCAGATCACAGGCCCGCACTGGTGCAAGCCTGCAAATCTGCACTGGAGAGCGGGCACGGAATGGCACACTCCATGCTTTTGAAAGACCTGTTTCAAGTGGTCTTTCAAAACCACGCTTGACCACCACTTGGGGTCATTCCGGAGCGGGCTGAGGTGCAGATCTACGTTAAGTAGGTCCGACCCAGTCCTCTTCCAGGTGCAGACGTCCTCCCTGGAGGACGCTCTGCACCGTTTCTATTAGTCTGTGCGGAAATGGCCTAGAACTTCTCAAAATTCAGTCAAGTACTCTAACCACTACACCAGTGGTTCCCAAACTTTGGTCCTCCAGCCATTTTGGACTTTAACTCCCAGGATTCCTGACTGTTAGCCAAGCTGGCTGGAGCTCCTGGGACTGGAAATCCAAAACACCTGGAGGAGCAAAGTTTGGGAACCAATGAACTACACTATAAAGACCCCAAATGGGCACAGTGTGTGAAGCTCCCAAAGTGATCCAAAGAAGCTGCCTGATACCCAAACAGACTGTTTGCATGTGTCACTGGGGACTGTATGTTCCCCCCACTAGCTGTTTTTCTGAGTCACAAACAAAAAAGGACATTTCCCACTACCAATAAAAAAGTGGACAACTATAGAAAGGACGGTGGCCATTTTGTTTTCCCTCTGCCCCCTCCGAGGGCTAAGCCAGAATTCCTAATGTGCCCAAAAGTGACCTCACACCTCTTCTAGTTTTGTTTTCTGGTTAATTTTGGATCAATTTGGAGGAGCCAGCTGTTTTAAAAGGCTCATGGTGGTGATAGCACATAATATGGAATAAGAAAATTGTGTTAAGAAATTGTTTTAAGTAGTCGAAAAATAATTAGCGCATGGAGAAGTGAAGCATGTCTTTTAGCAAATAAGGGTATGTAGCTGAGAAAAAGTGGATACTGCTTGTTAAAGGACAGCTTCTCCCAGCTATTAATAAGAAATAAGAGTTAGGCAAAGTGACCTTTGTACTCTTGGTACAATACAGTGATGAAAAACAAGATTTCAGGGCAGAGATAAGGCCAGGCAGTCTAAGATGCCACACAACCCTATCCTATCCTCCCCTTCGCCAGGTGACTTGAGGTTCAGTGCAAACTACTTCTGTGCTTTGAACTCAGTTTTCAGCAAGTAAGTTGAAGACAAAGGGGGAAGAGAACAGAGGTGAAGAAAGAAACTGGGACATTTTAAAAGCAGCTCAAAAACTGGGATGGCAGAGAATTAATTGGGATTGTTGCTGTCAAACTGAGCAGTTAAAGGGAATGTGGATCTTGTTTATTAATCCCAAATAGAGTAGACCCATTGAATTGTTACCATACCCAACCATCCCTCCTACAAGATACACAATTTTCGTAATATGAATTTATTAATGACCGGAGAACACGATCAGGGTCACGCTAACCTGTGTTTACGGTTATGCTGACCAGAGACATGTTTGGGGTCATGAAAGTTCAGATAGGATTATGCAAAAAAACCCAGCGCTGACAGATTTGTGCTAATCCTTTCACCACATTTGCATTTTTGAATACAATGAAAGATGAACTGTCCACACTGAGGAGCAAAAAGAGACCATCCCTCAATTTTACCCTATGGAGATCTTTCCTATACACCCTACCTGACCGAACATTAAGTGAGTGTCATGAGCCCCTTCGGTGTTTCGCCACTCCGGAGTTAAGCAATCAGACCATATCATGGCTTTGACAATGCAACCCTTCAGGGTGTGAAATCGGGCATAAAAACCTTATTTTCAAACCCAGAAAACTGTAGTAAGTCGTAAGGAGTACGTCCATACTGCTGTTATTCTGTGCTACCCTCGGACGCTATCTGAGCCCCTCTGCTGTGACCTTCTTCAGGACTGGAAACGACCACCCTTTCCACCCTCAATCTCTCTCTATCCAACCTTTCTTGCCCTACTTTCCAATAGCCTTGTATGGTTCTTAAGAGTGTCTGATTTCTTGTATGTTTGTCAATTCAAATAAAATACTTGTTTTAACTTTAACTGGAGTCCTCCCTACAGTTAGTACTAGTATACCTAGGTGAAGACATCCTGCTGTTTCCCTCCTCTTGCATGCCTCCCTTGAGCTATTCCCCCAAAATCTAAGGAGATGCTGGCCTTGCAGGTGGACCTCAACATTCTCCACCTCTTAGGGTAACAAAATGAAAACACTGAATGGTGAAGCAGCATATCAGTAGATCTCCTGGATCACTGAGTCTGTTCTCATAGAGACCAACAAGGCTGTCATCAGCCCCAAAGCTGCTCGCTTTCTAAGAAATATTTCTGAGATTCTCCAAAGACAAGGTAAGTGCTAGTTGCGGCAGAAGGCTGGCTGATTTTATTTCATTCTCTCTTCCCGCCCTCATATCCGAGTCTGGCAAGGAATAGTCATCCTTCAAAATGGCTGGCAAGAACAGAACAAAGGAATCTGCAACATTTACAACTGTTTAATCAAATCCAAAAATGCAATTAAAACATTACAGAGAACACTTCATTAAAACACAGTTAGTGACAAAACAAGAAGGAGAAGAAAAATTAATATGATCTAACCACGATGTCGGGTAGCCCTCCGTATTTTAGTTATGGGACATGTAGTAGGAGTTAAGTAGCTGCTTGCTTGTAATAAGGTATGAGAACGAGAGACCATTAGATAAACAAAGCTAGGAATGTAGTGATAAGCACTGCCAGGCTAAACCAGAACTCCAAGGTCTCTTGCGGGTGGGATGAGAAACTTTTTGCCTTTAATGTTTTGAATTTTGCTAATGGCCTCCAGTTCGCTCACTGAAGTCCTGTACTATGTATCACACTCCTAATAAATAGTGTGTTTGCACTGTTACATTTGTGTGTGTGAATTCAGTTCCTGACACACTCTATTCGGGATCCCAACCAAAGGAAACTGACTGAGGCAGATTCCTGAATGTAAAGAATAAAGCAGGGATGTAGCTATGAGAGGAAGCAAAATTGAGTGTACTGCCTCTCCTCAGGAATTCTGGCTCCCAATGAATTTTTTCTTCACTCCCCAACCTCTTGGCATTGCAGTAATCATAGAATCATAGAAATGTAGAGTTGGAAGAGACCACCAGGGCCATCCAGTCCAACCCCCTGCCATGCAGGAAAACCCTCAAAGCACTCCCGACAAGTGGCCATCCAGCCTCCGCTTAAAAGCCTCCAAAGAAGGAGACTCCACCACACTCTGTGGCAGCACATTCCACTGCCGGACAGCCCTGACTGTCAGGAAATTCCTCCTGAGGTTCAGGCGGAATCTCCCCTCCTGCAGCTTGCATCCATTGCTCCTTGTCCTGGTCTCAAGAGCAGGAGAAAACAAACCCACTCCCTCCTCTACATGACATCCCTTCAAATATTTAAACATGGCTATCATGTCCCCTCTAACCTTCTCTTCCGCAGACTAAACATACCCAGCTCTCTAAGTCTGTCCTCATAGGGCATGGCTTCCAGGCCTCTCACCATTTTGGTTGCCCTCCTCTGGACCTGCTCCAGCTTATCCATATCCTTCTTGAACTGTGGTGCCCAGAACTGGACGCAGTATTCAAGATGAGGTCTAATCAATGTAATGTAATGTAACATTTCAGTTGAGTGTTTAGGTAGCTTCAGCCTCCAAAGAAAAAAGAGCAAACAAAGGGACCCAGGCAAGGCAAACACACCAAATTATAAGAGTTCTAGGTGTGAAAAATTCCATCATCTCTCTCTCTCTCTGTGCAGTAGAAATTTGTGGACTGAAGGAAAAATTCATTTAGGGGACAGAGTTCTTATGGGGGGCAATTTTGCCTCCCTCCATAGCTACACCTCTGAAGTCAACCCTACCTCTTTGGGAACTGAAGAATGCAAAAGAAACCCTCTCCATGGAAAAACAGTGGAGGGTCAATTGTTATATATATGCACGGATGGTAAGAGAATAAAAAGCATTGGGAAGGGAGCTTGTCATGAGAGGGCAGAACCCAACCATCTGATTTCCTGGAAATTTGAGTTATCTTATTGAAACTTCATTTCCTCCTGAAGTCCCTGAATATTTCTGTCCATGTGGAACATCTAAATTCAATCCATGATTTGCCATTCCATGAGATACAGTACCAGTGATGTGCAAACCAAACATCACCAACTGCACATATGTTTTCTTGGGTCAGGAGTTCTTGTCCACTCTTGTGTCTACAGAGTTTCTGGATATTTCTTCCACACCAGAAGACTGGAGGTGGGAGATAACATATAAAATAATAAACATTTTCTTTCACAAGGTGTTCTAATACAAGGTCCCTTATGCTCATCTGCACACATAGAAAAGCACTGCTTCTCTTGTCTCTTTTATCTGCACCTCTTTCTTCATCATCATCCGTAGCTCTCAAAAGTAATGCAGACTTTCCCACAAGACTCTGCATAAATATCTTCATCAGTGTCAATGGCAGTGGATCCGTTGATCTACTGTGGTCCTTGGCTACACTTCAGCTACAATACTGTGTCCAGTTATGGGCACTGGAGTTTGAGACGGATACTGAAGAGCTGGATCACATTCAGAGCAAGATGGCCAAGCTCTGTGACAAAGAGCTTAGGGAGCAAGGCGCATTTAGTCTGGAGAAGAGAAGGCTAAGGTCCTTTTCACACGCCAGTCCTGTTGCGAAATGGCCTCAGGAGCATTGCGCAATTGCAAGGACCGTTGCACATGATGTCCTCTCAATCATGCGATGCTCCCAAGGCCATTAGGTCGCGATCACGCGTTATATCATTTTCAGCTCATTGCCAAAAATGATGTGCGATCGCGCATCCCTCCTGTGCCCCACACGCACTTACCTTGCGTGCAGAGGCTGCGCGGTACTTTCCAGTACCCAACTGCACTGCGGAAGGAAGGAAGGAAGGGGCGGAGCGCTCACACTTCCTTCCAGCCAGTGCCTCTTGCAAGAGGCTTCTCGCACGACGGCAGCAGCACCAGGTAAGGTGCAAAAAGTGCCAAAGAGGTGATATGACAGCCATCATTCAAAACCTGAAGGGACGTCATGTAGAAGATGGAGCAAATTTGTTTGCTGCTGCCCCAGAGATTAGGACATCTCTCAGGAATAATTTAGTTGTATATGGCAGGGGGTTGGACTAGATGTCCATTCTTACTCTAAGATCCCTCCTGCCTGGCCACTATTTCCATCGAGAGAAGTCATTGTGAAGAGGATGCTGTCCATTCTAAAGATAGAATTACCACCCTACCACCACAACCTTATGGTCTGAAGATTTGGGTGGATTTTGCACACCTGGAAGAGTCGGGCTTGGTGGGCAATGCTTCTGTTGTTCCAGGACAACATCAAGGAGTGCAATCAGGAGCTATATAAGCCTCAGCTGCCCCTGGCTCAGCCTCTTTCCCAGTGGATACTCGGCCCACCTATCAGCCCCAAGTTGTAGTCAAAGTCCATGCTGGTCTCTTCAGGGCATGGTAGGCATTTTTAATCATCGTGTACCTGATTGGCAAGACTAGAAAAAGGTGGAGAGGAATTTTTTGCCCACCTGAGCTGCTAGCCTGTAGAAATTGGGCTAATTGGGTGGGTGTGGTCTTTAAACCAAATTGGTCACATTGGCGGGATAGTAGGGACAGCGGGGGATGCTGGGGTTTCTGGTGCAGCTCCAGAGCACCTTTGGGATAAAAGGAGGTGCCTTAACTTACACTCTGGTTTGTGGATGGAGAGGAACCATCTCTTCAGGATTCTGCAGTCTTGTAGCTTGGGGAAGAGGCTAACCTGGGGGAATCTCACTGGTCAGCCAATGTTGGTTTGTTGGAACATAGGAAGGCAGCAGGGACTGGGCAGTAACCTATGTGCAGCTGGAGAGACGGAGAGGGAAGCCTCTCATCCCTGACTGATTTCTACACCTAGCAGGCCCCACTGCAGGTTTTTGGGGTAGGACTGCATGAGTTTACCCCATCACTGTTGCTCACCTCTTTATTTCTGGGTAGATATGCAAATCCAGGAAAGTCAGCATGATGTAATGATTTGAACACTGAACTACAACCCTAGAGACCAACGCTCATTCCCCTGTTCAGCCATGGACACCCACTGGCTGACCCCTGGATGCATCACACACCCTCAGCCCCAGAACGTCCCATAATAGGTTCACCTTAGGGCTGCCATAAGTCAGGAACAACCTGAAGGCATACAACAATGACAGTGCAAATCCAGAACCTGTGGATTCCAAGGCAGATTTTACCACCATGCCAATATAGTGACAGTTTGGGTCTCGAATCTAACGACATCACTTCAGTTTTCGTGAAAGCCAATGGGATTCTACATTGCATCGGTACAAATACAGTGTCTAGGTCAAGGGACGTAACAGTACCACTCTATTCTGCTTTGGTCAGAGCTCACCTGTAATAGTTCTGTGTACCACAGTTCAGGAAGGACATTGACAAGCTAGAATGTGTCCAGAGAAGGGTAACCAAAAAGGTAAAACACCTGAAAACTATGCCTTATGAGGAGCAGCTTAGGGCGCTGGGTATGTTTAGCATGGAGAAGAAAAGGTTAAGAGGTGACATGATAGCCATATTTAAATATTTGAAAAGCTGACACATGGAAGATGGCCAAGCTTGTTTTCTGTTGCTCCAACTACAGGTTCAAACTACAGGAAAAGAGATTCCACCTAATCTTTAGGAAGAACTTCCTAAGAGATGTCTGATAGTAGAGTCTGATGCTGCCCCAAGGGAGTGTGGTGGAGTCTCCTTCTTTGGAGGCTTTTAAACAGAGGCTGGATGGCCATCTGTTGGGAGTGCTTTGATGTGGGTTCCTGCAGGGCAGAATGGGGTTGGCCTGGATGGCCCTTGAGGTCTTTTCCATCTCTATGGTTCTGTGATTCTATGAGATAACCGCTTCTACCCAGAGGTTGGAATAATGTCCTGAATCCTATTCATTGGCCATTTCCTCACTAGCCTGTTATAGTGGTATGATTCCACTTGCAACATCCTATAGAATCCTGGGGTTTGCCGGCCAGCCCCTCCCGAAACAGCAAACCCCAGGATTCCATAGGAGGTTGCAAGTGGAATCATAGTGCTATAACAGGCTAGTGCAGAAATGGCCTTAGTCTCAAGTAGAGCACACTCTTTGAATCAGTGGGATTTGCCTATATGTTGACTCACCATTTAGCCATTGATTCAGTGGGTCTATTCTAGCTGGAACTAACCAACAGGATTCTTGACATTATATTACTTTTGGAATAATGATGGGAATGATGTTGGAGATAGGGGTGTTGGTGGTAGGAGTCCTGGTGGCGCAGTGGTTAAATGCCAGTACTGCAACCACAAGGTTGTGAGTTCGATCCTGCCAGGCTCCAAGGCTGACTCAGCTTTCCATCCTCTCGTAGGTTGGTAAAATGAGTACCCAGCTTGCTGGGGGCAATTAGCTAAAAAAAAACATTGTAAACCGCTTAGATAACACTTAGTTGATAGGCGGTATAGAAATAAATGCTATTGCTATTGGTACTTTTTGTTTTAAAAAATCTACTGTTTTCAAGAACAAATAAAACAACCATAAAAAGGAATTGTTATTGTATGCTTCAAATTGTTTCCAATTTATGGCAGCCCTAAGGCAAACCTATCATCATGGGGTTTTCTGGAGCTGAAAGTGTTTGACATGCCCAAGGTCACCAGTGGGTTTCCATGGCTGAGTGGGGAACCAACTCTTGATCACTAGAATTTTAGTCCAATGCTCAAACCACTATACCATACTGACTCTCATAAAAAGAAATACGTTAGCAACAGGGTTGCACAGTTGCAAGAAGCACATTCTAGTCAGGTGCTGTTACCCTGATTTCTGGGGTCCCTTGGGGGACACCTCAGTGTGCTCCACGTGATGGGGAGTGGAAACTAGCCAGAGCACAAGCAATAGCAATGCGAGAGGCAGGGTAACCTAGTGGGGCTTTTTTACCCAGTTTTTACAGAGTCAGGCCAAGCCAAAAAACAAACCAAAAATGTTCAATAAATGATTTTATTGAAGGAAAGTCTCATGCACCAACGCAATCACTCACACACTCACTCAAGACCTATTAAGAAGCAAAAGAGAGGAAACTGCATAGGGGAATATTGAAGGGGTGTAGCTGGGGTAATACTACACCTTGTCCTGAAGTCCTGGTTCCGGGAAGGCAGCGGAGAAGTGGGGCTCAGCACGGAGAGGGCTGAGGGGATCACTCAATGGATGGAAAAATAGTCTGCTGGGATGACTGGGAGTGATCCACAGAGCCGCTCAAAAACTGGGTCTATTTATGGGGGGAAAGGTACCTGGAGGGCTAATCCTTTCCCGGGGAGAACGGTAGGTGGAGGAGCTAGAACAAAGCTCCAATATGACAACGTCCTTTGCATGAGTGAATATGCCGGGGTTGTCAAAGCCTCGGCTGTACGCAAATCGCCCTCGCTTGATGGGCTGTTTGTCAGATGTGTTAATCCCATCAAGCCGGCTCCTCGGGGCTGAGGACCCTTTTTGTATTTTATGCTTTACATGTCTGGAGGTCTCCTGGGGCTACGTTATCATGGATTTACTGGCCTGACTGGGTTTTTCCTGTTTTCGGCCATTCAGCTGTGCCTGCTTACATGCTCGTTCGGGGGACCTCTCAAGCACATGGAGATATTTTTAATATTAAATTGTAGACCCCGGGATAGGGTTTATCTACCTCAGTAACAGTGCTATCTCTGTTGATTCAAAAGGAGTTCTTCCAAAATTGAATCCTTGATGATGAAGATGTTTTCTCTGATTTCTAACTCACCCTTCCTCATAAAAGCTCAGGGCAGCTAATCTATCTACATAAAAAGACACAGTTAAAGCCATAAATTACAAATATCAAAAATCACCCATTACACACATCTAAAATTACAAATATCTAAAATCACAACTTACACATATCTGCCAAAATACAATAAAAGGAGCTGCAAAGACAGATTAAACACTATCTTATTTTCTAAAAGCCTGTGCAAACAGAAGACTCAGAAAAACAAGTAGGTTGGTAAATGCTTTTTTTAAAAAAAAAATCTGTTTACAATAAAATTGCAGGGGAAGGAAGATTTATTTTTCTTTTAGTGCTTTTTCTTTTATTGGTTTTTAACAGAAACAGATTAAACATTGATTCCAGTTCATTCTTACCTCTGTGATATTACTTTCTCTTTCTGTCCTATTACCCTTCTCTCTTTTTTTCTCTCTTTCTGTGCCCCCTTTCCTAACTAGGGATGTTATTTCATCGACTATCTTGTCTTCACTTCCAAGGGCAATAATTTGCCCACCAATTAAGGCATAACAAGATCAAACAATCACACTGGGCATCTCTAAAGGACCACTTTATCAATGATTTAAATCTTAAACTTTCAGCTTTGATGATTTGCAGAGGATTCTTAGGAGAATTCTTTTTTAAAAAAACTTATGTATTGATTGATTTTAACACAATCAATCTAATTCCAATCAAAGTAATTTACATTTAGGAAAAGAAAAAGCAGAAGGAAGAAAAAGAAGAAAAGAGAAAGAAAAGGCTAAAATTAAACCAAAATTAAAATTCAATACTAAAACACTAAACTAAAACGCTGAGCACTACTGAAACACAAAAGGGTTCTGACTCCCAAACCCAAACTGTTATATAATAGATCCAAGTAAACAATCCTACTAGAATTGCTAGTAACCATAGCCACAAATTATGGCATCGTTAGATTTCTTATTACCCAAAAAGCCCATAAACAGTTTCCGATTTTTCAGAAAAATTTTCAATCAGTTTATCCTTTAAAACCTGGACTAGACTGGCAATTTGGCCTAATTTCCACCTTAACAATCCATTCTTCTGCCGTTGGTGCTTCAGTCTGTTTCCAGGTTGAGCAAATGATATCCTTGGCCATTTCCGCACGCGGCGAGGGAATCGCTCCCTGCCGCTACTCACCGGATCTTCTCTTGGTCTGGTCCGGTCTGGGGTGAGGAGGAGCAGTGCGTGGTCGTAGATCCGCACTGCTCCGGCGTCCAAATGGCAGCTTCTGGTTGGCCCTGGGTCTCAACCAACCGCTGAAGCTCACCAGCCTAAAGCCCATGTTACCCTGATTTCTGGGGTCCCATGAGGGACACCTCAATGTGCTCCAATTACTGAGGAATGGGAATTAGCAAGAGCACAAGCTAAGCAATGCAAGAGGCAGGGCAACCTAGCGAGATCTTGGACCCAGTGTTTACGGGGTCAGGCCGAGTCAATAATCAAGCAGAAGTAAATAATTGTTTTCCTTTATTTTGAAACACAGTCAAAACGTATGTGTGCAAACACTCGCCCAGACCTAGTGAAAGAAAGGTAGGAGTTGGATAGGGGGTTTTAAGAGGGATTTTTCAGGGGAAATACTACACCTGATCCTGAAGCCCAGGTAGACAGAAGAAATGTCTGTTGGAGAGGAGATTCTCAGCATGTGGAAACTGAGAGGAAGGCTTGTGTAACAGCAAGGCAGGATGGAAGTCAGAGTGATCCGAAGAAGCGCTCAAAATCAGGGGGCCTTATAGTGGAAAGTGTGCCCGTAGGCTTGTCCATTCCCAGGGAAAACAATGAGTTTCGGGCCGGAGACAAAGCCTCCGAAAGGTCAGTACTTTAGATGATTGAATTATGACAGTGTTGTCAATAGAGCAGACAGTATGCAAACGCAGAGTGCTTGACAGTTGGATATTCGGCTTGTCAAGCTGCCTGCTCGGGGCAGGGGATCCTTTGTACGCTGCATGCATACATAATGTGATCTTAAAAGGGTACTTGCCTGGAGGTCTCCTCAAGCTGCGTTCCAGCAATTGCTGGCCTGCCTGGATTTGTTTTGAATAGTGCAACTATTTTCGGCCATGCCCATGTACGTACTTCTCTGGGGGGCCTCGCAAGCATATGGAGAGGAATGGGTAGTGAAGGCCAAATTCTTGATATCAAATTATATCTAATATACCACAGGCCCGGACTAGAAACTACAGTAACACCTGCCTTCCGCAGATCACAGGCTTGCATTGGTGTAAGCCTGTGAATCTGCATCAGACAGCAGGCACGCAATGGCGCGCGCTGGCATTTTGAAAGACCTGAAAAATCAGGTCTTTCAAAAATACGATGGAGGATCACTTGGGGTCATTCCGGAGTGGACTGAGGTGCGGACCTACGGCAAGTAGTCCGGACCCAGTCCACTCACAGCACAGACGTCCTCAGTGGAGGACTCACTGCGTCGTTTTACTTACCCCGCATGGAAATGACCTTTGTTGCTGTTACCTATCAAAGAAGTAATCCATATTACTCAAGTGAGTTCTGACCACAGTAGAGGGTCCCAACGTGACCTCCATCCTCTTCAGTCACTTTTGGGCAACGCAATCAAGCAAAGCATGCCAACCAGCATTTTGGCTCAGCACCCACCTAGCCCTGAGCAAAGGAGAACTCTCCAGGGAAACTTCCCCCCTGCACATCCCATGACATAAAAGGAAAACATGCCTCAGGCTGGCCCCAAGGGTAATCTCCCTCCCAATCCCCTAAACCCCAGGACTAAGTCTGGAGTTTTCCCCCTCATCAAGTAGACACCTAGGGTTGCTCTCCATCAGTGCCCCTTCAGTCCTGCTGTACACACACATCTATCTGCCAGTGACTACCTATTAGTCTCTGAGCAAGGAGCAAAGTGTTGGTTATCACCATTAAAGCCCTATGTAGTTTAGGTCCCAGTTACCTATAGGACTGTCTTCTGAATAATCCACTCCATACACTCAAGTCTTCTGAGCTGTGGCTTATCTAGCTTCTATAGCACCTAGGGCGAGCATGGAAGTTGCATCCCTTAGGGGCTGCTTCTCCTACTGTCACTGCACCGGGCCAGGAACGACCCCAGCAGGGGTGGGAGAGAGGGCAGTGGTGGGCCAGGCCTGGGTGACAGAGTTGAGTTCATTTTTTTTTTTATTTTTTTTTGCACCCTGGTGTTGATGTCCAGGGCATATGATCCAGTTGCCTCACCCTAGATACGCATCTGCTTCTGGGTATCATTTACTTCAATCAGCCGAAACTAGGCTGAGAATTATTACCCAGAGGATGCTTTCTTTGCCCATCCCCAGACTGAGGAATGACCTGAGAGTCATCGCTTGAGTTTACTGTCTGCATTTTAAAAATCACAAAAGACCAGGGTTTTCCAGCAGGGCTACCCAGACGATTTTTAAATTATGACTTTTAAAGTAGATATTGATTATTTTCTATATCTATTGATTTTATATGCTCTTTTAACTCGTGTTATGTGTTTAATATTTGTTATTCCCTACCTCAGTCCGTGGGGAGAGGTAGACAAGAAATCATCACCATCATGCCCTGTGAGGGAACCACGAAGCCCTTTGAGGAGCAACTTAGGGAGCTGGGTATGTTTAGTCTGGAGAAGAGAAGGTGACATGGGAGCCATGTTTAAATATTTGAAAGGATGTCATGTTGAAGACGGGGCAAGCTTGTCTTCTGCTGCTCCAGGGCAATAATTGCAAACTACCTGAAAAGAGATTCCACCTAAACATTAGTAAGAACTTCCTGATAGTAAGACAGTGGAATACGCTGCTATCTGGGGGCATGATGGTGTCTCCTTCTTTGGAGGTTTTGAAACAGGTGTTCTAAACATGTGAAAGACATTTCCAGTTGCAGCTTCCAGGTTTGCTAGGGTTCTTTTGGGTCTGGGGTAGACTGGGGATATTTCAAGTAAATCTACCATCCCTGGAGGCCTTCAGGAGTGGCAGATTCACCTTTGGGACTGTTTAGAGGAGCATTTATATCCTAGATTTGGAAACATAGTGGCTTGGGGAGTGAAGGGCTTGAGGCGGGCCCCAAGAAAGAGTCATATGTGATCCATAAGCCACACTTTCCCATGGCTAGTTGTAGAACTTTGAACACATGTCTCTGGAATCATAGAATCACAGAACCTTAGAGCTGGAAGATGACACAAGGGCCAGTTAGTCCAGCCCCTGCTATGCAGGAAGACACAACTAAAGTACTTCCAGAAAGTGACCATCCAAACTCTGCTTAAAAACCTCCAAAGAGAGAGAGTCCACCACTCTCAGAGGCACACTGTTGCACTGTTGAACAGTTCTTACAGTGAAGAAGTTCTTCCTAACGTTTAGGAAGAATTCCTTTTCTTGTAATATGAAGCCATTGGCTCATGTTCTAGTCTCCATAGCAGCAAACAAACAAACAAACAAACAAATGAAACCATCTCATCTTCTACGTGACATCCCTTCAGATAGTTAAAGATTGTTATCATCTCACTTCTCAGCTAAACATACCCAGATCCCAAAGTTGTTCCTCACAAGGTTTGGTTTCCAAACCTTTTATCAGCCTCTCTTGTTTGGACATGTTGCAGCCTGTCTACATGCTTCCTGAATCATGATGCTCAGAACTGGACACGGTATTCCAGGCAAAGTCTGACCAAAGTAGTCTAGAGTGGCATTACTACTTCCCTTGATCTGGACATTATACTCCTGCTGATGCAGTCCAGAATTGAACTGGCTTTTTTGGCTGCTGCATCACATTGTTGACTCATGTTTAGTTTGTGGTCTAGTAAGACCTTTAGATCCTTTCACATAAGATGTCACCCATATATTTATGCCTTATTTCTTTTCCTGCCTTCATGTAGTCCCTTACATTTATCCCCGTCGATTTTTTTGGGGGGGGGGTGAGGGTGGAGTAGTTGGCCCAGCACTCTGGAGGATATCTGGAGATATCTACCATCTTGGTTCATTGTCCTTTTCAAAGCAGCCCTCATTGGTTACAGAAAGACTAGAACATGGAGTGATGGCTTCAAAGTGTAGGAGAAGAGATTCCACCTGAACGTTAGGAAGAACCTCCTGGACAGTGGAGTATGCTGCTGCATGGGAATACGATAGAGTCTCCTTCTTTGGAGGTTTTAAGCAGGGGCTGGATGGTAATCTGTTGGGCATGCTTTGATTGTGTCTTCTTGCATGGCAGAATGGGGTTGGACTGGATGGCCCTTGGGCCACCTCCATCTCTATGATTTTATGGCCTTTCTGTTATGCGTGCAGAGCTGGACCAGGCTCCACAATTCTACTGGAGGTGCCTGAACTCCGCTCATTGCCTCCTGTTGCCAGTTAGTGGAGCTTCATCCCTGTCTCTTCTTTCCATCTGACTGATTTATTTCATTAACTTATGAAATTACGCCTGACACTTTCCTCCCACAGTTGATCGTACATGATGTGTTTTTGGGGGAGGGGGGAGGAGATGGGAGTATGCACAGAAATTACTTGTCACACAACCCGAAGCTCAATGACTGTAATTTTCTTATCAACGCAAAATGTGCTCACCGCTTGTAATTCTGCCTTTGGATTCCTGCTTCTTCCCAGTTAGTAACAGGAAAACTTAGTGACAGTAGGATTCAGGCTCTCTTCCTTTTGCAGATGAAAAATGGAGAAGGAAGGAAGGTCAGTCTTTTGATTAGGTGGACAGAATTCAGGAACTTAGCAAAGGTGAGGCCCTTGGTCATGTTGTTTCAGGGGCTGCACCAAAGAGAATTTTGAAAGTACACCTTAACCAACCTTCTACTTTATTGTATGGTGGTGGCTGCTAGTTTCCTTGTGAACAAGACATTGAATCCATTCTGGGTTTTGTCTAAACTTTAAAACAGAGGTGGGCAACTGCATGGGGACAAGGACCAATCTGCCCCCTGGCTCCCCCGAAGGTCCTTACAGCAAGTCCAAATACTTGAATTTTCTTCTTCAGTCCCATTCAAAATCATGACAGGAAAAGGCATTGTGTCACTTCTCCTTCTCCTTCTCCTTCTTCCTCCTCTTCTGTTTCCGCTTCCACTTCCACTTCCTCTTCCTCCTCCCTTGGAAAAGATTTCCCTGGTGGTCCAATGACTGGTCCTTTCCGCACTTCACCTTTTTCCAGCACTGGGGTGCGGGGATCGCTCGAACAGCCTCCAACGAGAGGCTCTCGTGTCCGGGGTCCTTCGGCTCCACACGAGCTGCCTGCTTGCACGAGAGCCCTGCCTCTTCCTTCCGTAGTGCAGCCTGGGACCTTCCCAGGCTGTGCTGGGGCAGGAAGCACAACCAGCATGGCTCCGGAGGCTCCACACCCAGGTATGTGTGCACGGGTCCCAGGAGCAATGCGCAATCACGCACCATTTTCAGCTTCTAGCTGAAAATGAAAAGGCACGTGATTGGCCCCTGCTGGCCCCTGAAGCATTGCGTGATTGCGTGATTGTGCGGATTGCTCGTCACAATCGCGCAATGCTCCAGGCCCTCTTTCTCATGGAAAATGCCGTGTGAAAAGGGTCCCATGGGAAAGTTCTTGAAGTGGGTAAGGATAGACAATGTGAGGGCCATGTGGCTGGCATATTCTGGGTGTTGTACTGTGGGCCTTTGGTATCTGCTAGGGGTTGCTTCCAGGAATCTCCATAAATACCAAACTTCATGGATGCTCAAGTTCCATTATTTACAATGGTGTAGTAAAATGACATCCCTTATATAAAATGGCAAAACCAAAGTACATTCTGGATTATTTAAAAAAAATATTCAAATTGTGGTTGGTTGAATCCATGAATGCAGAATCCACAGATATGGAGGACCAACTATAGTGGGGGGAAAATAAGTTTCCCAGTCTCTGGCCTTAGTGGCAGGAGGGAAGAGGCGATGGATGAAGAAGAATGCTTTCCCTTCAGAGGGTCCCAGGTTCCATCTCTGACAACAAAGCAAACAGTGGTCGTCAATCTGGAAAGCTTGACGACCACTTGTTGTTGGGCTCCACCTCCTAGAAGCTCTCACAACCATGGCTAAGCCACAACTATTTGAGCACAATTATATAATTATAGGAGTGAGGTCAGCGTGTAATGCAGAGAGCTGCAATTTATGTCTGGGCCATAAAAGTTCCAAGGGTTGTGTGGCCTGTTTTGTTAGTCCTGAACTGTTGAAGAAAGATGTTCTGCTTAACCAAAAATTGGTTCCATTGAAGTCAGATACTTTTATGAAGAGGTTTCTTTTGTTAAATCCATAATTGCAGCGAGAACCTGCCTATTAACATTTGTACTATGCCAAGAAAACCACCTTCTTTAGCCTCTCCAAAAGACCTCAGTAGACCCAGCTGCCTCAAATCCAAGAGCCATCAGCAGGTGCATGCTTTTTCTACAAACTGTTTCTTTTTAAAATGTGTGGGAGCAGAGTAGAGAGAGATGAAATCCAGATTTGTGAACCCTTGTCCCTTTCTTTTCTCTCTGTCCACTATTTAAGCTGGGCCTTCCTTCCTTTTCCCATTGCTACCTTCATGCAGTCTTACTTTTTTATTTTCTCTTATTTCCAACTGTTGGAACATTCTGGCATTCTCTCTCCCCCCATCCCTTCTTCTAGGGCAAGTGGAGCTTAGCTAGCATAGAGTTTCTTTTTCTTTTGCATATCAAAGCCTTTTGCCTTCTCACCTAAAGCCTCAAGTTTTGCTCTTTGTGTTATTTAAATGCTTGGCTATGGTAACAAGGTGACCCAGGACAGACCCTGGGGTCATTGGCCTTACTTAAAAGACCACTCTTCTAAGACTTCTCTCTTTGCTATTTTGCTTCTACTTCCTTCCCTCTGAGCATGCTTCACCTCTCCACCAAGAATATGGTGAGTTAAGAATGAAGCTACTTTCTCACCTAATCTTTTTGTCAGCTAGTTAGGGTTTTGGTTCTCCAATGCATATGTAATTATAAAACTATCGGTAAACTTTTCCTAAGTTTGTAACCAGAAACTGCCTACCTTGCTTTGCTAAGTCAGTCTCAGTTCAGGGAAGCCACACAGAGATTGGGACATGCTTTTTCTGCTACTATATGAAAAGAAGGCTGATTCCTTTTAGCTTTCATAGAATTTCCTCCAAAGGGCTAACACCCTGGGAAATTGTAACTCCCAACACCGACTCCTTAGGAACAAAGGGTGGTGGATAGTATTGCAAGGCTCATTTGCATGTTTCATCAAAGAGGGCCAATGTGCTCCAAGGTTTAGTGTGAATTTTATGGGACCTATCCAAGGTCTTGAATCTTATATCTTCCCCCATAGGTTCAGAACTTGGGACAGTTCCTTTATCCAGGAAAGATTTGCCACTGCAATTGTATCAGAATCACTGGGCTCATGTAAGATTACACGACAACCAGCCAGCATTGCTGCCACCTGAGATCCAGGGTGGTGTAGTGGTTTAGTTGTTAAACTATGACTCTGGCGAATAGGGCTCACATCCCTTCTCAGTGTCATGCCCTGCTTCCAGAACATTGACTCAGAGTCTGAAACAGGGGACAGGCCAGGATCTGCTGTACAGGCAGAGCTTACAATGCCACAAACAGGCCAGGGGGCAGTGCCACCTCCAGCAGAGAATCCTACCCTTTCAGACACAGAAGATAACTTGCCCTTACCCGCCTTTACTGAGTGCAGACAACCAAGAGAGAGCCTACATCAATACTAGAGAATTTATAACCGACAACGATTACTCAGGCAACAGCTGTGTTAGGTGACTGACCTGTATAGCTGCCACCCAGAGCTTATCCGACTTCTCTGTCTGCCGGATGCCATGCTGAATTCTGTGCCTGACTCTGGATTACCCTGACTGACTTCAGATTCACTTGCCTTTGAATTCTGTTTGACTTTATTTTTGACCTTGTGCTTACTGAATAAAAGTATGTAATGAGCTGGTAGCTGCTTAGTTTGTTTTGTTTGAATTTTCAGCTGTGCTGCTGAGACTGAGATAGGACACTCAGCCCTCTAAACCCACTGGATGACCTTGGGCAATTCACATTCCCTTAGCCTCGGAGGAAGGCCATGGCAAACCTCCTCTGAACAAATCATGGCAAAGAACCTTGTGATAGGTTTGCCTTAGGGTCACTATAAGTCAGAAATGACTTGAAGGCACACAGCAACAAATTACGGACTATGCTCCTTCTTAAAGGATCACATTGAGACAATATTTCTGCCTAGTCTAAAAAAAAAATCTTGCAATGACCAATCAGAGAGAATAAAAGTGGGTCCAAAGGGAGAATGTACCAATTAGATGCTGCAGCCCTTTTTTAGAAATAAAACTTGGTCCTTTTATTATCATTGTTGTGTCATTTCCCACCACACCAGCTCACTCTGCTCTCTGCAAGGAGCAGAGCTGAATTCTTTTGAAATGAAAAAGAGACACATGAGAGAAACAGATGTCCAGCTTGTTCACATTCCACTTAGTCATCCCTCTCATGATGGGAATTGTTGGCTGTGTGAGATGGTCTTTCAACCTTGGTTTTGTTTGCTGCTTTAGGGAGAGAGGAGACATTCATTCATGGGAAGGGAAGGGAAAGTCATCCAGGTTGGCCAAATTGCAAAGTCAGGCTGATCCACATACTAGCTTGCAATGCAGATCCTTTTGGAAAACTTGCAACAGTGAGCTTGCAAGAGAGAGAAAAGCAATGCCACTCATAGAATTATAGACTATTAGAATTTCAGGGGGTCTCCTAGGCCATTGAATCCAGCCCACTGCTCAATGCAGGATCTGCAGCTAGGGCATCCCCAGTGGGGAGCTCTCTGGCCTTTTTGAAGATGCCTAGAGAAGGAGACCCCACCAGCTCTCTAGGCAATTGGTTCCTTTGCCGAACGGCTTTCTCTGTCAAGAAATTCCTCTAATGTTCAATTGAAATCTACCCTCCTGTAACTTCAGACTATTAGATCTGGTCTTACCCTCTGGAGCAGCAGAGAACAGGCCTGCCCCCTCCTCTTGGTGTATTTAAAGAGTGCCATCGTGTCACCCCTCAGTCTTCTCGTCACCAGGCTGAACAGGCCCAGCTCCTTCAACCTTTCCTCCCATGTTTTGTCCTCTGTACCTCTCATTATCCTTGTTGCCCTTCTCTGAACCTGCTCAAGCGTTCTCATTTGCTTCTTTCAATTAGGTGCTCAAAACTGAACACAGTACTCCTGATGATGCCTGAGTAGTGCAGAATATGAGAGAACTATTACTTTCCTCAAGTTGGAAACTATGGTGCAGGTTAAAATCACATTTGCCATCTTTGTTGCAGCATCACACTGCTGGCTCATCTCCAGCTTATGATCAACAATAATCCCTAGGTCCTTTTCACATACAGTACTGCTGAGCCATGTATCTCCCCAACCCTATAAGTGTGCATTTGGTTTTTGCGCCCTAAATGTAGAATTTTGCCTTTCTCTCTGTTGAATTTCATTCTGTTCTTTCTCAGCCCAGTTTTCTAGTTTGTCAAGGTCCTTTTGAATTCTCTTCCTATCTTTTGCTTTTCATTCTTGAACCTCAGCTTCTCCCTTCTCCTTCACATCTTTTTACATTCAATCTCCCAGCAAACCACATGTTTCTCTTTTTAAATTCATGTATTTATTTTCTCTCCCACATTTCTCCTAGCGTGGGACCCATAGCATCTTACATTTACACACAATGGCTGGGTCCCTGCATCACACTTGTGTAGCGTAGATCTCTATTCATGTAGTTAAGTGGTGGCTGTGTCGCATCTCCCTTCTGCTGAATACCGACACTGTGCAACCAATGTTGAATCTGTCAGCATGTCTGCTTATTGTCCCCTTGTACTACAAAGGATGCATAGTGGTTTCTCCCACAACCGTAGTGAAACAGGTGGGACACTGAAGGCACCAGTGAGGAGTCGCTCACCATTTGAGCATATTCAACTGCATGGCTAGAAGCTTATTAATTAGCCCCAACTAGAATGGACCCACTGAATCAGTTAAGCCAGTACATCAGTAAATCTATTTGATTCAATGGCTCAACTCAAAGGCCCTCCTTCCATTCCAGCTGCCACTGCCATGGCCTTGGGGGGAAGGAAAAAGAACCAATATCTGCTGGACCTAATCTCCTCCCACACTGCTGTCCCCTTTTCCTTTTGTCTCATGTCTTAATTAGATTGTAAGACTGAAGGCGGGGAACTGTTTTGTTGTTCTTTCACTTGTAAAGAGCCAGGTATGGTGATGACACTGAATACAGTACAGTTCCACACAATACAATACTCTGCTCAGGACTGAGGATAGGATACAGACCCACGTGAATTGGTTATACTTCTGGAATTACACTGATGCAAAAGGATCTTTGGAGGTCTTTAAAGAGAGATTGGATGGCCATTCTGCAGAGACTGTGTTAGCAGCCGTACACCTTCATACTTTGATATGGTTTAATGGGCAGAAAAATATTAACTGGCAGATGCGTTTAATTGGCACAAAATATAAATTATATCTACTTATGGCTGGAAAGGCCATGTGAAAGAAAGGGACACTGGCTGGGAGTAGGTCAGAGGTGATCTCCACGTGGCCAGGCCATAAGGATTAGCCAAGAAAGCCTGACTTAATGCTATCAGCTGCCCAATCTCAGAAAACAACATGGTGCCCAGGTGCAGAGGCAAGGACCCCTGCCATGTGCATTTCCTACCGAAGCCTAACCCAGAAACCCCACTCAACCAAGACATTGAAACAATCAATCCATTCTAGACCCCTTTAGTTTACTCTGCCAGAAAGCAATTAATTCACACCCTTTCAAGGGGGAAACAAAGTCTCCAGTTCTGAGCAACTAGCTTTGCAGTTCATCAGTTGCTGAAGGTCTCTCTGCCAGTTGGTTTCTCGGCTGTGTACTGCCTTTAGACACACAAGTCTAAGCCACATTGCAGCTTCTTCACTACTCTTCTGGACTGGCAATTATAACCTCAAACCCTCAGCCTCTCTATCCATAATTTTTCCTCCCTTGATCCTTCAATTAGCTCTTGTGTGAATAGTTGACTGTTTGTATCTTGTGTGCATGTATGAGTGAATTCCCCTCAATAAAACACATTTTTAGTTTACTTTTGAATCTCTGTCTGGTTCTTTTCCTGCATGAGCCTGTAAACATTGGTAGAAAAGTTCTCACTAAGCCCCCCCTCCCCGCATTAGCCTCCTGATTGTGAGCTAATTCATTCCCCATTTTTGCAAGGAGGTATTGACGTCTCAGGGTGGCCCTTGTGGCACCTACATTTTGGGGTAACAAGTGTTTTAGTTGTATATTCCTGCATGGGAGGTTGGACTAGATGGCCCTGGTGGTTACTTCCAACTCTTAAAAGGCTATGATTCTATGATGCTTTTAGAACTACGCTCATCCATTGTGCAAGAATCAAAACAGTGAATGGGAAATTACATACATGTATGACATTGACAGCACTCCAGCCATTCTTAAGACAGGGCATTGTATGCTCATTGGGGCAGGGACTTCTCCTTTTTTGCTTTTGCTCTTCAGCACCATGCATACGGACACTACTGTATCAATAATGGATGCAGACAATAACCTTTAAATGTCATGTTTCCAATTGTTAAAAGATCCTCCAGGCTCTGCATCTGACATCGCGGCCTCCAGCGATGCTTGATCTTCCCATGTAGTTAACAACAATCGTCGTAAACACATACGCGCTTTTTTCCCGGAGAGACACAGAAAAGCGTGTTTGTTTGTCCGTGATTTACATCCTGCCCACCTTGTCTACGTTTTAAAGATGCATCATTGTCCTATTTTTCCTCTCCCCAGCCCCATCCTATCACTTCATCTCATAAGTAGATTACGCACTAGGAAAACTAAAATGCATTCTTTGAAGGATTTGGGGTTTAAAAAAAAAAGATACGTGTATATAAATGGGGAAAGAGTAGAGATAATATTGAACTAATTTCTGTCAAGGGAAGATACAGTTTTCAGACAAATCCTCCCTGCTCAGCAAGAAGAGATAACAGCCTCTTTTCTAAGCATAATGATACCATGCCATATAGTGTGTTTGTTCTTTTCTCAATTATTTTAATTTCTGAAGGAGTTTAGCATTGTTAAATGGTGTCTGAATACCAGCATTGAAGTATGAAACAACCTTGACAGGAAGGAAAGGGATACAGAGGATGCAAAAACAAATCTTCCTTTCTCTGCACTGTTTAGCTTCTCATTTTTCAGATCTATATCTCTATAGCCCCAGACCTGGGCACCGGCTTCAGGAACCATAGGTCTGCAATGCCGATCAGGAAGCTAGAGTGGCAACTGGCCAGACATTGCAACTCAGAACATCACTGATTGGTCCTCGTTTGGTATTAAAGTACCTTCTCCTTCAGATGTTTGGGACAACAGGGAGAATTTCTGGACTCAAAGGCTTCAGACCCTACACTCCATGGTTTCAGGACAAGTGGATAATAGCCCCTAAAAAAATTCTGGAAACAGAGTGTCCTAAACAACCAGCTTGGATTGCAGCACACTTTCAACTTCAACAACTGGAGGAGGAAGAAGCTGCAACATTTTACTCGTCATATATTTTTCGGTTCTGTTTGTTAATCACTGCAAAAAAAAAAAAATCTATATATCTGTTATTGCTGTTGTTGTTGTGTGCCTTCAAGTTGTTTCTGACTTATGGACGGCCTGGGGCAAACCTATGACAGGGCTTTCTGGGGCTGAGAGTGTGTGACACAATCAAGTGGGTTTCCATGGTTAAGCAGGGATTTGAACCCTGTTCTCTAGGACTATAGCCCAACACTCAGAACACTACTCCATGCTGAGTCTCTGTATCTGCTTTCAAGTCGCCTGTCGGCTTATGGCAACCCCATGAATTTCATAGGGTTTTTCTTAGGCAAGGAATACTCAGAGGTGGTTTTGCCAGCTTCTTCCTCTGAAATACAGCCTCCCACACCAGGTATTTGTTGGTGGCCTCCCAGTCAATTACTCACCAGGGCTGCCCCTTCTTCACCTCTAAGATTGACAGGATCTGATGCCTCTATATATCTATGGCCATTTCTGCACTAGACTGTTACAGTGCTTTTATTCCACTTTCCACATCCTATAGAATCCTGGGGTTTGCAGTTTAAACTGCGCACTCAGAATTCCTTAGGATGTTGGGAATGGAATAATAGCATTATAACAGTCTAGCGCAGAAATGGCCTTTGACAGCAGCAATCCCAATTAATTCTCTCACTGGGGAAGGGAAATCTGTTTTAGGTTTTAATATGTACTTTAAAGGAGCCATATCCCAAGTGCTGAACCATATCCCAAAATAAATTCGGCATCTTTTTTAGCTTTTTCTTATAGTTCAGGCTAAAACCTGGCTATTCCCTGATGCACTGACAGGAGCCCCCAGAAACCACTGCTAGCTTGTCCTACAAACAGGAAACATTTTCAAACAGAGGGTAGCTCTCTGTAAAATAGGACTCATGGCCCCGTCATTATCTGTGACTTCATTCTGCCTTATGCACCATTCTTCCGAAATTCCACCTTGCGAGAAGGAGCCAGACAAGCCCTGAGTATAGCCAGCCGATCACAGTTCATGGAACGCTGGGCAGGGGGCTATAGGGGAAAGAATATAAAACCAGAGGCTGGTCCGTTGAACTGTTTGATAGGGCCAGGTAGAAATAGCGTTAGTGACGGACTGACTCTTGAGAAGATCAGGTGAGGAAGAAGAGGGGAAAACAGGCAGGGAGGACCCAAACAATTACTACCAAATCAGCCTGGCATCAATACCAGGAAAGGAGCAGATCATTAAACAGACAATCGGTAAGAAAGAAATTCCATGATCACTAAAAGTCAACATGGATTTCTCAAAAACAGACTAATCTGACCTCTCTCTCTTTTTTTCATAGAATCATAGAATCATAGAGTTGGAAGAGACCCCAGGGGCCACTGAGTCCAACCCCCTGATTCTACTGCTGGACAGCTCTGACCATCGGGAAGTTCTTCCTGAGGTTCAAGTGGAATCTCCTTTCCTGCAGCTTGAATCCATTGCTCCTTGTCCTGATCTCTGGAGCAGCAGAAAACCCTCCTCAACATGACATCCCTTCAAATATTTGAACATGGCTGTCATATCCCCTCTTAACCTTCTCTTCTGCAGACTAAACATATCCATCTCCCTAAGCCGTTCCTCATAGGGCCTTATGGCTTCCAGACTCTTCACCATTTTGTTCGCCCTCCTCTGGACACATTCCAACTTGTCAATATCCTTCTTGAATTGAGGTGCCCAGAACTGGACACAATTTTCCAAATGAGGCCTAACCAATGTTCAGTAGAGTGGTACCATTATCTCCCTCAATCTAGACACCATACTCCTATCAATGCAACCAAGAATCGTGTTGGCTTTCTTTGCTGCTGTATCACACTGCTGACTCATATTCAGCTTGTGATCTACCAAGACACCCTACATCCCTTTCACACATACTGCTATCCAGCCACGTGTCCCCCATCCTATATTTGTACATTCCATTTTTTCTGCCTAAGTGAAGGACCTTACATTTGTCTATGTTGAATTTTATTTTGTTAGCCTTGGCCCAGCTCTCCAATCTGTCCAGGTCATTTTGAAATTTGATCCTGTCCTCTGAGGTATTACCAACCCCTCCCAATTTGGTGTCATCTGCAAATTTGATCAGCATGTCCTCCACTCCTTCATCCAAGTCATTGATGAAGATGTCAAATAGCCCTGGGCCCAGGACAGAGTCCTGTGGCACCCCACTAGTCACTTACATCCAGGATGAAAAGCAGCCATTGGTGAGCAGCCTTTGGGAGCGATCAGTCAACCAGTTAACCAATCCACATAACAGTAGCCCTGTCTAACCCTCATTTTACTAGCTTCTTTGCAAGAATTTCATGGGGAACATCCTTGACATATAAGGCTACTCCTCCTCCTTTCGTGTTTGATCTATTTCTGTAAAATAGGTTATACCCCCTATTCCTACATTCCAATCATGAGATTCATCCCGCCAGGTTTCAGTGATGCCTATTAAATCATATTTATTCTGTTGTACTAAGAGTTGGAGTTCATCTTGCTTATTTCCCATGCTCTGAGCATTAGTGTAGAGACACTTGAGACCATGTGCCCTTCCCGGAAGTCCTGTACTAAAGTTACTTTTCCTCCCACTTTTGGTCTCTAGTTCTACTTGGCCTGCCCTATCTATACCATTTGGGCTATTTTTCGCAGCACTCTCTGAATCCTTGCCCTGAATAATACTGTCTCCCTCTCCAATCAAACTCATTTTAAAGACCTCCTGATCCGTTTTACAAGACTGTTAGCAAAAACGTTCCGGCCGATGGTTGTGAGGTGCAGGCCATCCCTTGCCACAAGACCATCTTCGTGGAAATGGAGGCCGTGATCCAAAAACCCAAATCGCTCCCAGCAGCACCATCTTTGGAGCCAGTTGTTGATCTCCACTAGTCTTCTTTCCCTTTGTGGCCCGTGTCCTTCTACAAGGACGAGAGACGAAATGACAACCTGTGCACGAAGGTCCTTGAGCTTCCTACCCATAAGCTCGTAATCCTTCGGTGAAAGCTGCACCTCGCTGTGTCATTGGTTCTGGCGTGAACCAAAAGGAGGGGGTTACGGTCAGTGGCCTTGACCAGTCTCGTTAGCCTTTCTGTTATGTCATTGATTCTGGCCCCAGGGAGACAGCACACCTCACAATTGATACTGTCCAGGTTGCAAATGGTTGGTTCTGTTCCTCTCAGCAGGGAGTCCCTAACCATTAGAACTCGTCTCCTCTGATGCTTGTCCAGGGTTACTCAAAGAGCAGATTCCGTCATGGCCACCTGAACCTTCTGTTCGTGCTGAGACTGTTGGCGCTGCTGCTGTTGGATTTCGTTCTGCTGGTGTTGGGGTTCCTGTTGCTGATGTTGGGTTTCCTCTTGGTGACATTGGATTATTGGATTATCTCTTCCTGCTGTTCCACTTCCTGCTGTTCCACTTTTATAGAGTTACAAGCTTGGTGGATGAAGGGAATGCTGTGGATGTAGTGTATCTTGATTTCAGTAAGGCCTTCCTGCAAACAAGGTAGTAAAATGTGGGCTAGATAATGCTACTTCATATGGATTTGTAATTGGCTGACTGACCAAAGACAAAGGATGTTCACCAGTGGCTTATCTTCACCCTGGAGAAAAGTGACTAGTGGGGTACCACAGGGTTCTGTCCTGGGCCCAGGGCTATTCAATATGTTTCTCAATTATTTGGATGAAGGAGTGGAGGGCATGCTCATTAAATTTGCAGATGACACCAAATTAGGAGGGATAGCTAACACCCCAGAGGACAGGATCAGAATTCAAAATGACTTTGACAGATTGGAGAGCTGGGCCAGAATTAACAAAATGAATTTTAACAGGGAGAAATGTCAGGTACTACACTTAGGAAGAAAGAATGAAATGCACAGATATAGGATGAGTGACACCTGGCTTGACCACAGTACATGTGAAGGGGATCTAGGGGTCTTAGTGGACCACAAGCTGAACATGAGTCAACTTTGTGATGCAGCAGCTAAAAAAGCCAATGCAATTCTGGGCTGCATCCATACGAATATAGTGTCGAGATCAAGAGAAGTAATAATACCTCTCTGTTCTGCTTTGATTAGACCTTACCTGGAATACTATATCGGGTTCTTGGCATCACAGTTCAAGAAGCATATTGATAAGCTAGAACATGTCTAGAGGAAAGCGACCAAAATGGTGAAGGGTCTGGAAGCCATGCCCTATGAAGAGCAGCTTAGGAGCTGGGCATGTTTAGCCTGATGAAAAGAAACATGATAGCCATGTTTAAATATTTGGAGGGATGTCATGTTGAAGATGGAGCAAGCTTGTTTTCTGCTGCTCCAGATATGAGGACATGGAGCAATGGATTTAAAGTATGTGTATGTGTGTCTGGATTCTTTTTTTTTCATCACAGAAATATTTTAATAGACATAATTTTGATTAAAAAAAACTAGCATAGAACTTTTACAGAAAATATAAAGTTATAAAAACAAATTAACTTTACATAATAAATACATTTTTGAATCAGCACAGGTGGTAACAGACTACAGTCGACTGGCCTAAAATAATTCTTCTTAAGAAATACTATTTTCTTCTCAGTCATAAAATCCTTTGCTTTATATTACATGAGAACATGTTAACTCTTTATTTTTGTATGAGAAGTGCAAGAACCTTTGCCCTCTGGTTCACGGCTAGGATCCTGTAGCAAAATGCTTGCTAAATGCTACTAACAGTTACCTATTTGAAAGATGGTACAGATAGTATGTGTCTGCAAAAGTTTAATGTTTATGATCAGAAGCTTTAAACTGGTCATGAAAAACCAAACTCCATGCATATTATGTACTGGTTATTAGAGAGTAGAATACTAAAACTGAACCTCCACAGTGGTCTTTTGTGTTGTCAGTGTCACTGGGGCCTTTTCCTAATGCTTTAAGCACCCTGGAAACTAAATTAGTGATCTGGGAAATTGGCAAAACTAAAGAGTGCTTTTCAATGGTTAGGACCTACAATCTATTTCAAGCAAAGACGACATCTCACAATTTAGGATATTCTAGAAAACATGCAAATGGCAACTTGGTACACAACCTGACAATCTTGATCCAAGTGGAAATGTCATTTCCCCACTATTGCGCTGTTCTTGAATCTACTCTGTACTAAGAGTTTTCACCAATTTCCACCAGCCTTAAAATGCCACTGTAGAACAATATATGTATTTTTGGTTTGTATGAACAGTTTTGCTTAATTTCTTGCCCCGCCAAAGAGATCAGCAGCAAAGTTGCTGAAACTATGGGAGTGGGAGCAGGACATGAAATCCAGCTTTACTCCAATAGCAGATGAAGCTACCAGACATTGCAGCATCCTGCTTAGCATCGTGTTCTGTCAGCGTAATGTTAATTATCTAATTATGAAGATTGTATCTGACTGTGGTAAACTGTAGCTTGAGAAAGCACACAATAAGAAGTAACAGCGATGTGTGAAAGAATCTCTGAGATTTAAATCTCCCAAGGGTTTAAATTGCCCCGATTGATCTCCAACTGAGAGCTTACCAGACTGTAGCAATCTTTTGAAAAGCTTTTAGAAACTTTTAGAAAGCTGTTGTTTGGGAGACACACAATAGGACATTGCAATTACATCCAAAACAATTATGTCCAAAAGAAACTTTATTTGATATTTAAATGTCCTGAAGATTTAAACTGTCATGATCAGTCCTGAGCTGACTTCTTACCAAATAGATTTGAAATTTTTCAGGTTGAAGCTTGTTTCTGGCACCGGCGGTGCGGCAGCGATTGCGGGGCTGCGGAACGCTCGCGGAACCGGCCAGCGACCTCCTGGCCTCGTCTCTCCTCTCTCGCTGTCTTTTCTTTATTCCTTTAATGAGCACTAGTTGCTAGCAGATATCTCCATCGAGCCCCTCTAACTTTTTGGGGAGAGTCTGTCCTGCCTCACCACACACATTTCCGCACTAGCCTGTTATAGCGCGATGATTCCACTTTCAACATCCTCTGGGATCCTTTTTTAGATTTTTTACCAGCTCCCTGTCACAACGCCATCTTGCCATCTTCCCGTGTCTGGATTTAAATGACAGCAAAAAGGAGATTTCACCTAAACATGAGGACATTAAGAACATTAAGAAGCATTTAATAGTGGAATATTCTGCCTTGGAGTACGGTGGAGTTTCCTTCTTTGGGGTTTTTTAAAGAGACAATGGATGTCCATTTGCCGGGGGTGCTTTGAGTAGGTATTCTTGCATGGCAGAAGGGGGTTGGACTCGATGACCCTTGTGGTCTCTTCCAACTCTAACAACAGCCTAAAGTGGATGCAGGTTCCACCTCACTGAGATAGAAATTACGAGCCCCATTTCCTGAAAGGTACTTTGTCCTCCTCTTTACGGCCTCATTTTGTGTCCCTTTGTATTAGCCTTCTCACAGAACCGATGATGAAGCCTAAGATGAGACCAAACAGCATTCTAATACAGTGCACTATTTTAAAACCAGATAATCCATTTACTCAGGATTTGGTCCAACTAAACTCCAGAATATGCAACACCCTCTTTTTTTTTTTTTAAATGAATCCGTCAAATCCACCACAAATGAAGCTCAAAACGCCTCTTTAATACACAAATAAAAGAACACATTTAATTCATCTCCTCTCTCTAAATACGTCGAAACACACACACACACACACACACACACACACACACACACAGAGATGTGCAAAAAATTAATTATAGAGCAAGCCTATCCATTTATATACTTGCTGCCACCCAGGCGTAATAATGCAGAAATATTATTTTAACATATTCATAAAAGCACAAAGCCATCAATTAATTTGCTTAACATGCCACCATCAACCTCAACAAATTAATGAAAACTTAAAGAATGCAAGGATTAAACTTTCACTTGGTTTCTCAATCGTTGTTCAGCACATTTTCTCTTTCTTTCTTTCTTTCTTTCTTTCTTTCTTTCTTTCTTTCTTTCTTTCTTTCTTTCCTTCCTTCCTTCCTTCCTTCCTTCCTTCTTTCTTTCCTTCTTTCAACACTTTAACAAATTTAATGTAGCCAAGATTCAACAATCAAGCTGCATGGTGAGTGTCTTCTTTCTTTCTTCTTTCTTTCTTTCTTTCTTTCTTTCTTTCTTTCTTTCTTTCTTTCTTTCTTTCTTAAAAATATTTATTGTTCTGTGTCTTCAAGTAATTTCCAACTTAAGGTGACTTTATCACAGAGTTCGCCTGGCAAGATTTGTTCAGAGGGGGTTGCTTTGCCTTCCTCTGAGGCTGAGAGATGTGACTTGACCAAAATCACACAGGGAGGTTCCATTCAAACCTGGATATCCCAGAGTCCTAGCCTAATGCTCAAGCCACCACTTCACAGCGGCTCTAAATTATCTACATCCTATCCTCTGTCAGAGAATCTCAAATAATAAATATAAATATTGCTACTGATTACTTAATATCTAATTAAATAAGAACAATAAATAATAATAACCATAATTTTAAGACTCTGAAATATGTATTAAAACATTTATCACTTAAAACCAGACCATTTAAAAGCAGCAAAAACTATCTACGACAATGCCAGACATACCACATCTGCAAATTAGCACTGTTGACTCCAGCCCTGAAGGCTCTATTAAAAAGCCATGTTTTCTTGGCATAGAATGATTCACTGTTGGCACCAGTCAGGCCAGGGGTGTGTGAGAATATTCCATAGCCAGGGTGCCACAGTGGAGAAGGCCCTGTTCCCATGCCCTCCCACAATGTATTGGCCCTTTGATGGGACAAAGAGAAGAGCCCCTTTCACAGAATCATTTCTCAGATGGGGATGTGACGAACCTTGGCGAGGGCATAGCAACAGAGCTGCCCTAGCAGCAAAGAGAATTAAAATTGATGGGTTGTTGACTGTCGAACCCAGGCTAGCCAGAGGGAAGTGCTAGGTGGGGGAGTGCCTAACAGAAAAATAGCTGAAACAGGGTTTTGAAGGGAGAGTTTAGAGCAGTGGTTCTCAACCTGTGGGTCCCCAGATGTTGTGACTTCAGCTCCCAGAAGCCCTGAGCATTGAGCATAGTGGCTGGGGCTTCTGGGAGCTGAAGTCCACGAACATCTGGGGACCCACAGGTGAGAACCACTGGTTTAGAGAGTTCCATCTGGGAGTCTGAACAGAGAGGAGAAAGATTGTACAAGAGAGTGAGAGAGTTGGGGAAGTGTTTGCTGGTTTAGAGCTACAAGTATTTTGCTGTTTGATAACATTTAATTGCCAACTTCCTTTTTCCTTGTCAGTTTGTTCAATAAAGATTTTATTAATTTTTTTAAAAAGAGCAGTCTCCATAAAGTGCATCTTTGATCTGCATCAGTTACACACGCTACCACCAGTGACACATTCATTGGGACAAACCTGAGAATGCTTTGCCCTATATCTACAAGGGTGTGGGTTTAGGGAAAGCAAAAGAATGATATAAGTGTGGAGAAGGAGCCAGGGGGTAGTAAAACTATGGAAGGGTGCTGCCTCTCCAAGAAGGGAAAATTTAAAGCAGACCTGATTTGTCATAGCTCTGGCTTGTCCCAGATCTCCATGTTTTGACAAGGGATTCTTGAACTGGCAGGAGGATGGATTAGATGAGATCCCTTGGGATCCCTTCCAACACTATGGTTCTATGATTCTTACTAGATGGTACCGGTTGAGTATCTCTCATCCAAAATGCTTGGGACCACAAGTGTTTCGTATTTCAGATCTTTTTCAGATATTGGAACACCTAAAGGCAGATTCACAGTTGAACTTTAAGGCAACAAAAATAATGACCGCAGATGATTTACATAACTTCAAAGTAGATGATGAAGACATTGCAATAGTTCAAGATTTTCCATACCTTGGCTCAGTCATAAATCAGAATGGAGGCTGGAGTCAAGAAACCAGAAAAAAGCTAGGACTTGGAAGGGCAGCTATGAAGAAACGAGACGAGATCCTCAAGCGAAAAGATATATCATTCAATACTAAAGTTTGGATGGTCCATGACATAGTATTTCCAATTTCTATGCATGGTTGTGGAAGCTGGACAGTGAAGGAAGCTGATAGGAGGAAAATCAAGTCATTCAAAATATGGTCCTGGAGAAGAGTTCTATGGATACCTTCAACTGCTGAAAAGACAGATGAATGGGTCCTAGAGCAAACTGAGCCTGAACTCTCCCTAGAAGTCAAGATGGCTAAACTGAGACTGTCATACTTTGGGTGTATCGTAAGACATGCGTCATTAGAAAGGACAATAATGCTTTGTAAAGTAGACGGCAGCCAGAAAAGAGGAAGACAATATTATGAGTGAATAGACTCAGTGGTGTAGTTTGGCATGAGTGGGGTGGAGGTGGGAACATGGGGACGTGGCTATGCTGTGCAATCGTGTGGCTACAGCACATGTGGGCATGGTTATGGCACACATGGGCATGGTTGCAGGACACAGGAGAGCAGATATGGCACATAGAGTAGGGCTATGGTGCATGGAGGAGGAGCTACGGCACACGTGGGTATGGCTACAACGTGTGGGGAGAAGCTACAGCATGTGTGGGCTTGGCTATGGCACAATGGGGAGAACGTACAGCATGTAGGGGCAAGGCTATGGCGTGCGGGGAGGCAGGCAAGGAGTGGCGGTACACCCCAAAAATGCCACCCAGGGTGCACCACCCCCCTCACCCACCTGTCCCTATGTGACTGAATAGACTCAATCAAAGAAATCACATCCCTGAGTCTGCAAAACCTGAGCCGGGCAGTTAAGGACAGGGAGACTTGGTGTTTTCTCATCCATAGGGTTGCCGTAAGTTGAAGTCAACTTGACAACAATCAGCTAAGTCTGTCTGTGTCTCACACAGACAGACAGACTTTTATATATTGGACATCAAGGAAAGTGGTTGTGATGAGTTCAAAAGCTGATCGTCCAGCACCACATTTCAAATGAGTTGATCTTCTTCCTGTCAGTTCTCTTCACTGTCCAACTTTCACATCCATGCATTGAAGGTGTTGGACTGTTCGATTCCCCGCTCAGCTATGAAACCCACAGGGTGACCTGGGAGACATTACAGACTCTCAGACCCAGAAAAAATCCCTGGTAGTTCTCTTTAGGGTCGCCATAAGTCAGAACCAACTGGAAGGCAAACAACAACAGAATAACAATGCTGTGGGTGAACCTGACTTTGGTGTTTAAAATATAGGTTTGCATGGTTGATACTGAAAGATATAGCAAGATATCTATGTGTGTATGAGGGTGCCTATATGTATATTGTTTTGGAAATAAAATGCAGTCCCTCCCTCTGGTGTATCGCTGGAGCCGAAGTGGACATTATCTGAGCCAAGCACTTGGCAGTGATTAGCATCCATGGTGTTTAATTGTGCATTGTTGTTTTGTTTTGTGTTTTAATCTCACTTTTCTTCTGCTTTCCATTCGCTCGCTGTTATCTGCTTGACGCGGTGCTTCGACTCCCACAAATGCTTCTGGGAGACAAGGGGTCTCTGTGTGGGTGCCCCCATGCCCATTCCTTCAGCTTCCTCTCCCCCATGAAGAATGATACCTAAAAACTGTGCGGAGTGGAGGAGAACGGGAAGGAATTGTGAAATACGGGTGCATAGATAACCATGCAGTAACCAATGAAAAACACACAGAAAGAGGTTGGGTTAACCAGCTAAAATTACTTTTAATGAACAATTGAGGCACAGACAAAGCTTAACATTTAAATACCAATATGCTAATGCAGCCCGCCTGGCTGCAGACAATATAATTGTTCCTCCCTTGTTTCTTTCAGATCACTGACAGGCTGTCTCTCCGTGGTCCTCAAGATACTGTACCCCACCCCATAGCTTGCTTCCTGATAAAGAAGAGGAAATTCTTTCAACCTTTTCCTGTAAGGAACAAAACCTTTGCAAACTCCAGTTTGAGGACTGGAATCTAGCCAGCCCCTTGTAACATACGTGTATCATTTGTGCAGCTACATAAGCCCTACTGCATCCAAAGAAGAAGCTCATGAGAAATAAAAGCCAGTTGTCTTAAAGCTGCTGCTACATTTTCCTTTTTCACTTTCCCCCCTTTCCTTCCTCCTTTTTCTGCAACAAGAGACTAACAGGACTACTTCTATGAAAAACACATAGGCCAAAGATACTGTTTTTGTTGTTGCTGCTGCTGCTGCTATTATTATTATCATTATTATTTTATTATTATTAACAGTCTTTCCTGGACAGAGATAACCTAGCCACTATAGTTCATGCACTGGCAACCTTCCAATTAGGCTACTGTAACGAAATCTATATGAGGCTGCCCTTGGAGACAACTTGGAAGCTGAAGCTGGAGCAGCGTGACTCCTGGCTGGAGTACAATATAGGCCCTTTCCGCACCAGGCAATTAGAACGGGGCAGTTAGTCCTCTCACTGAGGTCATCTGCACCTTGGAGCGCACTAGGAGAGGACTACTTACTGGAGATCCGCACCTCAGTCTGCTCCAAAACGACCTCAAGTGGTCCGGTCCGTCAGTGTGTTTTCTAAAGACAGCAAAAAAGAGGTCTTTATTTTCCTGGAAGGTACCATTGCGTTCCTGCTCCCTTGTGCAGATCTGCAGAGGGCGGGCTTTAGGCGTGGCGAGCTTCGGTGGTTAGTCGGGACCCACGACCAACTGGAAGCCGCCATTTTGGAAGCTGGAGCGGTGCAGATCTACAGACCTCGCACTGCTCCAATTCGCCCTGGACCAAGGAGGAGCCCTGTGGAAGGGCTTCAGGGACAGTCCGCGTTGCTTTGGACCCCAGAAGAAGTGGTAGGTAATGGCACGGAGTGATTCCCTCACCTCGTGCAGAAAGGGCCTATTAGACAGCATATTGTGCCAGTCTTAAAAGCATTCTACTGGCTGCCAATACATTTGCAGCCTGAATTCAAGGTGTTTGTCATGACATTTAAAGCCCTAAATGGCAGTGATGTATTTAAGTCTTTTACTTCCAGTCTCAAGTCAAGTCCCAACGCTCTACCTTCAAGTCTCAAGTCCTTGAAGATACTTTCAAGTCAAGCCTGGAAGCCAAATTTATACCCCAATCAAAATTCCAGAAATATTGGATAGAGTGAAGTAAATTCAGTTTTAACAATTTAAGCAGAGTTGGCTCTCTACGTTTGTAATTTTGCCATCCGCAGCTTTGGAAGTGGGGAATAGGATCCCATCTTACTCCCCATTCCTGAAGCTTCAAAAGCTTTAGAAGGAAGGATCCTTCTTTCTCAAGCCTGTTGCCCAACACATTTGCTGTTCCCCTCTGAGAAATGCACCTGGCACACTGGGGGCGAGCCTTGTTTTTGCTGTTAGGAAACGTTTTAGAAGGCTCTTCCAATATGCAGCAGGGACAGACAAGCCTGCCTCAAGCCCATTGCCTAACCTGTTTGCTGTTTCTCCCTGAGAAATGCGCCCACACTTTGGGCTTGGGACAGATTGTCCTCTGACTAGTAGGCAAAAAGTGATGGAAGCGTTGTCCTGAGTTGTAAGGCTTCCGGATGAATGCGTGACGTTATTGAACCGAGGGCAGCAAGTCAGTCACTAAAAATATGTAAGTCTCAAGTCCAGTTGAGTCAGTGCATCATTTATGGTCAAGTCGAGTCCGAGTTGAGTCACTAAAGTGACTTAAGTCTGACTTGAGTCTGAGTCTATTGACTCGAGTCTACATCACTGCTAAATGGTTTGGGATCTCAATACCTGAGGGAGTGCCACTCCCCATACATGCATACCCAAGGATTAAGATCTGATTGGGGGACACTCCTCTGTGTCCCACCAGTGAAGTCAATACATAGTTTTGGGACATGGGAAAGGGCCTTCTCAGCTTTGGAATCCCCAAATGTGGACTTCTCTCACCCCATTTAGACACCTTGTTTGTGACAACACTCATGTCATCCAGGTGCCAAATCAGAACTTGGCTGTTCATCAAAGCTTTTGGGCCTCATTAATTCATAATTCATTAATTCAAACTGAGATATATATATATATAGAAAATATATATATAGATATATATATATAGTGGTTTTTCAAGTTATTTTTCTTGTATGTTATATTTTAGAACTTCAGAAACAATCCAACAAGTAAATAAAGTTTTTCCAAAAGGATAAGATATTAGAAACTCATAAATTAGAAATTAAACAGGTTGCACTATGCAAGTAGTTCAAGTCATATCTATCTAAAAGAGGGAAACCTAAAAAAGCAGAAGAATTGGCCAGAGTTATATACAGTTATATACGGGTTTAAAAACTCTTACATTTTATAAATCTGTTTTTAACTCACTATATTGTTTAATATGTTTTTAGTTTATTTAAAATATCTTGCTGTTTTTAGCCTATTTAACCTGTTTTAATGCTATTTGTAAGTCACCCTGAGATCTCTCGATATAGCGTGGGGTGCAAATATTTTACTAAATAAATAAATAAATTATTATTATTATTATTATTTAAGACATTCCTCTATTGTTTCCCAGCCTGCAAGGGCTCTCGAGCTGATGGACAAATAACAATCATTGAAATGACACAAAGACAACAACTACAGCAAGAATAACAACAACAACAACAACATTTAAAAAGGATGTTGACAATCTGGAATGTGTCCTGAGAAGGCAGCGAAGATGATCAAAGACCTGGAAACTGAGTCTCATGAGGAACAATTGAGGGAGCTGGGAATGTTTAACTTGGAGAAGAGAAGACTGAGATGTAAAATGATAGCCATCCTTAAACACTGGAAGGGATGCCAGGTAGAAGGCAAAGCAAGCTTCTTTACTACTCCTTCAGACACTAGAACAAGAATCCAAGGATTCAAATGAGGAGAAAAGAGATTGTGCAAGAGCAGTTTGTCTGTATAGTAGACTGGCTCAGAACATGATAGACTTTCCTTTGAAGGTTTTCAGACAGAGGTTGGATGGCCACCTCTTGGGGTGGTTGAGCCGTAGAGCCCTGGTGGTGCAATTGTTAAATGCTGGTACTGCAGCCACAATGTTGTGAGTTCGATCCTGCTGGGCTCCAGGTTGACTCAGCCTTCCATCCTTCTGTAGGTTGGTAAAATGAGTACCCAGCTTGT
This sequence comes from Iguana delicatissima, assembly GCA_948472985.1. Classification (NCBI taxonomy): domain Eukaryota; kingdom Metazoa; phylum Chordata; class Lepidosauria; order Squamata; family Iguanidae; genus Iguana; species Iguana delicatissima. Next base: position 448,306 of record CAOKZL010000344.1, on the reverse strand, counting down.
TGAGGGCAATCAGCTAAAATACATTGTAAACCACTTAGAGAGTGCTTCGCACTGATAAGCAGTATAGAAATGTAACTGCTGTTGTTACATAGATTCTGCATGGCAGGGGACAGACCAGATGGCCCTTAGGTTGCTTTCTAAGTCTATGATTCAATGATGCTTCAGTACTGATGGTAGATCAGCATCCGCCAATGCACCTGAAGGCAGCAAATTAGTTCAGAGGACGAACAGGAGGCCTCATGGCACCCTTCTTTCTCATATGGAAGCTTAGTGACTTCTCCTAGTGGAGCAATGACCTCCATCTCCCTAATGCAGGGCTGTCAAACTCAATTTCATCTTGGGCCACATCAGCATCATGGTGGCCCTCAAAGGGCCAGTTGTATGTGCAGGACTATATAAATGTATCTACTCTTCCATCATATTAAATAATTGCCTCTGTATTTGATTATTACTGGTTTTAGAAATAACTAGCTATGAAACTAGAAGTCTTGGGAAAACAATGGCAAGCAGATATTCAAGCCTACAACTATTGTACAATTTACTGAAAAATGAGTTTTGAAAACAGAAAGTTATTTTTTTAATCATCAGACAAATATTACCTGTGCCTCTTTCTGCCCCCTCCCCCTGCCCTCGTGGCTCTTTCTGCCTCCCTGCTCCTGCAGCCAGCACTCGTGATCTACTTCTACTTCTGACTGCTCCTTTGTCCAACTCTTGTGAGCCACATGGAATGTTGCCATGGTAACCTCTGGCAATGCTCTGACAGTGAGACTTGGACAGAGGAGCAGTCAGAAGTAGAAGTAGATTGTGATTGCTGGCTTTTGGGCCCATCTTCAGAATACACACAGCCGGGGGCCCGCAATGTGGGGATCGGGCTTGCCGGGCAGGGGGAGTTCCACAGCTGCAGAAGAGATGCAAGGACCACATGAAATGGACTGGTGGCCCGGATTTGGCCCATGGGTCTTGTGTTTAACACATGTGCCCTCATGCCACAGCTCACCGTCTCACCACATCTGCCATTTTGAAACTCTAGTGAAGAACGCTATCAATTATGCTTTGCAGTAATGTCTAGTCCCTCCTTTGGATCCCAATTTCATTTTCCACATCAAAGCAGTAATGCTATCCCCCCCCCCACTTCTTTTTGTTTTACTGGGCAAAGAGCTTTGCTTCAAACATTTTGAAGGGAAGCACTGATAAAGCCCAGTTAGTCAGTGACAATGTTCTACTGGAGGAGTGACGAAGAACTTTGCTCAAGATCTGTCATCCTTTCTTCCTCTTGTGCTTCTGTTCAGCTGCCTCCTTTTTTTGCCTCCTGATAAGGCAAATTGAAATGCACACATTTCCAGGGATAGTTTTTCCCTCTGCCTTCCATTTAATTTTAAATAAAGGGCATGGAGGGGAAGGCAGATCTCTGGCCCCACTGCAATGAAAATATGTGACTCCCAGAAGCTCTGGTGAATATAAAAGTGAAAAAAAGCAGAGAGCTTCTAGTTCATGAATTTAAAAGCTGGGTTTGAGTTGCAAAATGTCCTACAGCTTGCGTTACCATGCCATAAACCTCCACTCCATGATATGGTATAATTGGCAATAAATATTATTTAATTGGCATAGAAAATATAAATTATATAGTTATGGCTGAACACCACATGGAGAAGGGGGTCTGGGTGGGAGTCTTGTGCTAAAGCAGATGACCTCAGCATGGCTAGGTCATAAGTTCATAAAGGTTAGCCAGGGAGCCCCAACATAACGGGTTCAAGCTAATCCCCTCAACTGCCCAAACTCAACTGCAAGAGGAAGCAACCAAAAGTTTGACAGCCTGTACCCTCTTCCCATGGAAATTCCCCTTTGACTCTTCACCTGTCCAGTCATTAAGGAACTATCACGACCTCCATCCAGTCATGTAGGGATGGGAGGGTGATGAAGGCAGTGCGCCCCAGCAGCAATTTTTGGAAGGCACCATGGGTCCTTGCTTGCCCTTCCCCACATTCCATAGCCTCACTCCCACTCCTCAGAGCCCTACCCCATCTATGATAGCTACATCCCCACACACTGTAGCCACGCCCCACATGCCATAGCCAAGCTCACGTGTAGTCACGCCCCTGCCCCTCCACCCACCCACCCCTCCATGCACCCCAAGCTCCACCACTGCCTCCACCAACGCTTTGTCACCTGAAGTTAAGACCTTCAGCCCATTTTGGGCCCCTTTGTTCATTCTACCAGTGAGCCATTAATACTCATTCCTTCAGGGCAGAAATGCAATATTTAAAACCTGGCTCCAAGTCCAGCAATCCATAGTACTTTGGATGCACGTTGGCATATTATGCTGCATGAGGGCCCCCAGACTCCTGTTCACTGTGCCACCCTCAGACCTTTAGTCACACTTTGCCTCAATCTTCTGCTTCTGAAATGGTAACTATCACCCAGTTCAACCCAAAATCTCCTCACTATCCAACTTTTCTCTCCTTTCCCTCTGCTAGCGTTGTATGAAACCGCTTGATTTCTTGTGTGTGTTTCTGGATTCCCCAATAAAAACATTCTTTTTCAACCTCCAAGTAGTGTCTTGCAGTTAGTATTGATATACACAGGTGAAAAGATCCCATAGCTACCCCTCCTCTCACAGGCCTCCTTTTTGAGCCATAATTCCCCACCTTTCCGCAGAGGCATTGGCATCATGGGTGGACTCCTGAGTCATCCACTTTTTGGGGTAACACTTGTTCCAGGGTATATCTTTGCTTGATGGAGTTTGCTGGTTGGCTCTGATCTTCAACAAAATTTAAAGGAAGAGAAAAGTAATGGAATATACAATTAGAAATATAGTTATAATGTTTTCAATAAGATGTTTTAAACAATTTCAATGTGATTGTTGGTTTAACTTATTTTTTTTACTTTTGCACTTTCAGAGGTTTTAATGGTATCAGTGTTAACTCCCAATTGTTAAACACCTTGAGGCCCATATGGGAAGAAAGGCAGGATAGAGATCAAATAAAATAAAAATTAGAAAGCTAATCACACAATTTTTGGTGTATAGATTCTAGTTTACCTACCTGTTCCAAAAAGACATACACTAACATTTTATTAGTAAAAGGCACAAGCCCGAATTAACATTACAGTTAACACTAAAAAGTTGTGGGTTAAGTCCTATTCTTAGTGTTAACTAGAATAGACCAATTGAGTGAATGAAATTTACTTACATGTTAATTGCTATTCAACAATTGGTTCAATGGATCGCTTCCAGCTGAGGCAAACTAATCAAGTCGAAGCCCGTATCTGTATACAACTGTACAAGACAAGAATACCCTGGTGGTTTCTATAATAGAAGGTTAGTGAATCCGCATTGAGTTTTAGGCCATTTCCACACTACAGCCCCATCCCGTCATGGGGACATGTTGAAGCTGGCCAGCAACACGTGCTATTGCATGGTGTCTTTGCAGTCTTGCTCCTGTTGCATCTCCAGCCATTACAACTGTGCACTATAGTATTCCTGGGGGACTGGTAATAGGCCCCTTTTGCACCATGATCGCATTAGCTAGGGCTATGTGGGAAGTCTGGAAGTGCGATTAAGTGCTTCCTTCCTCAGTGCAGCACTGGAAGAGGGTGGCTGCACTGGAGAAGGAAGGAGCATGTCTGAAACACTACTCTGGCAGCTAGCCAGGTGTGGAGGGGAGCATTCAGAACACCTTCCCATCCTGGTAATGGCACTGCCATGATGACTCTGGGACATCACGGGACCCAGGTATGGTGTGGAAAGGGCCTTAGTTTGAGCTCAACAGGGTCATAAATGATAGAACCATAGAGTTGGAAGGAATTTCAAGGGCCATGTAATCCAACCTCTCCCCAGTGCAGGACTCCACCACTAAAACACTGCTGATAGAGGGACATCCAACATCTACTTAAAACCTCCAAGAAGCAGAAGATTTCTTTAGTGAAGTTATAAGAACAAGAAAAGAGAGAAAGGATGGAAAAGTGACACTGCCAGGTAAAAATCATAGAATCCTAAATCTGGAAGGCATCCAAAGGGGTTCCATCTGGCCTTACTCCATGATGGTCCAGGAATCCACCACTGAAGTACCCCTGACACGTGCTTGTCCTATTTCTCATTGTAAGCTCCAGGGCACCACAAAAATCACACAATACAGCTCTAACTGGATTATACCACTTCAGATGTTAAACCATAACAGAGGCATCTGGTGGATCTGCTTCCATGGGTGTGTAACTGGAACAGCTTCAGTTCAATATGAAGCAGCTCTGAGAGGACTGGCCATAAAACCAGGAGTGCATAGTGACAGGTAAGGAGCCCCTGAGCCACAGTGCATAGCTGAGTGTAAGAAGAGGACTCAGTCCACTGAAGGTTCATAGAAGATTACGTCTATGAGATTTCACATAGAAAATGGAGCCAGCTTGTTTTCTGCTGCTCCAGAGACTAGAAAAAGAACTGATGGACTCAAATTACAAGAAAAGAGATTCCACCTAAAAATTAGGAAGAACTTATTGACTGTAAGAGCTGTTGGACAGTCAAATGCACTCTCTCTTTGGAGACGTTGGATGGGCATCTTTCAGGAGTGCCTTAATTGTGTATTCACACATGGCAGTGGGTTGGACTAGATGGCCTTTGTGGCCCTTTCCAACTCTAAGACTATATGAGTTTAAGATCTTGTTGTGATGAGTCTTTAAGTCAAGTCTGACTTATGGTGACTCTATCATAGGGTTTCCCTGGCAAGCTTTCTTCAGAGAAGGTTTATCACTGCCTTTCTCTAAGGTTTAGAGTGTGTGACCTACCTAAGGTCATTCAGCGGATTTCCGTGACTGAGTGGTGATTTGAACCTTGGTCTGCTGGAATCCTTGTCCAGTGTCATGCTTCCAGGACCTAGACATAGACTCTGACTCAGAGACTGAAACAGAAGAACCTGCTGAACAGGAGGAGACAGCACCACCCACCCTAGAGACAGAACAGGGGGCAGTGCAAGACCTAGCAGAGAGCCCTGCTCCTTTTGACAAGGAAGATTACCTACCAATACCCACCTTCGTTGAGCGTAGACACCAAAGGGAAAACCTATGTAGGTCTCAGCGAATTTATAACAGACAGCAGTTAATTAAGTTCCAGCTGCACTGATCTCTGAGCCTATAAAAGCTGAGCCATTCCCCTCCAGCACTTGTTGGTGATTAACTGACCATTTCTCCTGCCGTGTTTCTGACTGTTCTTCCTGCCATGCATCTCCCCATTTCTCCTGCCATGCCTCTAACCTGTGATTATATTGACTATCTTTGATTTATAGATATTGCTGGGACTGTTGTTTGCTTTATATTTGTGTAAGACTGTTTCCTTACCAGAGTAAAATAAGAAATCACTTTGTTGCAAGAACTGCTTGCTGTGTGCCTCTAATTCTTATCAGCTGCTCTACTAGCTCTGCCTCCAAGTCAACTCTGATGAATGGAGATCCCCTAATAGTGTTTTCTTAGCAAGATGTGTTCAGAGGTTTGCTACCACTGTCTTTGTCTGAGGCTGAGAGAATATGACTTGCCCACAGTCATACAGCAGGCTTCCACAGCTGAGTGAGGATTTGAACCCTTGTCTCCTGGCCAACAAGTGTTAACACTTAGAGCACTATAGTAACCTGGCTCTCTTTTACCATTATATTTGATATTGATGTAAATGCTGAGAGTGTTGAAAAACTTGCCCATAAGTCACTTCCATGATGAAGGACCTACTTAAATTCTTCCCTGGGGATTTGTTGCCTGTTCTAGGAGTGCCTCTTTGTCTCCATGGGTGAGTGAAGATTCAAACCCTGGTTCTCCTAACTTGCTCGTTCATCGCTTAAACCATTATAGCATACTGTCTCTTATGACCCATCAATGGTATTAAGAACCATCTTACAGCCCACAGAACTCAGAACAGTTGAATGCCGCCAACTTCAGCATGGAAGAGTGCCTTCTTGCAAGCTCATCCCCTTCCTTCTCCCTCCTCCTTAACTATCTACTTCCAAGCATCCAATCTGGGACAATTATGCCAATCAAAAAAGCATTCAGTTTCCCTCAACATGTGACCAAAGCCATCAGACAGACACATGATCTCAGAACTGGGTGAATGCATCGTGCTAGCAAAATACAGCCCTCTCTTCCCACTCCTATTGTGTTAACTTTGGACCCTAACTCATGACAGTAACAATTTTTTAAAATACCATCAGACACTGAAATAGACATACTTCCCAGTTGACAGAAGAATTATTTTTTTATTTCGTAAAGAATAGGTATGGGGGAGTTGGAAAAGACAAAGGGGTTTTAATCTATGTTTTTCTACAGTCTGGTGAACCACAGCAAAGACAGGAAAATAAGCCCTCTGAATCCATTGTTCAGAATACTATTGGTATCCTGCACCTGTTTAAGTTCCCTTATACATGTGGTTGCACTTTTTGAGTCATTGTGCAATGGACGTATTCATCCATTGACTGAATAAGCAGAGTTCTGCATGTCTAACCATTTTGTCTTCTTATTGTTAATTGTCATCAAATCAGCTTCGACTTACGGCAACCCTATGCCCAGATCTACCTGTTATCAACAGCCCTGTTCAGGTCTTGATGAAATCACTCCATCTACAATGCCCTTTCTTCCTTTCCTACTACCTTCCACCTTACCAAGCAATGGTTGCCTTTTCTAATGAATCGTAGAGTTGGAAGAGACCCCAAAGGCCATCCAGCCCAACCCTCTGTCATGCAAGAACTTACATCAAAGCACTCCCGACAGATAGCCATCCAGCCTCTGCTTAAAAACCTCCAAAGAAGGAGATGCCACCACACTCTGAGGCAGTGCATTCCACTGCCGGACAGCTCTGGCTGTCAGGAATTTCTTCCTGAGGTTTATGTGGAATCTCTTTTCCTGCAGTTTGAATCCACTGTTCCTTGTACTAGTCTCTGGAGCAGTAGAAAATAAGCCTATTCCCTCTTCGATACGACATCCTTTCAAATATTTAAACATGGTTCTCATGTCCCCTCTTAATCTTCTCTTCTGCAGAATAAACATCCCCAGCTCCCTAAGCTGCTCCTCATAGGGCTTCACGGCTTCCAGACCGTTTATCATTTTGGTTGCTATCCTCAGGACACGTTCCAGTTTGTCAATATCTTTCTTGAATTGAGGTGCCCAGAACTGGACACAGGATTCCAAATGAGGTCTAACCAAAGCAGAATAGAGTGGCACTGTTACTTCCCTTGATCTAGACACCATACTCCTGTTGATGCAACCAAGAATCACATTGGTTTTCTTGGCTGCTGCATCACACTGCTGACTCATGTTCAGCTTGTGATCTACCAAGACTCTTAGATCTCTTTCACATATACTGTTATTCAGCCATGTGTCCCCCATTCTATATTTGTGCATTCCATTTTTTCTGCCTAAGTGCAGAAAACATCCTGTTTTTTCATCATATGTCCAAAGGGCAACAGCCTCAGTTTGGTCATCCTGGTTTCTAGGAAGAGTTTTGGCTTGCTTTGTTCTAGGACCCATTCATTTGCCTTTTTAGCAGTTCAGGGTACTGTTGCAGGAGCCCAGATTATCTACAATCTGCGATTACCGCAGCCAGTCAATAAGCAAACACCACCCTGGCTACGTGATCAACATCCTAGCTACGTGATACATTGGCTCTCATGACCTTTTTACCCTTCTTAAACCTTTCTCCGTTCCTCTGACCTAAGCCCCCAGCTTCTACTTTATTTCTACTTTATTATTTCTAATTCATACCTATATCAGTACCTGTAGAACTCTTTTCTAGCACCACATTTCAAACGAATTTATTTTCTTCCTATCAGCTTTCTTCTCCATACAGCCTTCACAACCACACATAGAAATTGGAAATGCAATGATATGGACAATCCTGACCTTGCTATTCAGTGATATAGCTTTACTCTTGATTATCTCGTCCAGAGATCCTATCGTTGCTTCCAACTAGAACAGAGGTATTACATCAGACCTATGTGCTTTCTCACCATTCATCCACTGTCTAAATGGGTCTACACAAGCCAGGACTAAGCAACAGGATTCAGCCATGCAACTGCACATTCTTGGATGGTGCACAAAGTATTCATCAGTGCTTTTGTTGGACCACTTAATTCAGTGGGATTACAGAAATAACTCCCACACCTTCACCAGAGCAAGAAGCCGGAATATGGGCAGAGATATGATTGGTTGTGCAATGTCGGCATTCAGGAAAAGAGTGGTATCATCCAATCTTGCAAGCACAAGGTAGAATCTCAGCCTCTGGATACAATTAACTATTTTTGCTGATTCCATTAGAGGGGAAAAAAAATGTATAAAAGGTAGAACTTTTCTCCAGTCTTGCACTTGAAAAAGATTTGCTCTTTCTTCTTTTTTCTTCACCAGATAAGAGGGGAGAAAATCGAAACTGGAAAAAAATCCAATGAAGGCCAGTGAGAAAGAGAGACTAAGTCTCAAGATGTAGGAAATAATGCCCAATAGGTTTTGAACAATTAATTATCTTGTGGCCTTCTTTGGGGACAATGAATTAAAAACACCTACAGAGATTTCTGACAGTCCATTCCCAAACTTCATTAAGTGGCTAATTTTCAGTGAATCAAGCCCATCTTCCGCTTCTTAAGAGTTAGCCTCTCTTTCTCATTGTGAGATGAGAGCCCAGGTGGAATACTATGTAGGACTGAAGGAGTGGATTGATTGCTTTCATTATGGCTGCCTTGCTGACTTTTATGAAAGAGGACGTCATCTTACACATCACAAGAGACTGGAGCTGAAGTGCAATTTTCAAAGCTGGATGTACTTTGACCAGTGGGTTGAAGAGAAAGATCTTTGGCTAGAAAGTGGAGAACAGCCATAGCTATGGCTGGCCAGTCCAAAATCAGCTTTCTGCTTGAGTTGCAAATGGAGGTAGAGTTGAGGTACAGTCTCCAAAACCAACCCAGGAATTTTGCCCTATGAGAGGGGGAAAAGCCCTCTCAGGCAGCAGGTTGTACCTCAGGGAGTAAAAATGAAATTATAACAAGCTATATACCTAACAGTGATTGGACTCTGCACTCTCACTAGAAGTCAAAAGAACTAAACTGAGGCTATCGAACTAAACTGAGGCTATCGTAACTATGGACGTAGCATGACACAATGTGCCTCATTAGAAAGTACAATAATGTTCTCCAAAGCTGAAGGCAGTAGCCAAAAAGGAAGGCCGTGGAATCATAAAGTCCTAGAGTTATAAGAGACCACAAGAGCCATTCAGTTGAACCTTATTCTGTCATGCAGGGAAACACAAGAAAATTCCCTTCGACAGATGGCCATCCAGCCTCTGTTTAAAAACCTCCAAAGAGAAGACTCCACCACACTTCCAAGAAGAATATTCTCCTGTCAAACTGCTCTTTACTGTCCAGAAGTTCTTCCTAATGTTTAGATGGAATTTCTTTTCCTGTAGTTTGAATCCACTGCTCCATGTCCCAGTCCCTGGAGCAGCAGAAAACAAGCTTGCCCCATCTTCCATATGGCATCCTTTCAAATATCCACATTGCAGGTGAACAGACGGGGGGCGGGTTCAAAATAAGGACATTGCTCTCCAAATAAAATTGTATTCCCCAAATGATTTTCCCTCCCCCCCCCCTGCAATTTCTAGCACTGCAGATAGGGCAAAAGGTATTCACACCTAGAACTCTTCTGTTTGATGAGTTCATATTCCCTTGGTCACTTTGCCCATCTTTGGGTGCCTAAACTGTATCTCTAAATGCTCCTCTGAAGTTTCAAGTTAGTGCAATTCTAGAAATTTGGAGACTGGATGAACAATTAATTGGAGGAACAGAATTATTATGGGGAGAGACAATACCTTCATTTTCTGACCCTCCCCATAGCTACATTCCTGAAAACCTCCAATGCAGGCACATCTTCAACTTTTCTAGGTGGTCTTGCCTTCAGGAATTTCTTCCTAATGTCTTTTCTTCTAAGCTGATTTACATCATGTTGGGTCCTATCATCTCAAGCAGCAGAAAACCAGCTTATTCTAATTCTTTGTTAGATTTCTTCTGGAAGGAAGCAATGAGCAGTTTTGGTAATTTTTTTCCCTCTCTGAAAAAGTCCTCAAAAGGCTATGAAGCCTATTTGTAACTTGGGCTTATTCTGCACAAAATTCATATTTGGTTGTTTTGCATACAAAAAAAAAATACCTTTCTATACAGCGAGCAGCATTTTCTGTGCAGAAAATATTTCTGCATAGAAATCTTATTTCCTGCACAAATAATGTTGTTTCTTGTGTAGAAAAATATTGTTTTCTGAGACAAACAACCACATGCAAATGTTTCACAGAGTGAAACCAGAACTGCAAAGAGTCTCCTCAAGTCCTGGATTCTTCTTATCAGTGTTTCTTGGTCATTTTCAATTTTTTAAAAAATATTCTTTCTGTCCCTAATGCAAATTCATTGGGCCTTTGCTCACTACACTCTTATAGTGATATTATTCCACTTTCCATATCCTGTGGAATTCTGGGAGTTGTAGTTTCCTGAGGCCCAAGAGCTCTCTGGCTGAGAATTCTAAAGACCTCTCCCTAAACTGCAAACCCCAGGATTCCAGGAAGAGGTTGAAAGGAGAATAATAGCACCATAAAAGTCTAGTGCAGAAAGACTCATTGTTAGTCCCCATTAAAGTAGACTCGAGGAATTAATGGGATTTGTCTTGCGGGATTGACTCACCAGTCAAAAATTTAGTCAGTGAGTCTTTAGTGGGAATTAACGAATCCATCCTCAGTGACCAAATGTTCAACTCCTGCTTATCTCAGTACTGAAGTTTTCTTTCCCATCCCTTCTCATTTCCTACTTTGAGATATCTAGCTTCTAGATTGCTCCCCTTTCCCCTTGCCTAGCCAAAGAAGGGCAGATTAGGAAAGGACGCAACCGTGTCCGAGGCTTTGTTGGTAGAAAGCAAAGCCCTTCAGGATACCCCGATGTCTCTCCATGGGTGACATGCCCTGAGACTTATCAGGAACTGAAATTACAAAGCAGTTTTTTTATCTTTGTCCAACAGTCCCTGGGATGCTGTCGTGTATCTCTTCCTCTCCCCTGCGCTCTTTAATTTCTAATCCATTCCACTCAAAGGCGTTTGGCTTGTCACGAAAACCGCAAAGTTTATCAGCATCGGCCCCCCTGGGAAACAGGAAGGAGCCTCACAGCTCAAGTTGACCTCTTCTCTTCCGACACTGAGGCTGCTGCTGCTGCTGCGATGACAGGGGGAGAATTAAATTCCAACCATTTCAGCAGGCTGTCAACACTCACAGCCGTCCCTGATCTCTACTCTGATAAATAAGGAATCCAGGCCCTCAAAGGTTTGCAGTATCCTCAGAAGAGGGAGAGAGAAACACAGAGAGAGACCTGCTGATGTACAAAGCTGATAAGACTGTGCTAATCCTTGAAACGGACACCCTTCTCAGACTGTGCGGAACTGAAAACAACAAAGGGAAATTTTCAAGAGCATTCCATGAGTAGAAATGTGAAATTTATCAGGTATTTAGAAGAAATAAGCCAAGCTCTCCTACGCTGTACTTTCATAGTGTAGATTCACATTTCTCTCCCCCTCCTGCTCCTCCTCTTCTTCCTTTCTTCTTCCTTTTCATCTTTCTCCTCCTCTTCCTCTTCTTTCTGCTCCTTTTCCTCTTCTGCATCCTTTCTTCTTTCTCCTCCTCCACCCCTCCTCCTTTTCCTCTTGCCTTGCTCCATCTTCTTCTTCTTCCTCCTCCTCCTCCCTCCCTCCTCCTCCTCCTGATCTTTTTCTTCTTCCCTTCTTCCTCTTCGTCCTTCCCCCTCTTCCTTTTTCTTTCTCCTCATCTGCTGCTCCTCCTCCTCCCCCTCCCTCCTGTCTTGCTGCTCCCTCTTCATCCCCCTCCTTTCCCTCTTCCTTGCTCATTCTTCTTCTTTCTCTCCCTTCTCTCCTTCTTCTCCTCCTTCTCCTCCTGTCCCACTCCATCTTCTTCTTCCTCTTTCTCCTCCCCTCTTCTGTTCCTCCTCCCCTTCCTCCTACCTCATTCCATTTTCTTCTTCTTTCTCCTCATTCTTCCTCCTCCTCTTCTTCTTCCTCCTTCACCTCTCCTCTTTTTCTTCCTCCTCCCCTTCTTCTTCTTGTCATCCCCCCAACTCCTTCTTCTTCATCCTCCTCCTCATCCTCCTGCTACCTTGCTCCATCTTCTTCTTCTTCCCTCCTCCTCCTCCTCCTCCTCCTCCCTCACTCCATCTTCTTCCTCTTCCTCCTCCTCTTCCTCCTTTTTTCTCATCTCTCTCCTCCTCTCCCTCTTCTTCCTCTCATCCTCCTCTCCTGCTCCTCGTTCTTTCTCCTTCCCTCCCCACTTCTCTCTTCTTTCTCCTCTTCTTCTTCCTCCTTCACTTCTCTTCATTTTAGTTTCTCCTCACCCTCTTCTCTTCCTCCTTTTTTTCTCCTCCTCCTCCTCCTCCATTCCTCCTTATTCCTTTCTTCCCCTCTCTGTCATGGGCTTCCAAGACCTAGGCTCAGACTCCAAGTCTGAGGCAGCAGAACCTGCTCTGAGCCCTGGCACAGAGACTGCTCCAACAGAACCTGCAGAACAGACAGTACCACCGCCCACCCCAGGGACAGAAGTGTCAGCCCCAGCAGGGAGTCCTGCTCACTCTGACACAGAGAATGATGTACCTGTACCTACCTTCACCCAGAATAGACACCAAAAGGGTCTCCTGAATCGCTCCCAGCGAATTTAGGCCAAGCACCAATTAATCAGGCACCAGCTGCGCAGACCCTGGAGCCTACAAGAACTGAGCCTTTCCCCTCTAGCCTTGGTCAGCAATCAACGGACCATTTCTCCCATGCATGCTCCTGTTTGCTTCTCTTGCCTGTGTTTCTGCCTTTGACTTGTGTTTGTTTCTGCCTGCCTCTAATTTATGGACATTGTTGGGATCCTTACTGCTTTGTGTTTGCAAAGCTGTTTTCTTTCTTCAGTAAACTGACCACTTAAGTTACTGCTGAGTTCCTGATCTGTGTTTGTTATCAGCTTCTCCTGGCTGCCAGCCCAGACCAAGCTTAGTCACTCTCCTTCTTTCCTCTTCCTCCTCCTCTCACTCCCTCTTTCTTCTCCTCCTTCTTTTTAAATCTATTTAATAACTTCCCTTAACCCCCAAAGTGGAGCTCAAATTGGCCTACAAATTAAAATGCAATACAAGGTCATCTTTAAAATGGAATTAAACTACCAGCAGCATGTCAGGCTGAAGGATGAATCCATGAGTACCACCTAACTATGAACCTGTATCTTCAAGGGGCGTTGTAGTCCCATCCAGCATAGCCTGAATCCCACTTCCCTCATCTGCCTTTTGACTAACCAGCAGCACCTCTGTCTTGTCAGGATTAAGCTTCAAATTGTTTGACCTCATCCAAACTACCATTACCACCAGAGGCTGATTTAGAAGCAAAATGGTTTGATCTAAAGGAAATATGGTGCTAGGGGTCACCAACGTATTGATGGCACTGTCACCTGAATTCTTCCCAGAATGGAGACTCTGAGCAGGGTTCGTGCCCAGTGTGTCAAACCAATTAGCCACACTAAGGTCATTTCCGCACTACACCATTATAGTGCTATTATTCCACTTTCAACATCCTGTGGAATTCTGGGGTTTGTAGTTTCCTGAGGCCAAAGAGCTCTCTGGCTGAGAATTCTAAAGCCCCCTCCCTAAACTGCAAACCACGGGATTCCATAGGATATTGAAAGTGGAATAATAGCCCTATAACAGTCTAGTGCGGAAATGACCTTAGTTTCTAAGAAGAGAACTGCTGACTGTGCTCCTTTCCGACATGTTACTCACAAAGGTGGGCTGCTTTGGAGAGGGTTTTTGCTTTCGAAGAGACTTCTAGAGAAACCAAGTCAGCAAACTGTCTCACAAGCAAAGAAGCGGAAGTCAATGTGTCCCACAGATGGTAAATCTGAAGGCTTTTCAAGAAAGGAACAAAAGGCAAGGCGCTGGAATGAAAAGGGAGAAAATGTGGAACATTCATGCAAGCTACATGAAAATGCAAACAAGCCCATCAGATAAAGACACTTTTCTCTATGCAGCCAGGAGAACATTCCACAGTCCCCTGCTTTATATAAAACAATCATTTCTTTTATATCTTTTATTTAAAAAAAGGCTTGCAATGCAGGAAGTATTTTTGTTATTGTGTGTCTTCAAGTCATTTCCAACTTACAGTGACCCTAAGCTGGACTGGCGTGGTATTGAGATTTGATCATTGGGCTATGAACCCTAGAGGACCAGAGTTCGATTCCCTGTTCAGCCATGGAAACCCACTGGGTGACCTTGGCTGCATTACACACTCTCAGCCCCAGAAAACCCCAAGATAGGTTTACCTTAGGGTCACTATAAGTCAGAAATGACAACAATAACAACAGCAAGACAAATCTATCACAGGGTTTTCTTGGCTAGATTTGTTCAGAGGGGCTTTGAGGGAGTCTGGAGGAGTGGCTATCCTGCGTTACAGAAAGTGCCCCAGCGACAGGCTGCCAGGCAACCAGAATAGCCACTCCAGAGAGAAGCCCAGCCCACTAGGAGGGGTTGGAGGCCTAAGAGGGAAATGCATATATAGCAGGCACACTGAATTGGTTTCCTTCAGCCAGAGAAGTTCTCAGTCAACTAGGGGGCTAAATGAAAAGGATATGTTTTCTCAGAGAAAGCATAGAGAGAGGCAGAAGAGAAATCAGCCCACTTTTGAATCTGGTCAGAGTGTATGACACAGGTTTGGGAACTGAGCCTTTGGCAAAAGGGTAGCCAGAGGGCTGATGTACACTGATGTAAAGGTAGAAGATACAAGAAACTGTCTAAACACATTCTGAAGACCTGTTTCAGCTTGGACATACCTATGGAAACCAATACTTTATTCCAGTTGTTTTAATAAAGATTGTAGTATTTTTTTATATAAATTTTGCCCCAGCTGAATGATTTTCAGCAGTTATAACTAAACAGAATCACGCTATCATTCAAAAAGGTTGTAAATTACAACGGAAAGGCTTTACCCTTTTTACACGAAGGTGATGTTTTAAAGTGGAAGGCAGAGCTAAGTAGGGTGACACGGTGCTTTAGCAGACTAGGGGAAGCTGCCATACCAGTCTGTGAGGAGAAAAAGCAGGCCTTGCCACAGGGGCTTTGCCATCATGGCCTTCTTCTAAGGCTGAGAGAGTGTGACTTGCCCAAGGTCACCCAGTGGGTTAATTAAACTGTGTTATATCTGAAAAGAAGCAAAAGTGGGGAGCAACCTAATGTGGGATCAGCTGATATCAGGTTGTGATCCTTGACTTCCTCCTCAACCTTCCTTTGGGTGAACCAGCTGAGCTCCAAGGCCAATCCAATAGTCCCCAGTCAGCAATCTACTGGAAGGCAGACCCAACACATCCCCTTAAGTCACAGAACTTAATGTGAGGCCAGTGCCCTCTGGTCCACCTCAAGGATAGATTCCTTCCCACCCATCCCTGGATCACAGGACCTAAAAAGGCAGCCCTGCCCCTCACCAAAAGGATGACAAAGTTTTCACTGAGAATCTTACTTTATCTCCCCCCACAACCTGTCAACGACCGTGCATTTAAAGACACCATTCCAAGCCACTAGTCAAAATCCCCTGATACAGTATGGGGTGGGATAGAGGAAGTAAAAGAGAGATAAAAATTCCTACTGAATTAAAACATGCTCATTAAAATGTTTCTTGCTGTTCCTCAGCATCTTCAGACTGCAGTGTTGTTTGTGTGCTTTGCACTCCTTAGAGACAGGGAAGAAATATCTTTTAATATGAACAGAACTAATTTGCACTCCTCAAACTAATATGCAAAGTGGGACTGTTAGCTTGCATATTCATCCAAATATTGGAGTGTATGTGTGCCTGTGCCTTCAAGTCACTTGTCGCCTTATAGCAACCCTATGACTTTGGGATGCAGTTCCCTAATCAAATGCAAAGATATATACATTTTTCTTGGATTAATTTCTGATGGTCAAGAAACCTGAAAGTTACTATCCTAGATATACACAAGGGGGAGCAATCATTTTTGTTCTCCTCCAGACCTTGGTAGGCTGGAAGCCCCCTCTGACCCCCAGAAAGAAAAAAAATCAGTCCCCAAATGGCAAACCACACTCCCAGAACCCCGTGAGTGCAATTGGTCCATGTTAATGTAATTCTCCTTTAGTCTAAAATCATAGAATTATAAAGCTGGAAGACACCACAAGGGGCATCCAGTCTGATCCAGCCATGCAGTCAAAGCACTTTTGACAGATGGCCACCTAGCTTCTGTTTAAAAACCTCCAAAGAAGAGACTCACCACACTCCCAGGCAGCATACTGCTCTTACCATCAAGAAGATCTCCCTAATGTTTAGGTGGAATCTTTTTTTTCCCCTGTAGTTTGAATCCATCACTCCATGTCCTAGTCTCTGAAGCAGCAGAAAATAGGCCTGCTCCATCCTCCATATGACACCCTTTCAAATTTTTAAACGTGGCTATCATGTCGCCTCTTAACCTTTTGTTTTCCAGGCTAAACATACCCAGCTCCCTCAGCCACTCCTCATAGGGCTTCATGGTTTCCAGGCCTTCGACCATTTGGATCACTTTCCTCCGGACACCTTCCAGTTTGTCAATATCTTTCCTGAACTGGCCACAGTATTCCAGGTGACATCTGACCAAAGTCTTTAAAAAGAACTTTCTTTTAGAACTAGAAAGTAATGATACAGTCACTTCTCATTTCTCTTTTCTTTTTCTATTCATTTGGCAGGGGTGGATTGTGTTAAGTTTCCACCAGCTGTTCTTGTTTTGTGCCTTCAGGTTGGCTCCAGTTTATGACAACTCTATCATGGGGTTTATCCCGAGGAGGTTTGCCTTTGCCTTCCTCTGAGGCTGAGAGAGTGGGACTCGCCTGAGGTCACCCAGCAGGATTCCATGGCTGAGCTGGGATCTGAACCATGCTCTCTCAGACTCCTAGGTGAACACTCAAACCACTACATTGTGCTGAATCCAGAAAATGGAAGTTCCTAGAAAGAGCTATTCAGCTGTTCTTTGTCCTTCAGAACTGTGGTCT
Organism: Iguana delicatissima; assembly: GCA_948472985.1. NCBI lineage: Eukaryota > Metazoa > Chordata > Lepidosauria > Squamata > Iguanidae > Iguana > Iguana delicatissima. The sequence continues at coordinate 431,264 of CAOKZL010000344.1, read as the reverse complement.
GACAGCTTTTCCACACGACACTCTTATAGCGCGATGATTCCACTTTCAACCTCCTATGGAATCCTGGGGTTTGCAGTTCCGGGAGGGGCCGGCCAGCCCCTCCCGGAACTGCAAACCCCAGGATTCCATAGGAAGTTGAAAGTGGGATCATCGCGCTATAAGAGTGTCATGCGGAAATGTTCTGAGAAATCTTTGGGAAGTTGACAGCCAAGGACTGCTGTGACCCCGGGCCACACTTTAGGCTTACATAGCCTATCTCTTTGCATGCAGAGTGACCCAACGACTGTGTTATGCAAACCTTGTGTCAAGGAGCAATGTTGCGCAAGTAAACCAAGGCAACGACAAAACACACAACCAAATCCGTATGCATATCCATGCACACTGCATTCTGTTCGTCCTCGCTAGATGGACATGCATACACAATAGCACTGCAAGGACAACTCCAGTTTCACAATCAGGAACTAAATGGAGATGTTTCACAGTAGTTGAAAATGCCTGAGAGTTTCCGTAGGGGAATGTATACCTGCGTAAGACACCAACAGAATTCTGGCCAAGGTATACTTACCCAAGGGGGAGTAACCGCATTGAGGCCAGAGGGCTATAGCCCCCCACTTCCACACCACCCAGGTCACACCTGTCATTACAAGCTCAAATACCTCTGTTTCTCTGCAGTCCTTCTCAAAATGGCAATAGGAAATGATGTTATATCACTACCTGATGCTATTTTGAGAGGACATGCAGAGGAAAAGTAAGGTATTTGGGAACAGTATAAGATTCTGGGGTGCTTTGGGGGAGTATTTTGCATGTTTTCACAAATTGGGGAGTGTTGCGTAGTTAGAGGGCAGAAAGTGCCTAAAAAATTAAACCAACTCTGTTTCTTTTCCCTAACTGGTTGGTTTGATCGTCTTTGGGGAACTGCTGGGGGCTTCAGGAGTCACAGAAGTGGGGTCCATGTGGCCACAGTCCATGCTATGCCCACCTCTCTTTAAGCCTATGCAATAGAAGAGTTTGGGTAAGAAACCAGATACAGTTGCTTCCATCTCTTTCCCAGCAACCCGAGTGAGCATCATCTGCCATTGATTCTTAAACCAGTTTTTCTGGGTTTGAACCTGTGACCTTCCAGATAGCAAAAACAGGTCCTTTTCCTTCCAGGGTACTTCAGCCAAAAAAAAAGGAAGATTAAAGGATTGCATTTAAACTTATTGGCAATAATGCAACAAAGTCCTGCATACCTAAAGCCCATAGTCACAGGACTCAGCAAATCTTCCTTTTGTTGAACTGTGGCCATTACGGTTTCGTTTGGCAGAGCAGACTTTTTTGGCTTAGATCTTTCCCTGCTTTTGCATTTGCTAGCTGGGTGATCTCTATTTTCTTCTGTATTGTGACAAACAAGACACCGGCTCCAAAGAATCTGATTGCAATGTCTGAGACACCGACAAGGATGTCACATGGAAACAAAAGACGCAGCTGGGTTAGCTGAACCAAAGACAGTTTTCATTGGGCTTGTAATTAGGTGGGGGCTGGGGGAGAGAGAGAAGAGAAACGATAATCTTTTAAGCTCAAAAAAGGAGCAAATGTGATTGAGGTTCAGTGAGGGGGAATAAATATGGAAAGCAATTATACCATCTTGGGCGCCTCTTCCTAGAGACCATCTTATTTACAAGCAAAACATGTCACTTGGCAGAAAAAAAGAGAAAAGCAAGATCTCTAGTGATGTTTCTCACCCCACAAACAGAGAGATATAGACATGGTTAAATGAAAGAAAATGGGAAGTTTGAAATAAGAAAGTACATTGACTTTCAGGAAAAAGTTAGTAAGCATTGCTGTGGAAGTAAAAAAGGGGTGGGAGTGTTAAATTAAAAGTGGGATAGGATGGGATTTGATGGGGAGATCATCACTCTGACCATACTTGCTGATTTCAGTGAGACCTCAAGACTGAAGTTTAAAAGAAGTAAACAAATAACACCCACTGGATGGACTTTTCTTGGAACCAAAGGTCAGTCTTAATTCATCTTGCCTTTCTGGGTCCATTGAAGAGTAATTCTAGCAATCATAGAATCATAGAAATGTAGAGTTGGAAGAGACCTCAGGGGCCATCCAGTCCAACCCCCTGCCATGCAGGAACACCCTCAAAGCATTCCCGACAGATGGCCATCCAGCCTCTGCTTAAAAACCTCCAAGGAAGGAGACTCCACTACACTCCGAGGCAGCAGATTCCACTGCCGGACAGCCCTGACTGTCAGGAAGTTCTTCCTGAGGCTCAGGTGGAATCTCCTTTCCTGCAGCTTGAACCCATTGCTCCTTGTCCTGGTCTCTGGAGCAGCAGAAAACAAGCCCTCTCCTTCCTCTACATGGCATCCCTTCAAATATTTAAACATGGCTATCATGTCCCCTCTTAACCTTCTCTTCTGCAGACTAAACATACCCAGCTCTCTAAGTCTATCCTCAGAGGGCATGGCTTCCAGGCCTCTCACCATTTTGGTCGCCCTCCTCTGGCCTTGCTCCAGCTTGACCATGTCCTTCTTGAATTGGGGTGCCCAGAACTGGACACAGGATTCAAGATGAGGTCTAACCAAAGCAGAGTAGAGTGGTACCAGTACCTCCCTCGATCTAGACACCACACTCCTGTTGATGCAGCCGAGAATTGCATTGGCTTTCTTGGTTGCCGCATCACACTGCCGACTTATGTTCAGCTTGTAGTCTACGAAGACTCCTAGATCCCTTTCACATGTACTGCTATCCAGCCATGTGTCCCCCATCCTGTATTTCTGTATTCCATTTTTTCTACCTAAGTGTAGGACCTTACACTTCTCTCTGTTGAATTTCATTTTGTTAGCCTTGGCCCAGCTCTCCAATCTATCCAGGTCATTTTGAATTTTGATCTTGTCCTCTGGCGTATTAGCAACCCCTCCCAATTTGGTGTCATCTGCAAATTTGATGAGCATGCCCTCTATTCCTTCATCCAAGTCGTTGATAAAAATATTGAACAGCCCTGGGCCCAGGACAGAACCCTGTGGCACCCCGCTAGTCACTTCGCTCCAGGAGGAGAAGCAGCCATTCGTGATCACCCTTGGGGTTCGGTCGGTCAACCAATTACAAATCCAACTAACAGTAGCCCTGTCCAGCCCGCATTTTACCAGCTTCTTTGCAAGAATGTCATGGGGAACTTTGTCAAAGGCCTTACTGAAATCGAGATATGCTGCATCCACAGCATTTCCTTCATCTATCAAGCTAGTAACTCTATCATAAAAAGAGATAAGTTTAGTCTGGCATGACTTGTTTTTGAGAAATCCATGTTGACTTCTCGTGATTACCACCTTGCTTTCTAAGTGATTAGAAACTGACTGCTTAATGATCTGCTCCAGGATCTTTCCGGGTACTGATGTCAGGCTGACTGGGCAATAATTGTTTGGGTCCTCTTTTTTTCCCTTCTTGAAGATGGGGACAACATTTGCTGTCTTCCAGTCTGCTGGAATTTCTCCTGTCCTCCAAGATTTCTCAAAGATTATAGCAAGCGGTTCCAAAATGACCTCTGCCAGCTCTTTTAATATCCTAGGATGCAGTTCATCTGGCCCTGGAGACTTGAATTCATCCAGTGTGCCCAGGTATTCCTGTACCACCTCTCTACCTATTTCGTGCCTCATTTCCCCTGCTTCCTCACCTGCTCCCCAACCGCCAGGTTGAGTGCTTGTATCCTTCTTTGAAAAAACTGAGACAAAGAAGGTGTTATGTAGTTCTGCCTTTTCTCTCCCCCCTGTGAGTAATGTGCCATCTTCTCTGTGCAATCACTGAAATGTTTACGGCACAGCCCTGATGAACGATCTGATGAATGATCCTTTCGTAAGATACTAATTGCTAACAACAGCTGAGAGCCAAGATGGTGTAGTGGTTTGAATGTTAGACTAAGGTGATTTCCACACTAGCCTGTTATAGTGCTATTATTCCACTTTCAACATTCTATGGAATCCTGCGGTTTGCAGTTTAGGCAAAGGCCTCAAAGGATTCCATAGGAGGTTGAAAGTGGTATAATAGCACTATGACCAGCTAGTGCGGAAATGGACTAAAACTCTGGAAATCAAGGTGTCCTTGGGCCAGTCGCACTCTCAGGGGAAGGCAAAGACAACCCCCTTCTGAGCAAATCTTGCCAAGAAAACCCTGTCATAGGTCCATCTTAGGGTTGCCATAAGTTGGAAATGAAGGCAGACAACAACTACCAATATCAGCTAGTGGCTTCCATGTCAATGAATTTGCTCTGTGTTTCAATCCAAACTTTAAAGCCAATTTCCAAGCTGCTTATACTTTTGGTATAGACTTATAGAGTTGGAAGGAACTCAAGGGTCATCTATTCCAGTCCCCTGCCAGTGCAAGAATCCATAGTTAAAGCATCAAAGACAGGTAGTCATTTAATTTCTGCTTAAAAGCATCCGACAAAGGAGACACCATAACCCTCCAAGGGAGGTCTTTCTACTGTCAAACACCTGTCACCATCAGGAAATTTCTTATACTCTGAATCCACTCATTCAAGTCCTACCCTCAAGCAGGCTGAGTCCGTCTTCCATATGATGACTGCTCAGATGTTGAAATATGATTTCTCCAGGCTAAAGTTGCCCAGCAGCCTCAATTGTTCTTCATGCAGCTTGGTTTCCAGACATTTTACCTTTTTTGACACCCTCTTCTAGACAAGTTCCAGCTTGTCAATATCGTTCTTGGTGTCTAGAAATGGAAACAAGATTCCAGGTAAGGTCTGACCAAAGTAGGGTCAGGCAGTTCCATTTTCAGTCCTGGCCATCTCCAGATAAAACAGGTGGGGTTAGGCACAATGGAAGCTGGTGGCTTCCATATATGGCTGGTGATGAATCTGCTCAAGATTTTAGCCTGATCTTTAAAGGGGCTATCCAAGGTGCTATTGACTGGAGTCCCTTCTGTTTACTCCAGGCTAGTGTAGACCTGCGGAGTCATTTCTTGAATGGTGAGTCAACACATGTGTCGACTCAATGAATGGAATCCTGTTGGTAACACACACAGGTGTAAGTTGCACCACACATGCACTACACTTTAAAAAAAAAGTGAAATGGACACAACCTGGTGATAGTAACAGGAGCAAAACTCCACAGGCAGAACCACTGCAGATATGTAGTAATGCACCTAGAGTAGTGTGCTAGTGTACTTTGTGCATTTCACATTGTGTACTTGCTGTGTGCGTTAGATGTTGCACATTGTTTCAGTGAAGTAACAGCTGCGTACATTAACTGGGCTTTTTTTCATACATTTGGCTATGCTGCTATTCTTTACAGAGATTATTTGGTGCTAGTGCAGCCTAGCAATAGCAATAGCATGTGTATTTCTATACCGCCTATCAGCTAAGTGCTCTCTAAGCAGTTTACAATATTATAAGCTAATTGCCCCCAACAAGCTGGGTACTCGTTTTACCAACCTGCGGAAGGATGGAAGGCTGCGTCTACCTGGAGCCCGGCAGGATCAAACTCACAACCTTGTGGCTGCAGCACCAGCATTTAACCACTGAGCCACCAGGGCTAACTCCACCAGTGGCTATACAAGCTATGCTAAGATGATGTTGTATCTCAGCCCCCTAACAATAGAATTCAAGCCATCAGAAATAAAGTTCAGCACTTTGGACAGTTCCTTTAAAGTTTTGTTCAGGCCTTCTCTGCACTACACTGTGATAGAGCTATTATTCCACTTTCAACCTACTGTGGAGTTCTGGGGTTTGTAGTTTCACGAGGCCCAAGAACTCTCTGGCTGAGAACTCCAAAGGCCTCTCCCTAAACTCCAATCCCCTGGATTCCACAGGAGGTTGAAAGTGTAATGTGGAAATGACCTCAGGCCAGATTCATCATCTCACAGACATGTGGAGGAGAGGGGAGCATGGCCTGTAGACCATATGCACCCCCAGCCCCCTTTCCAATCCCCAGTGAAGAAAAGCTCCTCCACCACAATTCATTAATGTGATCTGTCTCAAGAGCTCAGTAGAATGGCTTGCTTCAGAGACATCAGCAGCACAGTTACTGTTGAAAGTCTCAAGGACTAGGAGACGGGAAAGAACCTGATCCATGTGAAATCTTATGGAGAGTGGCAGCCAATCACAGCAGATAAAAGTGAGCCAAGTGGACATATGGTTTGACCTAAGATCAAGGACACATCATGCATTCCCACTTTACCCGTCAATATATGATGATAACTGATATTATATAGATTACAATGCAGTCTAAATGGTGGTGGTGGTGGTGGTGTATGCCTTCAAGTCATTTCTGACTTTTGATGAATCTATCAGAGAGTTTTCTTTGCAAGATTCATTCAGAGGGGGTTTGCCATTGCCTTCCTCTGAGGCTGAGAAAGCATCACTTGCCCAGGATCACCCAGTGCCTTTCATGGCCAAACAGAGATTTAAACTCTGGTCTCCTAGAATCCAGGTCAAATCACAACCCTACACTGGCTGGTTGTGATTCCAAATATTACATAGGCAATTTCCACACTACGCTGTTATAGTGCTATTATTCCACTTTCAACATCCTATGGAATCCTGGGGTTTACAGTTTAGGAAGGGGCCAGCCCACCCCTCTCTAAACTGCAAACCCCAGGATCCCATAGGATGTTGAAAGTGGAATAATAGCACTATAACAGCGTAGTGCAGAAATGGCTATAGATATAATTGCAATGTATCCCATCTCTTCTATCACTGAAACAGCCATTTTACCACACCCAAAGCGTCTTCCAACACAGTAGCAGCTAGTGACTTCCGTGCCAGTGTGGAAGTAAACCTGCTTCAGATCTTACTGCAAAGTTTAAAGTAGCTAACCAAAGTGCTGAACCATGGCTGGCATCCTAATAAATGATTTATAGAGATATTAATTCCTGTATGGAAACTGTGGGACCATTTTGTCCAGTGTGGAAGTCTATAATGAGTAGAAGGTCATGGAAACAGTTTTGCATGCAGTGCAATTGTGTATTGAGATTTCATTGTGCATTGCACATGCAGATGTATATTTTTAAACTGCAGTTGTGCAGCTGAATTTCGGCTGTATGTTCACTGTGCACTCTCACAATTCACTGGTGTTACATGATCAGCATGTAACTCAGTGTGTGGGCTCCCCAAAAATGCATCGAACATCTTCCATATTTCCCTTGAATTCTGACTAAAAACCAGTGTTTATTGCATGGGAAGCACCAGCTGCTACCGGTTTCACAGGGAACAAATCTATGTGCCTCTAATAAATATTTTTGTATTTTACAGTCCTGAGTTATGAGCACATCTGATATCCCATTTCCTTTCACTGTTTGGTCATTCATCCACCGCAGTTTCTAAGCTGGAAAAACTTTGTTGGCTTCCTGCAGAACGGCTGCCTTCATCAAAGCCAGCTGAACTCTCCACCATGAATGGTGTTTGAAAACAGTTGATGAATGGCAGCTAACGAACGTGGAGGAAATAACAGGAAGAATCAGAGCTATCAGGCATGATGTGATCCCACGTCTTCTTTTATCTGGAATGCTCCTCTCCTCACCCCCAGCCCACAGGATTGGTATATATTTTAATAGGTTTAATTACTTTGAGGAAATCAAAATGCAGGGGGAATTGCCATCATCAACAAAGGCTGAATGTTCTATTTAGCAAAAGTTGAATGCTGGGGGCGTTTATGGGCATTAAGGCAGAAAGAGACGGCACTAAAGGGGGTTTCTGTGTCTCCTCACACACCAAACAGGGGCGAGGGGGATGATTTGATTTTGTTTGTGTATCTATATGTCAGCTGAAACACATGCAATTCATATGCAGATTTTCACACAGCTCGTGCTGGGGTCGGTATGAGTTGATAAGGCCTTTTCTTTCCCAGTAGCAGCCTAACAGATACAAGGAAGAAGATGAGCGCGGAAACACTGTGCATGAAAAAGAATGTGGAACTGCTGCTGGAGAGGACACCCCTGTGACAAGTCCCCCATTTTGCCCTCTATTATTAGCGTCCTGTGAAGTTTACTCCATGTCGTCTTTGATATCATTCAACAGTGCACATCCTGGTCCTTTGCAGCGGATACGGAAATGCCATTTCCTTCACATTCTCAACAAAGAATGTATCAGCTCTGCACACTTACAGCAATTTGGCACTATTTTAACTGCCATGACTCCATCCTAGGGAGACCTGGGATTTGTAAGTTGGTGAGAGATTTCAGACATCTCTACTAGAAACCTCTAATGCCCTCTCCTTCACGATAGCATTAGAGATACTGTCTAGCAGAGAATCCTACACAACCACAAATCTCAAGCTTCTATAGGATGGAACTGTGGCAGCTGAAGTGGGGTTGAAATGCTGTAACCATGCACTGTAGACACATTAAAAGATTAACTCCATCCTGAATCAGAATGCATTTTTACCCCACTGGATTCAAACCAAACTATGATAAATTGGAAGTGAGAGTGTGAAACTCTGCGTCCTAAATTGTCAAGATTATATCATGAACTTGTCCTCACAGATGCAACTGTGAGCTTCATAGATGCAACTAAGACACCTTTCAGTGTAGGGGCTATAAAAAAATCTCCCTGTTGTAGAGATTCTAGTCAAAACCCAGCATCTGCAGAGACAGATGGTGGCTACATTGCTTGGGGTGATGAATCCATGCCAGATTTTAAGAGCACTGCTCTGGTTTTATTAGAGTTAGTCAAGGTGCCGAACCTTATTTGGGAATGGAAGCTAGCCACAATGCTAAACTTAAATTGCAAAGAAGGAGCTTCCAAGGTGTTGATCACTTGTGACACATGCAACTATACATATGATGCTGTATCTATGTTGGAAATAGGGCCCTTTCCATTGGAACTGGGGAGCTATCTAAAGTACTGAATGTGGTTTGGAAATAATGAGCTAGGCAAGGTGCTGAGTCTAGTTTAAGGACTGGGTTCAGCATTCTAGATAGCTACCATTAAAATTCTGCATGGATTCACTTCCCTGAAACAATGGAGCCACTGGCATCCTCTCTTTTCTCAGCATGGTGATACAGCCCATCAAGAACCTCAGTTCCCTTAAAAAATCTTGTTGGTTATGGATGGGACATCCCAGAAGATGAAGGGAGACGTAGAGGTTAGGTCCCAGTCAGTCCAGAGGTTGTTTCACAAATCTAGTAGTCCAGATACCCAAGGCCAAAATGAGATAAGACATTAGGAAGAACTTCCTGATGAAATCTGCTACTGCCTGGGGGTTGAGTCTCCTTCTTTGGAGATTTTTAAACAAAGGCTGGATGGCCATCTGTCAGGAATGCTTTGATTCTCACATGTCAAAATAGAGTTGAACTGGATGCCCCTTGTGGTCTCTTCCATCCCTATGATTCTATGGGTTTGCATATCCATCACAGCATGGAAATTGTGTTATCTCTGGGACACATGTAATTCCACAAACATTTGTGCAGCCTATGGACCAGTCTTCAACCCCTCTCCCGTGACCCTACTGAAAAATAGCCCAAAAGTTGTCAAGTTTCATTCCATGGATCCTTCAGGAATGCTGATTTTGCATTAAAGCAAAGTGAATGGCCTCTCTGTGCCTTGTTTTGCTGTCCAAACCCCCCAAAACAGATTTTACCAAGCCAGAAGTTGACTTCCAGCCACTTCTGGTTGTGATGATTGATGGATAGATAGCATTTTCTGGGTTAGTGTAGCCTACAGTAGATCCTGGGAATGTAAAATGGGCTCTCATTCCCACCAAGGTTTGCCCAACCCTACTTCTGAGTTCTACCACCACCTTAAACCCCTCCATCAACATCACTTTCTGGAACACAAAACTGGAAGAATCTCTGCAGTAGTGATAGACAGAAGAGCCCATGAGAGCATTGGTGATGCTTTCTACAAAGTCCCCTGCATGAGAAATCACCATCTTGGACACACATCTTGACAATGAATATTCTTGGGAGCACCTTGAATGCTCTGTATCCAAGAAGGCTCTCAGCAAGAGCAAGTCTTTTGGTGGTTCTAACTTGCTTTGCAGCTCCAAGTTCTATGGTTCTAGCCAGGAACAATTGCTGGCTCTCATCCCAGTGCAGCAGCGACTCTGCTTGGTGTTCCAGTGTGAACTTTAGCTATCAAAAGTGATGAGTCCTAGCCACAAAAGAGGTTTAGTACCTTGGACAGCTTCCTTTGATGTCTGGACTGAAACCTAAAATGGATTCACCATCCCCCTGACAGGGAAGTGCTCAAGCACCATTGGAATTTTCATTGTCAGATGTTTCCAATTTTGGTCCCATTTGCTCTGTCACCCCTGCAGGATTTAGGTTGCAACAGGTAGCCCAGACAGACAGAAATGTCTGTGCCACCAGCTAACAAATGGGCACTGCCAGTAGCTTTGCTGTGCTTTGCTGCAACAACTCTCAACTTTCTCCCACTGGGCTTCCTGTCTTCTCAGACGAGATGAATCATATTGCCCCTGACATGCAGGCTACTTGATCTTTATCACATGCATAATTTAGCCTGATTGAATATTTCAGTGCTTTTGAATCGGGAGGGCATGCAGCACATTCTGGCAAAACCAAGCGAAGCCCCCCTGAAATAGTGTTGGAGAGAAAATGTGAAGATACTCCTTCGTGTCAGTCTTAGTGACTTCTACTGTGCAATGATGCAGGTCATCTGAGGAGACAATGCAAAGTTGCCTCTTAAAGAGCCACTTTGCTTGAAACTGCCATAAAGAGATGCAATGTCCTTGGATGTTCCATAAGAGACCTTGAACACAGACAAATTTGTTGTTTTTCTCTCTCTTATTAAATCAAAAGCACCTTCTTTTTCAAAAAGAAAGGAATGTTTTTCTTCCTTTCGTGGCAGGAAAAGGTTTGACTTTCTTCTCCAACCATGTTTCTGTTTTGAAACTAGTGAGAAATTGAGGGTCATTGGAACTAGGAGAGAGAGAGTGTTTTAGTTAAGACATTATAAGTCTGGATTTCAGCAATTTGCCAGGGCAGCAAGGCTACAGCCCTACAGCTGAAGTTGGCTACTTTATTCCATCTGTCTCAGTAGGGCACTTGCCTGTTGGAAGGTGGAGCACTTGAAATTATTGGATTGTTCGGGGTATCTGTGTAAATAATTCACTTAATTTCCTCTCCACTATCAATGGAAGGTCTATATGAAATGTAACACAACATCCAAGATCCAGCATTGCATGGGCAGAGCATTCTCCCATGTGGTTATCTAGAACTAGCAGCTGCTAACTCTGCCTTCAGCCAAGTTAATGATGCAGCAGAAACCTTGTCCCCTCAAACCATTTGCTCAGGGGAGACACACAACTCCAAAAACAAATGAAGTCCCAAGTAATAGCTGGGGCCACCCATGATGGGACCACACACTCTGGACCTGGTTTTCCGTGCTGCATGGGACAATGCTGATCTGGGTGTGGAGAAACTTTCTATAGTTCAATTGCCATGCACAGATCACTACCTGGTGAGGTTTCACAAGGACTTGGAGCGTCTGCTGGGTTGGAGAGCCAATGAAGATGGGGTGTTTTATAAAGACAATGAGGGGTAGTGATATGAAAGTTAGTTCACATCCCTGTTCTGCCATGGAAACCCACTGGATGACCTGGGACAACTGTCTCAGCCTCAGAGGAAGACAATGGCTAATCCCCATGAACAAATCTGTCCAAGATATCCTATGATAGGGTTGCCATAAGTCAGCAACAGCTTGAAGACACACAACAACAACAACAGCTCTCTGACCCACAGAACAGCAAGTAGGCCATTCATCAGCCCTTTGTGAAAAAATTGCACTGCACTATAGATGAAATTACCCAAATCTACTCTGATTTGGATACTGTGGTTGATAAACATCTAGTAGATGTTGTCTTGGTTCTTGCTTGTCCCATGTTTCTGCAGCCAGAGGATGTTGAGAAGATCCTTGGGAAACAGAAGACCATGGACCCCTGCCTTGCCTGGCTGATAAAAGCAGCCAGAGGAGAACTGGCTAAGTGGGCAAGGAGAGCAGAGAATGCCTTACTGCCTCAAGGAAGAGTTGCATCCTGTCCCAAAGAAACTGTGGTGAGACCTGATCCCGCACCCAAATCAAGGGTGCTCATTGCTGCTGTCCGTGCTCACTCCAACTTACTTCACCCAGAAAGAGGGCCGGGGAGGGGGCTGAGAACCCCTTCTGCCCACGGAAGCAACATGCACACCTTCACTGGCAGCATCCAAAGCTGCACTATGAGACAACACAGCAATTGAAATGGCAGATGGGTGGGATTAAAGGGGGTGGAGGGGCTGCCAGAAGGCGGAAAGTCACACTCTATCCAGGAAACCTCCCTGAACTCAGTTACATTAGACAATGGCGAGGCTCCAATATCCCTTTTCTGGGTGGCCTCCCAGCTCCAAGGCTTCCTGATGAAATGAACTATCTAGATCCATTTCACTGGGGCTCCAGACCTGGCTGTTGGACAGCAACAGTTGGGGTTGCTTTGATAGATAACCCACACAGCGAACTAGACAAGAGGAGGGTGTCCCTATTGGTTCTGCTGGACGTCTTCATGGCTTTTGACAATGTTGTCATTGGCATCCTTCGGAGCTGATTTAATGATCTGGGACCTGGGGGCACTCAGACAGGGATGGCGGGGAAGACTTGTTTAAGGCAATGGCAATCGGTCTGTCTAGGTCCTTCAGGGCTCAGCTATACGTGTGTGTGTGTGTGTGAATGAAATGACTCAAAGAGCTTATCCAGAATTTTGGGGTTGGGTGCCACCTTTCCAACTAGATTGTTAGCTGGGGATGCCCATAGGGAACACACAGCTCCCTTGTTGCAACACCTCTCCTGGCTCCCATTGATTTTCAGGCAGAATTCAAAGTGCTGGTTCTGACTGTTAAATCCTATACAGCTTGGGTCTGTACTATCTGAAAGACCGTGTCTCTGTGTACGGGCCTGCCCAAGCTTTAAGATCTGTGAGGGACGGCTTTCTCTCAATCCCACCACCATCAGAGGCACATTCAGAGGGGACATGGGAAAGAGCCTTCGCAATGGCCACTCCCAGGTTGTGGAACTCCCTTCCACAGTAAGGCCATTTCCACACAAGACTGTTATAGCGCTTTGATTCCACTTTCAACCTCCTGTGGAATCCTGGGGTTTGCAGTGTCAGGAGGGGTCGGCTAGCCCCTCCCGAAAGTGCAAACCCCAGGATTCCACAGGAGGTTGAAAGTGGAATCAAAGCGCTATAACAGTCTCGTGCGGAAATGGCCTAAGTCCAGTTGGCCTCTTCCCCACTGTCTTTCCACAGGCAGCAAGGACCTTTTATTTATGCATGCCGTTAGTTTTTAACTTGTTGCAACAGATACAGCTTTCTATACGGTGCGTTGTACATTTCGATTTTATTATGTTTTAAACATGATATTTAAAACTGTTACTCACTGTGCTTTCAACTTGTGTGTTTTACACAGAACTGGGGTTTAATTCTCTTTTAACTTTTGTACTGATAACTTTTAATTTGAACTTTGTTTTAAATGGATGTGAGCCGCCTTGAATTCTCTGTTTGCAGAAAAGCGGCATACAAATAATTAAATAAAATAAAACAAATAACTAAAGTTCGGTCTGTGTACTTCCATGGGGAGTCTGGTACAGCATGGTGATGCTCTGGGAAGGTACCAGGTACCAGGAAGGTAATAGGAAGATTTTCTGCCCTTTTGGCCAATTAGTGGTTGCTTGAGTTTGGGGTTTGGAACTGTTCCTGGATGCCATCTGGGTTTTGCTGCACAGCCAAGAAGAAACTGTTGCACAAGGAGGTACTGGACACCCCATTAAGCAATGCTATAGAAAGGGCCTATAATGGTTATGCTGGAGTAAATCATGAGTAAGATTCCAGTTGTATTTTGCACACAGAAGATCTCCAATTCAATCTATGTTCTCTCCCTTTATGGCTGTGAAGGACCCCACCTTGACGCTCACATTCAAATTTCTTGTGCATTGACCCACAAAGCTTTTGCATGCGACCCCAAAACAAACCAGTCTCATGTTCAAGTATAATCACAATGAAATAATTGGATGGGTAGTAGAAGCATAATACTAACTAAAAAAGAAGGAAAAAATAGTATAAATAGGTCTAGGATTATATCCTGTCACCAGAGGATTTAGTAGTTTCTTTTTTTTTTTTCTCGAGGGCCGGATAATGTATTTGGCTGCTCAATATGACACATAATAATCGGTCTCTGTTAATAGAAATGACAGGGTCGTTTGTTTATTGAGGGAGTAGCATCTCTAATTTGAACAAGAAGGACGAAATACTGAGTTCTTACATCTAAATACAAAGAGTATTCCAGAAAGAAGCAACTTCATCTTTCTGCAGCCATTCATCTGTCTTTACTGCACAGACTAGGCCCTCCCTAAAACTCCAGAAAGCTTCTTGCAGGCTGAATGCCCGGTGGTCTGACTCAATATGTCACCCTCAAAGCCGCCTATGAAATCACCCCTTTGCCTGTTCCTGCAAAGGTTCTGGAAGGAGAATTACTGGTGCTTAGACCAAGGCCATGTAATTGCACTTGGTGGAGAAGATGTGACTAGATAAAAGGTGGGGAAAGGGCCATGCCTTGGAGCTGATTAAATCCCCCTTAGCTCCTACCTTGATTACAAGACAGGGTGTCTATAATCACATTGTTCCAACAAGAGTGCATGGGTCAACTAAATTGTTCAGCACCATGGCAACAGGAAGGAGAAAACGCCATACTTTTTGGTTAGGTGGATGTTTATCTCTGGTGGCATTTGACTCTCAGAAATCAAAGATGACCTTCATCAATAGGGTTCCCAGGCCATTGCTGGGGCTGTCTTGAAAAGTCTGTGCTCTGATTGCAAACATGCTGTCATTTTTGAGATAAAAGAATGTTCGCCATGGATGAAGAAACAGCCTGTATGCATCCATTAAGGTCTCTAGCAACACCTTACTGGTCAGGAGGTACTGTTCTTTCCCAGTACTTCAGCCGAAACATGGGTTTTGGTAACCCCAAATCTACTTAAGTTTTTATTTTTTCAAAATTTGTAAATATTATTAATTAAGAGCATTTTAAGGACAAGGGTCAAGCCTTTGATATGAAACTGAGCTTACCTACTGAATTCAAGAGTTCTTACCTTCAGATTACCCTTTTCCAACCATTATCTCAGATAATCACATTGTTACCAGGCTGTACATCCCTCCTCCACGGAATGGTTTAATTTCAAATATTTATTGGCATAAATATAAATTATACACTGCTTTGGCTGTATGGCCATGCTGGCAAAGAGGAAGGACTGGCTGAACATGTGCAAGAACAAGGTCAGACAGGACCTCAAGGCATGGCCAGGTCATAGTTAGGAAATCATCAGGGAAACTCCAGTGACAATGGGCTTGCAAATCTCCATCAGTGACTCAACCTCCAGAGACAATGAAGCCCAAAACTAAATTAATGATCTTCAACCTTCTTCCCACTCCCCAGCAAAGTCTTCCTTTATTCCTTTTCCTACCCAGCAATCAAGGAGCTATCATGATTCCCATCAGTCTTTTGTTACCTAATGCTAATACCATTAGTCCGTTCCAGACCCGATTGTTTGTGCTGTTGGAGAGCCATTAACACCTTCACCCACCAGGCAGAAATAGTATCTAACTTTGGCTCTGAACCAACCAACTTGTAGTCCAAGTAGTACTTTTGGCATACTGACTGTCATTCTGCTGCTGCAATTCCCAATTTGTACTGCCCTTTGACTTCCAGTCTAAGCCACAATTGTTTTTTCGCTTCTCTCTAGATTGGTAAATATCACCCACTCCTCCGTAAACTCTGTCTATCCAAACCCTTCCTCCCTTTTCCTTCAGTTAACCTTGTGTGTTTGTGAGACTGCTTGGATCTTGTGTGTGTGATTGCAATTCTCCCGATAAAACAAACAAGCTTACTTTTGGATCTCTGGCTCATTCTTCCCTGCATTAGTGCCAGTATATACAAGTGCAAAAGATCTCATAAAGTTACCCCCCACTCACAGGCCTCCTCTTTGAGGTAACATTCCCCACTGTTTCACGGAAGCACTGGCATTGCAGGTGAACTCTTGAGTCATCCCCGTTTTGGGATAACACCATGCCAGATGAAACATCTATATAGCACTGAATTAACATCAGCATATAGCTCACCCTCAACTCTGTGAAGGGGGAGGGCTTTCTCTAAAAGTAGACCTTGGTAAGATTCCCTGTTTGGATTACAACTCCCAGAATCCCCACACTGAACACCTTCATCTAAAAAGTAAGTTTTCTAAGCATTGTTGTTGTTTTCGTTGTTTGACTTCAAGTCTGGTCTACCATATGTCAGTCCTATCATAGAGTTTTCTTGGTCAGAATTATTGAGAGGAAGCTGGTCATTGCCTTCTTCTAAGGCTGAGAGTGTGTGTCTTGCCCAAGGTCACCTAGTGAGTTTCCATGGCCAAGTTGGGGTTTGAGGCCTGATCTCTCAGAGTCTTGGGCCAATGCTCAAACCACTCTGCCATACTGGGACTGCCTCTGAGGCAGCCCAGCTTAGGGTGGTTCTGTCTTAGGATTTCTTGGTAAGATTTATCCAGAGGATGGCATTGCCATCTCCTAAAGCTGAGAGACCAGTAGATTTCCAAGGCCTAGCAAGGATTCAAACCCTGGTTTTCTGCCTGGAGTTTTCATCTATTTCAGACCAGAGATGCCTTTTGTTGCAAGAATAACAATGAAAGCCAAGATCCATCCAGAGGGTGATAGAGGTTTGCAATCTGCCAGATTCTATTTGTGATATGGATATTCTAATTCTAATTGTACCAAGAACAACTTAGGAACCTACCTCCTCTTTAATTCTGCTCAATTCAGTTCTGGGGTTGGGGGAGTGCTGGGATGGCTTAAGAGGTAAGTATACAAACTCTCAGGAAAAAGAACAAACTGCTCAAAAGAAAGAACAGAGATAAGATGCAGGACACAAGACTAGAGACTTATGCCATGGTGAGCAATGGTGAAGAGCAAGAGTGAACCGGTTTGGCCGTGGAATACACTGATGCCTGGAGGTATGGCGGAGTCTCCTTCTTTAGAGGTTTTTAAACAGAGGTTGGACAGCAGGAGTGCTTTCTTGTGTCTTCCTGCATGGCAGAAGGGGGTTGGACTGGAAGGCCCTTAAGGTCTCTTCCAAATCTAGGATTCTATGATTAGCAAAGTTACCTACAGTGTCATGAGAGCTGGGTGATGATTGGCTAACTTGCCTGTGGTGTCATAAAGCTTCCTTCATCCTCCCCTTGTTGACTTTTAGAAAAACTTTTTTTAAAAGTTAGAGAGGCTGTGTAGATCCAGAAATGAGACGAAGAGGCACCAGCTGGTAAAAAGTGAAGACTTCTGTTGCAAGAGCTCTCACTTCTTTGCAGTAGTCCAGAAGAACTCTCAGTTGCTGAAACTATTCTCTGCTTTTCCAGATCTCTGAAATATTCTGTGGAGTTTCTATAGCTCTCTGATGCCATCCAGGAGAACTGCAGGGAACCCTATAAGAGAACAAAGGGACAGGTTCCACCACAGTCAATGGCTTGAATCCTCTTGGTTAGGCTTTCTCATAATACAGCTTGGAACAGAATCTAAAAAACTGGTGCTGCTAAAAAATAACAGTCTAAATCCTACCTGGAATCTTGTTGGTTAATTCCCACTAAAATAGACCCATTGATTCAATTGGTGAATGGTGAGTCAATACATTAATAAATCTCATTGATTCAATGGAGCACTCTAGTTGAGACTAACAGTAGGGTTCAAGCCAGTGACTAATAAACAGAGGCAGCTTGTAGCTCCCGGTCACTGAAGCAGTGTGCTGTGCCTGCAGACAGAAAGTGTCTAAGTGACAGATTCTCCTAAGGAAAGCCACTCCAGTGGGATCAATCCACTTTGGGTCATGCATGGGGCATCTCAGAAGATGAAAGGAGATGCACAGGCTAGGTCTCAGTCAGTCCAGAGGCTGTATCACAAATCCAATAGTCCAGATATCCAAGGCGAAGACGGGATGAGAGATTAGGAAGAACTTCCTGATAGTAAGAGTAGTTTGTCTGTGGAATATGCTGCTACCTGGGAGTGTGGTAGAATCTCCTTCTTTGGGGATTTTTAAACAGAGACTGGATGGCCATCTGTCGGGAGTGCTTTGGTTGTGTATTTCTGCATGATAGAATGGGGTTGGACTGGATGGCCTTCAGGGTCTCTTCCAGCTCTATGCTTCTGTGATTCTAAGTAGTCATTAAACAAGACAAGACAAGGAGCCATTAATCATAGCCAATGCAGGAGTCCAGAATTCCAGGAGACATGAGAATACCAAAGCTTGGCCCGTCAAAGAGACTGAATCATTGTGAACAGCAAAGATTCCTTGCAGCTGCTAAGAGATTTATAGAAGGCTGCCTCTGGATTCCAGGTGCCTGATGAGTCACCATCTCCGCTATCTAATGCCCAGTTCCTAGAAAGCTTCTCCTGCTCTCTTTGACAGACTTCAATGGGCAGAAGGATTCTTTCAGCATCTGTTAAGTCCTGTTGAGGAGGGGGCCCCTCAAAATTTATTCAGCTACCACTTCTCAGATTCAGGGAGGAAGCTGTTTGCATCCAGAAACTGCTCTCATTCCAACTCCTCAGTATCAGAGTCTTTGGACTGCAGGGGGCACTTATGACAGTCGGCAAATCTGCTCTGGCTTTTAGCCTGAACTTTAAAGGAGCTAACCAGAGTGCTGAACCTATTTGGGGAATAAGGCTGAACACTTTGGACGGTTCTCTTAATTGCCATACTAAAAGCCAGGGTGGATTTACTGCCCCAGCAATGCAGAAGCCACCAACTGGCACTGCTAATGACAGCAGGTAGGGCCAGATAAGCCAGACAGAGGATGGCACGGTTATTTGCAAACAAAAAGAGATGGTTCAAGTCAACTTTCTCCTGACTCCTTCCTTCCTCCCCTACTGACCTGCCCATGCCAGAGTTGGGAAACAACAACAAAACTCTTGGTAGAGGACGGGCCAACACCTCTCCCAAAATGAGCTGAAACTAGACTTAATCATAATGAGAGGGTTTGTTGAGAATCTCAGTTGGACCTGACTGTTGGAATGGTGAGAAACTCACCCAATTAGACTAACAAGGAACGTGTGCACCACAAGGGAAGATGTGCTAAACAGCACCCCTGATAACTGAGACTGGGAGACAGACAACGGCCAGGCTCCACAGGGGATGACCTCAAATGGAGAACTGGACGTGTTCATCTTGATTCTTGTAACTGGCACATCAGGATCTTTCTTTTTCTTAACCAGAGCACCAAATCTCCATGCTGGCAACTAAGCCTAGTTGTTGTTTAGCTTTCATTTTTAATTTTTTAATCGGGTTTTTAAAGTATGTTTATTCAGAGAGAGAGAGAGAGAGAGAAAGAAGAGAGGGGAGGAAATTCCCAGCTACGCATAAATATTAATATAAGCTGAGATTTCCAAAATTACATTTTCTTGAAACAAACATCTATAAAACAAAGATTGATGCATAGCTAAAGCAGTAAGACCTTTTGACCATTGAACAATGGATGGTGAGCATTTATCTTTCCAACCTCGGACTACAAGTCTTTTTACAACATTAAAAGCACACAGAATGGAACCAGGTAGCTGAAATTTAATTCTCCATTAAATATTATGAAATTCATTAAAATCTCACCACTCCTTACCATCAAACAAAATCCCCCCACTTATGTGTGCTAAATTATTATCCATTTTACATTGATATTTCACTGAAGCCTACTTGCACTTGAATTGCCATTAATAGATATGACGCTGACCGTGATGTTATATTTAATTCTTCATTAAATATTATTAGATGTACTAAAATTGTCCCCACTTATTACTAGCAAATAAAACCACTTTCCACTCGTATCTCATAAATTGTTATTCAGTTTATATTTATACTTAAATGTAAAATTATCTAAGCTGGCTTCAATTGATACGACATTGGTCTTGAGGGTTGCATAGCATATTCAGTGCAGAGCTTCACATGTGGTGATTTTACAATACACAACCCAAATGTCAGATCTTGGCCAACATGTTCAGAACAGTGAGCTTTGTTTAAAAATGCAGGCTGAATTTCCCAACTGCAGTTATAAGTGTATAGACTAGAGTTACACATAACTCATATTAACAACCTCTATGTGTTCATGACGGTGGCATTAGTGAATACTTAGGGATTGTAAAATTCCCCAAAGGAGACTCTATTGGGCAACAGTTCCTGCAAATGGTGGGGTTCTGTTCTCCTGCTGAGCTGGATACAGCGGACTAATGTTTCCTTCCCACTCCCACCAGTGATCTCCAGTGTGAAGGAGTTGTGACATGGATCCTGATTCTGATTGTGTTATCCCAAAACGTGGGTGACTCAGGAGTCCAATTGAAATGCCAGTACCTCCAAGCAAAGACAGGAAATTATTAGCTCAGATTAGGAGGGCTGTGAGAGCGGGGTAACCTAGTGAGATCTTTGACACCAATGTTTATGGGATCTTGTATAAGGAAGGACCAGTCAGTGATCCAAAAGTAAGCTAAATTGTGTTTTATTGGGGAAATTAATCACACACGCACAAGATCCAAACCATCACACACTCACACAAGGCTAACTGAAGGAAAAGGGAGGAAAGGTTTTAAGACAGCAAGATTTAAGGGCATTGTGGATGATATTTACCAATGCAGCAATGTGGCTTAGACTTGTGTCTAAGGACAGTACGCAACTGGAACTTAGAATGGCAGAGTGGCAACCAGCAATCAATGTACTGCGAGCTAGCTGGCCAAAACTGGGGGTTCTTATACATGATTTCTGCTTGGAGGGCACAGGTGTGAATGGCTCTCTGGCCAAGTAAACAATGCAGTTCACAGAGGGAACAAAGAGGTCCAGAATGGGCTGATGGTTTTAGCATTAGGTGTCAAAAAGGCTAATGGTTGCCTGATAGCTGTGTGCTTGTCAGACAGATTTTAGAGTGAAGGAAAAATTGCTTGGTCAGTGGAAAATGAAATCAGGCAATCAGTGGTTTGGTAGGAATCCCCAATTTGCTATTGTCCCAAAAGACAGAGACATTAAGGCTAGCTGCAAGCCTATTATCTCTGGAGCTACCCGGTGATTTCCTGACTATGACCTGGCTGTGCCTAGCAGGGGTTTCTGACCTAATTCACAGTGCACATGTTTGGCCAGTCTTTTCCTCTTGTCCAGCCTGGCCATACAACCATATAGGGCATGTTTTATATCAAAGAAAATTAATATATCTTGCCAATTAAAGCATATTTTGCCAATTAAACTGTATCAATCTCATACCTGAGATCACTAGTGGAAACTCTGCTGCTCTGATTGACAAGAGAACAGACCCTCATCACTTGTAGTGGCTGCTACCCAATAAGGCAGGTTTGGGTGGGGAAGTTGGGCAGGAGACACTCCTTAGTTTAGTAGGGTCTAGAATCTTGGTCACACACTTTTTGACAAGATGCACTCAAAAAGCCATCTAAAATTAAACAATATTTTAAATGATTTTTTTCCTGCATTTTTTTTTAAAGCCACAAATCAGTGCAGAAGTTGAATACAACATGAATGAACACATACAAAAACTGTGCTAGAAAGAGAGCAAAGGCATGCCACATTACAGTGTTTATAAGTTGGTTGTAGCTGTGCCTTGTATTCCCTTTAATTAGCGGAGTGATGCATAACTTTTACTGGAAATGGAACACCTCATTCCTTCTCTTTCTGCAAACGTGAAGTAGACTAGGTTTAATGCTGAACAACCAAGATGGTGTGGAAGGAAAGGAAGAAGAGTTTTGAAATGCTTTAAAAAATTTGCCTCCATTAACCTGCAGAGTAGGGCAGAGTAAGCTGTTTGATGGGCTGAACATCAAAATGGTTTTCGTGCTTACTGGGTTCTTGTGTTGTTGTATTTTTTTAAAAAAGAAACCATATATTTCATTACCAGACCTCTAACAAAGTTACATCATGTCAAGGCAAGATAGTTCTAGGACCTCATGATGAAAAAGTGGTGTTGATTAGCCCAATGTCAAAGAAACACTTTCTGTGGCAAACACACCAGAAGAGCTTTTATTCAGCTACTAGTCCTACTTATTCCACTGGCATTAAGAGCAAATCAAATGCATTTTTCACTTGGGAGAGGGTTATTATGTAAAGCCAGAAGGGAAGAGGAGAGAATAAGAAGAGAGAGAGAGAAGGAGGGGGAAAGTGACTTCTCTATTCCTCTGCTTACTCTCTTTGCATTATTGAAGATTCATTTTCAACAGAATAGACCAATTACGCCTGACACTTTAATTGACAGCCAGCTCAGGAGGAGAAAACCGTTTTTCTAAAGTGGTTAAAAGTCTCATAGAATTTGATATCAGCTGTCGTTTTTTTTTTTTTAATTTCATGTTCCCTTTCGTTAAAAGAAATGTGGGGGGAGGGATATTCCTCCACATTTTGCAAGCAGTTTGAAAGGCTCATTAACAGCATATTAAGATGCTGAGATCTGGTTATTTATTTATTTTAAAATGGGAGGGTATTGGCGTGCCACACAGAGAGGAGCTGTTGTCTTAACAAATGCCTTTCTGTGCCATAAACACCCGTTGATTGATGAGTGGGGAAGAAAAAGGCAACTGCAAGGAAGGCTTTCGATGCCAAGTAAAAAGCAAGCCAGATAAAATAAAAGGTTTCTGGAGAAGGTTGAAATGGATAATGGAATGGTTTCACTACCAGCTGACACAGACTGCAGATATCCATAAGAAGAAAGAATCTATCTATCTATCTATCTATCTATCTATCTATCTATCTATCTATCTATCTATCTATCTATCTATCTATCTATGCATCTATTTATTTAAACTGTTTTTGTTGTTGTTGTTGCTGTTTGTTGTGTGCCTTCAAGCCACTTCCAACTTACTGAGACCCTAAGGTGAACCTATCACAGTTTTCTGGGGCTGAGAGTGTGTGATGTGCCCAAGATCACTCAATGGATTTGCATGGTTGAGCAGGGCATTGAAGCCTCACCTCCTGGGTTGTACTGCAATGCTCAGACCACTACACCACACTGGCTCTATTTGTTTAAATACCCCACTCTAAATCATAGGATCTCTGGGCAGCGTACAGATAACAAAATCAAAACGAATGGGTTAAATGAATTTAAACTGATAAAAGTAACTGAGAGACTTAAACCATATTAGACATGATAAAGCCAGTATAAAATGTTAAAACAGTTTAAAACCACCAGTGCAATTTCAATGATTTTTTCTAACCATCCATCAACTGTGGGGATGCAAGTAGATTTCCACTATTTGGCATAAACAAGTCTAGCTGCCACAATCAAATGCCATACAAATCTTTTGGTGCAGAAATCCAAACTGTTATCTGCACCAAAAATCCCCAATAAAAAAAAAAATCAGGAACTAAATCAATTTTCCATTTCAAATTTTTTTGCTTATTAAATCTCTTTGCTCTATCACATCCCCACCACATATGATAGAAGGATCCTGCTTGGTCTTTACATTTCCAACAGTGATTTTCACATTCTTACTCATTTTTGCTAATCTGTTGGGTGTCAAATGCCACCGATAAACCATCTTCAACACATTTTCTCATAGGGCATAAGATCTAGAGTACAGCATATTATTTTTCCAAATTGTTTCCGACTCTTCCAGGAGGATATTGCGATTGAGATCTCTAGCCCAATTTATCGTACAGTCTTGACTGTCTCTCCCTCTAGATTAAAGGATAACAACTTCTAAAATCTCAAAAGTAACTTTTTTTTTCTCCTTTTAGCATAAGATTTTCCAATTCAGTTTGTCTTAGTTCCACCCCTTCCACTTGTAAATCTTTTTTAAATCTCTCTCTTATTTGCATGTAGGGAAACCGCTGTATTTCAAGTCCTTCCTCTTTTAGCTGTGGTTGATCTTTCAATACAACAGCCTCCCCGCTTTGCTTTAATAGATCCTTGTAGGTCAGTTTAAAACCATGTCCATAACCACTTTGGAGTGACTCACTTAGGCTCCAAAGGTTTTATTGAGCAGCCATGCCTGTGTTATTGCTTCATGCCTGTAAGTCATTTCCAACTTACGGTAATTCTAAGGTGAACCTAGCAAAAAGTTTTCTTGGCAAGATTTGTTCAGAGGCAGCTTACCACCATTGCCTTCCCCTGAGGTTGGGAGAAAGTTACCTGCTCAAGGTCGCTGGAAGGGATTTGAGACCTCCTCTCCCAGTGACATAGTTCAACGTTCAACATTCAAACCACTACACCTCCCCGGGCTTTTAGTCACATCATTACTGGGGGCTTCAATGAAGCCTGTGTTGGTGCCTATTGCGTCTCCACAAGGAAGGTGTTCCACAACTGAGATGCCATCTTGGAGAAGGTCCAGTGTATTGACCCATTGGTGGGACACAGAGGAAGGTCAGCCCCACCCCCCAGCAGAACCCCAGAACTGCAGATTTGGAAGGGACTCCAAGGATTACAATGTCAGGGTTTAAACTCCCAGGGTTTAACTCCCAGCCAGCAAGGGAGGGAAAGTGATAGTACTTGCCAACGAGAAGGCAGTGGGAGCATCCAGAGCTCACAAACTAGTAGTAACACTAAGCTGGAAGCCAAAGTCCAAGAAAGTCAAGAATGCTAAAGGTCTGTCCAAGAAGTCAAGAATGCCAGAATGCAAGAGTTGTGGGAGCTTGAGTAGTGATTTGCCATGAGCAAAAAGCAAGCCATGCCAACAGACTTAAATAACAGGGAGAATAGGTAGTCTTAATTAGCACCCTGTCTCTTTAATCTCAGCAAAACAGCTTCCTTCTGAGCTGCCCTCTTTTGCCTCCTCTGTGACTGTGGGCTGAGGGGGGAAAGGTGAATCTAACTCCCCTAAATCATCACTGACCCCTTCTCCCTCTGGCTGTAAAGTCTCTGTCTCAGCTTGCCTTTCAGAAAGTGGAGGCCCCAGCAAGACAGACTGCTCTATCACAGGTATTGGCTGTTCAGTCTCTGTTTCTGGCAAGATAAATTCCTCCTCCTGCATGAGAGGAGGTTGGACTGGATGGCCCCTGTGGTATCATCCAACTCTATGATTCTATGATTCCTCAACCTCTGACCCCTTATCTATCACATACATAGGCCATTTCTGCACTAGAGTGTTATAGTGCTGTGGTTCCACTTCCAACATCCTATGGAATCCTGGGGTTTGCAGTTTCAGGAGGGGCCAGTTGGGACCTCATCCAGAGCATGGGAGGGGAGTACCTTTTGGGAGACCATCCTCCATACTTTGTTGTCAGAATGAGGAGGGAGAGAGAGTAATTCTCCTCCTTTTCCTTGAGTTTTTCCCCTAATCTGATAGACTTTAGACTTTTGCTTTGGGGTCTAACATACATGAATCCTCCTTTGCCTTAATCTGAGAGGCCATAGACTATCACTTTGGGGCCTACTATACATGACTCCACCTTTGCTCTAACTTGATAGATTTCAGACTTTTACTTTGAGCTCTACTATACATGAATCTGTTCTGCTATTTCTTCCTATTGGACTCAATAAATTGTGGCCCTAGTTCAATCCAACAACTGTGTGTCACCTCTTCATTTCCTGTCTTTAGTTGCCATCCTTGCTTGAATGCCTCCAGTTAAGAAGTTCCCGCCATCTTCTGAAATAGTCAGCCCCACTATCAAAATTGTCTCCTCATTCTGAGATTCTTCCTAACTTTTATTTGAAAATATCTTTTAATTTGAATCTGTAAGTTTGGATTTTGCACTCTGGATGGGCAGAAAATGGGTGTATTCTATCTTCTACATGATGTGGCATTCCTTCAGAGATCTGAAGATGGCTAAAACATATGACCTCTCAATCTTCTTTTCTTCAGGCTAAGCATACCTAGCTCTCTCAAGTGTTCCCCATGGGGCTTGGTTTCTAGAGCCTTTACTACCTTGGTGACCTTCTTCAGGATGTGTTCCTGTGATGGGCCACTTCCGTACTAGACTGTTATTAGCACGATGATTCCACTTTCAACCTCCAGCCGGCCCCCTCCCTAAACTGCAAACCCCAGGATTCCATAGGAGGTTGAAAGTGGAATCATCGCGCTGTAATAGCCTAGTGCGGAAAGAGCAATAGATAACAGCTCTGAGGTCAATGAACAATTGGTTGCACCAGAAACAGAGCCAGTGACAGACCAAACTATCTTGGAAACACCCCATCAGCAGAAAAACAAGCTGAGACAGAGTTGCTGCAACCGGTGCCAGTGAGAGAGGAGACCAGCAATGATTTAGAGGAACTAGATTCACTTTTGGCTCCCAGATGCCAATCACAAAGGAGACAGAAAGCAGCAGCTCAGATGGAAACTGTTTGGGCATGATTGAGTAAACAGAACAATGATAAGTAACACTTGTTTTTGTCAGCATATAAATTGGTTGGCGTGGCTTGCTGTTTGTTTGTAGCAAATGTGTTCCGGTTCTGTTGACTCTTTTGGACTGGCCTTCGGTGTTCTGGACCTTTCAGATTTGACCTTGACTTCGGCTCGGTTCAGCATTTCTCCCTGATTGTTTGCATTGGACACACACACCCCCAGCCTCTTCCTCTTGGGCAAGTACTATTGCCTTCCTTCCCTTGTTGGCAGAACGGCACGGGTTGAGAGTTGAACTCTGACAGTTCCAGCTTGTCAGTATCCTGCTTAAATAGTGGTGTCCAGAACTAGACACAGTGCTTGAGGTGAAGTCTGACCAAACGAGAATATGAGACAAATGTAGCTGGACTAGACCAGAGCTTGGGAAGAATACTTTCTGGATTACATCTTCCAGAAATCTCCAGCCAGCATGGCCAGATTCTGGATGTTGTAGTAAAAAAAAAGTAACATTCTGAAGCTGTGGATCAGACTAAAAGTACACTCAGTTGCACAGGTGGCCAGTAGAGCAAAGAATCCACGTTGTTTTACAGGAACAGCTTTGGGATTTACAGGAGTGTTTTGCTGGAACTCTCTAAGATACTGAACCCAGGGCCTTTCCGTCCTACACTGTAATAGTGCTATTATTCCACTTTCAACATCCTTTGAAATTTTGGGGTTTGTAGTTTACTGAGGCCAAAGAGCTCTCTGACTGAGAAATCCATATGCACCTCCCTAAACAACAAACCCCAGGATTCCATAGGAGGTTGAAAGTGGAATAATAGCACTACAACAGTGTAGTGTGGAAATGGTCCTACTTTGGCCATACAGAGCTGAATCACAAATCATATTTAAACCACTCCTACTTTAATGGCTAGATGTGCCTCTTTCCTGTTAATACCAACAGGCTTAAGAGAGTTAACATGACACTTCTGGTAAATTTTTGCAAAATGTGACCTTTGCTCACTTTATAGAAACTCTGGTCCCTCTTCCACCACAACTGTTTTCTTCTTCTTTATGACCTCCCGTTGTTGAACTTTGTTTTGCTCATCTCTCCATAGAACTCTAAACATGGGAAGAAAGTGAGAAGAGAGGGATGGAGGGAAGGAGACATAAAAAATTACTACCAAACATTTCCACTAATGTTAGGAATGGGTGGATCATTTTTCTCCCTGTATCCTTGGTGAGCAATTAAAACTTCACCATGTGTCACTCAGGCGCCACCTTTTATGTCACTCATCCCACCAATTTCCCCATTTCTCAGCAATAAATCAAACTCAGGCACTTTCTGAGGTGCCATAACCAGGCATTGATTTTACATTTGCCGTTGTGGAAGAAATCCAATGCTGCATCTCAGACCCCAGCTATTCACAGTGCCCAGGTGTCTGTATTGTGACCCTCTTCTGCTGTAAAAAGTTGCTCCAGTCTTCAGCACAGATCCATCAAAGTGAAAAAGAAACAGCGTCTTTCAGGTTTTCAACATCTGGCTATCTTTCCGTTCAAAAAACACAGTGACCAGAATCCTGTTGACGCCACACACCTGTGTAACTTCCCTGACCTATGAAATTGTACTTTTTGACTGGTGTTGCAATGGACATTTTCAAGGTATGGTTGCATAAGCGAAGTGCCACAAGTGTAGCCATTTCACATGGACTTCAATCACATTGTTAGTCCTGACAAGAGTATACCCGTGGAATGCTTTGGATTTACCTTTGTGTTGACTCACCACAATTCAGCAATTGAGTCAATGGCTGGCATCCTATTTGTAAATTGTATGTATGCAAGTGCAGCCTTCACGCATAGAAGTCTCATTTTAGCCAAAGTGCAGGGGATTATTCTCTTGCCCTTCTGCTCTGTCCAAACACTTGTCACAGCAGCTGCCAAGCCCCAGAAGGGGACCTGCTTCTTTTTCTTACCAATGGAGAGGTTGTTACCTCAAAACATGGGTGACTCACAGGTCCATCCATGATGGCATTGCCTTCATAAAACAGTGGGGGATGCTAGCTCAAAGAGGAGGCCTGTGAGAGAGAGTACCATAACAAAATATTTAACACCTGTGCATACCAGGAATACCAGCCAAAGATTCAAATAATATCTTTTAAAATATTTTACTGGGGAATTATCAGTTATGCACATAAGATCCAAGCAGTCTCACAATCACACAAGGCTAACTGAAGGAAAAGGGAGGAAAGTTTAGATAGTGAGAGGTTTAGGGCAACATGGGTGATATTTACCAGTCCAGTAAAGGAGCAAAGAGCGATGTGGCTTAGACTAGGAGTCCAAGGACAGTACGCAAATGGTAGAGTGACAACCAGCAACCAGTGTACTGTGAGTTGCCTAGCCCAAAACTGGGGTTTAAATATTCTATTTCTGCCTGGAATGGAAAAGTGTTAATGGCTCTTCAGTAGCATAAACAATGGGGTCCAGAATGGACTAATGGTCTTACCATTTGGTGACAAAAGGCTGATGGGAATCATGGTAGCTCCTTAATGGTTAGACAAAAGAGAAGTTTCAGTGGTTGGAGGAAGAGGGGCTAGACCAGTGGTTCTCAACCTGTGGGTCCCCAGATGTTTGTGGACTTCAGCTCCCAGAAGCCCTGAGCATTGACCATAGTGGCTAGGGCTTCTTGGAGCTGAAGTCCACAAACATCTGGGGACCCACAGGTTGAGAACCACTGGGCTAGACAATCAGCCATCCTATGGGAACATTTCAGATGTTATGTTAAAGTTAGGCTGCCAGATTCCTGACTAAAGAGTTAAGTGTCTTGTTCCTCCGCTGTGCTCGTAGTCATGGTAACTGATAAGAAGTTTCTGTTAACTTTCACACGGCTACTGATCGGGTTGTTTTGGGAAAAACAATCCTGGCAGCCCGGACATTTCCACAGTGGCTAACAATTATTTAGTCTTACTCTCTGTTCCGTTATTAGTTCGCTTTGTGTTTTTGTTCTTCTTGTTGTTCACTGTCTTCAGTCTGCTTGTCTGTCACGCTGTGAAGGGCAGACAGAATAGATTTTATCTAGCTTTGCTTTTACCATGTATTCAAGCCTGCAATGTAGTCTAGTATATTTTTAGACTCTACTCTGGTTTTTTGAACTAGTGCTGTTTTCGTCTATTTTTGATGCACTGGCATTCTGTGGGTCATGCTGGCGTACAGCAAGTCCCCTGGATTCCCCCAACAGGTTATGGGCCACAGCTTCTCGCTTCCGCTGCACCACCCTGCTGTGCCAGAATGGTTCGGAGGCCAGGTTTGACGGGTGGAGCCTGTCTGCTGCTGTGTTCTGCCAGCCAGTGATTCCCGAGGCTTGTGATGAGTGCCTGGAGTTGGGGACTGAGTAACTATGGAGCCAAGGTCAATGAGCAGTTTGCCTTTGACCCGGCTAAATGGCCGCAATTATCTCACTTGGGCTGTCAAGATGGAGATGTTTCTCTGAGGAGAAGGCATCTGGGGAGCTGTTTCTGTTCCTCCAGCCCTCCCTAGAGATGCCGAGGAAGCTGCAAGGATGAGGGAGAAAGCCATGTCATATATGCTCCTAGCTGTGGAAGACAACCAGCTGGTTCACATTCATGGTCTGACCACTCCAAGAGCTTGTTGGGATGCTCTCCGTGATGTCTACGTTCGCACAACCACAGGAAGCAAGCTCTCGTTCACGAAGAGGCTTTATGAAACGAAGCTGAGGCCAGGCTTTTCAATTCAGGAGCATTTGGAGACCATGTCCGATATCTTTTTTGCCCTGAATGAGAGGGGGAAGGTTTTGCCTGAAATTGACAAGGCTTACTGTATCCTGTGTTCCCTCAACCCCAGTTGGGACATTATAGTCACTACCATGGAAGCTATTCCAGAGCAGACCTTGACTGTGTCCTACATCTCTTCTCGCTTGCTGGAGGAGGAGGAACGTCGTGCCCAGAGGAGTGCCCTGCAGCCTCCCCAGCTGCTTGCTGCTGCTGAGCCAGGATCCGGGAGGAAGTCTGTCCAGGATGGTGAGTCCAAGTTGGAGGGGCTAGTGAGAGCCAACACTGCGAGCAGATGCTATCAATGTGGATCTGCCTCTCATCTCAAGAAGGACTGTCCGCTGGACAAGCAAAGAGGGAGAGGTGCTCGTGGCAGAGGCTTCAGAGGCAGTCGTGGGAGTCATCCACATGTTGCCGTTGCAACAGACTGTGTGGTCTCTGAGAGCTGCCGGGACACTGATGAAGCTTTTTGGCTGTTGGACAGTGGTTGCTCTCAGCATCTGGTGAACTGTGAAGGTCTGTTCAAGTGTTTGAACTAAGCCAGTGTTGCTACTGTTGCCCTGGCTGATGGGACTAAAGCAAAAGTCAAGGGAGCGGGGTCTGCATATGTACCTGCTTTAGATATGTATCTAGAGAATGTGTTATATGTGCCTTCACTTTATTTCTGCCTACTCTCTGTTTCAGAGTTAACTCAAAGTGGGTTTGAGGTTTTGTTCACAAAGCGTGAAGACAAGGTTATGAAAGATGGGGTTGTTTGTGCTGTGGCAGAGTTGAGTGAGAAACTGTACAAACTTAAGCCCAGATTCAATGCTTGTAGTGTGTTTGATAACAAGCCACAACATGATGAATGTATTCATTTGTTACATAGAAGGATGGGACATGCTAGCTTTCCTGTGTTGAAAAAGTTTGTAGACAGCTGCAAGGGATGTTCTCTGAAATCCTGTGCTACTTTTCTTGACTGTGCCATTTGCAAACAGTCAAAATCCATGCAGCTCCCTGCACCCAGGTCCAGTTCTCGAGTTCCAGATGCTCCTTTCCAACTTGTTTATACTGATGTGGTCGGGCCCATGTCTCAGCCCAGCCTTGGGGGAGCGAGGTTTTTTCTGCTACTGGTAGATGACTACAATGGGTACACATTTTGTTATTTGTTGAAGCAAAAGTCTGAAGTGTGTCAAATAATTAAGAACTGGTGTGCATATGTTTAGAGACAATTCAAATGCCAGGTCAAAGCGTTCCAAACAGATCATGACAGGGAGTTCCTGGCTAGAATTTGCAACTGTGGTTCAAAAGCAAGGGCATTGTTCACAGGACAACTGCCTCCTATTCCAGTTTTCAAAATGGAGTAGCAGAAAGAACCACTGGTGTGTTGCAAACTCTCATGCACTCTCTGCTCACTGATGCAAATTTGCCTCTGAATTTCTGGGGAGGCAATTCTGACTGCCAGTTACATACACATCAGGCTTTGGAGTTCTGTCATTCAGGCCACTCCATATGAGAGCTTGTTTGGCAAGCAGTCTTCTATTGCTCACATGAAGGTCTTTGGCAGTTTTGCCTGGGTTCATATTCCGAAGAGTCAAAGGAAAAGGGAGAGCCAAAAGCTCAACACCTAAGACTCTTGGGATGTCAGCCCAACTATAAAGGTTATAGGTTTAAGGTAGGAAATGGCCTCTGCGTGGTGTCTAGGAATGCAACTTTTGAGGAACACGCAAACTGGCCACGTGTTCATGCTGGTTCTGAAGTCCTCCTTCCTGTCTCTTGTGAGCCTAGCATTCAGCCAAAGCAGCCTGCCTCCTCAGTTCCTGGTCCCTCGAGGGTTAAGTCTGAACCTGAGCCAGAGACAGACCAGGAGGAGGGGGTTGCGGGGGGTGAAACAGCTCCTATCACAGAAGTGAGAAAGAAAAAAGCTGTGAAGTGGTCTCGCAGCCTTGATGATGCGGCCAGTCAGGGAATTCAGGCTGCACAAATTCCCAGGAGGTCAGAGAGAAAAACAAAGGGAAAGCCTCCACAATGGTACACTTCCACTTCACACACAGTGCATGCTTGTCTAGTAAATTGTGAGCCAACCAGTTTTGCTGAAGTGGAGCAAATGTCTAAGAACCAGGCTGCGCCTTGGTGGCAGGCAATGCAGGAGGAGATTGATTCTATAACACAGCACAAAGTCTACACGTTGTGTGAACTCCCAAAGTGTGTCAATCCTGTTGATTGCCGCTGGGTCTATAAGTTGAAGACCACTGCTGATGGGCAAGTTAAACACAAAACTTGTCTAGTGGCACAGGGTTTTGCTCAAGATGAGCAGTCTTTTGATGAGGTTTTTGCTCCCACAGTTAAGATGCAGTCCATTCGGTTGGCGCTGGCAATAGCAGCTCAGAGAAAAGCCTTGGTCACACACTTTGATATCACCACTGCCTATCTCAGTGCTGATTTGCCAGAGGAAATCTACTTAAATCAGCCAGAAGGGTTTCACCAGGGAGGAGAGAAATTGGTGCGGAAACCTCACAAGTCACTGGATGGTTTGAGGCAGTCAGCTCACTGCTGGAATTTGTGTTTAGACAGAGCTTTGCAGGAGTGCGGTTTCAAACAGAGCAAAGCTGATCCCTGTGTGTATGTCAGAGGTACTGGGAAGAAACAAGAGATCCTCTTGGCATATGTTGGTGATTTGTGTTTGATTTCTGACACACAAAAGCAAGTGCAGGACTTTGCCAGTGAGCTAGGCAAGAAATTCCAGATCAAAAACCTGGGGCCAGTTCAAAATTACCTTGGAATGGCAATACAGAAAACCAAGGGTGGTTTTCTACTGGATCAGAAACAGAAAATTGAGAAATTGTTGGAGAAATGTAACATGACTGATTGTAAAAGTGTAAAAATGCCAGTGGTCCAAAGGTTCAACAAACACAGTGGAGATACCTTGTTTCCTGAAAAAAAGTTGTACCAATCTGTGATTGGGTCTCTTCTCTATCTAGCTGAGTCCTGTCGTCCCGACATTGCTTTGAGTGTAAACATATTAGGAAGGGCCAGCTCTCAGCCTACTCAGTACCACTGGCAAGGTGTAAAAAGGGTGCTGAGATACTTAAAAGGCACCATAGATCACTGTTTGTGTATCACTCTTGTTCAAAAGCCAGAAATCGTCCACTATTCTGATAGTGACTTTGCAGAGGATGTGTCAGATTGGAAAAGCACATCTGGCTATGTTGTGAAGTACAGTGGTGCTCTGGTTTACTGGAAAGTTTAAAAGCAGAGTACCCAGGTCACTTCTACTGCTGAGGCAGAATTTGCAAGCTTGTCTTCCTTGTGTAATGAGTTGGTCTGGTTCACACAGCTTGTAAAAGACCTGAATGTATCAGTTGATGTACCTGTTAATGTTTTTTGTGACTCTCAAGCATGTATTCAAATGGCTGTCAGTGAAAGAGTCAAGTCCAGGACCAAACATGAGGACATCAAGTAACAAAATGTAAAGCAATCTGTTCAAAACAAGGTTATCCAATTGACATATTGTGTTTCTGATGAGAACCTTGCGGATGTACTTACAAAAGCTCTTTCAGCTGTGAAACATACACAAATGCTTAAGTGCATGGGGTTGATAGGTCCTGCAGTTCCAACACACGAGACAGCTGCGGAACAAGAGGAGGAGTGTTAAAGTTAGGCTGCCAGATTCCTGACTAAAGGGTTAAGTGTCTTGTTCCTCCCCTGTGCTCGTAGTCTTACTCTGTTCTGTTATTAGTTTACTTCGTGTTTTCGTTCTTCTTGTTGTTCACTGTCTTCAGTCTGCTTGTCTGTCACGCTGTGAAGGGCAGACAGAATGGATTTTACCTAGCTTTGCTTTTACCGTGTATTCAAGCCTGCAATAAATATGTAGTCTAGTATATTTTTGGACTCTACTCTGGTTTTTTGAACTAGTGCTGTTTTTGTCTGTTTTTGATGCACTGGCATTCTGTGGGTCATACTGGCATACAACATGTCCCCTGGATTCCCCCAACAGGTATCTTTTTGTTCAGGTTTCTCAACATTTGATAAACATGGTTTTCAATAATTGTTTCCAAATTTTTTAATATTCTTTCCATTCTTAATATAAACAGCTACACACCATCTGCCATCTAACTAGTACCACATACTTTATGCCTTCCCCCATGGATAAAAAACAGCTTTAAAAATCCTCTCTTGAATAAATTCCAGTTTGAACAATCTGAGCTCAGTCATTTTTTGCCCCCTTGTTAAGCCCTGTCCCGGGGTCTACAACTTTGATATAAAATTAATCTAACCCACCAGAGAGGTCACCCGGATGCTGACGTAGGCAATAACGGTCATACGATCGAATGCACCAGTCACGTAGCCACAGGAGACCTCACGTTGTGACAACCCATGGTGGACAAAAGGTCATCAACCTTTAAGGAGTCCACTTGAAGGGAGTAAAAGTGTTCCCGGAAAGTTGGGCACTGGAAGCAATAAAAGCTTATCAAATCTATCTCCAGAAACTCACACCGCAGCCCCAAAGAGGAGGAAGATCTGGTTATTTGGATGACACCCTGGTATCTTCCGATATCAAAGAAAATGCCAGGTGTGGAGTTGTTTTTCTTTTCTGTCCCTTTTTTGTGTGATTTCTGAATGAGCCCGACTCCATAAAAATTGGGTAAATGATCTTGCTAGGTTGCCTTACATCTCACATCGCTGTTGCTTGTGCTCCGTTGAGCTTATTTTCCCCATCACTTGGAGCATATTGAGGTGTCCCTCTGGAACCCCCAGATTTGCAGGGTAACACATCAGTGGAATTCTGCAGGAATTTTTCTTTTTTTTTCTTTATCTTTTTTTTTCCTCCTCCAAAGAAAGGGCTGTATCTGGGAAAGGCAGAGTGGAAAACATAAATAAACTCTTTCCCACTCCCACTTTTCCAAGTCAAAGTTCTTCCACCCCTTTGGAGAAATATCTTCCCCTTTCCATCCCCTACAGTGAACCCTGGAGCAGTAACTGATGGAAATTCTCTCTGTTTAATAGTGCCATATTTGAAGCAGCCCAAAGCCTTTTGCTGGAAAGTAACAGATATAAGAGAATAAATATCACCACTGCAAACACTTTATTGGACAGGATGTTCATAGTGAAAACTTATGACGAAAGCAAGAACCCTGAAGGTCCATCTGTGGTGTACCATATTAGTTAAATGTGGCATCATGAAACCATTTTGCCCATTAAGTCAGGTCCCATTTCTGCCTGGGATTCTGGATGTGGCCATTTACAGTGGGATGCATTCCAGCTCTTTGCTCTCCGCATCAGATATCACAGCTGGAATATTAAAAAAACACTCCCTCTTCCTCCTCCCACCTATCAAGTTGGACTGATGCACACAGCATGGCTACTTACCTGGACGTTTAAACAATTAGTGATCAAAGAATCCCTCCTTCCACCAGCCTTGATGGACGCCACCAGCGTATTTGCCTTTTATCTATTCAGAGAGGACAAGCAAACAGCCTCCAGATCAGTCAATAATTACTTTAGAGGAACTGGCCTGTCAGTGGGACAATAAAAATAAACTTAGCTGTTCCGTGGTTGTACTTGTGGGGGAGCCAGGACTCTCATCGCTTGTTCTAATGGCTTTATTATTCTGATATCATTAGCAGATGGTTCTTCTCAAAGTTCATGCTAATATAGAAACGTCTAATGAGCATAAGCAAGGTGAGTCATGCTCCATTTCCTTTATTTGGACTAACTGGGGCTATCGTGGCTTCTTCAACACACACGCACATGCACATCCCAACACTGATACAAAGATTGCATTGGGTTTGCCAGTTGTTGTTTTTAATTAGGAAAGCAAAGGTTAGCGATAGCAACATTCTCATTCAGAGTGGCAGTGGAAAGACTTGAAGGTAGAAAGCTTGGTCAGGTCTAATTACGTTGCACCTCAATCTGGCTACACAGGGGTAGCTGGACACGCAGCTCATCTAGCCTCCATCAGATCATCAGAAATAACACCCTTCGCCTTTTCTACAAACAAAATGCTGTTGTTTTTCATGACCGGAGTAAGAATTCACATCATTTTTCTTCTCATAGAATCATAGAATCATAGAAATGTAGAGTTGGAAGAGACCCCAGGGGCCATCCAGTCCAACCCCCTGCCATGCAGGAACACCCTCAAAGCACTCCCGACAGATGGCTATCCAGCCTCTGCTTAAAAACCTCCAGAGAAGGAGACTCCACTACACTCCAAGGCAGCAGATTCCACTGCCGGACAGCCCTGACTGTCAGGAAGTTCTTCCTGAGGTTCAGGTGGAATCTCCTTTCCTGCAGCTTGAATCCATTGCTCCTTGTCCTGGTCTCTGGAGCAGCAGAAAACAAGCCCTCTCCTTCCTCTACATGGCATCCCTTCCAATATTTAAACATGGCTATCATGTCCCCTCTTAACCTTCTCTTCTGCAGACTAAACATCCCCAGCTCTCTAAGTCTGTCCTCATAGGGCATGGCTTCCAGGCCTCTCACCATTTTGGTCGCCCTTCTCTGGACTTGCTCCAGCTTGACCATGTCCTTCTTGAATTGGGGTGCCCAGAACTGGACACAGTATTCTCACTTGAGGTATACAAAAATTTTTTGCCTGCCCTTTTCAGCAGAGCTTTTTAGTATTTGTGAGAATGTGGTTTTGCTCACAAGGACACAAGGAACGGTATTTTTGAGAACACCTCCAGTTTGTGTTCTTATTCTCTCATAGCCAGGGTGGACAAATGGTGGCCTATGGACCACATGCAGGCTTTGGACTTCAACATCATAGCTGCTGAAGCCCCCACCATTCTCCCCAAAGCCTCCCCAAAAAACATTAAAAAATCTTTTAGCAATTTTTTTCCCTGAAGCCAGAAAAAAAGCCTTCCAATTTGATGAAAACATGTGAAAACACCCCTGTCCCACCCCAACAAGCACCCCAGAACGCTGTACTACCCACAAATACCTGTTTTCTTCTGCAGAGCCTCTCAAAATGGTGATAGGAAGTTATATACTATCACTTCTGTCACCATTTTGAGAAGGGGCGTAGCACAGAGAAAAACAGAGACGTCTGCCCTTATTGTGTGGGGGTGGCGGGTGGTAAAAGGTTTAAACCTGAGCTGTGGAAGAATTCTTCCTTTCAGCTTCCACCCAGACATGCACCCAATGACTGACGCTTTGGCTATGGCTCTAATGGAGGCCCTTTAATGAAAAGAGAGGGGACCCTGTGATTCGATGAGCTCAAAGATGTTCCTTCTGGATGGGAGGAAGGGGCTGCTGTGGAGTGAAGATCTTTCTGTCCGCAAAAACCGGGCAGCCCCATGGAGCAAAGCCACATCATCATCACTCTGATTAGCTCTTTTACTGCCACACAGCTGAGGCTTCCCACACAGACAGCTGTGCCAACTGCCTTC
This sequence comes from Iguana delicatissima, assembly GCA_948472985.1. NCBI lineage: Eukaryota > Metazoa > Chordata > Lepidosauria > Squamata > Iguanidae > Iguana > Iguana delicatissima. Next base: position 393,863 of record CAOKZL010000344.1, on the reverse strand, counting down.
TGCTCTCCTTAAGTTTTAAGCACACAGCAGTCATTGCTGCTTGCTTGAACAGTGAGCCCAAGCTTGTGGACCTCTTTGTGTGTTCTTTCCTCCTCTACGCAAACAGCATCCCTCACCTTCTCCCACATGCATGCCCATCAGAGAAGGCAAAGACAAGCCCCCTTTACTCCTCAAGAGTAAAGACAGCTGGTGCTGCGTGGTGTGCCCTCCATCTCTCCCAGTTCAGGTGGGACAGCCATGCTTAATTCTCTACCTTCCAGCTTTCTCATTGTAAAATGTCTTCTTCCCCCTCTATTATCCGGTCTCAGTTCAGAGCTTAAATTTTGTTTCTATGTTTGCTTTTTGGGGAAAAGAGCAAGTCTCTAGCCTCTGTAAAGTATGGTTATGGGCCAAAATGTGATGTCTTGGCCACACTAGCACCAGTAGCTCCTCCTCAGACAACCATGAGTTGTTGCCACTTGGCATGGCCAAGGAACGTAGTTTGAATAAGCCAAGGGCCTAGAAATCATGAAGCCCTATGACAGTGGTTCTCAACCTGTGGGTCCCCAGATGTTTCTAGACTTCAGCTCCCAGAAGCCCTGAGCATTGACTATAGTGGCTGGGGTTTCTGGGAGCTGAAGTCCACAAACATCTGGGGACCCACAGGTTGAGAACCACTGCCCTATGAGAAGCTGGACATGCTTAGCCTGGAGAAGAGAAGGTTAAGAGGTGACCTGAAAGCCATGTTTGTATATTTGAAGGGATACCATATGGAAGATGGAGCACGCCTATTTTCTGCTGCACTAGAGACTAGAACACAGAGCAATGGCTTCAAACTATAGGAAAAGAGATTCCACCTAAACATTTGGAAGAGTTCCATAAGCAGAGTCTTAGCGGTATAACCATTTGCCATGAGCTTAGACACTCTTGGTAGTTTTGACAAAAGTAGAGCCATTGAATTAATTTATTTGTGTATTGACTGACTATTCAACAATTGATTTAGTGCAGCGGTTCTGAATTTGTGGTCCTCAGGCACCCAGAGGACTGTGATGTCATCACAGGAGGCCCATGAAGACTTGAAGAAATGTTATGACCTTTTACACAGAAGGAAGGGAGGGAGGGAGGGAGGGAGGGAGGGAGGGAGGGATCATAGAATCACAGAATCGTAGAGTTGGAAGAGACCCCAGGGGCCATCCAGTCCAGCCCCCTGCTATGCAGGAACACCCATCAAAGCACTCCTGACAGATGGCCATCCAGCCTCTGCTTAAAAACCTCCAAAGAAGGAGACTCCACCACACTCTGAGGCAGCATATTCCACTGCCGGACAGCCCTGACTGTCAGGAAGGAAGGAAGGAAGGAAGGAAGGAAGGAAGGAAGGAGGGAGGGAGGGAGGGAGGGAGGGAGGCAGGCAGGCAGGCAGGCAGGCAGGCAGGCAGGCAGGCAGGCAGGCATATGGACAGTCATACATTGATCTCAAAGAGCAAGAGTTTTGTCAGTGATAGACATCATTTGTATGAAATTTTCATTACCGTAATGAATCTCAACCCAGTTAAAAGCTATGAAAATATCTTTCTGATAGCAAAAAGAAAATGCACTCAGCACTCGCTACTTCTGCACATAGGCGTTAGGGTTTTAAATCCTGAGTTAAGTCTTGGTGGTCTGCAACAACAAAAGATATTTAAAAGGGGTCTACTACTGGATATAGTAGATCTCCTCTCGTAGAAACGGATCTGGTGGACTATAGTTATGCTGATTCACATTGTCGGATAGTGCTGCCAGAATGAACACTGGAGAGTGCTCCTCTACCTTTAATGACTGTGCAGAAAAGGGAATTTCAGGAAGGCTTGCTTTTTACCTGCCTGCTTTACAAGCAACCCCTGGTGAAATTCCTTCTTCTACACAACCATTAAAGGTAGAGGAACCAACTCCAGTTTTCTACATGGTAGCCCTAGCTATTTGTCAATGTCCCATTTGATTCACTGGTATGGTAGAAACAGTCCCTATGTGATATTCCCCATTCCACGGCCATTTCCGCACTACACTCTTATAGCGCGATGATTCCACTTTCAACCTCCTATGGAATCCTGGGGTTTGCAGTTTTGGGAGGGGCCGGCCAGCCCCTCCCAAAACTGCAAACCCCAGGATTCCATAGGAGGTTGAAAGTGGAATCATCGCGCTATAAGAGTGTAGTGCGGAAATAGTCCACAAAGGGACAAACAGCAGGGACATGGATGACTACACCATCACATGTACAATGTCAATATTCAACAGAGGGATGCTATAGTGCATCCACTGTGTAACTGCATGAATGTAGGTTTATACTAGGATGCACATTTTAGGATCTTGGCCTTTAGTTAGTTAGTTAGTTAGTTAATACTCCACCTTTCTCCTGGGGTGGGATTCGAGGTGGCCAATGACTTCCATCATTCCCAGTCCAACATTTCTGGGCAGGACACCAACTTGAGAAAGATCATTTTCACTGCTATTCACTGAGCATTTCAATTTATTTCTGCACACCGGTGCATAGGCTCATGAAAGTGCTCTGAGGTTTATCTCGCTAGGCATAATGTCAAGCGCTTACAATAATAACAATGACAGTAATAATCCTTTTTGGTTTTGAAAAAAAATAACAAGGAGTTGGAAATGTTAGTCTAAGACTTCTCCCTCTGCAGTGACTAAATCTGGGCTCCTTAGTATATCCGGCCCTTGGCATCTTTTAACTCAGGAGGGGATGGAATAAGATTAATTGACAAAGGGGAAAATACCACTTTGAACCCCAGATGAGCTCTTCCCTTCTTCCATGGCTGCACGCTTAGGAAATGCTATGTGTTGCCATTGTTGACATCAGAATAAAACCTTTTGCTCTGCCTGACAGGACTCTTTCCACTCTTTGTGTCTCTTTCTCCTGCATCTCTCAGCTGTGCAGAGGAAGAGGGAAATGAAGAGGAAAAATCGTCTCCAAGGACCTTGGTTAATGGGATTGTGAGCTTGTTCTCTTTCAAAACGGCTTGTTTGAATTGAAAGGCCGTCATGGGGGGTGACACTAACTGCTCTGGAGGGCTGCTTGCATCAGAGGGAGGGAAAGACTTGGGTCTGGATCCTATGGGTTCGTCCTAGCTAGAGGAGAATCAATGGCTGAATGGAGAACCAAAGCCAAAGTCAATCCCATTGATTCAATGCATTTACTGTATTTAGGACTAACAACAGAGCTGAAGCTAAGCATGTGACCACAGGAGAGGGGGCCAAATGGGGACATTGCCCCCGTAATAAGAATTCTAGTCCCTCCTAAATGAAATTTCCCTTCAGTCCTCAAATTTCTAGAACTGCTGTAATGCAAAGCTTCAGTTGAGCATTCAGAAACGCTATGTGGACAGTCAAACAAAAGGAGCATTAAGGGAATGAGAAAACCACAAACATTCTATTCTGCTCTGGTCAGACCCCATCTGGAATACTGGGCCTCACAGTTCAAAAAGGATATTGGAAAAACTGGAACTTGTCTAGAGGAGGGAGACCAAGACGGGAACAGGCTTAGAAACCATGCCTTATAAAGAGCAGCTTAGGGATCTGGGTATGTTTAGCTTGGAGAAGAGAAGGTTAAGAGGTGACGTGACAACCATGTTTCAGCATTTGAAAGGGTGTCATACAGAGAATGGAACAAGCTTATTTTCCACTGCTCCAAAGATTAGGATAAGGAGCAATGGCTTCAACCTATAAGAAAAGAGATTCCACTTAAAAACAAGGAAGAACTTCCTGACAGTAAGAACAGTTCAACAGTGGAATCTGCTGCTGCCTGGGAGAGTGGTGGAGTCTCCTTCCTTGGAGGTTTTAAGCAGAGGCTGGATGGCCATCTGTCTGGGAGTGCTTTAACTGGTCCTCCTGCATGGCAGGATGGGGTTGGACTGGATGGCCCTTGGGACCTCTTCTAACTCTCTGATTCTATAATAAAAGTTCTTAGATGAGAAGGATTTTCTACGTCTCATTCTCTGCCATTCTGGAGATTTGGGGACCAAAGGAAAAAGACCCTTGGGAGAGACAGAAAGCTTGTGGGGGGCAATCCCCCTCCCCACAGCTATGCCCCCAATACCGGTTTATTCTCTAATTCTCACGGAAAGTGTCTACCGTAGCTTTCCCCAATCTGGTGCCATCTAGAGGTGTTGCATTACAACTGAAGTCATCTGACCCCACTAACAGGTTTAGTGCTCCTGGGTGCTGGAGAGGATACAAGTTAGAACAGAGCATCTTTGGGGGGAGGAGGTTTAGGGAAGGCTAATCTGACTCCTGAAGGACAAGTTGAAAACAAAGAAATTCTCCTGGATTACGAGGCTAACCAGGGAGGTGGATCATTTTCCTTTCCTTTATTGGGACTGCCCAACAGACCTCCTGATACGGGTGTTCCCGTGCAGCTGACAAGTCTATGAAGCGAAGAAGTGGCAGAAGCACTAGCCAGTTTGTTGCTTGCCTCCCATAGACTGAGAGCAGAGATAAAGAAAACTTTCCAAAAATCAGAATAATAGATTTTAAAAAATGAGTATTCTTAGGTTGGAAACTCTGAAAAGAACAGAGTGATAAGAGCCTTTGCAGTTTAGGACGAAGTCTTCAGCAAAAACACACTTGGTGTTTTTGTGCAAACAACGCCAATAATGGTATTTTCTGCACTATTACCAAATTTCCTGTGCAGAAAATGCTGAGCACCATGAGCTTCAGAGTGCTGGATCAGATAAGGGAAGACAAAGCCTAATGGATGTGACCAAAAACCTCTTTGGTCCAGCATCCTCTTTGCACAGTGGCCAGCCAGTTTACTTTGGGATGCTCACAAAAAGGATGTGGTATGATGAAGTTTGGAGGTGCGGCTATCTGAAGTATCAGAGCAGTCTGGAAGCAGGTTGCCAGGCGACCAGAATAGCTCCTCAGGAGAGAAACCCAGCCCAGTTGTGTGTGGACGGAGCTTACGGCTTAGAGAAAAAGTTACATAAAGCCAAGTATCTGGAGGTATCTTTTATTCTGTTAGTGAGAGCCTAGCAAGGAGCTAGGGAGTAGAATCGCTCAGTCATCCAGGGAGGGTGACTGTTTTGGGAGCTTTAGTTCTCACTGGGGGCCTAGCGAGGGGCAGAAGAGCAATTGAACCGTAGTAGAATCTGGTCAGAGAGTCTGACCTAGATTGGGTGAGGAAAGGTTGGGCATGACCTATAGTCCAATAAAATATATATGATGTACGTTGAGGTTTGCACCTGGGGATGACAGTGCATGATGTAATCCCATGTCACTCGAGCTGAGTCACTGTGACATGTAACCGGGGCAGAGGGTTGCATCAGACATGGGAACGTGCAAAGTTGGCTAGAGTTGCATCAGCAAGGGAAGTATATAAGGGGCTGAGTCCTAGCCAACTGTCCTCTCGATCGTCTGATCGTGCGGCCGGAGGCTATGTCAGATGCATATCTCCACTTGCTGTGGGATGCTGAAACTCTGTTGGGGTACTGTAAATATGTGTGTATGGTAACTGAAGAGTAAAAGCCTCCAAGTTGGAAGATAATATTGCGTGGGTGTATTTTTGTGGCTTCAGAGCATTGCTGTTTGTCTAATCTCTGCTGGGCATGCTTCCAAGCTGTGTGTACAGTCTCTGCTATATGGTGGTTTTTGATACGCTTGACTCTGGTACAGGTTTTTGGCCAGAGCTCAGTGACAGGAGGGAAGTGCTATTGTGGTTTTGCGTAGCTCCCATCATCCACCAATCCCTCTACAGATTGGGGGTTGAGCCTTTGGTGGGAGTGTAGCCAAAGGGCTGTGATATGAAACTTGTGCTTTATATGATACAAGTGAACTGTCTGAAAAGTGCGCTGTAGAAAAATATTAACTTTGACCTGCATATGAACTTTAACACTCTATTCTTACTGCTATCTAAATAGAAGATACAGTTTATTTTTGTAAATGCTGAGTTGGCTGAGTGGTATTACTGTATTTAAAGTAACACAGAAAACACGCTACCGCAAAACTATCAAGGGGTTCTAAGCCACTGAAAGGCCTCACCCTTTACACAAAGGTGGTGCCATAAGGAGGGGGGTAGAGTTGTGTTGTGGTGGAGAAAGTTTCGGGTCAGCCCAGATGACCTCTGGGTGTAAGGGAAAAGCAGTTGAGAACAGCAGTTAATTTTCCCTGCAATTGAAGTGACTCTGTGTTTGAAAGAAGAACAATAGGACACCGTGAAATAGAACGTTAGGGAGGATGAAATGTGCCTCGCTATGGCCTTGCTATGCTTTGCAACATTAGTAAGGTTACACAGAAAAATGATGAGAACTGTTGTTTGTGTCAATTTCCTTTCTTGGACACGTGATGAATTTGCACGGGAGATGTATAAGTTGTTTTCAATGTAAAGAGGCGGGGCTCAGACTTTTGGGAATGATCCCGCTGAGACATTGTGCACAATAAATCTTTTTTCTAAAACCGTGGGTCTCTATCTCAGTTCCACTACAGTGTGACAAAGACACAGAGTCTTATCAGAGTGGGAACTGCCACGCCAGTCTGGTAGGAAACAGGGCCGGTCACACATGGGGACAGTAGCTCAATCATGCGCATGTTCCTCAGCCATTTGGCACACTGAAGCCTGTTGAATGTGTTGCCGTTGGAGGTGATATAGGACCATCATGGCTTCACCTTCATCTTGTTGTTGTTGTTGTGTGCCTTCAAGTTGTTAATCCTATCACAGGTTGATCTTGGAAATATTTCTTCAGAGGAGGTTTGCCATTGCCTTTCTCTGAAGATGAGAGAGTGTGAATTGCCCAAGGTCGCCCAGTGGGTTTCCATGGACAAGCCAGGATTTGAAACCTAGTCTCCAGAATCCTAGTTCACCACTCAGAGCACTACACCATGCTGGATTGCAAAGGATCATGAGGACTAGCCTCTTAACCACTCAACTAATGTGCCTTTCCATGACTTTCTCTTATCTCCTTTTAGTGACATCCATGCCAGTGGCCACCACTAAACCTTGTGATAGTGAATCCCACAACTCGACCATGCACCATATGAAGAAAGGGCCAAATCTAAGGATGAGGGTAATCAGAGTTGGAAAAACAATTTTTTATTGCAATATCTAGATTCCTGCCCTTCCTCCCTCCACAGACCAGGGGATTCTGGAAGTTATAGTCCAAAGAAACCATTTTTCCATAAGGCTTTTCCAAAAAGCTTAAACCCCGTGAAGTAAAAAATACACCAGCATTTTAATAAACCAAAGCAGTCACACACCATCTGGTTGTGTTTGTCTAGCAGTGTCATGCCCACAGGCTGAGATGTCTTTGATGGAGTCATGCAAGCCAACTCCTCTTATCATATTCTCTTTGGAAACCCATAGCGCCTCTTGAGCTAAATGGCATTAATTGCAGCCGGATAGGAAGCAAACACTTCTGACCATCATCTGTTCATCTCTGGTCATCACACATGACTACTTGTCATTCTATGACCCCCCTACAGGATGGCTCTTGTATTTAATAACCGGCAGGCCAGTGATTTCAGTGCCCCCGGTGTTCCTCGTCTAAGATAAGAGGATCACACAGTGACATAATGTACGAGCCCACTGAGGCAGCACACAAGTCCCAGGGAGGTGCAGTTCACACCAGTTGCCCTCCGCTTTGAGCAGCAGTGGGAAACCTGTTTGTGCCACCTGCTCAATTAAGGGAATCATGTTGAGAACACTTTGAAAGGCCTCTGAGTCATCCTCTGCCATAGGCTGCCAGAGGTCCACCTAGTAGAGACCCTGGAGAAAAGATCAGAAAAGAAAAGAACTGGATCAGGCAGTGACTTCCACTTTGGTGGGGCAGTGAATCCATTCCTGGTTTTAGTCAGATCTCTATAGCAGTAATCCGATATGCTGAAGCCCTGTCTCCCCGGAGCCCCACCCTGTCTCCAATATGCTGAAACCCTCTGGATGCTTCCTTTAAGGGCACCCTGGATAGATTCAAGCCAGAACGCAGAGAAGACTGAGCACTGTGGATAGCTCCTTTCAAATTCAGCACCTTAGACAGATCCTCCAAAGCAGGCTTTCTTAACCTTTTCTTTATCCCCTGTAAATATCTTCTGTTGCTGCCAACCCCCAAGACTTAACTCAAGATTTAAAATTCTGAAGTGCATCAAATATTTATTTAAAATCGCTCATCAAGGGTCTTCAAACTGGGAGAGAAGGGAGAAATAAGTGCATGCACACTTGCCTCAGAGGTGTTGGAGAGGGAAGGAAGTCTTTTCTCCTGCTTCTTCTGACCAGTTGACAGCTGGAGTGGATTGAACAGGAACACACCAGCCCAGCCAGCCAGCCAGCCTGCACCCTGGTTCTTGTCAGGTGGATGCTCTGGGCTGGGAAGGAGACAGGCTGAGAAATCTTCAAGGCTTCACAGACCTCTCTGAGGATGATGTGGCCCCCACTCCTTTAAAGCAAAACTTCTTAAGCTAGTTGATGTCAGAGACCAGCAGGATTTCCCCTTCCCCCCAGGGAGGATCACCATATTGGTGCCCCCTGACTACAACTGTTTTGTTTTTCTTTTAATTTGGACTTTTTTGACCATGTGGACCAGGGCTGATGGGAACTATAGTCCAACACATTAAGAGGATGCCATATTGAGGAAGGTTGGCTTAGTGAGAAACGGGATAATGGCCTTTTGTCTTATGTTCCCATTTGTTTGTCAATTGTTATTGTATCAGTGTTTAATCCTGCCGTTCCTTCTCAATAGAAAAGAAATCAAGATGGCAGACAAAAGGAACATAAAATAAAACACAAACCAATGGATTTGGATTACAAGAGGAGGGGAGGGAGGGGGAGAGAGAGAGAGAGATTCTTCCTAAACATTATGTCAGGTCCCATTGCTTCCCTGTCATAATATATCATATTATATGTAGAACAGAGACTGGTTTAAAATATATGCTTATGTTACGTATCCTCTATTCTTCTGGATACTTCCTGACATGTATGCTTGCTGTCATGTACAAATCACCTGTATGTATTGAGTTGCTATATAGGATCAGACAAGTGGAATAGGGCTGGAGAGTAAAAGCAGGGAATAAAGTGTGTTACGAGAACAAAATAGTGTGGACATAAGAAGAGGAACTAGGAGAAAGTAACAGCCGCTCAGGTCGGGAAAGTCTGGGACAAGAACCAGCCTGAGAAAGAAAACATGATGCTGTACTAACCAATGAAAGGTCAGCATGCATGACTTTGTAATGGATTGCTTATAAGAAAATCTAACTTTCCTATACAATTTGGTTCTGGCAGCTTCTGTGGAAGTGTGCAGTTGTTGCCCATAACTATCTTTTGAATAAACTACTGTTAAATTCAGAGTATGTTCTTTGGAGCAAAGGGTTATCCTGTTCATGACACATTAGGAAGAACTTCCTACTGGTAAGAGCTGTATGAGAGTAGAATAAACTGCCTTGGATGTCTTTAAACCAGAAGCCAGAAGTCAGTTGTCCCAAACATCTTTAACCTTGGATGTCTTTAAACAGAAGTCAGATCAGCATCTTTCAGAAGCGCTACAATTGTGCATTCCTGCATGACGAAGGGTTGGAATAGAAGTCCCTTGAGGTCCCTTTCAGCTCTGAGATTCTTTGATTCTATGATTCTATAGAAGGCTAAAAGTATGCAGTAAGACAAAGCTATTATCTGTATTAAGAGTAATAGCAGTATCTTAAGCGAATGGTCGCTGCTCTGGGGATGCATTCCACCAATGAATTCTGCTTCATGTGAAAAAAACACCTTCCTTATCATAGAACATAGAATCCTACAGTTGGAAGAGACCAGAAGGTCCATCAAGTCCAACCCCATCCTACCATGCTGGAATACTCAGTCGAAGCATTGGCCATCCAACCTCTGTTGAAAAACCTCCAAAGAAGGAGACTCCACCACACTCCCAGGCAGCAATTTATTCCACTGTCAAACTGCTCTTACCATCAAGAAGTTCCGGGAGGTTCTTCCACAGTTAGGTGGAATCTCTTTTCCTGCAGTTGTTATAGGTACAAACTTTTGTCTGTCTTGAAGTTCCTCATACATGAAGTGAATGCCTTTAAACTCCACCACTAGAAGTCCTGGATGCTCCAGTGGCATCACCAGTAATCTACCCATGGGTGTATATTAGTAAGGACTGGAAGCTGAGTTTGGATTTCCTCCAGCTCTCCATGCATAAACACCTGGATGTCTATGCATGCATAGACACAAGATGACACATCAAAATTACTTCCTTCTCACACTTCTTGTGTTTCAATCATCTCAGGCAATGGAAGAGCACGAATGGAGATTTTAACCCAGCACAGCTGCCCCCTGAGGTAGGACTTGAGAGTAAATCCCTTATGATTTAGACAGCCCTAGATCCCCGTTTACACCATCAGAGGTGGGTGACATCTGCATTCCTACGTCAGAAATCTTCAGCTTCTCTGTTGAACACCATGGGGGGAGAAAACTCTGGATCCCACCCCAGAAGAGCAAGAAGCTAAATTTTAATCCAGCTTTGTCTTTGGAGGATTTGTCCCGTTAAGCATGTTTGGGTAAATCCAGGATGAAAACATGATACCATTTCTCCGAGCTCCAAGAATGTTCTTCACGCTGCCTGGGTTAAAAGTCTTACCCTGGATTAAAGAGCTGGCAGGAGGAAGGGTTCTTCTTTTATTGTTATTATTATTGACATTATTATGGAAGCCTTTGAAACTCAAAGGAGAGCAAGGAAACATGAACAAGGAGAGAAGAAGTGCAAAAAAACAACACGGAAGCAGAGAGAAATGCAACAAGGGGAGCCGATAGAAAAGAAAAACAAAGAATGCATAGGCTAGAGTTTCTTCATATCTTAAGCATGCCTAAGTCCCACTTGAGCAGCGGATGGATATTTCTGGATGTAGAACAGCCACATGCAGTTCAAGATCTCAGAAGCAGAGTTAAGCATGTAATGCCATTGCACATGGATGTTCAGTGCACATTGCCTGTACGTGTGCATGCACACTTGCCTATGCATGAGTGTAGATGGATATGTGCATAGAAGGCATGCTTATCAAATTTGCAGATGGCACCCACAGCAAATCTTTTTTCCCAGGCTGGGAATAACCCTGGAAAGCAAGGTTTGGTTCCCCAGTTGGCCATGGAAACGTGCTGGCTGACCTTGGTATGGCCATTTCCACACTAGCGTGTTATAATGCTATTATTCCACTTTCGACATCCTATGGAATCCTGGGGTTTGCAGTTTCGGGAGCGGCCTATGAGGCCGCTCCCGAAACTGCAAACCCCAGGATTCCATAGGATGTCGAAAGTGGAATAAAAGCGCTACAACATGCTAGTGCGGAAATGGCCCATGTCACACACTCTCAGCCCCAGAAAACTCCATAACAGAATTGCTTTAGGGTTGCCTTAAGCTGGAAATGACTTGAAGGCAAACACCAACAACATTTTTTTAAAAATTACTGATTTTAAATTGGAATTGTGTAGATCATGAATGCTGTTTTATCTGTTTGCTGCAGATCTCATGTTAAATGATGTGTTTTATCTGTTTGGTGCAAAACTCATGTTAGATTTCATATTAAATGGACGGGATAAAAAAATTAATAAATTGAGACTATGAAAAAATACTCACTCATTGATGCCATTGTCTTTGAATCTCATCCTGAGACTGAGGCAAAAGGATCCCTCCATTCTAGCTTGGCATCTTGAAGATGTATTTCCCAAATATTTCCAATAGATCATCTCTTATTGTAGATGCTGCTGTCAAGAGACAGAGCTAGATAGATCAGAGGTTCAGCCTCCAGTTTCTGTAATATGCCAGGCACTCCCTCTGCCCTTTGGAATTCATTTTTTAACATAAGCAATTTCTATTTTCATGAGCACCAGCTGACAATGTTTCTGTCTGTTTCTGTGTTTTAGGACTAGATGAATTAATGGAGGCAGGTGCTTGGATTCCCTTCATCTCTTATCTATCCATGCAGGATTCCACCTGTCTCACTGCCAAATGCAATGCTTTTGGAACAGCTCCATCCTTGAGAACAATTCCTAGTTGTCTCCACATATGCCATGCCACAGACCATCTGTGCAGCAGCAGATGTCTGGAAAGATGCCTACCAGATGCTTGGAACCTTACTTGCAGTCTGCCACATCACAAGCATGGACTGGTTTTCTGATCTCCCATGTTATTCACCAAAGAACCTCCGTGAGGAGGGAACTGTAGTTTGAGAAGATCACTGAGCTCCCTAAAACACAAAACAGTTGTACCCAGACTTCTCTAGAGAGGAGGAAAGCCTATGAAAACTGACATGCAGATATGTCCAAAAAGATGTTACTATATTTTGAACCCACCTGCTTTATGGACACTTGGGGGCACAGTTACACAAGAGTGCAAGGTGCCATCACAGTCCAGAAAACAGCACGGTGCAACCCTACCTAAGCGTTAAAGCTAAGCTGATGCCAAAGCCCAATGAAAGCCCAATGAATGCTGTGAATGCTGTGGATGTAGCATATCTCGATTTCAGTAAGGCCTTTGACAAAGTTCCCCATGACATTCTTGCAATGAAGCTGGTAAAATGCGGGCTGGGCAGGGCTACTGTTAGTTGGATTTGTAAGTGGTTGACCGACCGAACCCAAAGGGTGATCACGAATGGCTGCTTCTCATCCTGGAGAGGAGTGACTAGCGGGGTGCCACAGGGTTCTGGCCTGGGCCCAGGGCTGTTCAATATTTTTATCAACGACTTGGATGAAGGAATAGAGGGCATGCTCATCAAATCTGCAGATGACACCAACTTGGGAGGGGTTGCTAATACGCCAGAGGACAGGATCAAAATTCAAAACGACCTGGATAGATTGGAGAGCTGGGCCAAGGCTAACAAAATGAAATTCAACAGAGAGAAGTGTAAGGTCCTACACTTAGGTAGAAAAAATGGAATACAGAAATATAGGATGGGGGACACGTGGCTGGATAGCAGTACGTGTGAAAGGGATCTAGGAGTCTTCATAGACCACAAGCTGAACATGAGTCGGCAGTGTGATGCGGCAGCCAAGAAAGCCAATGCAATTCTTGGCTGCATCAAGAGGAGTATGGTGTCTCGATCGAGGGAGGTACTGGTACCACTCTGTTCTGCTTTGGTTAGACCTCATCTTGAATCCTGTGTCCAGTTCTGGGCACCCCAATTCAAGAAGGACCTGGTCAAGCTGGAGCAAGTCCAGAGGAGGGCAACGAAAATGGTGAGGGGCCTGGAAGCCATGCCCTCTGAGGATAGACTTAGAGAGCTGGGGATGTTTAGTCCACAGAAGAGAAGGTTGAGAGGGGACATGATAGCCATGTTTAAATATTTGAAGGGATGCCATGTAGAGGAAGGAGAGGGCTTGTTTTCTGCTGCTCCAGAGACCAGGACAAGGAGCAACGGATTGAAGCTGCAGGAAAGGGGATTCCACCTGAACCTCAGGAAGAACTTCCTGACAGTCAGGGCTGTCTGGCAGTAGAATACGCTGCCTCTGAGCGTAGTGGAGTCTCCTTCCTTGGAGGTCTTTAAGCAGAGGCTGGATGGCCATCTGTCGGGAGTGCTTTGAGGGTGTTCCTGCATAGCAGGGGGTTGGACTGGATGGCCCCTGGGGTCTCTTCCAACTCTACATTTCTATGATTTCTATGATTCTATGAAAGGCAAGGATACATAACCTAACTCAAAAAGAAAGAAAATAACAGAAGTGTTACCATACTCTATACTCCCAGTCTGTGGGGTATGCTGTTTTCACAGTTGAAGATATTTATGGCTGGAAAGCATGATAGAAGGCACGCTGGCCAGAAGAGCACCTTAGCCATGGTCAGGTCATACGTTCAGAGACGACTCGATGGAAAACTCAGACACTAATGAGTCTATGCTAATCCTTCCAACCCCTCAACCTCTGTGCACTCGAAAACAATGGAAGGTGAAACTGCTCAGGTGAAGCAATCAGGGACCATCCTTTGATCTTGCCCTATGGAAATCTTCCCTATACCCCCTGCCTGACCAAGGCATTAAGAGATTGTCACGACTCCCATCAATGTTTTGTCACCTAGAATTAAGGCAATCAGCCCATTCTGGATTCCTTTGTCAATCCTGTGAAAAAGCCATTACCACTTTATCTACGAACCCCCTTCAGGGAATGAAATAGGATATATAAACCCTAGCTTTGACCCCAGAAAATTGTTGTACATTGGACATTGTGCCCAGACTGCTGTTCTTCTGTGCTACCCTCAGACACTGTCTGAGCCCCTTCACTTCAACCCCTTCTTCAAGACTGGTAACGCTCACCTTTGTTTACCCCCTCTCCATACAGCCTTTAATACCTCACTTTCCAATAGCCTTTTCTGGTACTTGAGGTGTCTGATTTCTTGAATGTTTGCCAATCCAAATAAAATACTTTGCTTAACTGGAGTTAACTGGAGTCTCTACAGTTAGTACTGGATACACTGGTGAAAAGATCCTGCTGTTATCCTCTTCTTGCGGGCCTCCTTTGAATTAGAATTCCCCCAAATTCTAAGGAGACACTGGCATTGAAGGTGGACCTCAAAGTCCCTCACCTTTTAGGGTAACAGAAGCCAAACAAATAGAACCAGAAGGTCTGTGTCTGTGCCCAGTTTTGAAATGATATAATAGATCTATTATATAATCAGGTTGATTTTATAAAAGTATGCAGACAGCCCATAAATAGTAGGTAGGATGAAGATCCATAAGGCATACATCAGTAACTGAAGGAAGGCAGTTGGCCAAAGGTCCGGATGGGTCTGGAATTTGGCAGAGGCCAGATGCATTTCAATCAATGGTCTTCCTCAACAGTTAAACTAAAATTATTGTATTTTTCCAGTTCTTTAATCCAGAATAACACGTCCTTGTGAATTCTAGCATGGTAAAAAGAAAGATTCCTCTTCTCGTTCACTACCCCCAGCCAGGGGTATATTTTTCTAATGTGAACAAATCTATTACATCTTTAAAAGGGGTGTGTGGGTGGGTGTGGGAGTATCTGTGTGTGTGTTTCTTGACCTTGAGGGTCAATGACTTAAAAGAAAGAGGCTTGAAAAATGGAGAAAGGATCAGCAAAATCTTAGTATATGCAGATGATACTATTTTTCTAGTAGAAAACAGGAAAGACTTGCAATGACTATTGATGAATGTGAATGCTGGAAGTGTAAAAGCAAGGTTGCAGCTGAACATTAAGAAAGCAAAAATAAGGACCATGGATGATCTGCCTAACTTTAAAATGAGTGATGAGGACAATCAAATAGTCAAAGTATATATAGTTGTTTATTCGTCAGTCAAAATGGAGGCTGTAGTCACAAATTTAGAAAGAAATTGAGATATGGAATGGTAGCTATGAAGGAAGTAGATAAGATCCTAAAATATATAGATATACCATTAAATACCAAAGCCAGAGTCATCTGTGCCATAATATTTCCAGTTTCTAGGCATGGCTCTGAAAGCTGGACAGTGAAGAAAACTGCCAGGAAGATCAGCTTGTTTGAAATGTGGTGTTGAAGGAAAATTCTACAGATAGATGGCCAAAAGTACAAATAAACGGATCCAAGTTTCTGGATCTCTCCAGAAGCCAAAATGACCAATCTGTGACTATCATACTTTGGTCATATTGTGAATGACTCACTGGAAAAGATGACAATGTTTGGTAAATGGAAATGTGGAAAAAAAAGGAAGAGCACATTACAGATAGACAGATGCAACCAAAGAAGCCACAGCCCTGAGTCTGTGGGACCTGTGAAGAGCTGTTAATAACCAGAGAGTCTTGGAGATACATCTTTCATAGGGTCACCATAAACCAAAGCCAAATTCATAACAAATGGCAACTGTCTGTCTGGAGTCTGACCTCCTCTCTCTTACACAAGTTGGCCAAGATTGTTACCAAACCATACACCTCCAAACTTTGATATAGTTTAATTGGCAAATATTAATTGACATAAATATAAATTATACACTACTTTGGCTGTATGGCCGTGCTGGCTAAGAGAAAGGGCTGGACGAACACATGAAAGAACAAGGTCAGGCAGGACCTCAAGGCTTGGCCAGGTCATAGTTAGGAAATCATCAGGGAAACTCCAGTGACAATGGACTTGCTAATGTCCATCAATGACTCAGCCTCCAGAGACAATAGAACCTGAAACTAAACTAATGATCTTCAATCCTCTTCCCAAATTCTTCCTTTATTCCCTTTCCTGCCCAGCAATCAAGGAACTATCATGATTCCCATCAGTCCTTTGTTACCTAATGCTAAGGCCATTAGCTCATTCCAGATCCCATTGTCCAGTCTCTGGATTCCATTGTCTACTCTGCCAGGGAGCCATTGACAGCTTCACCCTCAGAGTGGAAAAAGAGTATTTAAAGCCCAGCTCTGAGCCAACCAACTTATAGTACTTCCTGGCATACAGATCATCACTTTGCTATTCTGCTTCCCGATTTGTACTAACTTTGGACTTTCATTCTAAGCCATGATCACTGCTTCACTTCCTCCTCTCTGCTGGATTGGTACTTCACCCTAAATTCTCACTATCCAAACTTTCCCTCCCTTTCCCTTCAGTTACTCTTAATGTGATTGTAAGACTGCTTGGGTCTTATGTGTGTAATTGTTAATCCCCTCAATAAAACAAATAAGTTTACTTTTGACTCTCAGGCTGGTTTTTCCCTGCACTTGTACCAATATACATAGGTGTAAAAGATCCTCTAAGGTTACTCCCCTCTCATGGGCATCCTCTTTGAGCTAATATTCCCCACTCTTTCATGGAGGCACTGGCATCACGGGTCAAACCCTGAGTCACCCACGTTTTGGGACAACAGGATGATCCACTGGGGTCATGTATCATGAATCTCTGCACACTGAATCAGCTGTGCTGTATAGCTCCTATGTTGAATGACAATGCACAGCAGCTGAACCATAACAACAAATGTGCAAAGAAATGCCCAGTGAACTGTTCCTGTGTAGGCATGTGCAACTCTCATCAGCCCACAATTTGCAATACAGTATAATATTTAACTGGTCACTTAGGGGCCAGGTACAATTTTTTTCATTTTGGTTTTTTTTGCGTACCCCATACTGCATTTGGTGGACTTAGGCCAATGGATGGTGTCTTTAAATAGGCTGCCATTGTGGAGGTAGTTAAGGGAGAATAAAAGACTTTGGTGTATACCTTTGGCAACCTTTTGGTATAGGGTAGGGCTCTGAAACTTCCTCAAGAAGGTCCTAGGGCCCAAGAGGTGAGGAAGGAGGCTACTACTGAGGCTCAACTGAGAGTTGGGCTCTTACTTGTAGAGTCCTGTGGTTTGGGTAGGAGTCTCCTGGGTTACCATCTTCTCATTAGGTTGCCCTATTGGCATAGGTGTTTCACCCAAGGGAAGACTGAGGAGGTAGTAAAGGGGTGACACCTGGCCACAGTGGGACCTGGATCAGGTTGCTCCTCACTCTCACTCCATTTCCAGGCCAATGCAACTTGAATAGCTCAGGTCAAAAAAAAAAAAAAAAAAAGGAGGCCCTTATTTAGTCCAGCTTTCTGTGTCTGGTCTTGCTATTCCATAGTTGGCCATCAAATGTTACAAAATCACTATGACATTCCATATATTTTCATTGGAATAAAACTGATCCAACCAGATAGCTCTTGTGATTTCTGTAGAGAAACACTGATCACTTATTCCAAATATTTTCTTGCTCCCTCAACATCTTTTGTGAAACTCAACTCTAAGAGAACCCATACTCATGCTACGAAGAGCAAGGGTCATTTTAAATCTATGCCTTCTAAATCTTTTTTTAAAAGTGTCTTAAAAACTTTCCTCCATAGAAATGATTGCAGAATGGCTCTCCATGACTACTGGTCTCAAAGAGTTCTCTTGTATCTTGCATAATGGTCCCATTTCTAATAAAATGCAGGAAGATAATGTTTTTCTACTTACAAGATGTTACAGCAAGGCCATTATGAAGGGCAGAAGGATGATCCATTTAAAGCAGGAGCATTCTCAAGTGATCCTGGGAGCAGCCGTCAATTCAAAAGCTTTTTAGCCCTTTTCTCTTCATTTTCATGAATTTCACTTCTTTATGCTTCTGCAAAAGAACTGATCAGAACTGAGTCATTTTGACAGGAATTCCTCCTACATTTGCAAAACAGACTTTCACTAAGTTGATACCAAGGTTAAATGGACTCCAAATATTACCTACGGAGCAAAAATGAGGCAACATCAATCTCATGCCTGTGGGGAGGAATATCTGGCCTGTCCCATGCCAGTGAGATGGTGAATCTGCTCAAGGCATCAGTCTGAATGATCAAAGTGCATCCAAGCGTGTTGGTTTCCTCTGCACTACAGTTTGAGCTTTAAAGCAATGCTTCTCAAATTGGTGGTTGGTGGGCCAGTGCTGGTCCACAGCTTGGTGACTGCTGGTCCATGAAATGTTTCCAGGTAAGAAAAATAAACAGTTGTAGTTTATTGGCACAAATACGGTGCCAGTCCCTGGTACACTGGGGAAACATAACCTACTGGTTCCCCATATAAGAAAATCGATGAATGCTTGATTGGATTAGATTCAATTGGATTGGATGGGAGAGAAAGTTAAGAGGTAACATGGTAGCCAAATGTCAAATAGAGGATGGAGCAAGCTTAGATTCTGCCGCTCCAGAGACTAGGATACAGAGCAATGGCTTCAAACTACAGCAAAAGAGATCCACCTAAATATTAAGAAGAACTTCCTCATAGGAAGAGCTGCTCAACAATGGGATATACTGCTGCCTGGGTGGAGTGTGGTGGAGTCTCCATCTTCGGAGGTTTTTAAAGAGAGGCTGGACAGCCATCTGTCAGGAGTGCTTTCATTGTATATTCCTACATGGTAGGGGCTGAAGTTGCTGCTCCTTGTGGTCTCTTCCAGCTTTATGTTTCTATGATTCTATGGGTTTATAGCCCGTCTTTCTCCCAAATGGCACTCAAATTGGCTTGCAATGTATGTTTAAAACAGAAAGCTGAAACAATATGAAGTACATATGTTTTAAAAGCAGTAAACCATAAATGGAATTAAATCACTCCTCTGAAGTCATTAACTTAAAGATAACTTGAGAAGGACTGTTTTGAAGGACCTGTCAATGGTTCTGAACTTTAAAGGAGCTACTCCTTTGATGCCAGGAAAAGAGATTCCACCTAAACTTTATTAAGAACTTCCTGATGGCAACTGCTATTTGGCAGTTGACTATGCTGCTGCCTGGGAGTGTGGTGGAGTCTCCTTCTTTGGAGGTGTTTAAACAGAGGCTGGATGCCCATCTGTCCAAGAGAGTGCTTTGATGATGTCTTCCTGCATGGCAGAAGGGGGTTGAATTCAATGGCCCTTGTGGTCTCTTCCAACTCAATGATTCTATGACTCTATGATACTCAAGGTGCAGAATGTCCTCTGGGTCTAGTCGAAATCTATCCAAGGCAATTTAAAGTATTGCTTCTTAGGCTTCCTGATGTGGAGGAACAGCAATTTTTTTTCTCTTCCAATGTGCCAGGAACCAAGACCACATCTGTATCCATTGCGTATAACTATTTTTTCCCAGACTCATCAGCCAATGGCTCAGGGATCAGTAGCAGTCCAAGGACCACCACTTTGACCACTATTTCTACGGAAAGGAAAGGAAAGGAAAGGAAAGGAAAGGAAAGGAAAGGAAAGGAAAGGAAAGGAAAGGAGAGGAGAGGAGAGGAGAGGAAAGGAAAGGAAAGGAAAGGAAAGGAAAGGAAAGGAAAGGAAAGGAAAGGAAAGGAAAGGAAAGGAAAGGAAAGGAAAGGAAAGGAAAGGAAAGGAAAGGAAGGAAGAAAAAAAGAAAGAAGGGGAAAGGAAAAGGAAAAAGGAAAAAGGAAAAAGGAAAAGGAGAGGAGAGGAGAGGAGAGGAGAGGAGAGGAAAGGAAAGGAAAGGAAAGGAAAGGAAAGGAAAGGAAAGGAAAGGAAAGGAAAGGAAAGGAAAGGAAGAAAGAAGAAAGAAAAAAAGAAAGAAGGGGAAAGGAAAAGGAAAAGGAAAAGGAAAAAGGAAAAGGAGAGGAAAGGAAAGGATAGAATAGGATTCCAGTCTGGGAGCACAAATACAGTGCTGGTCCCTGACACACTGGAAGAAGGATTCTGGCTGGTCCCTTCCATCAGATAGCTTAGGAAGCACTGTTTTTTGTTTTTCGTTTCAATAATATTATTTATTTTCCAAAAAAAGAAATAATAAATAAAAACAAATATGTACATCTTTTAGTAATACAACACATAGTGGTAATATTTCTTATAACAATTTCACATATTTACAATATTTCTTCCTAGCCCTTTTTTTTTGGTAAGGGCTAATAAATATTATTATTCATTTTATAACATTAACCCTCTATTTGTCATCAATTACCTCTTATATATTGATCCAGCATTCCACTTATCTTGTCAATTAACTGCATTCTTACATCTTATCATTATTCTCCTAAATTAATCTAACTCTAGTTTTTAATTTACATTGGAAATATTTACTTTTATTACATTTCTTTGTTTGTTTGATGTTTACTCTTTGTCATTTTTTCCCCCTTATTTCTTTTATGTAGATAATATAGCTTATATTTCTCTCTGGTTCAGAAAATAAGAGTTCACAGGACCCCAGCCTTTCGCAATCTTCTCGTCAGCTTGCCCACTGTTTTTAAAGGATCTGTCCAAAATGCTGACTGTTGAAGGACCCATCCATGGTGCTGGATGGATTGGGGAAGCAGAGCACCTCAGAGAGTAACTAAATGCCCAACCATACAGACAATTGACTGCATATCAATATGTACAGGTGGGTGGAGTACTCATTTCGGATTCAGCAGGTGGAGACGGACATCCGCATACACAATGGCACCACGTGTACCACTCCACTTCCATGACCTTGAAATGAATGCAGACAGTGCGCTTTGGACAAAAATGTCCAATCGCTTCCACAGAGGAACCTGCCCATGAGGAAGCCATAGACAAGACTCCGGACAAAACTGTAGCTGTGGGGGGAGGGAGGCAAAATGAAGGCTTTGCCCCCAAATAAGAGTCCTGCCAACTCAATGAAGTTTTCATCTTTCTCCAAATCTCTACTATTGCAGGGAGAAACTGATAATTATAAATACCTAGAACTCTGATGCTCTTTTTGTTTGCATTTCCTTGATCACTCAACCTGCTCTTTTTCTTTGGGTGCCTAAAGTAAATTTCTAAATGCTCAACTGAATTTTAAAATTACTGTAATGCTTGGGATTTTGGGGACTGAAGGGGTTCAGAATGCTTATTTGGGCAGGGAGTGAATGTCCCCCATTCTCCCCCTCCTCCAGTATCTACAATCCTGATTGCTGGCTTACGTCCTTTCTCCCTTCATGTTTTCTGTAGTTTTCACCAAAGACTTCTGCGATGCGCTAACATCTTTTTTTCTTTTCTGAAGCTAAATGTTTATATACACAGAGAGACAAGGAGAACAAAAAAAGAACAGGCTGATTGATCAGTAAGATTCAAGAAACTCATTCAATGCTTTTTTGTAATAGTCCCAACAACAGAGCAGCAGTTTTAAATGTTGTGCAGGTACAGATATGTACAAGACCAGTTGCAAAAATTTGGAGAGTCTCCTTAAACTGGCAAGCAAACAAATCCTTGTTATTTCACAGTGAGGGGAAGGTTGCTGTTGCAGCTGCTCTTGTATTTTCTCATTTACTGTTGCACGGATGAGCAAAGGTAAGATTTACATCCCTATTATGAAGTTTCACAGTCTAAGAGAGGGGAAAAAAAGATTTCAATATTTCTAATAAACCTGTCTGGGTTATAATTATTTTTTTACAAATGTTTATGATTAATAATGATTATGTTTATCTGCTTCCACTTTTTAAAATTCAGCTAAAAATCCCAACGTGGAACTTTTGAGATATAGTCTGAAGCATATTTTTCCTCTCCCCTTCTTTCCTCCCCACTTCCTCTTTCTTCTCGTCTTCCTTCTCCTTCTCTTCTTTCCTCCCCTTTTTCTTCTGTTTATTCTCCTCCTCCTCCTCCTCCTCCTCCTCATTCTTCTTTTTCTCCTCCTACTTCTTTCTTTGTCTTCCATTCCCTCCTCCCTCCCTCCCTCCCTTCCTTCTTTCCTTCCTTCCTCCTTCCTTCCTTCTCTTCCTCTTCCCAGCCTTTCCATGGTTCAGGACTCAATGTGGCTAAAAACAGTTTAAAAACATAGTTAAAAATTCACAAAGTACAGAAGTTTTTTTAAAAAAATGATTGAACTATCAAAAAAAGTTATAACCGTAAAAACACACACCATTTTTTAAACTATACCACTACCACTATAACAAATAGAAAACCCCACACTGTTTGGGGTGGGGGACAGGCCTTATGCTATCAGTCCCCAAAGGCATGTTGACACAGAAAGGCCTTCGCTTCTCTGTAGAAAGAGAGCAAGAACGGTACCAATCTGGGAAGGGAGTCCCAGAGAGCCTGGGAGCAGCCACTGAGAAGGCTCTATCTCCCATGTTCTCACCGGATGTACCTGTGAGGGTGTTGGAACGGAAAGAAGGACTTCCCCGTCGATCTCAGAACATGGGCAAATTTATGTGGGAGAGCACCATCCTTCAGATAATCTGGACCTGAGCTGTCCTAGACCTGTGTACATTCCCTTACATAAGCAGTTGTACTTTTTGGCCAGTGCACAACGGATATATTCATTTCACAGCTGCATAAGCAGAGTTCATAACTGTGACCATTTCACGGGTCTTAGAATCTTCCTGTTAACTCTTCACGCAGGCGGAGCCACTGAACCCACTGGATTTGCCTAGATGTTGACTCACCATTCAACCACTAATTGAATGGGCCTACTCTGTCCAGCAGGATTCCAGCTGTGGGCCATTTCCACATGAGACTGTTATAGCTCTATGATTCCACTTTCAACATCCTATGGAATCCTGGGGTTTGCAGTTTAAGGTTTAAGTTTAAAGTTTAAGTTTAAGGAAGGGCCTTTGAGGCTAGTGCAGAAATGGCCTAGGAAACAAAAGAGCTCTGATCCTCCTTTTAATGAAACAGAAAAATCCTGTTAGTAGAAAATCTATTATTCTACAGTTACAGATCTAAGTTCAACTTACTAGCATTACTAGTAACCCTAACCTCAGATTATTACACTGTTAGGTTCTTATTGTTTAAAAAAATCCATGAACAGTTTCCATTCTTTCAGAAAGTCTTCAATCGGTTTATCTTTTAAAACCCACATCACTGCGGCAACTTGGCCAAAGTCTACAACTTTGCAGCTGCATCATCAATTTGTTTTTAAAAAACCAGTTATTATGCTGTCAGATATATTTTTGACCCCTTTACACGATGCTGCTTCATGAATTCGTACACCTGCATTACTTATGAAAATGTCCCACTTTATTTATTTTCGCTTTAGCTACACAGAGTCCAGCCACAGTTCACTCTCTCCCTCTCTCCATGCCCTGCGTTGTGAAAGAGCAAATGAGCACATCCTAGAAGGGGGTCTTCATTCATCCATCAGTTTCCCCTTCTCTGCTCCCGGGATGCCATTTTATATGAATCAAACCTTTAATTACCCATTAAGGTTGCTGCACACAACCTCCAGACTTAACGGTACATCCATCCTATCAATGGTTCATTTGCAGGAAATCCAGAGTGGCAGAGGAAACAAAGATTACCGAGGGCACTGCACACAAAAGAAATACATGGCTACGTTTGAGAAAGACCAAATACAGATTCTGGGTGAGATCTTATGTGGTCAAGCATCGCGCCAGAGCTCTGTGTGTGGAACTCCTCTATAGATTCCCTATTGCCACTCCCCGGTCTCACAATTACACCACGGTAGTCTTCCCAATGGCTGTTTAGTGGTTGTTGGAGGGGGGAGAGTCATAGAATCATAGAAGTCATAGAGTTGGAAGAGACCCCAGTGGCCATCCAGTCCAGCCCCCTCCGGCCATGCAGGAACCCACATCAAAGCACTCCCAACAGATAGCCATCCAGCCTCTGCTTAAAAACCTCCAAAGAAGGAGACTCCACCACACTCCATGGAGGCGGCAGCAGCAGATTCCACTGCCAGACAGCTCTGACCATCAGGACATTCTTCCTGAGGTTCAAGTGGAATCTCTTTTCCTGTAGTTTGAATCCATTGCTCCTTGTCCTAATCTCTGGAGCAGCAGAAAACAAGCCCACTCCCTCCTCGACATGACATCCCTTCAAATATTTAAACATGGCTATCATGTCCTCTCTTAACCTTCTCTTCTGCAGACTAAACATACCCAGCTCCCTAAGAAACTCCTCATAGGACTTCAGGGCTTCCAGACCCTTCACCATTTTATTCACCCTCGGCTGGACATGTTCCAGCTTGTCATATCCTTCTTGAATTGAATTGTGGTGCCCAGAACTGGACACAGTATTCCGGATGAGGTCTAATCAAAGTAGAATAGAGTGGTGCTATTACTTCCCTTGATCTACACACCATACTCCTATTGATGCAACCAAGAATCGCATTGATGATTCTAGTCCAGCACAAACCACTACAGAACACAGGCTCTATATAATAGAGTTTTCTTGGCAAGATTCATTCAGAGAAGGTTTGCCATGGCCTTCCTCTGAGTCTGAGATTGCGTGACTTGCCCATGGCACTCCAGTGGCCTTCCACAGCTGAATGGTGATTCGATCTGTGCTCTCCTGAGTCCTAGTCCGGTGGTCAAACCACTCCCCCACCCTGGCTTTCAACAGTTTTACCACTCTACTCTGCTTTGGTCAGACTCCACCTGGAATCCTCTGTCCAGTTCTTGGCACCACAGTTCAGGAAGGATATTGACAAGCTGGAATGTGTCCAGAAGAGGGAGACCAAAATGGTAGAAGGTCTGGAAACCATCAAGCTTTATGAAGAGTGGCTTAGGCAGCTGGGTATATTTAGCCTGGAGAAAGAGAAAGTTAGGAGTCAATATGATAGCCATGTTTAAGTATTTGAAGGAATGTCTGATGGAAGATGGGACAAGCTTGTTTTCTGCTGCTCCAGAGACTAGGAAGCTGAGCAATGGCTTCAAACTTCAGAAAAAGAAATTCCACCTAAACCTGAAGAAGAACTTCCTGATAGTAAGAGCAGCTTGACAGTAGAATCCATAGCCTCAGAGAGTGGTGGAGTCACTTTCTTTGGAGATGGGATGGCCATCTGTCCGGAATGCTTTGGCAATGTCTTCCTGCATGGCAGGGTGTTGGACTGGGTGGCCCTTGTGGTCTCTTTTAGCTCTACAATGCCACGCTTCTACCATTCTAAGTCCACAGGTGGATATTTATCCTACACTGAGAGGATGTTGGTTTGAGGCCATAGACTATCACAGCATCTTCCCTCTGTGTGCCTCTGTTATTTATTTCTCTCCTCCACTTCTTCTCAGCTTTCTAGCTCTGAATTTTAAGCAGATCTGAAACCCTTTATTTCCAGACAAATAGCAAAACCTTTACTTAAAAGTCCCTGTAACACTCCTGCTTTCCCGGTTAAGGCTTTGTTTTTCATGCTTTTCCCCATTCTTCCCAAATTCTGTTCTATTCAACGGAGTCTTATGCACCATCTCACCACATTTCTTGAGAGGTGGGTGGAATTATGCACAACTTAATTGGGTTTCTAAAGACAGAGGTAGGCTGGATTCTGATTGTGTATGGTTTCATTGTATTGATTGACATGTATGTCATTGATTCATTGCAAGTGCCTTTTATGCTCTATTTCAGTATTAGAGCAAAGTATATTTCAAAGTACTTTAATTACAGTCACAGGCTGGAAAACAGTTGATGTCTTACACATGCATAAGTTCATCTTCAAAGGGAGATGACATTTTTTCTGTCTGAGGCAGAATATTGGCCTTCAGTTCAAAACTGTGGAAGTGGTATGCAATGTTCCTTTCATTGTGCATTCCTCTGTACGTTTACTGCTTGGTTCAGTTGCCATTCAACACAAGAGCAACCCCAGTTAGGTTCCAAGGCCTAGTCTCTGAGACTGTGCTACAGGCTAAACCATCTTCATTTCTGGGCTGAGAGGAAAAGCCATCTTAGGGATAGTGCATCACTATGGAACTTTTTGTCATAACCCAGCCTCTGGGATCTCAGAAATACAACACAAGGAAGTTGGATTGTGAAGAGTTTCTGGCCCCAGACAACTCCTTCCCCAAATCCAAGAAGCTGTTTGAAGAAGCTGAGGGGTCTCCTCCTCACCAGGACTTGACAGATGAAGAGACTCGCCAACATTCTGAAGTTGTTACCCAAAAATGTGGGTAACTCAGGGGTCCACTGGCAATGCCTCTGTGAAACAGTGGGGGATGTTAGCTCAAAGGGGAGACCTGCAAGAGGGGATAACCTAGCAGGGTCCTTTACACCTTTGTATACCAGTACAAATGCAGGACCATCAGCTGGAGATTCAAAGAATGTTTGTTTTATTGGAGGAATTAACAGTCACAATTACACAAGACCCAAGCAGTCTCTCAATCACACAAGGCTAGCTGAAGGAAAAGGGAGGGAAAGTTTGGAAAAGGAGAGTTTAGGGTGACGTGGGTGATATTTACCTATCCAGAAGTGAAGAGATGAGATGATGTGGCTCAGACCAAGCATCCAAGGGTAGTACAAAATGGGAATCAGAGCAGCAGAGGGACGGCCAGTATGACAAAGTACTACAAGTTATCTGGCTCAGAGCCAGGGTTTAAATACCCTTTTTCCTCCCTGATGGGGAAGATGTTAGTGGCTCTCTGGCGGCACAAACAATGGGGTCCAGAACAAGCTAATGGCCTTAGTGCTAGGAGACAAAGGACTGATTAGAATCACGATTGCTCCTTAATGGTGGTGAGGGGACAAAAGAAGAGTTTTGGTGGACAGAGAGAGAGGGTCAAAGGCAATCAGTCATTCCGTGGAAACACTTTTGGGCACTATTGTTTCTAAAGGTTGAGTCATTGAGGGATATCTGCAAGTCTATTGTCACCAAAGCGTCCCTGACAACGTTCTAGCCATGCCCTGAAGTCCCTATCTGACCTAGTTTTGCAACACACATGTGCTCCCAGTTCCTCTTTGCCAACAGGCTTCCCAGCCACAACAGGATATAATTTATATTTCAGGCCAGTTAATATTTGCCAATTAAACCATTTTATGCAGTGGGGATGTATGGCCTGGTGACAAAGTCCAGCAAAGAGACAAAGAGAAACTTCACAGGAACTATCTACTCAATAGATGACACACTGACTCATCAAGCACCTGGCATTCGGAAGTAGCCACCTATAAATCTCCTAGCAGCTGAGAGGAGCTATTGTTATTTACCTCCATTCAATTTCTTCAACTGGCTGTGCTCTTGGTGTTCCTCTGTTTCCTGGCATTTTTGGATTGGCTATGCTTAAATGACTCTCTGTTTCATCCCGTTTTGGATTTGGATATCAAGACTACTGGCTTTGTGGAATGAACTCTGGACAGGCTGAGACCTTCCCACTGCACCTTCCCTCATCTTCTTCAGTTACCTACCTGGACTGGATTGACATCCCTGTAGTTGCTTCACTTCGGACAATCTGTCTCTTTGCACATTTGTTGGCCACAGACATAGGATACCCTTACCCCATATTTCACTGCAGGTAGCCCAAGGATCTCTAGATCTCCATACACACTCATCTGGCAAAAATGTCCATATAATGGGCAAAACATAAGTCAGCAATATTGGAGTGCAGGGTTCCAAAGATAGGGGTGGCCTCTTTCCAGGGAGAAAGAAAAGGCACTGACAGGCCCCAGATGGAAGGGTCTGTGTCAAAGGAGGAAAGAGTCCCCCGGGTGAAAGCCCTTCTCAAGGCAGAATCTGGGTCTGAGAGAGTCTTCAAGTCCTCCAGACAGGGGCTCGTGAGTCATCTTGGACAGCTCAGTCCTGAATTTCCACCTTAGAGGAGAATGCTCTGCATGAATCATGGAAAGAAGCCAGTAAAATGTAGACTAGACGGGGCTGCTGTCAGGTGGAATTGTAATTGGCCGACTGACCAAACGCAAGGGGTGCTCATCAATAGCTGTTTTTCATCCTGGAGAGAAGTAAGTGGTGGGGTGCCACAGGGTTCTGTCCCGGGCCCAGTGCTATTCAATATCTTCATCAATGATTTGGATCAAGGAGTAGAGGGCACGCTGATCAAATCTGCAGATTATATCAAATGGGGGGGGGTTGCTAATACCCCAAAGGACAGGATCAAAATTCAAAATGACCTTGACAGATTGGAGAGCTGGGCCAAGGCTAACAAACTAAATTTCAACAGACAGAAATATAAAGTCCTGCACCCAGGCAGAAAAAATGAAATGCACAAATAGAAGATGGGAGACACTTGGCTGGACAACAGTAGTTGTGAAAGGGATCTAAGATTGTTAGCAGACCACAAGCTGGACGTGAGTCAGCAGTGTGATGAGGCAGCCAAGAAAGCAAATACAATTCTTGGTTGCATCAATAGGAGTATGGTGTCTAGATTGAAAGAAATAATAGTACCACTCTATTCTGCTTTGGTTAGACCTCATTTGGAATCCTGTGTCCAGTTCTGGGCCCCTCATTTCAAGAAGGATATCGACAAGCTGGAACGTGTCCAGAGAAGGGCTAACCAAAATGGTGAAGGGTCTGGAAGCCATGAAGCCCTATGAGGAGTGGATTAGGGAGCTGGGTATGTTTAGTCTGCAGAAGAGAAGGTTAAGAGGATGTCATGATGAGGAGGGAGCAGGCACGTTTTCCACTGCTCTAGAGACTAGGACAAGGAGCAATGGATTCAAACTGCAGGAAAAAAGATTCCACTTAAATCTCAGGAAGAACTTCCTGACAGTCAGAGCTCTTCAGCAGTGGAATATGCTGCCTCCATGGAGTGTGGTGGAGTCTCCTTCTTTGGAGGTTTTTAAGCAGAGGTTGGATGGCCATCTGTTGTGAGTACTTTGATGGGGGTTCCTGCATGGCAGTGGGTTGGACTAGATGGGCCCTGGGGTCTCTTCCAGCTCTATGATTCTATGGGTCTATGATTCTTAGAACTGGAATGGACCACCAGGGTCATCTTGTCCACCTCCTCCTACTGCAAAGACCCACAACTAAAGCACCTCTGAAAAATGGCCTTCCAACCTCTGTTTCAAGATCCCCAAAGACGGAGAACCCACCAGCCTCTGAAACAGTCTATTCCACTGCTGAACCAGCCTTTGCAGTTCTTCCTAATGTTCCTGGAACATAAAGGCAGAAGAAGTGTGATCCAAGGAGTCTAGAAGGACCGAGGGAATATAACAGCCTCACAGCATCTACACATGATCTAAAGGCTTCACTTTCCCCGCCCCAGCTTAAAATATTTTGCCGAACTTTTTTGGATTGCCGTTTTCTTCCATTTCCTCCCTAATTATTTTACCATCTAGTCTAATGAAGAATTCTGGAGCATTTGGTAAATGGATATCTAATCCTAGAAAGAGAGGATAAATCATTAACCTTAAGAATATTGTCGATTGGAGGGGGAATTTGCTTTATTCCAATGGATCAGCGTGGTCTGTTTATTTTCCTTTCTTTTTTTTTCTTTTCTTTTTTTTGAAGTTCCATTTGGCAATCCCAGTTCCATCCTGGAGCACATCAGTAACTGTCTCCCAGCAGCTGCTACCATGACTCATCTTCCTCAATTGCCCTTAATTGCCTAGAAGAGCTCTCTGGCCTAAATGTGACCCCTCTTGGGAAGAAACTCTAAGCTCCTCATGCTGTGTAGCTACCTCCCAAAACAAGGCTGTTGACCTTTTGGAAAATCAGGGTTGCTTCATATTGCTCTTTCATAGCCAGATAGGTCCAATTTAATCAATATCACCAAGAAGGAGGTATCTCACCAAGCTTCCGTGCTCCATCTGCAATTGCGAGTCCCTGTTGCTAGATACCACTGCACAAAACATTAGTACATAGATTCATAAAATCATATAACCTGAGAGGACTGCAAGGGCAATCTTTCAACCCCCTGGGCACATCCTGTGAGGTGGTCATCTTGTTTAAAAACCACCAAAAGAGAGACAATCTATTCCACAGTTGAACAGCTCTTACAGTTGAGTAGCTTTTCCTAATGTTTAGGCAGAATCTCTTTCCTTGCCATTTGAATCCATGTTCTGGTCCTTTGAGAAGCAAACATCAAGCTTGCTCCATCTTCTACATGACATCCTTTCAGATATTTAAAGATGGCTATCATGTCACCTCTCAGTCTTCTCTTCTCTAGGTTAAACATATCCAGCTCCTTAAGCTATCCCTCTAGGAACTTGGTTTGCAGACTCTCTGGACAAGTTCCAGTTTGCCAATATCTTTAACTGTGATATCCAAAACTGGACACATTTTTCCATGTGAGGTCTATCAAATCAGAATAGAGCAGTACTATTACTTCCCTTGATCTGAACACTATGCTCCTATTGATGCAGCTCAGAATTGCATTGCACATGAAAGTCCGGGGCATTTGGAAAACTGAAGCTTTTTTTTTTTTCTTTTGGAACTTGAAAGGCCAAACCCTTCATTCCTTCTTTGGCCAGGTTTGACAATGATGGATGATTATGTCTCTGGCTAAAACAGTGCCCCATTTGGTAAAGATGACATTAATCACACCAGGGAATATTACTTATGTGGGAGGAAAGAGACCAAATTGTTCAACTCATATATCTGCCATTGTTTTTCCTGCATGTTGGGAAAGCAGTTCTCTAAGTGGTGAAGAGCCCACCCTACACTTGTCCTCAGTCAGCTGGGGCTATCCAGGTCCTGGACCAGTGCCTGGATGCTATAATGGGCTGCTTGAGGACCAATACATTGAAGCCGAATCCCAATAAGAAAAAGACTCGGTAGGCTGGTAGTTCTCGGAGCTGGTAGCTGGTAAGATACCTGCCCTTGATGGGGTTTTACTCTTCATGAGGGAGCAGGCACATAACTTGGGAGTACTGTTGGATCCACCTCTTATTCGAGGCCCAAGTGGACTCCATGGCTAAAAGTACCTGGCACCAGCTACAGGTGGTCCACCAGCTAGGGCTTTTCATTGACAGAGATAACTTAGCCACAGTAGTTCATGCAATGGCAACATCCCCATCAGACTACTGCCGTGATCTCTGCCCTTGAAGACAACTTGGAAACTGCAGCTAGTGAAAATGCAGAAGCTAGACTGCTGGCCCTAAAGGCAACAGATCCCATCTGATCTTGGAAGCTGAGCAGGATCAGCTCTGGATAGTATTTGGATGAGAGACCACCTATGAATGGCAGGTGCTGTGGGCTGTATTTCAAAGGAAGATGGGGCAAGCTTGTTTTCTGCTCCTCCAGAGACTAGGACACAGAGCAATGGCTTCAAACTTCAGGAAAAGAGATTCCACCTCAACATTAGCAGGGAGTTCCTCATGGTAAGAGCAGCACAATAATGCACTAGACTGCTGCCTGGAAGTGTGGAGGAGTCTTCTTCTTTAGAGATTTTTAAACAGATCGCCATCTTTCAGGAGTGCTTTGATGGTATCTTCCTGCATGACAGAACGAGGTTGGGCTGGATGGCCCTTAGGGGTCTCTTCCAACTCTAGTATTCTATGACTCTATGAATCTAATCTCACCTGCCCACATATCCCCACTACATTATGATTCAATGAACCTATTTAAACCAAGCATGGATTCCTGCTATGGCTTAAAGCAACCACTGATTTAGAAGAGCCCATGCCTTCACAAATAAGCCAACAATTCCTACTCATCCTCAAAATGATGGCCAGGCAATTCTGCAGAGAATCAGTGCATGCAGGAGAGGTGCTTCCACTGCCTCAGAGGACTCTCCAGAAGCAAGCCAGTCTTACAAAGCCTTGAGTCCTCTTTCTGGATTTACCACATCCATGCTCACACCCATCCAAGCAGACACTCCTCCCTGCCTTCCACAGAAATGATGTCCCACCAAGGCTGGAGGTATATAGCAACAACCGAGGAATGTTATTCTACCCTCTCATGTTCTGCTTTAGTGTCATTAGGAAAGAGAAAGAAAGACGACCCTTTTTTCCTGTCCTTCCTTGAAAGTTATCCTTGTCTATCAAGGATCTTGTAATTCATGATAACATCTGCACACAAAACAGCCAATGAGATATTGCTGGATGGTCATTGCAGAATGGGAACTGCTGGTGATAACAGAGGTTGCTGTATCACGTGGTTCTCATCCAGAATGGATGTGACATCTGGAATCAGGACCCACACGTTTCAGGCCTTTCCACCCTACACTGTTCTAGTGCTCTTATTCCACTTTCATCATCCTATGGGATTGTGGGGTTTGTAGTTCACTGAGGCCCAAGAGCTCTCTGGCTGAGAATTCTCAGTGCCCCTCTCTAAACTGCAAACCTCAGGATTCCCATAGGATGTTGAAAGTGGACAGTATAGCAAAATCGTATTCAGGGACCTCTTCATTGCTTATGATCTACCCCTCCTCGTGCTTCTACTTTGTCTCTCAGTACTGAATGGTTAGAAGTTAGGTCCACCACTCACTGTGAAATTAGTTGGCCTTTGGATGATTTGTAAAGGGTTTCAGCTGAGGAACAACCACCAAGAAAGCCTTCTTGATGTTGTTGGTGTTCCAATCTGTGGCAAACATTAGATGCTTCACCGCAGGTTCTCCATTGGTCTTAGTTATCACGACATGATAAAAAATAGGGTCTCACAGCTTATCGGTAAAAGATAGAATGGAAACCAAGCCAATTTAAATCAACAAGAAAGTTTAGGGAGGGACATTTAGGAATTCTCAGCCAAAGAGCTCTTTGGTCTCAGTAAACTACAAACCCCAGAATTCTACAGGATGTTGGAAGTGGAAAAAGAGCACTATAACAGCATAGGGTGGAAATGGCCTAAGATTCTAAGATTCTTTGCCCAACGTAGGGCTCAATGTGTTTTTGGGGAACCTACAGGGGGTGCTGTCTTGATGTGCTCTCCTTTTCTTTTCATTTTTTTCTTTTTTTTTTTGTCTACGAAAATAGTCCAGAACAAAGGTGGAATTCTGACATGATTCCCCCCCCCACCCCGAAAGCTTTCAAGTAATTACAGCGCTGAGGGCAAACAGCCACTTCACACTTGATTAGCTAATCCATATTACGGCTCCATCAAACACACAACAGCACTTCTCTCCCCGCCTCCCTCTCTGCCGCTCCCCCCGCACCGCCTTTTAAAAATTTTTCCAAGGATGGGTGCTCACTCAAGTCATCAAGGTTAATTGCTGGCAAAACAGAAATGAAACTCCTAAAAGGGAAATTGCTTTTGAAGGCCTAATCTGATTAATTAGGGGCGCTCATTGTTTCCATTTTAAGCAGGCAGGAGGGCGGGGAGAATTCACCCGCAAAGTTAATATTTATTAATCTTAATGCACAAGCCCAGAATGACACAGGCAGGTTCAGCGGGAGCGACGACTGACAACACTCCTTGCTGGGGGTTTGCACGCTTTCTGGGTAAACAGGAAGGAGAGCAGCAGAGATCTCCGCTAATTAAGACTACGCTGTTCCCAACCTTTAATGAGACTCGAGAATTAATCGCATGTTGCAAATTATATGCAGATCAAATCAAAGGAGCAGCTTCCCTGTGGCAAATCTCATGAGAGAGCGGAGATGCTAAAAATGCTCCGCTTTAGAAGGCATTTGCCGTGCGGGGGCAGACAGACAGCTGTCTCTCTCAGATTTACCCACCCAGCCACTCTCTACAAACACCATGGGGTTTTATTTTTCCTTCCCTCAGAAAATTCTAAAAGCTCTTTAAACCTCTCTTGGTTTGTCGGCAAATGATATTGGGAAAATGGAAGGGAGGCATTCTTAAAAAATCAAATAGACATTCTACTGCAAAGCTGAGCTTCTCCTAGAACTGTAGCTACAAAAAATGGGGAAAAATATTTCTCCACCTGTATGATCTGTTCACAGCTGCCAGCACTTTGATCAGCTTTTGATTATCTCCTGTGGCATCTGCTGTATTACCACGTCAAGAGAGGAGCGAAAACACTCTGGGTTTTAGTGTAGGCTGTAAGAAAGCTATCCTAGATGTTGAACCCTGTCCTGTAAATAATTTCATCATCTCAGTTCCTTCAAAATTCAGCATCTTGTCCCGTTCCCTTAGATGACCAGCACTGTGGATAAATCCTTTGAAGTTTAAAAAAAAAAACCTTGGATAGTTCCTTCAAAGTTTTATTCTTTGGACAGCTGTTTCAAAGTTCATCATCTTGGATAGTTCCTTTAGAGTTCAGTCCCTGGGGTCATTCCTGTAAGATTCAACACCTTGGATAGTTTATTTGAGGCTCAGTACCCTGGATAGATCCTTCGACATTTAGCACCTTGAATATCCCCCTTAAGGTACTTTGGATAGTTCCTTTGGAGTTTAGTCTCTTGAATATCTCCCATTGAAGCTAAAGATTTGGGATAGCTTTCTTCTTTCTTTCTTTCTTTCTTTCTTTCTTTCTTTCTTTCTTTCTTTCTTTCTTTCTTTCTTTCTTCCTTCCTTCCTTCCTTCCTTCCTTCCTTCCTTCCTTCCTTCCTTCCTTCCTTTCTGTACGGGAAGCACTCATTCCCTGCCCTTCAGCCTTCTCTGCCTTCAAGTCATTTCCAGCTTATGGTGAACTTAAAGTGAACCGATCATGGGGTTTTCTTGACAAGATTGTTCAGAGTGGGTTTACCTTTGCCTTTCTCTGGAACTGAGAAATTCAGCCAAGATCAACCAGTGGGTTTCCATCACTGGTCAGGGATTCAGGCCCTGGTCTCTAGAGGTAGAACCCAAAGCTCAAACAACTACATCATGCTGGCTCTTTTTTTTTCTAGATATGGACAGATCAAAACTTAAATAGACACAAGCAGAATTTTATTATTATTATACAGTTTCTGTCTACATTTGCAGGCTGACTTTCACATATTTGATTATTTGAGAGTTTCGCCAGCCTCTGTCCTCTCCACCTCAGGTGCTACTCTTCCATGGGAACCTTGCTCTTAGTGGCTCTGATCAGGCCTTTAAAAACCCACCGCTGATCCTCCTCTTCCTCCACCACCAGCTGCTGCCCGGCCAGCTAAGGATGGATCGCAGTCTGATTTCTCAGCACCACAAGCCCTCTCCCACTGCCCCCCCCAAGGAAGGAGATAGGCCAGAGAGAGGAAAAATAGGGCCACCATGTCGACACACCCCTCCTTGCCTCTCCTTTCCCTGACCTGGTTTGGACCCTGGATGCCTCTTCTCCCCACCTTCCTACAGAAACGCACATGCATTTTGATATTTGTGATTGACTTCCTTCCTACAGAAACGTGCATGCATTTTGACATTTGTGATTGTCCACTTTTATGAGGGTCCTGTGCCCCGTAACTCTAGTGAATATAATGGGCCAACTTATTTCTGACAGTTCTTATGTTGAATCCAGCCTCAGGCCTGTCAAGTTGGGCATGTTTCCCTGTGCTGCAGCC
This sequence comes from Iguana delicatissima, assembly GCA_948472985.1. Lineage (NCBI taxonomy): Eukaryota > Metazoa > Chordata > Lepidosauria > Squamata > Iguanidae > Iguana > Iguana delicatissima. Next base: position 358,549 of record CAOKZL010000344.1, on the reverse strand, counting down.
AAACAGATGCCTCTTAGAAGCATCTTCCTGATTACGTTGCCCAGGGCCTGGCATACAGAAGTGGACTTCTTCCAGTACTGGAGATAATACACCGCTATTGTGGCTAGTAACCCTTGACAGCTTTATCCCCATGAATTAATTTAATATCCTTTTAAAGCCATCAAAGTTGGCATCCAGTGCTATATCCTGTGGAAGCAAATTTCATGATCTAGTGAGACAGCACTTGCCTCGGCAGCACCACGTCAACTTACCTTCAGCAAAACATGTCTTTCAGCATCAGAGGTGACCAGCCTTCTAGGAAGGTCACAGGCAGTGATGTAGACTCAAGTCGATTGACTTGGACTCAAGTCAGACTTAAGTTGCTTCAGCGACTCAACCTGGCAATAAATGCTGCACTGACTTGACTCGACTGAAGATTTGCTGCGCTTGGTTAAGTAACATAACACATTCATCCAGAAACCTTATGACTTTGAACGACGTTTCCATCTCTTTTTGCCTAAGGGCTACACAACAATCTGTCTCAAGCCCAAAGTGTGGGCCCATTTCTCAGAGGGGAACAGCAGACGGGTAAGGCAATGGGCTTGGGCGGGCTTGAGGTCTGCCCAGCAGCCTGTCCCCACTGGATATTGGAGGAGACTTCTGAAATTTTTCCTAAGAGCAGAAGACAAGACTCGTTCCCAGAGTGCAAGTGCATTTCTCAGAGGGGAACAGCAAACGGGTTAGGCAACAGGCTTGAGGTGGGCTTGTGGTCAGCTCAGCAGCCTCTCCCTGCTGCATATGGGAGGAACCTTCTAAAACTTTTCCTAAGAGCAGGAGGCAAGATTTGTCCCAAAAGCATGCTGCATGTTTTTCAGAGAACAGCAAGTGGCAAGCAAGGCAGTGGGCTTGAGGAGGAAGGATCCTTCCTTCTACAGCAGTGGTTCTCAACCTGTGGGTCCCCAGATGTTCATGGACTTCAGCTCCCAGAAGCCCCAGCCACTATGGTCAATGCTCAGGGCTTCTGGAAGCTGAAGTCCACGAACATTTGGGGACCCACAGGTTGAGAACCACTGTTCTACAGCTTTTGAACCTTCAGTAATGGGGAGTAAAAAGAATCCTACTCCCCCCTCCCAAAGCTGCAGATGGCAAAATCGCAGATGTGGAGGGCTGACTCTGCTTAAATTATTAAAACTGACTTTATTTGACTCTGTCCAATAATTCTGGAATTTTGGTTGGGTATAAAGTTGGCTCCCAGACTTGAGACTTGACTAGAAAGCACTTGAGACTTGAAGGTAGAGACTTGAGACTTGACTTGAGACTTGGAGTAAAAGACTTAAATACATCACTGGTCACAGGCTACTTTCCAGCCCCCAAGGACTCGCCATTGGGTGCAACAGCCCCAAGCTGAACCAACCTGCAAGTGGCTCCAGTGGGAAAAAAAGTCAAGACGCACCTTATTTTGAAGGAAAATCACTACTCCTGGAAGCTTCCAGGACTGACAAGCTTCCTTTTCCCAGCAAAAGATTGTTTTTCTCTATTGGGGAGCATCTAAGAGTGAAATGGTGAGGAGTTCTGGGGATCACAAAAATGGCCCAAGGGCTAGGGTTACCAGGAGTCCCTTATAGTGAGAGATATCTCTTATTTGAGGGTCAGATAGCCTTTCTTCTTTAGAATTGGCCAGCGTCCCTTATTATAAAGGATGTCCCCCACTGGAGGTAGATAAAGCTTTTCCTTTTATATAGACTGAACAAGAAGGTAGAAAAAAACAGATATGTATTTTAGAGTGAGGGCCCTTCATAACTACAGAAACGAGTGTAGGATGTAATTTATGAATGTGGATAATGTATTAATTTTACAAACATATGGCTAAATTAATGGAGGAGGGCAACCTAAATGGTCAAAGATCTGGAACTGTGAAGGCCTGTAAGGTGCCCCTTAGGGAGCTGGGTATGTTTAGCCTGGAGAAGAGAAGGTTGAGAGGTGACATGAGAGCCATGTTTAAATATTTGAAGGGCTGTCATGTGGAGGATGGGGTAAGCTTGTTTTCTGCTGCTCTAGGGTCTAGGACACAGCAATGGCTTCAAGATTCAGGAAAAAAGATTCCATTTAAACATCAGGAAGAACTTTCTGAAGGTTAGAGTGGTTTAACCATAGAATGTACTGTCTCAGAGTGCAGTGGACTCTCCTTCTTTGGAGGCTTTTAAAGAGAGGCTAGATGGCCATCTGTCAGGAGTGCTTTGATGGTGTCTCCCTGCATAGCAGAATGGGTTTAGACCAGTGGTTCTCAACCTGTGGGTCCCTAGATGTTCAAAACCTTCAGCTCCCAGAAGCCCTGAGTGTTGACCATAGTGGCTGGGGCTTCTGGGAGCTGAAGTCCAAAGCATCTGGGGACCCACAGGTTGAGAACCACTGGTTTAGACCGAATGGTCCTTGGTCAAGCTGGTCAAGCTCTAGGACTCTCTGGTTTTTTCCACACTACACTGTTACACCTCCTCTGGAATCCTGGCGTTTGTAGTTTAGGGAGGGGCCTTTAGAATTCTCAGCCAGAGAGCTCTTGGGCCTCAGTAAACTACAAACCCCAGAATTCCACAGGGTATTAAAAGTGGAATAATAGCACTAGAACAGAGTAGTATGGAAATAGCCTATGATTCTATGATTCTAAAATGAGGTCCGACAAAAAAAAAAAACCCTTGGAGTATAAGTTTGTATGTGCTCTCCCCCCCCTCCCGTCTCTTTGTCTAATTCCCTTCCTAGGGAATGAGAAAAAAGTCCTTGAGAAGGGAAGGCAGTTGTTAAACCTAACACAGCATGTGGTGAACCCACAACCTGTGATGAATCCAACTCATGTGGTTGCACAGCAGAGCCCCTTTTCCTGCTAACCTGTGCAGAGCAAATTAAAGCCTGCACTTGCACAAATTTAAATATGCCTCTAGCATGAGTATCAGGTTTATTATATTTTTAATTAGCGGGTCTCTGTTTAACGGTCGGCTTTTTATTGCTTTGATGGATTTGTTTACTTGGACCCTGTGCTTCTTTTCAGTTAATCTTTCCACCGAGCTTGCTCCGTCTTCCTTGCGGGTTGCTTCCTGGAATCCGCTCTGGCTCGTTATGCAGCAAATGAGAGCAGAGATTGACCTGAGTAAAGGCAGGTCATACTCGTACTTCTCAGCGCCAATGTGCAGGCACGGTCCACATCTCTCTTCTAAGCAGATCCATCTCATGCGCCCCAAGCTGAAATCTGGCTGTCACACCTGTGCTGTTATTAACAGAGCTTCAGGGCTGTTGTAAAATGTTTTATTATTTATGTGAAAGCATGGAAAGCACTGGTGGACTTTTTGAGCAACAAGAAATCTTGCAACACAATGGCTTGTGGGTGTGGCCACCAGAGCTAGACTGGCATAGGGGTTGGAGCATTGGACTGTGACGCTGGGGACAGGGGTCTGACTCCCCATTTGACCATGGAAACCCACCGAGTGACCTTGGGCATGTCACACACTCTCAGCCCCAGAAAACCCCATGAAAGATTCATCTTAGAGTTCCCATCCCCTTTTGTTGGTAAGAAAAGAAGGAGGAAATATTTGAGGAGTTACAGTTAAATTAAATAACTAAATAACTATGGGCCTTTCCGCACTATCCTGTTAAAATACTAATATTCCACTTTCAACACCCCCATGGAATCCTGGGGTTTGCAGTTTAGGGAGGGGCCTTTAGAATTCTCAGCCAGAGAGCTCTTGGGCCTCAGCAAACTATACACCCCAGAATTCCACAGGATGTTGAAAGTGGAATAATAGAACTAGAACAGTGGCCATTTCCACACTACACTCTTATAGCGTGATTATTCCACTTTCAACATCCTATGGAATCCTGGCCCCTCCCGAAACTACAAACCCCAGGATTCCATTGAATGTTGAAAGTAGAATGATAGTCACACTATAAGAGCGTAGTGCGGAAATGGCCATTAGGGCCTTTCTGCACTACACTGTTATAGTGCTATTATTCTACTTCCAACCTCCTGTGGAATTCTGGGGTTTGTAGTTTACTGAGGCCAAAGAGCTCTGTGGTTGAGAATTCTTTTTCTTTCTTTCTTTAATTTTTTTTATTAATAAAATAGATAAATATTAATACATATAGCAAGATTAAAAGTACATCAAGGATGAAAATTCTAAAGGCCCCTCCGTAAATTGCAAGCCCTGGGATTCCACAGGATGTTGAAAGTGGAATAATAGCACTAGAACAGGGCAGAAAGGCCCTTAGTTTACTGTTTTAATATTGTGTTTTAATTTTAGTTGATGTTCAAAATATTAGCCCGTGTTCACGCTATTTTGTGTTAAAATTAATAAATACATACATATAAAGTGTTTATCCTGCCTTTCTCCCAATATAGCGTTACCTTGTGACTTGGGGGTCCTGGGAGGGGCGCCCAAATAACCAAAACCTAACACAAACAAGATGGGAAAATTAGCTGGAGCGCTCTCTTGGCTAACGAGAGGCAGGGTAACTTAGCGGGGATCTTTTACCCTATGTCTGCAACGTCAGTTCAGTGAGGAGGCAAATGTTTCAAACAGCTATTAAGATTTATTAGACAGTTATTAAAGAAAAGCACAAACGCACTCCTAACTAGGAAAGGAAAAGAGAGTTTCGAGGGGAATGGGGGATACGCCACCTGTCCTGCAGTCCTGGGGAAGCCGATTGTAGAAGAGGAGACCCGGCGTGGCGGCCGAGGGGAATCTCCTGAACCGAGCGGCAGCAAGGCAGAAATGAAATCCAAGTGATCCGGCGAGAGTTCCGAAGAGCTCTCAGAGCGGGGGATTTTTATAGGGGAAAGAACGACCGCAGGCTAGGCTGGTCTCGGGCAAAAACAATAAGTTTTGGGTTGGAGACAAAGCCTCCGAAAGGTCGGAATTTGCATGATTGAGTTAGAGTCCGAGTTGACAATGGTATGGCCGGTATGTAGATGCGGCTAGCCCGGCAGTTAAGTACCCAGCTCGCCAGGGTGCCCTTTCAGGGCAGAGGGTCTCTTTGTGGTAGCGTGCATCTGTAATGAAGGTGTTTGTTTCGGGAGGTCCCCTAAAGCAGATCTGGCAACCTCTGGCTTGGTTTGGTGGGAGCAGCAAGTAGTAGCCGTGCCTAGCTTCGCGCTTGTTCGGCGGGCCTCACAAACACTTGGCTGGTGGCAGAGCAGGGCCGTATTGCGATATCAAAATGATATCTTTGGTTCACCAAAGGCCAGGCCAGGACACGGTGGTAATAATAGGACCCAACTCATCTTATGATGCAAGTTAAAGGAAAACAACTCAAACAGTACGTGGTACAAAAAAAATTTTTAAAACATTGAACTAACACAATTAAAGCAGCAATTTAAAAGCAATTGCAAGCACATTAAACAGTATTTCATACAAGAAATGGAATGCCCATCACACTTTCTTCTACCTCAAACAGCTAAAACCTGAGTGTCTGTTTGAATAAAAAGGTCTTTGTCTGCTAGCGAAAAGAAAGGAGAAAGCGAGGCCAATAGGGTCTACTTGGGGAAGGAATTCCAAACCACGTGAGCAGCCACCGAGAGGGCCCTTTCCCATGTCCTCACCAGCAAGGGTGGCAGAATGGAGAGGAAGCCCACCACTGAAGATTTTAAGACACAGGCAGATTTATATGGAGAGATAAAAGGCAGATAATCTTTTATTTTAAAACATTTTACAAAGACCATTTCCACACTAACCTGTTACAGCACTATTATTCCACTTTCAACCTCCTACAGAATCCAGGGGTTTGCAGTTGAGGGAGGGGCCCTTAGAATTCTCAGCCAGAAAGCTCTTTGGCCTGAGGAAACTACAAACTCCAGAATTCCACAGGATGCCAAGAGTGGAATAATAGCACTATAACAGTGTCGTTCGGCAAGGCCCTCAGTTCCAACTAGAGTAGACTTGTGAAAACGGTGGGATTCTATGGCCATTTCTGCACTAGACTGTTATAGTGCTATTATTCCACTTTTAACATCCTATGGAATCCTGGGGTTTGTAGCTTGGAGAGGGGCCTTTAGAATTCCCAGCCAGAGAGCTCCTTGGCCTCAGGAAACTACAAACCCCAGAATTCCACAGGAGGTTGAAAGTGGAATGATAGCGCTATAACGGGATAGTGAGAAAAGGCCCACAGTTATTTCATTTCCTTTCACTTATACCCTGCCTCTCTCCTGGCACAGGGCCCAAAGCAGCTTACACGGAGGCTAAAACAAGTTAAAGCTAAAAAAAATTTTTTTAAAAAAAGCTTGTAGTCTGCTCTGTGTCCTAGGGATTAGCTTCCTAATTATTACTAAGAAATGTCGTAACTCTATCCCAAACTTTCTTAAAGTTACTCACAGACACCTCTTTCAACAATGCAGTTAATTTGTCCATTTCAACCAAGTGGAGAAGTTTCATCATCCAGTCTTCCTCTGTTGGGACCTCTCTTTTTCCACCTCTCCACCAAGAGTAATCTGGCTGCTGTGAATATATACTGTAAGATTCTTCTCACTGTTCTCTTTATCTGATCATCCTTCAGTCCCAATAAGCACACCTCTGGCTCCAATTTAATCTTAATTTTCAAAATAACTTCAATGAATTGATGTATCAAAGTCCAGAAATTCTTTACTTTTTCACATGTCCATCACATCTGAAAACAATCCCCTCTTGTTTCTTACATGTCCAACAGATATTAGAAGAACTATTATACATTTTGGACAACTTTTCTGATATTAAATACTATCTGTATTTCTTTTTATAAAAATTCTCTCACAGATCATAATTCAAACTAAAATATATGTCTCTTGTCCACACCTTTTCCTGTTGTTCTAACTGGCTTGGATGACCAAATTTTTGAGCCCACTTGATCATATAATCTTTCACTTGTTCATCCTCTTTTGATTTTTTTTTTGATGGTTTAATTACTTATGTATATTGTTACTTTTTAGCTATGTTCCTTTAAGTGTTATAAATGTTGAATCCCAAACTGGGGAAAAGAAAGGAGATAGCTAAAATAGTGGAGATAATAATACTAAAGAATCACAGAATGATAGAATTATAGGGCCTTTCCGCACTATATAACTATTGCACTATGATTCCACTTTAACTACCATGACTGCCTCCTATGGAATCCTGCGATTGGTAGTCTTGGTGTTACCCTGTTTACTGGGGGTCCCGCGAGGGACTCCAAACGTGCTCAAATATTGGTGGGGAAAATTAGCTCAGAGCACAAGTTAGCAAAATGAGAGGCAGGGCAACGCAGCAGAATCTTTAACCCAACATCTACGGGGTCAGGCCAAGCCAAGAAGCACATCAAATGTGAAATAACAACAGTAATTTTTATTAAATACAAGTAAACAGTGTATGCAACACACTCACACAAGTAACTATAGCAAATAAAGATAGTAGTGGTATAGAGGGATTTTGAGAGGGATTGGTGAATTGGGAGATACTACTCCTGTCTGAAGCCCAGGGTAGATCACAGCGGAGGTCCATAAACGCACAGTCTCGGACAGAGACCGAGGGGAAAGCTCAGCGGATGGAGCGGCAGCAAGGTGGGGTGGAAATTCAGAGTGATCCGAGGAAGCTCTCGGAACTGGGGGTTCTTATAGGGAAAATATGGCCATAGGCTAGTCTGTACTTTGGGAAGAACAATGAAGTTTGGGCACGAGACAATGTCTCCAAAAGGTCAGAATTCAGCATGATTGAATTAAGTCCGAATCGACAATGGAATGGCCAGTATGCAGATGCGGCGTGCTTGACAGTTAAGCGTCTTGCTCGTCAAGTTACCTGCTCAGGGCAGGGAATTCTTTGTATTAGCGTGCACCCTTAATGAGGTGTTTGTCTGGGGAGGTCTCCTAAAGCGAAGATCTGGCTGAGTCCGGCCTGCCTGGGTGGAGAGAGGAATGTTCAGCAGTCAATGGCCATGCCTAGCTCTGTGCTTGTTTGGGGGCCTCGCAAACACTTGGCCGAGGGTGGCAAAATGGGGCCAAATTGTGATATCAAAACGATATCTAATATCTTCCAAAGTAAGGCTAGTACACGGTAATAACATTGGGAGGTACTGGAGCTCTCTGGCTGAGATTGCTAAGTATCCCTCCCTAAAACCGCAAAACCCATGATTCCATAAAACAGAACCATCGCAGTTAAAGTGGAATCATAGTGCAATAGTTAAATAGTGCAGAAAGGCCCATAGTGTTCAAGGGCCATCTAGATGAATCCCCTGCCAGGCAGGAATACACATCCCAAGAGATGGCAGTCTGTTTAAAGACCCACGGGGACAGCCCTCCAAGACAGTCGATTCTACTATCAAACTGCTCTTACATTCAAAAAGTTCTTCCTAGTGTTTAGGTTGAACAACTTTTCTTAGAAGTTCTCATCGCTGCAAGTTCCCCAGATTAACTTAAGCAATGCATGAAAATTTACAGCCATTTGCCTATCCGCTGAGTCTGCAGCCAATTAGGCTCATGGGGCCAATCCAAATAATAGTATTATGGAAGAAGGGGAGCAGAAAACCTTTTCTTTACTCCTTTCTCCACACAGTGAGCAATTTTACTATCTGAGTAACTTGTTTCCATTGTTTAGAGTAACACCGGAGATTGTGCTTTATTGAAAGATAGGTTCCAAGACTATAGGAAACAGGCACGTTCCATGAGGCTTTTTAGATTCCCCTATGATGCCAGTGGGGAAGTTATGATCCATGCAATTGATCGTCATTTTGTGGGTGTCCATAGCAACCTTATTGCACAAGGCATTCTCTCTTTGGGAAGCCGAGGAGGGATTTGAAATTTTCTCTGTGCACAGCTGGAGGGGAAAAGGCTTCTTTATGTAGAAACAAAGAGAATACTTCTCAAATCACCCTGCCTAATGATTTTTCCTATAATCTGCCATGCCTCAGGTATGCTCTCAAAGAAGCAGTGTAGGAAGTTGGCAACTTTACTGAAACAAACCTGGAAGGGTCAAGGAAAGGACTGTGTTGCGTGTCATAGGTATGGGTGGGGGGAGTCGTTATGAAATTTTTCAGGTTGCAGGGGAGCAAAACTAAGTTTTTGAAGTCAAGCTCAGTTTCCAGCTTGACCCAACAGAAAGCTATTGATTGGCCTCAGACACTGAAGACTGGAGCGTGCTTTTGTAAGAAATTCATGCAGGAAAAGCAAGAAGGTACCTGCAGGCTGCAGGTCTGAAGAAACTGCCAATCGATCAACCAGGACTTCACATTACAGCTTTGGCATTGTTAACCTTGGACCTGGAATCGGGGCTTTGACTAAGCAAGGTGGTTGGAGTCTTCATGATTTAATACTTTTCTTTCTCTTGACCCCTGGTCCTTTCAAAATCTCAAGTTGGCAAAGCTAGCTCTTTCTGGTTTCCTTCATCTTTACCTAATGGAGGCATGCCCACTAGAATCATGGAATCCTAGTTCTGGAAGGTACTGCAGATTCCTTGCCTTGTAGGAATGCGAAACTCAAATACTTGTTATCCCACTGGAAAAGCCTGTCCTGGGGTCTACAATGTTGATATTAAAATATGATTCAATGTGCCTGATAGGTCACCCAGATGGGCACGTAGGCAGCAACGGTCAAACAATCAAAAACCAGGTCAGGCCAGTAAAATCCCTAGTCACGTAGCCCCAGGAGACCTCAGGCTGTGCAAACCCCCAATAAACAAAGGGTCCTCAGCCCCTGAGAAGCTGACTTGAGGGGATTAGCGTGTTTGCCCCAAGTTGAGCACCGATGGTAATAAAATCCTATCAGGCAAGGACCATTTACATGAAGTCACACCACAACCCAATGCAGCTGAAGATCCTGAGACTTTGGCAACACCTTGTAATCTCATCACGCAAAGGAAGTTACCATTGTGGAGCTTCTTTCTCGTTCCAACACCCATTGTTCTCCCCGGGAAAGGATTAGTCCTCCAGGTACTTTTTCCCCTACAAATAGTCCCGGTTCTTGAGCGTTTCTTTGGATCATTCCGGGTCATCCCAGCAGACCGTTGCTCCGTCCGTTGAGTAATCCCCTCAACCTGCTCCGTGCTGAGCCCCACTTCTCCACTGTTTTTCCCGGACCAAGGACTTCAGGAAAAGGTGCAGTATTACCCCAGCTACAACCCCTTCAATATTTCCCTATCCAGTTTCCTCTCTTTTGCTTCTTAATAGGTCTTGAGTGAGTGTGTGAGTGATTGCGCTGGTGCGTGAGATTTTCTTTCAATAAAATCATTTATTGGACATTTTTTGTTTGGTTCTTGGCTTGGCCTGACCCCATAAAAACTGGGTAAAAGAACCCCACTAGGTTACTGTGCCTCTCACATTGCTATTGCTCGTGCTCTGACTAGTTTCCATTCCCCATCACTTGGACCACATTGAGGTGTCCCCCAAGGGACCCCAGAAATCAGGGTAATACACTCCTGAAAGACGCCCCTCTAAACTCTGTCTAAAGACCTCTGAAGGAAGAAAGTCTCCCATTCTGAGGCAGCCCATTCCACTGCTGCACAGTTTTTACAATAAAGATATTTAGGTGGAATCTAATCTCCAAAGCAGAAGAAAACAAGTTGGCTCCATCTTCTCCATGACCTCCCTTCAGATATTTAAAGATTGCTATCAAGTCACTTCTAAGGGCCTTTCCACCCTAGACTGTGATAGTGCTATTGTTCAGCTATCAACGTTCTGTGGAATTCTGGGGTTTGTTGTTTCCTGAGGCCGAAGAGCTCTCTGGCTGAGAATTCTAAAGGACCGTCCCCAAACTGCAAACCCCAGGATTTCAAAGAGGATTGAAAGTGGAATAATAGCACTATAATAGTGTAGTGCAGAAAAGCCCTAAGTCCTCTCTTTTCCAAGCTAAACACACCCAACTCTCAAAGCCATTCCTCATAGGGCTTGGTGGTTCTAGACCTTTGACCAGCATGGTCACCCTCCTCTGGATACATTCCAGCTTGTCCATATCCTTTTTGAACTGTGGTGCCCAGAACTGGACACAGGATTTCAGGTGAGGTCTGACCAAAGCAGAATAGAATGGCTCTACTTCTTCCCTTGATCTGGACACTAGGTCCCTACCAATTCATCCAAGAATTATGCTGCATTTTGGCCACTGCATAATACGTGTATGTGGCCACACCTGGCGTATCATACCACAGCTGAGATCCTACATCAAGCAGGAGAAGCATTATACTCCACATACACCATTCCATGTCAACTGCCACATAAGTCATTTTCTGGACAGGCTGCAAGGGCCTCTCCCAAGAGGAGTTTCTGCTTATTAGTGGGGAGAGGAGACAGCAGGAAGACAATTTGGATGTTGACCAACAGGCTTGTGTGGGATGGGGGGAGGAAATGGGAGTGCGCACATCAAGAGAGTATCATGCCTCCTTCTGAGACAGAAGAAGTACAAGAACATTTGGGGAAGGGCTGAGCACCCCTGAAACTCCATTGGTGTTGTTCTCACTGAACAATCAGCCTGCCTAGACAAGACAGGCAGCCAACACTCATCAGATGCTGGAAGCAGCATTCATCTCCCACTCTGTGGAAAAGACACCCAAGCCAACTTGGAGGCTCTGCCCTGCTTTCTGGATTCTCGGAACTGGGCCTAGACTACTTTTTGGTATATCTCTCTGCCTCTCTTGGTTATCTTGGCTACTTTCTGACTCCTTGGCTTCTTGACCTCAGGAGAGCTTCTCTCCTTGCTCAGTGAATTACAACACAAAGATAACTCTCTTTGCCTTTCCCTTCTGAGTGTTGTTGTCATTTCTGATTTATGGCAACCCTAAGGCAAACCTATAACAGGGTTTTCTGGGGCTGAGAGTGTGTGATGCACCCAAGGTCACCCATTGGGTTTCCATGGCTGAATGGAGAACCAAACCCTGGACTCCAAGACTGTAGTTCAACACTCAAACCACCACACCATACTGGCTCTCCCTTTCCAAGCTACATCAGTGGAATTCTTTCCCTGCTACCTCCTTCCCCACCAGTAAGCAGGATAATATCAGCCCCTTCTGGGGCTTGACGGCTGTGGGGGAGGGTGAAGTTTAGGATGTGTACAAAGGACTGCAGAAGAGTGCCTTTGCACACTGTGCAAAAGCAGACATACAGGCATGTAAAACACACTTAGGTACATGTGTGTCACTCACAGGATTCTGTCCCTCTTGTGTTATCTCTGGCCAAGAGGTTTCAGAGACAGACACTAACAACAGTTCCAACAAGTAGGATTGAAACAGGGGCCCTTGTCATCAGGGTTGCATAGCATAAGCCTCCCCACATGGAATTATGCACTGATTATGCTTCACAACCTTTGTGTTGAATGGTGAGTGTTATTTGTCCATAGACCAGTCTATGGTGAGTTTCCAGAAACCATGCAAATATGGTAATAGTACAGCACAAGCGTGGTACTAGTCCCTAGGCAATTTGGGAGAAGAAGGTGCTGCTCGGCCACATCAGATAGTTTGAAAGGACTACTGTGGATAATACATGGAACTCCTGGAACATCCTGCCTATCATTCGAACCCAAATGACTCAGGATGGATTTTACTTTTTGGCACTTTTAGTTGGTTGAGCAATTTTATTTTTTAGTTTTTCACCTTGTGAAAAACCTTTTCACTTCAGATTTTCTAGCCTGAGAAAGATGTCCAGTGATAAGTATACCTGGCCAAATTGTGGACCCTCTGAATCTGTTAATCTTTACTTGAAGCACTTCAGAGGGTGAAGGACACAACTTGAGGTTCAGTCTAAGCAGGGTTCTCTGCAGAAAAGTAGTCATTTTTGGTTTTTTTCTCTGTCTCCAGCTATCACTGCCAAACCATGCTTGACATAACTCCGGAAGAGGAGAGAACAAGTCTTCAGGAAAGGTTCCAAATCTGCCTCAGGATATTTCTCTTTGTACTCATACAGCTCCTCAAGTCCTGCCCTGGCTGACTCTTTGGAGTTGATCTTCTTGAAGATCTCAGCCAGGGCATCATCAGTTTTCTTCTCTGCTGGACAGGAAGAGCCTTTGTCCTCCTCATCTGTAGGAGTCTGCTCTTCCGTAGAGAGTCCTAGAACTTTCCACAGGTGGGCTTCCAACTCAGACTCATCTCTGTCTTCTATTAGTCTGAGATGATCCAAGATCTCATCTCCCCTCAGCTTGCAAAGAGTGTGCAGCAGAGTCTTCAGTGCCCGGAAAGGATAACTGCTCTGGTACTTCTTCAGCTTTTCTTTGGGCAAAGCCTTCATAAAGATGTGTATATGTAGCAGGACCTGGTCCAAATTCACAGTATCGATGGTTTTTGGAAGGTGCTTGGAAATATTCCACAAACACTTAGCCACCATTTCAGAAAAGGCAAAGAGATTTGTGTTGGCTGTCATGCCTTCACAGAGTAAAAGCAGCAAAGAACTGAAAAGCCTGGTCTGGTCTGATTTCTCCAGCACCTTTGCTACCAAGAGGTTCACTGAGTGGATAATTTTATGCCCTTCTTGGGGCTCTCCTACTGGAGAATCCAGCATTAGGGTGAGGAGGCTGCATATCAGGTCCTTTAGCACCCCTGCAGAAGCTTCCCGCGCCAAGGTCTCCACCTGGAAGAGGGAGATGATGCTGCAAATTACACGGCTATAGAGCTCTAGGACCTGCTCCCTCCTCATCTCCTCCTCTGCTGTCACATAGAGCCGATGGAGGAATTTCAGTTGCTGGATTGCCGCTATCAGGAATTGGTTGATATGGCCAGACATAATTTCCACCTTGTCCTCCTGCCTTAGGATCTCTTGTATCAGCCATAGGCCCTCAATGCAGGTGCTGATGTTACCGCTGGCTACCTGGAAAATGATCATATTGATATTGCGGTGGCTACTGCTCCAAGATTCAAAGAGTTGTTTCTCTGGGTTTGGATTACTGCAGAGGGCCATTTCATCAGCATTCTCTACCTCAGGTTGGTCAATAAGGGAAAATAGATTTTCTTCTCTTCCTTCTTCTTTCTCCTCCTCCTCCTCCTCCTCCTCTTCTTCTTCTTCTTCTGTACAGGAGTCAGTTCCATAGTTCTGTTTGAGGGAGTCCGGTGACCCCTGCCTGGCAGCCAAATTGAAGAACTGGTTGCCCACTTTTTCTTCCCTACTTCTCTTGGCTTCTACTGCTTGTATATTCCCCTCCAAAGAGTTCATGTGTTTCTCAGAGATGTTTCCAATTGCCTTGAAGGTCTCAACCCCAAACACATCTCGGGCGGTTGCAATGACCCCCAAGGCAGCATTGTGAACAGCATTGTTTGAGTCACCTGTCAAGGTGATGATGGTCTTCAGAACTTTCCTTGGGTTAGGCTGGCACACCTCTGGGCCATATGCTTTGAGCAGCCACCCCAACTCTTTCAAGCATCCCACCCGCTGGTTGGCATTCTTTGCCTGGGCTCCCTCCAGCAGGTAACAGAAGGTCCTTGAAGCCGGGTAGACCACAGTCACCTGCTTCACAATGGCCCGCACCTCTTTCAGGATGGACTCCTTGGTCACTCCCATTTTCAGGATCAGGTAGGGAAGGAGAGAGGAGGCTTCATTCTCCATGAGCTCATATCTCTCCTCAATCAGCAGAGTGAAGAGTCTTTTCAAGTAGTCCAAGGTCTTCATAAGCACCCACGTGTTGGTATCAAATAAACGTAGGCTGAGCCATTTCAGGATAAGGTCCAAGCAGCTGATGACTCCTTCCTTCTCTGTCTCCAAATGTTTGGTCATCACATTCAGTGCTTTAATGTGGTGCTGGAAATTGGAATGAAACAGCTCCTCCTGCAACCAGTTGGAGAGACAACCACTCATCTGAGCCTTGAGCTGCTCAACATACTTGCTGCTTGGAGTACTGAAGTTCCATCTCAGCACTTTCAGAGCCTTCTCGTCCTTTGCCCTTTGCTCTTTGGCCTTGGGAAGAATGATGAAAATGGGCCCCAGCTTGCTATTGTCTTCTTTCATGCCAAATTTTGCTTGCACCTTCATATTTGGTAGTTTCTTTACTTTGGGGACAGCTCCTTCTGACTTGGCTTTGCTGATATCCAAGCTAGACTCTCTGGATCCTACATTTTCAGTAAAAGAGGAAGGTGGGTTGGACTCTTTGGCAGAAGCCATGGTTGACTTGAACCAAGATTTGCCTGTTGGGAGCTTGGAAAGAGACTTGGAAAAGCGGAGCAGGGGCTTGGTTGGCTGTCCCACTTTCAACTTCTCTAGCATAGCTAACACCTGGTCTCGGGAATCTGGCTTCAATTTGTTGGCAGCTTCAGACATCTTCTCAAAACCTAGGTGGAGAAGGAAGAAGGACAGGGCCTCATGGGCTGCCATGCGTTTTTCTTCATGACTGTCCTCCAAGCCCGCATAGAGGTGAGGCACACAACGAAACAAGTCAGTAGGCGCAGAACTAGAGGAGGGCAGCTTATCTGCCAGCCAACCCAGAATCCCTTGCCTGTGGCTGCTATTCTCCTTCTTCAGATTGGTTGAGAGATCTTCCCCTTCCAGCCAATCCTTCATAGCAGTCTGCTCAGCCCAGGCTTCCACAGTCGTAAGAGCCGTTGCTCTCAAGCTGCTCTTGCTATCTCTTAGGACAACAAGGAGGGATATTCCCAGAGTCTTGACATGATGCCTAATGCCTGGTCCCATCACCCTAGCAAGCTGCTGAAGGACAATCAGGGTCTGCTTCACAAGAGCTTTATTGGAGTCATGCAAACAAGACTTCAAAACAATTGCAAGGTCCCCAATGCTGGGGTAGATGGCATCAACATCACTAAGAATCCTAGACAACTCCTCCACCCCTTCCTTGCGAACCTTCCAGCTTGAGTCCTGCATTTTTGCCATCAGCTCTGCTGAGATCTTCTCCTTAATATCAACAGCATCATTCATCCTGCAGGACTGCGCATCACCTCCTTTCTGTTCATTGCCACCATCTTTGCCAGACTTGCAGCTGCCTTGAGTGGGAAGGGGTGGACTCTGACCACACACTTTCTCAAATTCAGCATCTATCTGGTGGAGAAGAGTTGGCTTTTCATCCTCAAAAAAGACCCTCAGTGGGGGTCCTACATGGACATACATGACTCCCAGCAGGTGCAATGCAGAAGCCCTCACCTCTGGGTGGATCGCAGCCAAGGCAGACTTGATGTAGCCAACAAAGTTCTTGGCTTCCATGCCCTCAAAACCAAAGTTCTTGATGGCACTGGACAGCCATCTGAGAGTTTCTGTATGTGTTCTGGGGCACTCTTGCAAGACAGCGGCTTTGGTGACCTCCCCTGCTGTCCAGGGCAATCCACACGCTTTTGCCACAGCCATCAGAGCTTCTCTGGCATTGGTGCCACAGATGACATCCCCGATCTTCTCCACTAAGCTTCCCAAGACCAACTGTGCGGAAACTTTGGAGAAGTTCCCTTTCCGGGCAATGAGGGTGAGGAGGTGCAGTTTCTTCTGTATCATTTGAAGTTTGGTGTCATTCCATCCAGGTTCTTTACTCAGCAACCTCACCAAAGCCTGGCAGGGAAGCTGGCTTTCTTCTATCCGTTCCACAGCCTTCTCAAAGATTTCCAGGGAGGAAAACCGCTCTTTCCAGTCACTGCTGTCCAGACGTTGGAGACAGGATGCCGGGAGGACTGCTGCAACTTCCAGGTCACATGATTCTTCTGAAAGTTCCTCCTCCAGCTCATCCTTTGGCTCTAGCATCTTGGCTGACCTCGAGTTCTAGAACTTTGCCTAGCCATGTGGAACATGGCGACTTTGCCCTCTCTTGGGTGGCTCTCTGTTCAGAGAGAGCAACAGGCATTCCAGAAAACACCAGAGGCGGCAGGGGTTTCTTTTGGGGGTGTTCTTGGCTCTCCCCGCCCTCCTAGATGGCCCCAAGGAAAGGAGCTGATGCTGCCCAGCTGCTGGGGAAGGGGGCCTGCCCAAAGGGCTGCTGTTCCAGCTTACACTGCAGTGATCCCTGCCTGACGCCTAAGAGGGGTCATTGTGATGTCATTGGTGCTTTGGCAAGAACTTGGCAGCAACAGAGAGCGGTGGGGCTAGAGCAGCAAAGGACCTGAAACCCAAAAAAGCCATGTTACCATAAGCTATTAGCTTCATTCTTAGTTTTTCATATACAACCCCTTCCTTGTTGTCCTTCAGCTGGAGGCAAAGACTTTTCATTCAGGTAGATTTTTGGCCACTGACTGACTGCTTTGGACAGGTTGGTGATGCACCATTTTATTGAACGGCTTCCATATACGACCCTGTGTGACCTCTTGTGGTATCGGGTAGGAGGGAGGCCCTTCTCTCTGTCCTACTATCTCCCGAGTTTCTTTGCTGGGAACACGGGAGAGGGCCTCTAGGTGGCTGCTCCCAGACTTTGGAAATCCCTCTGTAGGGCAGCCACAATAACCCCCTCTTTGTTCTCGCTCTGCCAGTGAGTAAAAACTTGCCTGTTCTTCAGGCTTTGCTTAATTGATTGCAATGGATTTGTAAAGCTATACTGTTTTGTTGACTTTTCTACATCCTTTTAATGAGTTTTAAATGGCTTTAACTTTACAGATTGTTTAATTGTTGAGAGAGAGAGATGTTTTTGCATGTTTTTAATCTGTACTGGTCTTAATCACTTGTACTCTGCCTTGAGTGCCATTGCTAGGGAAAAGGCAAGATAACAACAACAACAACAACAACAACAACAACAACTGTTTTTAAATTGCTTTCAGGGTGCTAGGAATAGACCTGTTGAATCAATTGTTTAACGGTGGGTCAACACTGTAATAGGTGAGAAGGCTGAAATAGCTTTTCAACCACAACTGTCTCCCTACCCAAGCTTGTAAGGGTGCTTTTTCCCTTTTCAGATGAAAAAAACACCAACAAGGAAGGACCCAAGAAGATGACACTGAGAAAGCTACAGGGCAGAATTCTCCATTTCTCTGCCTGAAGTGCCAAGAAGCTTTATGGTTGCTGAGGGAAAACATATTGTACATACACTCATTTCCCTTGAATTCCTTGCTAATGTGCACCAGAATCCTAAAGTTACATTACATGGTTTTGCACATACCTGGCTATGCAGCAGGAACTAAGAGACCTCTTTACTGAATTGTGGAGATGCATAACAGGACATGAAGGCCATTTCCGCACAGCACTCTTATAGTGTGATTATTCCACTTTCAACATCCTATGGAATCCTGGGGTTTGCAGTTTAGGGAGGGGCCAGGTGGCCCCTCCCGAAACTGCAAACCCCAGGATTCCATAGAATGTTGAAAGTGGAATAATCGCACTATAAGAGTGTAGTGCGGAAATGGCACAGGAAAGTACTCAATGTGCATTGGGATACTTTGCTGGCCCTGCTACATAATAATCTAACAGTAGGGTACCAACACTACACTACTGCACAGTTCTAATTCTCTCAGACGTAAGTCCACTTACAAACTCATTAAGTCCTGAACAGGATTCTAGCCTTCCTTCTTAAAGGAAGCAATGAGTATTTTTTGCAATTTTCTTCCTCCTGCAAGTAAGTTTTTGAAAACTCCACGGTTTTTGAAGACTATTTGCCATTCCAGACTTGATTGTGCACAAAATTCACAAGCTTTTTTTGCACAGAAAAGATTATTTTCTGCACAGAAAAGTAATATATCTCAGCAGAAATATTATTTTCTACACATACCCCCCCCCAAAGTGTGAATTTTGCACAGAGTAAGTCCTGAACTGAAAAAAATTCTCATTAGTACAAGATTCTACTAGTCAGGGATTCCCAATACTTAAGAAATACATTTTTCAACCTTTTTAAAAATATTACAAATGTTCTTTCCCTCCGAAGACTCCCTTGTCTTTCTTGTGGCTTCCCCCCGCCCGACCCACAACCCACCTCAGCCCACTGGTTTGCTGAGAGCTTTTCGCTCTTTAAAAATATACCAACAACTAATCTACTCCACATGCCTGATATTAAAACACAAAAGCAGAACAAAAGCAAGAGAAGACACTTATGATTCATTCCGTATCCTGCTGTTATCGCTCAAGCACATTTCCTAGAATAAGCAATTTGGAGAAAATGCACCGGTTTCCTTTGAACAGGTCATTGGAGCTCTGCATCCAGAAGGCCATAATAATAAATCTGTACATCCCAAAGGATGGACAGGTCAACGTGTGGGAAGAAACTCCCTCAGATAGAATCATGGAATGATAGAACCATTGAACTGGAAGAAATCTCCAGGTCATCTTGTCCAGGGACTCTGAACAGTGGGTGCCCGTGAACTGGTGCCAGTCTGTGAGCTGTTCACTGCCAGTCTACAGCAAGTATCAATGAAAGAAAGCAAGTAGTCAATGGGAACAAATATGGTGCCAGTTCCTGGCACATTAGATGAGAAGGGTCACATAGGGACGGGGGGGCTGTGAGCGTGGTTTGCCCCGGTTGGCACTGTTTTTGGGGTGTCCCAGCTCACAGCCACACCCCCATGTGCCCTGGCCGCACCCTCATCAAACCTATGATTCTCACACACAGTGATTACACTCCTCGCATCGTAGCCCCACCACCTCCTGCCCCCGCTCCACACACTCCAAGCTCTACCACTGGATAGGAAAGCTTGCTGGTCTTCCATATCAGATAGCTTAAGACATCCTAATATAGTCTATCCTTGGCAATCCACAAAAACCTCCCTGACAAGCTGGACCATGTCCAGTGGAGGGCAATCAAAATGGTAGAAGACCTGGAAATCATGCCCTATGAGGAGACACTTAGGGAGTTGAATCTGTTTAGTCTGGAGAAGAGAATGTTAAGACATGATAGATATGTTTAAATATTTGAAGGAATGTCATATGGAGGATGGAGCAAGCCTATTTTCTGCTCTTCTAGAGACTAGGACACAGAGCAATGGCTTCAAACTTCAGGAAAAGAGATTCCATCTAAACATCAGGAAGAACTTCCTGATGGTAAGAGCAGTTTAACAGTGGGACGCACTGCCTTGGAGTGCTGTGCAATCTCCTCCTTTGGAGGTTTTTAAACAGACACTGGATGGCTGTCTGTCAGGAATGCTCTGATGGTGTATTCCTGCATGGCAAAAGGAGGTTGAACTCCATGGCCCTTGGAGTCTCTTCCAACTCTGTGATTCTATGATTCTATGCCAGAAAGCCATCCAACCCCTGTTTAAAACCCCCAACAAAAGAGAATCCCTTACTTTGTCACATAGTCTGCTGTAAGGTTGAATACATCTTACCATCAGGGAATTATTTCAAATATTTAAGTCGGTTCTCCTTTCCCGTAATCCATCAGTTTGGGTCCTGTCCTCTGGAACAGCAGAAAACAAGCTAGTTCCGTCTTCTGTTTGAAAACCCTTATATAGTGGAAGAATTTGCTATCCTGATGACTTTAACCCTAGATATCATCCAGCTTGTAACCAGCTCCAAAGTTCTCTAGGGCCTTTTGTGCCAATAACATTGCCTCAGGCCTGGCTTTGCAGCTTATCAGCAGCCTGTGTACCTGTTTGGACACGCTAATTTGGGAGGCATGAATCCTACTGGTGGTCCAGACAGGAGTAGATGCATCCTCTGAAAGGGATTTACATGACTCACCTTTCAACAATTGGTTCAGTCGGGTCTGATTCAGTGATATGTACAATCATCCCTCCACACTCACTAGGGCTAGGGGCACAGGACCCCTGTGAAAGTGGAAAAACCAGTGACGTAGACTTGAGTCAATTGACTCAAACTCAAGCCAGACTTAAGTCACTTCACTTGATTCGGACTCAGCTCAGCAATAAATGATGAACTGACTTGACTCGACTCAAGACTTGTATATTTTTAATGACTGACTTGCTGCCCTTGGTTCAGTCACATAACACATTCATCCAGAAACCTTACGACTTCGATCAATGCTTCCATCTCTTTTTGCCTACAGGCCACAGGACAATCTCTCTCCAGCCCAAAGTGTGGGCCCATTTCTCAGAAGGGAACAGCAAATGGGCTAGGCAATGGGCCTGAGGAGGGCTTATGGTCTTCTCAGCAGCTTGTCCCTGCTGCATATTGGAGGAGCCTTCTAAAACTTTTCCTAAGGCAGAAGATAAGATTCACCCCCAAAGTGCAGGGAGAATTTCTCAGAGGGGAACAGGAGATGTGTTCAGCAACAGGCTTGAGGAGGAAGGATCCTTCCTTCTAAAGCTTTTGAAGCTTCAGTAATGGGGAGCAAGAAGGATCCTGTTCCCCACTTCTGAAAAATCCTGCAACTTCAGAAATGGGCACAAAAGCCTCCAGCTTTGGGAAGGAGGAGTAAGAAGGATCCTATTCCCCCACTTCCGAAACTGCAGATGGCAAAATTGCAAAGGTGAAGGGCTGACTCTGCTTAACTTATTAAAACTGACTTTATTTGTCCGTAAATTCTGGAATATAGGTTGGGATTATAAAGTTGGCTCCCAGGCTTGAGACTTGACTTGAGACTTGACTTGAAAAGTATCTTCAAGGACTTGAGACTTGACCTGAGACTTGAAGGTAGAGACTTGAGATTTGGCTTGAGACTCAGAGTAAAAGATTTAAATACCTCTCTGGAAAAAACCATGAATAACTCTAGGCTCTCCCAAAATCTATTTAACCCACAAAAAAGTGTGATCACCATATTCAACCCACCGTGGATTCCTTTAAAGCATTAGGGTTCCTTCCCAAGGCAGAAGTGGGGGGCTGGTGGGGCTTACGGCCACCTCCACTGCTGCCCCACACCATTTTTAAGAGGGACTTACAAGCCTCATTCACATTTTCTCAGTCTCACGAGGCTTGTAGTCCCTATTACAAATGGTACAGGGAGGCAGCAGAGGGAACAGTAGATAATCTGTGAATAATCAAATCCACAAAAGTGAAACCTGCAAATGTGGAGGGCTGACTGTATTTGGAAGATCTCATATCACCTCCCAATGTTCTGTTCTCCAGGCTAAACACCCACTTAGTCCCTCAGCTGTTCCACATAGGATATTCATTATATCATTGAATACCCAACCAAAGTCACAGTTGTCCATGCCATCATATTTCCACTTTCTATATATGGTTGTGAAAGCTGAACAGTGAAGAAGAGCTAGCAGAAAAATTGAAACGGGGAGGGAAGTTCCACTGACATCATACGCTGCCAAAAATACAAATGAATGAATTCTTGAGTGCATCAAGACTGAACTCTCTAGAATGCTTGGCAAAGATGAAGCCAGTAGGAATAACAGAAGAGCACATTATAGGTGGAGAGACTCAATCAAGGAAGCCACGACTGCCCTGAGTCTGCAAGACCTGAGCAGGGCCGTTGAGGACAGGGGATCTTGGAGTCTCTCATTCATAGGGTCACCATAAGTTGAAGCCAACATGATAGCAATTAACTGCATAAAATCTTTTTGTGACTACCAATGGGATTTAGGGTTTGGGCTACAACCTCCAGATTTCTCTTCCAAAAAAAAAACAACAACGAAGGTATCCAATCAGGCAGAGACTGTGAGTGCTTAATTCTTAAAGTCTTCACATCTCTCTATACTCAGACAGGTTTGTGATGCTGAAGTAAGCCTACTGCCCCTCTATGTGATGGGAAGAACTCTTCCTATGTCTTTGGCTAATATTAATATTTGAGAATTATGCTGCACCCATTTCTTTGAAAAAAAGTAGCAGAATTTATAACTTTCTCCATAAATCTGAGGGAAAAGAACTTGATGGCCCCTATATCAGCTAGTTAGCTGAGTATACTTGGCTAAGTAACCTCTCCTGGCCCAACCCTCACAAAGGTGATGGAAACATCATTCACCCACGTTCCAGTCATCTGCAGAATGGATTTTCTTCTCCCCTTGCACCTGGCTAGTGGGGGAAGTTATGCCCACGGCAGTAGTGTCACAATTGTGACTAAGCAGTGATCATGAATATGGAAGAGTTGCCTGGCTTTACTCATCCATAACTGATCCGTATTCACAATTCCTACTTAGTCATGATTGTGACACTATCGCCGATGTTAACATTGCCCTCCCAGACATATCCACAAACACCATGATCAGGGAGGGAACAGAAGGAACTTTACTGTAGCTTTGTTACCACACCATACACGCCCACTCTGCAGGATGTGGTATTTTCATAATGGGACATATTTCATGACTGAAGCCATTTCTGCACCAGACAGTTATAGTGCTCTTATTCCACTTTCAACATCCTACGGAATCCTGGGGTTTGCTGTTTAGAGAAGGGCCTAAACTGCAAAGCCCAGGATTCCACAGGATGTTGAAAGTGGAATAGAGCACTATGGCCCTTTTTGCACGGTGTTTTGGAAGCGAGAGGCCCCCTTGAGCGTCGCATAAATGTGAGGAGTGGTCTGCATGATGCACTCACATTTACGCGACACTCAAGGGCCGGATGCAGAGTGGGCACGCGTCTTTTCATTTTTGGCTTAAAGCCGAAAATGGTGCGTCACTGCACAATGCTCCCGGGCCCCACGAGCACTTACCTGGCGTGCGGTGCCTTGGGAGCCGGGCCGGTCACGCGTCTTCTCCTCAGTGCAGCCTGCGAGGTCTCAGGCTGCACTGCAAACGGAAGAGGTGGGGCGCTCACGCGAGGAGGAAGGAGCTGCAGAGCCGAAGCAGCAGGGAAGCAGCAGCGTTCCTTCCGAGCCTTCTCGCGTGAGGACCCCAACCCAGCAGCGCGAACTGGTAACGTGCAAAAAGGGACTATAACTGTCTAGTGCAGAAATGGCCTGAAACACATGTTTGAAAGTGCACTGGCTGAAAGCATAGGCCGGGTCTGGATGACTTCGGACATGATCAGGTCATAAGTTCAGGGAGAATTAGGCAGGAAAGCTCAATGCTAATGGGCAGGGGGTAATCTAAAAACTGTAAGTTGTGAGGACTCCCAAGAACAATAGCAGGTGAAAATGTCCAAGTAAAGCACTCAGGGACCCTACTGTGAGCATATCCCACCAAGACCTTCCCCATTCACACTACCTGACCAAAACATTAAGAGATTGTTATGACTCCCATAAATGTTTTGTCACCTAGAGTTGAGACAGTCAGCCCATTCCAGACTCCTTTGTCAATCCCATGGGGAAGGCATTACAACTTTGTGCACGCAGCCTCCTTCAGGGCAGGAAATACAGTGTAAAAACCCCAGCTCCAGCCTCAGTAAATTGTAGCATGTTAGGCATTATGCTGCACATGGCCCTCCAGATTCCTGTTCCTTCATGCTACCCTCAGATGCACTTGTTTTTTTTGTTTGTTTTTTGTTTTAATAAATGTAACACATACACATATACCAATGTCCAAATGTGCAATACAAATTCACATGCACAAATTCACAAAAAGTGCAAAATACCAGCCTTCTAAGAAAAAAAAACCCTAAACCCCAAACAGACATTCTATATAATACAATACAATGTGAAACCAACATAGACACACAATTGTTCCCAATTTTCCCCCCTCCCCACCCATCATTGCTGAAACTAATATGCTTCCTTATCTGTAACTTCCTTCTAATCCCTTTAAGCGAGACGATTAACCAAATTAGATATACTCCCACTTCTGCCAAAGTAATCTTCATCACCGCTGCTTAAATCTTATACCTACAACTTAAATATATCATAAAATATCTGAGTGTCCATAATGATTCTTTGGTAATTCCAAGATAGCTTCTCCGCTACCTGTTTCACCCTCAAGTCTCACTTTTCATCTACGTATACCCTAGATTTCCATTTATGGTTCTGAGCTTTCCTTCATCGGACCAAAACCCTCTCAGTCTCCTACAGACAAAGGAAAGAAAAAGGGAATATTATTTCACATTTACCCAATAAAAGACGCCGCTTTAATTCCCCACTTGTCAATCCATGTTGACAAAACTATTTTCCATCCCTCAACAACATCTCCTTTCCCTCTACCCTCCAAAGATTCCATAATAATATCAGCCTCTGCCATATCATACAGTTTAATAAACTATTAAACTGTATTAAACTGTCAGATGCACTTGTGACAAACCCTGGGGGGCATAGCAACAGAGCCACCCTAGCAACCAAGAGGATTTAAATTGATTGCTTGATGACTATGGAACCCAGGCTAGCCAGGAGAAGGGGCTAGATGGGGAAGTCAACCTAAGAGAAAAATAGCCGAAATAGTGTTGAGAGAGACTTGAGAGAGAGATCCATCTGAGAGTGTGAAAGAGAGGGGAAAGAGAGTGTTTGCTGAGTTAGAGACACAAGTGTTTTGCTGTTTGCTAATCTTTTGTTTGCCAGCTACCTTTTCCCTTGCCAGTTTATTCAATAAAGATTTTGTTATATTTTTGTAAAGAGCAGTCTCTATAAAGTGCCTCTTTGATCCAGACTGGTTTACGTGCTACCACCAGTGACACAGTCATTAAGATGCACTCAAACATGCTTTGCCCTATCTTTACAAGGGTGTGGATTTAGGGAAAGCAGTAGAGAGATATAAATGTGCCAGGGGTGGCAAAAATATAGAAGGGTGCTGCTTCTCTAAGAAGGGAGAATTCAATGCAGACCTGATTGTCATAGCCCTGGCTTGGCCCAGATCTCCACGTTTTGACAGTGCTGTCTGACCCATTCTACTTCAACCTTTGGCTTCAGAACCAGTAACTAATTTCCACCCGATTTTGCTCTGTACAACATTTCTTGCCTCATCTTGCCTCATACAATAACCTTGTATGGTTCTTGAGAGCACCTGATTTCCTTTATGCTTGTTAATTTCCAATGAAGTATTCTGCTTAACTTTTAACTGGAGTCCTCTCTGCAGTTAGTATTGGTATACACAGGTGAAAAGATACTGCTGTTCCCTCTTCTTGCAGGCTATTTTGAGCTATAATTTCCCCAAATTCTAAGGAGACGCTGGTATTGCAGGTGGACCTCAAAGTCCCCCACCCCTAAGGGTAACAGTTGTACACTTGCGCAAATTCCATCATGCAAACAGCTGCACTTTTTCAGAGATTGTACCAGGGCAGTGTTCTATTCCAGGTTGTTTAAGCCTCGTAATGCCAGTGTAAACCACTGTGCTAGCAGTTGTTCCACTGCCTAGCACTTTCCATAAATGCAGTACTTAGCAATGGGCGGAGAGCTGGCGTGACAGTTGTATAGTAGAAGAGTAGTGCAATCCAGTTGGAATGCACCAACTCCAGCCTTGCTACACTGGTGTAATTGTATGCAACACAACTAGTAAGCCACAGTCATGGCATTTTTCTCATCCCCAGTGTGCAAAAGTTCCTGTTCCTGAAAACCTCACTAATTTGGGAACTCTACTGTTTTTATATACACATTACAGTTGTCCCTTCATATTTGTGGGGATTAGAAGTTCAGAACCCTGACAAAAGTGGAAAAACCACAAATATCCATAGACTCCTCCCACCCACTCCCAAATAAACGTATTTAACACACAGAAAAAAGTACCATACGATCTGTGGATTCAACCCACTGCAGATTCAAATGCACAGCACACAATATATCGAAATCTGTGGCAGGGAGGACACCAACCCCTCCATTCTGCCCTAGAGGCGGTGGGGTTCTTTCACAAGGCAGAAGCAGGTGGCTGCCCTACACCATTATTAATAGGGACTTACAAGCCTCACTTCGCATTCACAGAAATTTGCAATCTCTCTCAGTCTCTCGAGGCTTGCAGAGAGACTGTGAACACAAGGCAAGGCTTATAAGTCCCTGTTAGAAATGGCACAGGGCAGCAGCAGAGGAGGCAGCAAATAATTCACAAATAAGGAAATCTGTGAATGGTAAACCTGCAGATGTGGAGGGCCAACTGTATAACTGATAGCAACAAAGAAATGGGGTCTGTTTATATTAGATACCCTAGGAGGCTGGCACTGATGTCTCCTTTGTTATCAGCAATATACATTCCATTCTTGGGGCATATATGTTTCTCAGGTCAAGCTGCGCTTCGCAAGTTTGGTATCCTAATTCCTAAGCACCAGTTATCCCTGCTCAAGAGTCTATTTTATAAATAGCTGTTAATGACAAAGCAGGCTAGTAACTAAAAGGGCGCTGGGCAAAAACTGAAAAGGCACTGGAAGAAAACTCCACAGAAGACTGAGTCTGGATTCCTTTATACTATTCTATCTTACTCTAAGTCCCACCATCCTCAGATTTCCAGGATTCTCTATCATAACCTGCTGTGTATAGTAGTAGTAATAGTTGTTGTTGTTGTTGTTAACATTTAAGTCATTTCCAGCTTATGGCAACCCTAACGCAAAGCTATCATGGGGTTTTCTTGGCAAGATTTGTTCAGAGAGAGTTTGCCCTTGCCTTCCTCTGAGGCTGAGAGAGTGTGACTTGCCAAAGATCAAACAGTGGGTTTCCATGGCAGAGCAGAAATTTGAACTCTGGTCTCCCAGGGCCTTTCCGCACAAGACTGTTATAGTGCTATTATTCCACTTTCAATATCCTATAGAATTCTGGGGTTTGCAGTTTAGGGAGGGGTCTTTAGAATTCCCAGCCAGAGAGCTCTTTGGCCTCTGGAAACTACAAATCCCAGGATTCCATAGGATGTTGAAAGTAGAATAAAATGGCCTCAGCAAAGTGGACTTAGCTAAGGAACTGATACAGACGATGGTTGGGAGACTGCCTGTTGTTGCAGATGGACTGAAACACACATTGACTCACTAAACTGATAGATTTTATGTGTACCAGAAACAAAGCTGGCCTTAAACGAAAGAAAATCCATTTAACGTGGCAAGACGGAGAAATCTTAGCGTTTGTGTGAAATTAGTAAAATGTTCCTACTTTAGGAAATAATTGAGGAGCTAAAGTATTGAGCTGGAAAAGCATCAGTGGGATTCTTCAGCTTAATGAGCATATTTACGTCACTCAGGAGCTCAAAATTGACAAACAAAATTGTATTTTGCCCACATCTGTCTTTTCAGCTTTAAAGATGATTGCTGTTTTAAAGGGGGGGGGAACCCTTCCTTGAAATAGAAATATTTCTGAGACAAATCTATTGATTGGGTTTACTAAAGCACACTCAGCTACGTTTTCCTCCATACTATTAATCCTAAATTTTAAAAAAAAATTATAAGAGAAGAACCTTATTGCAAGGGTGTGGGGAAAGGATGGCTCATGGACCACATGTGGCCCCCAACTTCATTTTATGGCCCTAAACTTCTCAGCAAGAGCCTGAATACCCTAAAGGCACCAGATCCCATTTGACCTTGGAAGCTGAGTAGGATTATCCTTGGTTAATACTTGGATGGGAGATCACCAACAAATACCAGCTGCTGTAAATTATTTGTCAGAAGAAGGAACCAGCAAAGCACCTCTGAGTATTCCTTGCCTAACAAAACCCTATAAAATTTATGAGGTCGCCATAAGTCAACACATAAACTTGAAGGCATGTGTACACAAAGTCCCCAGATCTTCCTCAAATTAATATTTTCAGGCAATTTTTTTTTTAAGGAAACCTGTGAAAAATGCTTCCAGAACCTCTCAAAATGCCTCTAGCCTGCCTGAAACAGCCCTACATTGCTGAAAATCAGCCTGAAAGGAAGCCTCATTTTATGATATCCCACCCAAAATCTATAATTAGAGTTGGGCCATTTCTGCGCTAGACTGATATAGTGCTATTATTCCACTTTCAACATGCTGTGGAATCCTGGGGTTTGGAAACTGCAAACCACAAGATTCCATAGGGCGTTGAAAGTGGAATAATAGCACTACAACAGGTTAGTGCAGAAATGGCCTTGGAAACCAGTTGCTGCCTTATAGCTGTGTAAGTTCCCCTATGGAAGCAGTTGGAGAGTTTTGTTCAAGATGCAATGTTTGCATTCAGTCCAAATTTGCAGAAGTAGAGTTGTGCATGCAGTGACATTGCACAGACAGAAATTATCACCTGTGTATGACTGTACTGGCCTTTCTCTTGCAATTTTTGCCTTGATACTATCTCTCTGGTTCCCCAGAAACATTCAGGGAGATCTGACACATTCTATGCAAATTGTCTGTTGTCAGACCTGAACTCTCTGGTTACGAACAAAGTGGCAAAATTTTGTCTATCTTCTATTCCTTGTAGGAAAGTGATTATGAACAGTAAATATTTGGAATAGAATCATAGAGTTGAAAGAGACCCCAGGAACCATCCAGTCCAACCCCCTGCTATGCAGAAACATCCCTCAAAGTACTTCCGACAGATGGCCATCCAGTCTCTGCTTAAAAACCTCCAAATAAGAAGACTCCACCACACTCCGAGGCAGCAGATTCCACTGCCAGACAGCTCTGACCATCAGGAAGTTCTTCCTGAGGTTCAGGTGGAATCTCCTTTCCTCCAGCTTGAATCCATTGCTCCTTGTCCTGGTCTCTAGAGCAGCAGAAAACAAGCCCACTCTCTCCTCAACATGACATCCCTTCAAATATTTAAACATGGCTATCATGTCCCCTCTTAACCTTCTCTTCTGTAGACTAAACATCCCCAGCTCCTCATAGGCTTTCATGGCACTCAGACCCTTCACCATTTTGGTCATCCTCCTCTGGACAATATTCTGGATAGTATAATGGGATTTTTTTAAAAAAAAAAAATCTTATAATGGATATATATAGGAATGATCCTGGACAAGTCACAATCTCTCAGCCTGAGAGGAAGGCAATAGTGGCAAACCCCTCTGAACAAATCTTGCTGAGAAAATTGTATGATAGGTTCACCTTAGGGTTGGCCATAAGCCAGAAATGACTTGATGGTACACAGCAATGTTGAAAACAAAACCTGGAATCTTTTTCAGCATTCAAAGCATCTGTGTTACATGCAGTTTGAGGCCATTTCTTCATGGCATTGCAGTCCCACTAAGGGGACAGGATGGCAGAGGTCTACAACTTGTTGACATTGCATGACTTTAGCCATTTCCGCACTAGGCTGCTATAGCACTATGATTCCACTTTCAACATCCTATGGAATCCTGGGGTTTGCAGTTTCGGGAGGAGCCGGTCGTCCCTTCCCGAAACTGCAAACCCCAGGATTCCATAGGATGTTGAAAGTGGAATCATAGTGCTATAACAGCCTAGTGCGGAAATGGCCTTTGTCACAGTCCTGCTGCTATCCCATCTCCATGCTTTGGGACCACGGAATATTCCTGGGAGAGCTGCTGCCACCATTGGCACCGGACACTGCCAGGACAAAGGTAGGACATGGAAAGGACCCTGGTCTACTCCAGTCAAGACTAACAATAGAATTTAGAGCCGTTGTTGCATCCTACCAATGTGCTGGTGATTTACAAAGCAGGAGGTCATGTTCAGAGGAACCTCTTAACTATTAAGGCATAATGAACCTGCATGTAATGATCTATATGCAATTCTTTCTTAATTTTCTTTCTGGATCCAACCATGGTCCACATTCCTTGAAAGAGTCACAGAAACCATAAGGCAACCCTGTGGTCTACTATCGGTGGTCCAGTAGTCATCTGGTGCTCCATGACACAGCTTTGATCTATCCTTTGCTCTACAGTAATGGCTTCCAACCACAAGTGCCCATATGTCATTTCATTATAACTCTCACTGTTCTGAAACATGACTACATTGCTTGGAGATGATGACAGATGTGTTCCAATAACATCTGGAGATCCAAGGTTGAGAACCATAGCTGTGGAGAGAGGGAATACTGTATCTTTGCTGAAGTCCCTGGTAATGGAAATCTTGATGTGAATTTTACTGTTGGAACTGCACAAAAAGTAAGGGTGATAGTCTCAGATACCAACATTTTAAGCCCCTCTTAAATCCACTGCCAGGGTGATTTCAGAATGGCTCATTCAGTGCTTCTTATGGATAAATTAGCAGTTAGAAATGTTACTTTTTGGATTATATGTCACAGAATCTGCATTGGTCAGACCTCATTTGGAGTACTGTCCAGTTCTGGGCACCACAGTTCAAGAAGGATAAGCTGGACCATGTCCAGAGGAGGGCCATCAAAATGATAAAAGGCTTGGAAACCATGATGCCCTATGGAGAGCAGTTTAGGTTGCTGAGTACGTTTAGCCTGGAGAAGAGAAAGTTGAGATGGGACATGATAGCCATGTTTACATATTTGAAAGGAAGTGATATGGAACACAGGACAAGTTTGTTTTCTGCTGCTTCAGAGACTAGGTCATGGCACAATGGATTCGAATTACAGGACAAGAGTTTTTGCCTGAACAGTAGGAAGAACTTCCTGGTGGTAAGAGCAATTCCACAGTGGAATATGCCTTTGGAGTATGGTGGAGCATCCTTTTTTAGAGGTTCTTAAACAGAGACTGAGTGGCCATCTCAGAGGGCTTTATGTAATCCTACATGGTAGGGAGTTGTACTGGATGTCCCTTGTGGTCTCTTCCAGCTGTATAATTCAATTATCTATGATTCTACAAATCCTTCATCCATGCTTCCTGAAGGATTCTGGGAGCTATAGTTGGGAATCATAAATTTCCAATCTCTAGGATTTTCTATAAAGGTGTGTGTTCCACAAAAGAGACTCAGAGCAATGAGAAATGCCTATTTTGTTACCAAAATGCATGCTGACACATATTGTTTCAGGTTTAAGCCACATTTCTGTGGACTACTCATAAAACAAGAACAGAAGGCCATTCTCCTTCTTACCGACATCACATTAAATCTTGAAATAAGGCTCAATATCTCTTACAAATTGTTATGTGGTGTCTTTAGATCATCTGCTGTCTTTCCAGAGTTACATTTCTCTGACCATTCTACTAATGTCTTCAGATAGACAGGTAGGTAGGTAGGTAGGTAGGTAGATAGATAGATAGATAGATAGATAGATAGATAGATAGATAGATAGATAGATAGATTTGCTTTTGTGCATCTTAAAGAAAAGTCCTTGCTGGACTGAAAGACATACTTGGCTCGTAAAAGATGCCTCTGGCATTACCCGTTTTGAAAACTAGTTCATTATTGAGCAGAATTAAAAATGCTGGTTATGACCTATAAAGCCCTATATAGCTTGTGTTGCAGCTATCTGAATGTCCACACCTCCCCATATATAAGTCTATCTGAGTCTTACAATCTTTAACAGAGGGCTTTCTCTCATTCTTGCCACCATCACATTTGGGGCATTTCCGCACTAACCTGTTATAGTGCTATTGTTCCACTTTCAACATCCTATGGAATCCTGGGGTTTGCAGTTTAGGGAGGGGCCTTTAGAATTCTCAGCCAGAGAGCTCTTGTGCCTCAGTAAACTATGTCTGTCATAAATAGGCCAGTTGCTAAGGAGATGAGGCCTAGCAGCAAGGAGGAGGGCACTGCATTCTCTCGGGAACCCAAACTCTGAATGTTAACAACTCTGAATACAGATTGGATTGTGGAATATGGAGAAAAGTTACAGATACTAGACAAGACAGTTTGGGGAATTAGAGACACAGGATCTCAAATCTTTCTATTACCTATGAGAAAATAAAATCCCAGGCAACTCCAGGTATATACACTAGTTATATATAAATGAGACTGTGGTTTTGTGTGTTTTTCAATCTTAATATGAGAGAGAGAGAGAAGAGAGAGAGAGAGACAGAGAGAGATTGATTGATTGATTCAATGAAAATATATAACCAGGAGATTTTGAAGCATAAACTTTATTGCAAGAAAGAATTAAAAATAGCACAGAGGTGTGACTTGCAGTGTTAGGGACGGGTCAGTGTATTATCATGATGAAACAGTCAAGAGATCACAGACTCAAAGAAAGTGTGTACCATTGAAACGGAATGTTTTATTAAAACGACTCCAAAATCGAACTGATTTTTTCTCCTTTTTTCTCCCTTTTTTTCTTTTTTTTCTTTTTTTTTTCTTTTTCTTTTCTCCATTTTACCCTACCAATGTATTATATAGTACAGTCTTCAGCTCCTGGCATGAAGAAACTGGGAAATAAGAAGGGAGGGATTGGAAGTGAGGGCTTGAGGGAGAGGGAGGGAGGTTTCTAATGCTAACAGGACGTGAACGTCTTCCAGAAGAAGTTCTTGCATCCCGCTTTGCGTTCCCGGGGTGCCAGAGCCGGGTTCAAGTTGGCCGATCTTTCAAGCTCCAGCCTCACTTCATCTTGCTCCGCCCCGCGGGACAAATCGCCAGGTTCCAGGGCCTCGTTGTCTGTCTGGCCGGGTTCTGAGAGCAGCTCTGCCAAGAAATACTTGGCCAGTTCCTTTGGAGAAGAAGAAAGAGAAAGAGAAACTCAGGGTCAGGACTTGCTTGATCCCGACTGGGTAAGGCAGGAGGTGGAGCAGGAAGTGCACTGCCCCACTTCCTGGACAAACATCTCTTACCCATTTCCGTTTTTACTCTAGAATAGGGTGAGGACATGTGGGCCATGGACTGCATGGGGTCCTCAAATCCTATTTTTGCCATCCTTCCCCACCCCAAAATTCTCCCTAGGGTATAGGGGCTATCAGGTTGTTGAAAAATGGAATCAGTTCTTACATATTTAATGGTTGAGGAATTTAAGCAGAGTTTGCTTGTCATGCAACCAGATAACAAGCAACACCTACTGAAATTTCTTCTTCTACACAACCATTAACGATACAGAAGCTCTCTCCAGTTTTCAGTATTGCAACCCAACTGGGGATTCGCATATCCACCATTTATTTTTTTTTCCATTTATTTTTTGGGGGGAAAATTGCCTGAAAACCAGCCCAAAAGCCACAAAATTCCTATCTCCTTTTAGTTCTTACACACTCCCATGGAACTTCCCCTCAAACCCTCAAGAATGGGAAGAAGCCACCTGAGAACAGGCCAAAATGGCAGATGGAGGTGATGTGACATCATTTCCAGTATGCCGTAGCGCAATTATGTCAGGCCAGGAGGCCAAAATTTAAAAAAAAAAAAATCCCTGCAAGCCCTGGACAGTTGCCTACTCTCATCAGTCTAGAACAGTAAGAAGATTTAAAAGAGGGCCCAAAACAGACTAACCCAACCTGATGTTACCCAGATGTGCTAGGCAGCAATTCCCATCATCCTAGCCATCATTGCCCCTTGGCTTCCTGTCAGGGGATGATGGGGAGTCATATTTCAACATGTTGGGAAGGCCTCCTGAAAAGGACAACAGGGCACAAATTACCAGAAGGAGACATCGTGGAGTGAGCAAAAGTGTGGCCTGCACCCCCCAGGACTATTCTTGTGGCCTCCAGGGCCCCTCACATGTCCAATGTTTTTGCATCAAAAATTCCTCCAAATGCCTTTGCGGGGCATCAGACGCATTTTTGCCACACTTTTGGACACCACCTTGGGTCATTTTAGGCCAAAGCGAGACCTTTTTATACAAACAAGAAGTGAAGAGAAAATGACTTCCAAAAAGGGACTTCCAGACATTTCCTGTTTTTTTTTTTTTTTTTTTTAAAGTTCTGGAAATGGCTTCTCGTCATTTCCTGTTGTTAACAAATGTTCTGGAAGTGGCTTCCAGACATTTCCGTCATTAAAAAAATGTTCTGAAAATGACATCCAGCCACTTCCTGTTAAAAAGAAAGTCCTGGAAATGACTTCCAGCCACTTCCTGTAGTTAAAAAACTTCTGGAAATGACTTCTAGTTACTCCCTTTTGTTAAAAAAAAAAAAAGGTTCTGGAAATGACTTTCAGTCACTTCCTGTGGATCCATTCGGGATTTTAGTCTAAACTTGAAAAGAACTTTAGGGCACAGATGTTCAACATCTTGGGTATTTCTCTTTTTAAAGTTCTAACTAAAACCCAGAGTGAATTCACCACTCCAGCAACATGGAGACCACCCGCCACCAAGAGATTAAGTCCAACAGCATCTAGCATCTACTGGCCATTAGCTACTTGACCCAGTAGAATTCTGGAACTATGCCAGGGATACCTTTTCTCTTCTGTTGGACCTCCCACCCACAGGAACCCAGAACTCTATACTGCCTCAAAATGCCCAGAATTCCTTAGCCACCATGTCCAAGAGCCATTTATTCATTTATCTACCTTCCATCATCATACATCTGAAGCAAAGAAGGAGGTACCACGCCTGTAAGGCTGGGGTCCTTGCTACATCATAAAGAAACGCCTTCTGTCATTCCACCCAAGTGGCCATCATTCTTAAAACAAATATTGCATTGTGGAGTCCAAACTCTGAGAACACAGGGCAAGATCCAATAAAAAGACTGTACAGTCTAACATTACATCAACACAGCTACACCACGGATGTGCTACACACCGCCCCCGTAGTGTATGGCAGCGTTTCACAACTCATTGCACCATATACTTTGTGCAGATAAGGATACCACTGTGAGATGGGACGGCAGACAAAGCACTCGTTGAAATAACACAACCAGTTACTGAGGTCATTTCCGCACGAGTCTGTTATAGCACAATGATTCCACTTTTAACCTCCTATGGAATCCTGGGGTTTGCAGTTTCGGGAGGGGCCGGATGGCCTCAGTTGTTACTTCAGTAAAGCCGCTACCTGCAGAACCATAATTAAGGTACTACCGTTTTGCAATATCTAAAAAGCACAGCCTTTGGCATAAGGGTACTTAGGTAAACATATGTCACCAACAGGATTCTAACAAAAGTCAGAGCATCTGCTTGTGGTTATGACAATGAACAATGACAAGGGAACACTTACAGCCCAAGATCCCACATCACCAAAAGAAGCATAATAGAAGTTCCAAAGACAGAAGAACACTCCCCCTCTCACCACCCCCAGGATTCACTATTCTGCTGCGATACCCCCCCCCCCATGGCCATTCGGTGGCTGGTGGAGAGTGAGAAGATCAGAGAAGGGTTTAGCTGTGCCTCCAGAGTCAAATGTAGATCATTGACATCATCTGCTGAGATGTGCCAGGGATGGACTTAGCCTTATGAATGCCTAAGATCCCGTATCTACTACCTGGGATCCCACTTGGGGTGGGGGG
This sequence comes from Iguana delicatissima, assembly GCA_948472985.1. Taxonomy (NCBI): domain Eukaryota; kingdom Metazoa; phylum Chordata; class Lepidosauria; order Squamata; family Iguanidae; genus Iguana; species Iguana delicatissima. The sequence continues at coordinate 322,873 of CAOKZL010000344.1, read as the reverse complement.
AGGGAGGGAGGAATAAATAAAATAAAATAAAATTAACAAACAAACATACCTATGATGTAGTAGCTGTGCTCCATTTCCTGATCTAACCTCTGAAACCCACCTTAAAAGCCAGTCAGTTGCCCTACGTGATCAAGATCTGTGGTTCTAGTGAGCAGGGTGCTGAAGGATGTGGTGATCAGCACCCTCACTCCAGTGTGGGTGTGACAAAGGCCATTTCCGAATTAGACTGTTATAGCACTATTACTCCACTTCTAACATCATATGGAATCCTGGAGTTTGCAGTTTAGAGAGCGGCCTTTAAGGCAAGCTGCAAACCCCAGGATTCCATAGGATGTTGGAAGTGGAATAATACCTCTATAACAGTCTAGTGCAGAAGTCTGGAAAGACGTGTGACAGGACTCCACAGGTGTCCGTGCTTCTGCTTCTCACACCGTTGCTCAATGGTAAGAGGGGGCTGTGTGACTTCATCCTAAAGCACCCTGCTCTATCAATCAGAACAGGTGACTGCCTTTTAAGGTGTGCTAAGATCATGGCACAAATGTGAATACAGAGCAGTTGCACTGGCATAAACCTAGCTTCTGACATTAGAAACTGACTAACAGGACGGCGGCCTATGTCACTAACAGAATGCTGACCAAAGCGTGGTTACAAACCCTACTGGAAAGAATGGCCTGAAACTATCAGGCCCAACTGAAGCAGGCTCATTAATCGACAGCATTTACTCGTGTGTCCACTCTAGTTGGGACTACCCAACAGGATTCAACAAGAGCATACCTTCGTGTGTAAAGTGGGTATCTGCCACCGAGAACAGTACTATTCTATGTAGTATAAGTTATAAGCACAAATCAAATTATATGCTATTTCTGACAGCAGCAGTCTATCTAGATTTCCGCACTAGACTGTTATAGCACTATGATTCCACTTTCAACATCCTATGGAATCCTGGGGTTTGCAGGAGGGGACGGACGGACGGCCCCTCCCGAAACTACAAACAGTCATACTATATATTCACAATAATTGTATTGTTTTTCCATGTCTCTGAAAGGGTCTAGATTATAGATTATTAGGAATTTTTGTATGTACCTCAGAGGAGAAATTCACATATAAAGCTTGCCATAACTTGTCGGCAGATCTTGTGATGTCTTAAAGACAAATAGCTTTGGTTATGGTGCAGCTTTAGTGGACTGGAGCTCACTTCATCAAATAGTGGAAGTATAAGACCTATCCTAATTAGTTTTCCTCTTTCTTGCTCCCCCCTTCTATGATCCTATACGTAAGCATTGCTAATAACTTTAATAAATAAGTAATTAACTACTGGATGGAATCCCATTGGTGTGTTACAAATGCATTAGTTTCTCTATGAAAGCAGCCGGATATTTTTGCCCAATATGGAACATGTGCATTCAGTTCAAAGTTACAGAAGCAGAGTTGTGCCTCCAGGGTTAATTGTGCCGGGCAATCGACCTGTAGCTGTTGTGTTGGTTTACAACATTTGGTGTCCCAACTGAGCTGCACAACACTGCCATTCAACAAAGGACTGTGCGGCACAATTAATGCATAATGCCACGTGCAAATATTTATATCGTGCAATCCTAACATCAGATCCCAGCCACTATTGAAATAGTTTCTGTTTCCCTTGAAGTACGTTGGGAAATTTGGATACTGGTTTGCCGGAAAACTGATCTTGCCTTATTGGCTTTATTCTGCTTTCATTATCACATGCACGGTATCTGTCTATGCATATGCATCCTAAGAAGCTGTGATCAACCACATGTTTGCAGAATATTTTGTTTATACATGCAGTTGCCACATGTCAATCCATGCTAGCAACATGGCTACATGGCAGCTTACTGGACAAAAGGCAAGATCGCTCAGAACACTAGCGGATGGTGAGGGACAGGTAACCAGGGATGGCTGTTGTCTTGCTATTCTGCTCGTAAGCTTTCCCAGGAACATCTGACCAGGAGCTGCTTGAAATGAAAATATGCTGGAGTCTGGATCAATGCTTGGAAAAATTCTTTTTTTTGAACTGCAACTGGCCATGCTATCTGCTGTATTCTGTGAGCTACCCTCCCCCAAAAAAGAACTTTTCCAAGTTCTAGTTCTGGGCTTTTCAAGCTTTGGTCAAAGTAAATCTTAAGTTCTTATATTCACCTTACATTATCTTCTCCATATCTTCATTTTGAACTTTCATAGAAAATTATGACCATAAAGACATGTGGGTCCATTCACTAAGTGAACGCATGTCACTTTCATTCTACTCCTTTAACTGTAATCTTGCTCTGGAAATTATTTTCCCCTCTAGTGCTAAAACCAAATTCACACATTTCATAGTTCCTCCTTTGACCAGTGCTGGTCAGTTCACTCACTATGGTGGCTTGTTCTGGATAGCTTGGCTACAGGGAACCACGTTCTGATAACTTCCAGGTTGCATTACCACAAAGTGTTACACATGGGGTGGCCCATGAAGACATTCCAGAATGTTCAACCAGTGGAGAATCCAGCTGCTAAAATTCTGACCAGTTTGCATCCATGGAGCCTCTTCACATCAGTTTTGGAACCACGACATTGGACTGATTTTTGAGTCCAGTTCAAGGTTCCCCAAACACCTTAAAGAATGCATCTTTCCACTGACATTTATTGTATCACACAGTTAATTGTGTAACGTGATGCTAACAATATATATTGTTAACATCTAATTTCTGTTTCTACAATTCCCGGTTTTGTAGAACAAGGGCAATCTGTGCATTTTAAAAACCCATAAAGAAAAAGAAATTGCCACTCATGTTTTGAACGTATACATGAAAGTATTTCCCCCATAAATGCTAAAGCCCTGGGGAACTGAGTTCATGTGGTAGAGACTCCTTCTTTGGAGGTTTTTAAAGAGAGGCTGGATGGCTGTTGGTCAGGGATGCTTTGATTGTGTCTTCCTGAGTGGCAGAAGGGGGTTCCAGCTCTAGGATTCTGCAGTTCTCTGATTTTAATCTTATCCAACGCACTCACTTAGAAACATAGACCACTTGTTGCATTTTAACGCAAGTGGCTGCATTTTCTATGAGGGTTTGAGCAGCTGGTTTCATGGTATGGGTTGCACAAGCTGTGTAAGCAACTGCACTCTCTATGACACTGCCAGCTTCCAGACTTTTGTGCAGACACCCCTTTGTACAACAAGTGAACACAAGGTATTTTTTCTCAGTGCTCAATGAGTTGCAGAAATGATCGGTACAACAGCAATTTAATGAAGCTCCAGAACACGCAGTTCCGTTGCCATCAGTTTTAAGCTATGCAACCACAGAGCAGGATCGCAACTGTGGAGTGTGAACGTTCAAAACATGCTTATGAAAATGTGCTATTTTAGAGCCAGAGATGGGCAAAACTTAGCCCTCCAGATATGGTTAGATTGCAGCTCCCATCAGCACTAGTCAGCATAGCCAATGGTGAGGAATGCTGGGGGCTGCAGTCCAACAACATCTAGAGGGACAGACTTTGCCCACTATTGTCTTAAGACAGGATTATCCATGCAATGGTATTTATAGTGTCCATGTATAGCTGTGAAAGCTGGATGGTGAAGAAAACTGACAATAAGAAGATCAACTTAATTCATTTGAAGTGTGGTGCTGGAGGAGAGTTCTGCAGATATCATGGACCATCAAAAAGAAAATTCAATAGATTTGAGAGCAAATCAAGCTTGAACTCTCCCTAGAAGCCAAAACTACTAAGCTGGGGCTATTGTACTTTGGGCGTGTCACAAGACGATGTGATTCACTGGAGAAGAGGATAATGTTTAATAAGCCAGAAGCCCTGGGAAACTCACAAGCATCACATGAGAGCATTAGCATCCTTGCTTTCTTGTCTGCCAGTAACTGGTACACGTAAGCCTAATCTTTTTGATACTAGAAGGAATAGTTAGCCACCATTAAGAAAGATGGATCACCTCACCTTCCACGAATTTGTCTAATCCCCTCTTGATGTCATTTTGAGTTGGTGGCCATCACTACATCATGTAGCAGTGAGTTCCACAGTCTAACTTTGTGCTGTGGGAAGATGTCTTTCCCTTTTATCTGTCTTGAATCTCTTGCTGCTGAAGAACATCCACTGACCTCAACTAGATTCAAGTATTGTGAAAGACAGAGAAAAAGAAGTCTTTCTCTCTTTTTTCTTCACACCATATATCATTTTATACACCTTTATCACATCCTCCCCTTACTCATCTTCCCTCCACATTACAAAGAATAATAACTTTCTGGGAGCTGGTCCAGCCCCATGATTATTCGGGTTGCCTAATTTGTTCAGATTGGCTGCAAGGCTGTCTTGACAGTACAGCCCACGGAGATACAGGTTTCATTTGTGGTCTCTGCATCCAAGACCCCTAGTCTTTTGCCTTCCTTAGCTCTCCGTCCTATGGAAGATAAAAGCTGATCCATGCAAAGACAAGACAAATGAATGAGGTGTGGATTGTTCCCCCTGAGATTTCCCTAACGGAGACTGGGGAAGATGGTTTTATTGACTCTTTGTATATAAGAGGAGAAAAGAACTTTTTCCTTAAATTGAATTGGGGAGCCTATGAACTCTGTGGCTTGCCCAAAGGCAACCAATCTCCACTTTTGGTCCTCCAGAGGTCTTGGACTTCAACTCCCAGAAGCCCCAGCCAGCATGGCTAACAGTCAGAGTTTGTAGATGCTAAAGTCCAAAATATCTGGAGACAAAGAACGACTGCCCAGCAGACTATAGTTTGCCTCATTGACGCGAGGCATCTCAAATTATCCTTACCACGCTGTTAGGAGCTGGGATTCTGATCACCAGAATAAGTCTCCAGCCACAAATAGTCTTTGCAAACTGCACAGAGTTTTCAACTTCCTTACAGCAAAGAGGAAAAAAATAGTAAAAATGCCTGCAAGTATGAAATTTATGAAGCTCTGGATCCCTAGACTGTTTCACATCTGCTGTACATCTTTATGGGAGATGATATTCCAGATTCTTTCAGTAGAGACCTAAGGTCTAGACCAGTGGTTCTCAACCTGTGGGTCCCCAGATGTTTTTTGGACTTCAGCTCCCAGAAGCCCTGAGCATTGACCATAGAGGCTGGGGCTTCTGGGAGCTGAAGTCCATAAACATCTGGGGACCCACAGGTTGAGAACCACTGGTCTAGAAGAAAGTGGTGGATTGCCTTGATGCATGAAATTCTTGCTATCAGTCCTTCAGTACCTTGGACAGCCGCTATGAGTGTACCGTTTGCTGCAAGCGTGTTCTCACAGATTTTGCACCAGCCAATGTCTCAGCCTCCATTTTGAAGCTTCCCCAGGGTTGCCGCTGATAAACATTTTGGATTCTGTTACTGATTGTCCCAATGGTACCTTAGGAGCTACATTTCCCCATCTCTCACACTGGACTGATCACTCTCTCTCAATCTGGCCATTCTTTCTCAGCTTCAGTTGCTATCTGCCAAACAGAGGGGTGATAGTAACCAACTACAACATGGCATTTATAGTAAGTATGGGCTGAGATCCTACATCTTCCTTGTGTAGTAAATCTACACTCACACAGTGGCGGAGCTACATCACCCTTCTGTTGAATACCGAAATGTGCAGGCGAATGCATATCGATCAATATGCCTGCTTATTGTCCCCTTACGCAATGGGGGGATTCACGGTGAAACAAGTGATAGGCTGAAGGCACTAACAAACACACACCATCCAAGAATGGTCAACTGCATGTGCAAATGTTACATTGTTTACACAACTGTGAGCTGTGAATACAGCTGGTGTGCAACACCAAAGAAAATATAACCTCATGCATGAGGGAACTTGTTGTTATGTGCTTTCAAGTTATGACAACACAATCCTAGGGCCTTCACAACAAGATTTATTCAGAGGAGGTTTGTCCTTGCCTTCCTCTGAAGCTGAGAGTGTGTGACTTGCCCAAGATCACTGAGCAGGTTTCTGTGACTGAGCAGAGATTTGAGCCCTGGTCTCCCAAAATTCTTGTCCGACACTCAGACTGCTACACTGGTCTGAACCTAATTTTCAACTTGTTGTTGAACTTAATGTGTATGTAAAATACCAGCAGGATTCCAGCCAAGGATTCTCATACGCTATGCCAATTAAATGTGCTATATAAATGACCAATATTAGTTTATCAAAAACAGTAGGTTAAGGAGGAAAGCACTAATTTCCATGTTGTATTTCTCTTCATGAGAAAATATGCCTTGGGAACAGGCTAAGGGCCACACGGTTTGTTTCTTATCTTACTAGAGTTGTAGGTTTGGTAGAGTCCTCACAATGTAGAAGAATACAGTGCATGATGTAGGAGAATCTGCCCTTGCACGGCCAAACCTAAACTTTTACAAATGTGGGACTGCAAACTCACAAGGGCAAATATACAATGTGGAATGGATCCAAAGCTGAGGAAGAGGTTTTGACTTCCACTCTTGTCACCCAGCCATGGGGAGGAGACCTTTTCCTTCACAACGGAACAGAAAAACACTGAAGTGCCTTATCCCAGGAAGCTGGCCATGTAATTGATTCAGACACTGCCAGACCTCCCAAAGCAGGATTGCTGGAAGTACAGCAGTCCCAGCCGCTGCTTTGTGTCAAAGAGATGTGGTTGTCATTGCCTGCAAGTCATTTCTGACTTATGGTGAGCCTAAGGCAAGCCTATCACGGGGTTTTCTTGGCAAGAATTGTTCAGGGGGGGATTGTCTTTGCCTTCCTCTGAGACTGAGAGAGTGTGACTTGCCCAAGTCCACCTAGTGGGTTTCCATGGCTGACCAGGGATTCAAACCCTGTTCTCCAGAGTCATTGTCTAACTCTCAGACCACTACACCACACTGCCTCTCATGTGAAAGGGATGCTACCATGCAAAACAGGTGGAGAGGAGAGGAATGGCTATTTTGATCCCTTGCGTATGGCAAATCTTTGCAGATGTCAACCATTCTGACTTATGGCAACCCTATCCTAAGGTTTTCTTGACTAGATTTATTCAGAGGAGCTTTGCCATTGCCTTCCTCTTAGGCTGAGAGAGTGTGATTGGCCCACAGCCACCCAGTGGGTTTCTGTGGCTGAGTGGGAATTCAAACCCTGGTCTCCTCAAGTCCCAGCACAAAACAAACCACTCCATTAAGCTGGTTCTTTGATCCATTCTAAACGAGGAATCATTGCAGACATGAATCAAGTCTTTACAACAAGGGCGCTTTCCATAGAGCAAGAATGAAAAGGGCTTCATTGTGTTCAGAACTCCATGATTGGATTAGCTTATTTAAAAGAGTTCTGTGCATCCTGAACACTTGCTTGCTTTACTGAATAGTTCTGCGCTACTCTGGAACGCGCCTGCCTGCTACACAGCTGAAATATCATAGTCCTAAAGGAGTTTGTTACCAACAGGTCTTCCCACCCAAATCCCCCCTCTTTAAGGAACACGGCAATAAGTCCGATAACTGCCTTAAGGATCCAAACTTGCACTCATTTACAAGGACATAATTAAACTTGGCAAGGTTTACTTGTGAGAAATCTCAATGAAGATGGACAGATACAGCAAGATTATTTTCAGCAGGCTAGATAATTCTACACACGCTTTTTGATGCCTTCTCTAAAAAAGATAGGTAGGCTGTGTTTTGGTTGTTCCTGGATCTGGATGAGAAGTGAGAATGTTGTTGTTCATGAATAGGTCTGGAGTGCTCTTAGCATACTATTTTCCTAGTTATATTCTTGAGAATGGGTGGAAGTATCACAAAAACAAGAGCATCACAGAGAAGACACCTTACAGCAAAGAAGCGGTACGGAGTCTGTTCAAGAACATAGCGACAGAAATATGTTCTGTTGTATTTCATCTTTGGTTCTGACAGACCCAAGAGCATAAGAACTTCTGGATAAAATTGAGCTGGTCTGCTATCTTGGTTTCAGGGGTGCTTCAACTGAGATGTGACAGCAAGAAATTTTGCCTCCTGTTTGTCTCTTCAACCTACACCTGCTCCCACCAACTGGTATTGAAAAGGACTCTGCCTCTCCAAACTTGTTCGAATTATCCTAGCAGTTAGCAAAAACAGAGAGAGGATAGGACTTGAACCAATGGATTCAAATGGTAAGAAAAAGAGATTCTGACTAAGCATTCATAGAATCAGAGGATAAAAGTTGGAAGGAGCCCTAGAGCTCTCCAGCTAGAAATGCCCACAGCCTCTTTTTGAAGGCATTCAGAGGAGATCCTTCCACCTCTCGAGGCAAGAAGGTCTATTGCCAAACCTCTCTCATTGTCAACAATTTCCTTCTAACGTTCAATCGAAACCTACCCTCCTGTAACTTAAAACCATTAGACTTCGTTCTACCCTCTGAGGCAGCAGAGAACAAGCCTGCCCCCTCTTCTTGGTAGCAAACCTTGAGGTATTTAAAGAGTAATGGGCTATCTTGGGTGTAAGAGCTGTTCAACCGTGGAATAGCCTGCTTTGGAAGGCAACAGACTCTCCTTCTTTGGAGGGTTTTAAATGGAGGTTATAGGTGGCCACCTCTCAGACTTTAACTATGGAGTCCTTGGATTGGATTGGATTGGATTGGATTGGATTGGATAGCCTCTGGAGATCCCTTGCAACTCTATCCTATCATTCTATTATTCTGTCCCTTTTTGACACAAATCTATGACAATGCATGAATGCCTTCATATACGGAATGGAAAGAACTTGACATTTTAAATATTCAAATGTAAGAGAAACTAGAATGCATAAATTTGTCCATCCAACCATTTGAGTACTTAAAATCCAAAAGTCTGGTCCCAGGGCGTTCAGCTGTGCTTGTGATGCTGAATTTGGATTGCCACCTCTTTTTTTGTCCAACAAACTTCTGTAATTCTATTATTGCATAGATTAATATGTCTATCTGTGATGGAGAAATGTCCACTTCATTGGATGATAATGGCAAACAGATGCCCCTTTGATTCTATCAGACTTTTGCCAGAGACACATGAACTTGGCAAAGCTGGAATTTTTAGAGGCTGGGAGAGGTCCAGCCCATGTCTTAGAAAGAATCTGTCATTGTCTCCTTGACAAACAATTCAAACTGGAAAAAAATAGCCATTCTGGGTTAATTTTACTCAAGGACTGATTGGAGTTCAATGTCGCTTTTCCCTCAGTTTTTAGGTTTGCATTACTAGCAGTATGTTTCCTCTGTATATGAGTTCAACATTTTCCCCACTATAATTTGTATTATCTAGATACATAGACAGACAGACAGACAGACAGGTAGGTAGGTAGGTAGATAAATAGGTAGGTAGGTAGGTAGGATGGATATCATTTTGGGGGTTTTGCATCTATGAACACTGGCGAATTGGGAGGAAAAAGGATTCACATATCCAAAAATTTCATCAAAATCATTTTGATATCATTCTGATATCATATCTGCCTACTCACATGAACTTCATCATATTAGACAAAATATGAATCTAAAGCCAACTCATAATATATTATTTGCTTGGATCAGCCTTCTCCAATCTGGTCTCTTCCAAGTGTGTTGGACCGAAACTTCCATCTGTCTGGAAAAGCTAGGAGGTGCGGTCCAGCACATTTGGACAGCATCAGGATGAGGAAAGCTGGTGTATAGCTCATGGTTTTCTCAAGAGCCACCAGGTGAGACTCTGGTTTGAAGAAGAGATACTTTTCTCCCGCTCCTGGCATTTAAAAAAAAAAGAATGTACTGCGATGGGGTCATGCTTCTTATATGCTCATTTGCCTTTTCTTTTACACTTGGTTTTCAACAAGAGATCCAGGGACTGAGACTCCCTATAAATTCTGTTTTTTTTACCTCGCCCCCAACCCTGCCAGTGGTCGCTTTGGATGAAGACAGGGAGTGAGACTCAAACACACCTAGAGGTCCCATCCTATGCTGGGTGTGTGATGTTCACACTGCAATACCCCCGCTTAAAGTCAAGAGCCCTGTCTTGGCTCGGGGGTGGGGGTGGGGGTTAGATGAACTAAGGGATGAGGAGAAGTCTATCTCCAGAACTATTAGCTACGCCAACCAAACAGAGCTTCCAGGCTTGGAAACAGTCTACCTGGGAACAGCTGCTGCTGTTGAGTAACGATGGAAGGTGTTGTTGTTTGGGGAGCGGGGAGTTTCTGGATTCACAGGACTGCTCTCTGCCATCAAGGGAAAGCTAGACTTGGTGGCCTTTCAGCCTACTCCGTCCGGGCTATATACTTTTTCCTCATTCGCTATGAAAGTTAGGAATGGAACCTGCAGGTGCGGAAAGAGCCTCTCGGCATGCCAGTCCTCGGGAATGTTCCTCTGGGGAGCGATTACAGCCCCAGCACCCTTCCTGGCGAGGGCATTCCAGGCAACGGAGTTCACCCAAAGTAACTTTGCCAAACTCCGCTCCGTATTAGGAGACAAACCATGCCTCCCCTGCCCTGCCTGGGAGCGGGCGTCAAGCCGTCCTCCGTCGGGATCAGGCTGCGGGGCTTGGGGTGGGGGACTCTGCATCTGCTCAGGAGCGCCCTGGCTTCTTACCCGCCGCTGGGCTCCGTTGCCCCTGGCGCCCTCCTCCCCGCGCAACCCTGGGTCCGTCTCCCCGGGTCCCTTTCTTTACCTGCTTCCCCGCGGCCGCGGCCAGCGATTTCTGGAGGAACTGCCGGAGCCGGGGGTCGGAGGGGGCGGCGGCCACGGTGCCGAGGGCCAGGGCGAGCGAGAGGAGGGCCAGGGCGCACTGGAGGCGGCAGGTCAGCATGCCGGCGAGCGGGCGGGCGGCGGAGCGAGCCAGGCGGGAAGGCGCCGACGGCGGGCGGGCGGAGGGCGGCGGCTGCGCGGGCGAGGAGGCGGCCGGACCGACGGGGCGGACGGGAGCGGCTCAGGGCTGCGCGCTGGCCGCGGCGCCTTCGGGCGGCTGGAGCTGCTGCGGTTCGCCGGCGCTGGGCTTCTGGGATCTCCGCCGACGCCCCCCACTTTATCAAGCCTGGGACTGACGTCAAGGCGGCAGGGGCCCACCCAGCTCCCCCTCCCTCCCCGCCTCTCCCCCTCACCCAAAAGGAGCCCCCTGCGCTGTTACGCACCATTAACTGCGCAGCTTCCTCGCTGCCGCCCCCCACGGACGGAGCGCTGACACGTGTCGGGAGAGAGCGAGGAGGGAGGGCCGGTTCTCCCGGGGAACTGGGCGACCAAGGGGGAGCTGCCGGCCAGGGGCCCGGAGCCTGAGCCCCTTTCGCCTGGGCGGCAGCCGTGGCTCGCCGGGGCGTCTCGCAAAAGCCGTCCCCGGGCCTCACCGACCATCCGACCCCTTCGGGCGAGCGGGGAGACCAAAGATGGTTTCGCAGAAGTCCGGGCACCCTTTCTATACCATGTTATCAGGCTCGTCCTCGCCCCAAGGGCCCTCTGGCAAAACAACTAAAATTTGAGGGGATCATCTTGCATTCGTTTTGCTCCGTGTCTCCTTATTTCCTTTTCTAATCAAGGTTAGGTAAATGGCTCTCTTTTAGATTCATGGGAACCTCCTATGGATGCGTGTGCCTCCAGGTTACCCCTCGACTTATGGCAACCGCATGAATTTCGTAAGATTTTCTCAGGCAAGGAATCCTTAGAGGTGGCTTTGCCAATTCCTTGTATTCTGCTTTGGTCAGGCCTCACCTAGAATATCGTGTCCAGTTTTGAGCACTACAATTCAAGTAGGATATTGCCAAGCTGAAATGTGTCCAGAGGAAGGTGACCAAAATGGTGAAGAGCACTGAAACCATGAAGCCCTCTGAGGAGCAGCTTAGGGAGCTGGGTATGTTTAAAAGAATTAAAAGAAGGTTAAGAGATGACAGGATAGCCATGTCTAAATATTTCAAGGGATGTCACGTTGAAGATGGAGCAAGGTTGTTTTCTGCTGCTCCAGAGGCTAGGACATGGAGCAGTGGATTCAGGCTACAGGAAAAGAGATTCCACCATTTAGAACTTCCTGACAGTAAGAGCCATTCGACAGTGGAATATGCTGCCTCAGACTGTGGTGGAGTCACCTTCTTTGGAGATTTTTAAAGGGAGGCTGGATGGCCATTTGCTAGGGGTACTTTGAGTGTGTGTTTCTGCATGGCAGGGAGTTGGACTCAATGGCTGCTGTGGTCTCTTCCAACTCTATGATTCCTCTGAAATAGAGTCTACAGTACCTGGTATTTGTTGGTGGTCTCCCATCCAAGTACTAAACAGGGCTGACTCTGCTTAGCTACCAGGATCAGACAGGACCTGGCGCCTTCAGAGCATTTAGGTCTGAACCTCCCAGGCCCCCTCCTCTTTCTTTTGTTTTTCTTTCTTTTTTTTCCTATATAACATAATGAATGTGTTAGAGATTAAATAAAGGGAAGAGATTGTTGAAAAAGATATTTTACATAATCTCTTCTCTTTATTTAATGGCTGTTATAACACATTCATTGTCATAATGGTTGCAGACGTCTTCTGTTTGCAAAGAGAGGGGAAAATCCACTGTCCTATGTATGTATGTTTGCTTATTTATAATAAATAAACTCGAAACCTTGAACCTGGGAAGTTGGGAATGGCCTCATAGTGAGCCAAGTCTCACTATTATCAGTTTTGACTGGCAGATGCTTACGCAGAAGATCCCAGGTTTAAACCGCAGGATCTCCAGATCAGGCTAAAGTAAAGAATCCTGGGGAAATTCTGGAGAGCCACTGCTGAGGATCAAACTTGGTATTTCCTGCATAAGAATGTAGGAAGATGTGTCATACTGCATCCAGAGTCCATATAGGCCAGTTTGGCCAACTCTGACTGGCAGCCATGGCCTTCCAGGCAGGATTCTCCTCCTAGTCATGCCTGGCAACTGATCCCTGGTGTCTCTTCTCCAACCACTCACCAGTTCCTGCCCTGCTTAGCTTCCAAAACCAGGTGCAATTGGTGGCTCTTTAGTCAAAACCAGAAGATGCCTTCCGTCGAGGCTCTCACTCCATCCAGTTCAATACCGCTGATTCTGACAGGCAGCAATGGCTCTCCATTGTTTCCGGGACAGTTTCTTTTAGGCTACCTTGGAGATGCCAGGAACAGCATTTGGGGTCTTCTGCAAAGTAAGAGGAAGCAGCATCATACCAAGCCAGACCCTTCCTCCATCCAGCCCAGCTGTGGCTCTGTGGGGCTTCCGGTGCAATTCCTTCCCAGGCCAACCTGGAGATGCCGGGGGTTGAACTTGAGATCTTTCTCATCCATTGGTAGGAAGCTGCTTTACCCTGAGTCAGACCTTTTATTCCTCTGACCCAGCAAACTCTGGCGGACAACCGGCAGTAGCATTCAAAATAATTCGCAACCAGTTCTGTCTGGGTTTTTTCTTATATGCATAAATGTGTCCCACTGGTCTCTCTTCCCTGGGGACACTTGCTGCCTCTCTGCTGGGATCCCAGGAGCTGCTGATGTCACTTCCCCACATCTCCATGTCTGGCTGGTGTTTTCTCCAGCCCCTCAGGTGCTGAATAGTGGGGTGCTGGATGTGCCCATGTCCCAGGCTATTCTCCATAACTCCAGAGGATCCAGTCCTTCCCTGGAGAAGAGAAGATTAAGAGGGGACATGATAGCCATGTTTAAATATTTGAAAGGGTTTCATATGCAGGATGCAGCAAGCTTGTTTTCTGATGCTCCAGAAAGTAGGAGATGGAGCAATGGCTTCAAACTACAGAAAGAGAGATTTCACCTAAAGATCAGGAAGAACCTCCTGATGGTAAAAGATATTTGACAGTGGAATATGCTGCTGCCTGGGAGTGTGGTGGAATCTCCTTCTTTGGAGGAGGCTGTGTGGCAGTCTGTTGGAAATACTTCAACTGTGTCTTCCTGCATGTCAAAAGGGGGTTGGACGGGGTGGCCCTTGGGGTCTCGTCCAACTCTGTGACCCCATAATTCTATGGCTCTCTCCTCTGAGCCTTTCACTTCTCCATCTTCCTTATCCACTGGGGCATCTTCCTTCTCCTCCCGTCCACTACTCTGGGCTCCCCTTTTAACCTCCCCAGCATCCCCACCTTTTAACAATCCATGCAAACTTGATGAACGATACCCAGCAGGCAGCCATAACTCTCCAGCATGTCAGGCAGGATTCTTTCCTTGACCGAGAGACTCCTTCATCTTTCCTGATGGTCTCCAATCCAGGTGATCATCAGGAGACACAGCTTGACTTCCTAAATCCCACAGCACTGGATGCGTTCTGAGTGACACTGCGGTAGACTAGAGGGGGGATTCCCAGTGATATTGCTTCCCCAACTCACACTCCACCACCTCACTTTCCGAAAAGAGAGTGTTCTCTTCTTCCACACAATTCACTTCGTTTGGGGAGAGCTGCACACCCTGAAAAGCCAGCATGGTGTAGAGGTTTGATCCTTAAACTACAACCCTGGAGACGAGGGTTCAATTCCCCTCTTGGCCATGGAAACCCACTGCGTGACCTTGGACATGCCACACACACACAGCCCCAGAAAATCCCATGATAAGTCTGCCTGAGAGTCACCATAAGGGAGAAACAACTTGAAGGCACACAAGTACAACAATAAGTACATCCTGAAGGAACACAGGGTGCAAGATGCCCAATAATTCTCAATTGGCTCCTTCCTCACAGGGCACAGAACCTTCACAAAAGTTTTTAAAAAGGTGAATAACTCCCCCCCCCCGCACTCTTTCTCCCATTCCCTTTTGGTGCTTCTGGAGCTCTCCCCATTCTCTTGCCTTTTCCCTTGGCACATGATCTCAGAGCTGGGCAAAAGGCAAGGGAATTGGAAGGAGGAGCACTGAAGACAGAGAAGGAAGGTGCGCACATACCTCCCCCCACCCCCTGGCCACATTTCCTTGCCTTTTGCCAGGCATGCTTGCCTTCCTTCTTTCGCCAGGCAAAATGCAAGGGAATAGGAGGAGGAGACTGGATGGGGAGGAGGTACATGCATCTGACAAATAAATTTGCAAAGGTCAAACCTGCAAATCCGGAGGGAGGACTGTATACAGCTTGTGTGAGCTCACTGCATTAATTAATAACATGGTCAACAGTTCTGTCTATTTATTCACACCAATGACTTTACTATCTGTCATTATTTTTCTTCCAATATTTGCCTTGGTGCTATTTGTCTAAACCACCTGTTCTTGAGTCACAAATATAAGCCCCTCAGTTCCTTTTTTCAGCATCCCATTCTGTAACCATTTCTAGATGTTCTTCTTCTCAGCTTTTCCTCTTATGTTTTTAACATATTGACCATGCCGTGGTTTGTTGTGCCTAGTTTAAAAGTGATTTTATTAGGATTTTCTTTCAACACATGCCGTTGCTCAGTACATTCTCTCTGTACACATGTATTAGCAAGTGTTCTCTGCTTTCTTTAGCATATTCATTCAATAGGGTCTTCTTCTTCAACAGTTTGTTTCTGTTTTAATAACAAAACAAAAACACTTTTTGTGAAACACCTTGCATCCCACTCCAGGAAAAACTCAGCATATAAAAGAAGGAAAGAAGGAAGGAAGGAAGGAAGGAAGGAAGGAAGGAAGGAAGGAAGGAAGGAAGGAAGGAGATGGTGAAGAAATACCATAGTTCCAGTAAAACCAGAAAAAAGAAGAGGGGACATAAATGATCAGGATACAATGTAATATGAACAATAACGTAATGTAAACAATATGCATAAAATCTGGTAACAGAAATTTAAATGAATAATAGAGATTACAGTATCAGTCCATTTCAATAACTGTCTTCTTCAAAAATTACAACAAAACATAAAGCTAATTGTTGCTGTTGGGTATCTTCAAGTCATTTCCAATTTATAGCAACCCTGGGGTAAACCTATCACAGAGTTTTCAGGGGCCGAGAGTGCGTGATATGCCCCAGGTGGGTTTTCATAGCCTAGTGGGAATCAAACCCTGGGTCTAGTTTAATGCTCAAACTGCTGCACCATGCTGATTGTCATAAAGCGAATGAATGCAGTGAACTTGATCCACACTTCGCTTACATACCCGAGCGTGGAATCCTCCCTCCTTGTTGGAATGGTGGTGAATCTGTTCCAGGTTTCAGTTTGAAGTTTAAATAAGGTGCTGAACCTGTCATTGGATCACTTCCTTATATCCCAAGATGTATAACCTATTTGGGGACAAGGTCCATAGATAGTTCCTTTAAAGTCTAGGCTGATAGCAACAATGGGCAGGTTTTCCCTGGCACCAGCACCCAGCTTAAAAGTTTATTTTATAGCTGTTAATAACAAAGCAGGCTAGTAACTCAAAGGGCCCTGGGGGGAAATGCTGCAGAGGCCTGGTCTTGATACCTTTATACTACTCCATGATACTGTAAGTCCCATCATTCTCAAGCTGCCAGGCTTCTCTATCTATAACCCAAAGTGGACTTGTCCTGTGGAGAAGTGACTAGTGGGGTTTCTCAGATTTCTATCTTGGCCCCAGTGTTGTTTAACATCTTTTTTAAATAACTGAGATGATAGAATAGAAAGCACACTTATCAAAATTGCAGATGACACCAAATAAGGGGGTGGGGGAGCTAATACCCAGAGGAGAGAATCAGAATTCAAAATGACCTTGACCAATTGAACAGCTGGGCCAAAAGTAACAAAATTAATTTCAATGGGGACAAATATAACTATATCTGGGTGGGGGAAATGAAATGTACAAATATAGGATGGGTGGCACTTGGCTTGATAGGAGTACACATGGAAGGGATCAAGGGGTTTTAGTAGACCACCTTCTAGCCATGAGCCAGCAGTGTGATGCAGCAGCCAAAAAAGCCAATGCAATTCTGGGGTGCATCAATAGCAGCACAGCACCCAGATCAAGGCAAGGCATAATGTCCTTCTGTGCAGCTTTGAGCAGACCTCACTATGTCCAGCACTCGGTGCCAGAGTTCAAGAAGGTTATTAGCAAGCTAGAATGTGTCCAGAGTAAGGCCACCAAGATGATGAAAGGTCTGAAAACTGAGCCTTATGAGGAATGATTTAGAGAGGGGAGAATGTTTAGTCTGGAGAAGAGAGGACTGAGAGGTGACCTGATAGCCATCTTTAAATATCTGAAGAGATGTCATGTAGAAGATGGAACCAGCTTGTCTTCTTCTCCAGAGACTAGAACACAAAACAATGGTTTCAAATTTCAAGAGATTCCACCTAAACATTAGGTAGAATTTCATGAGTGTAGCAGCTCTTCATCTGTGGAATAGAATCATAGAATCATAGAAATGTAGAGTTGGAAGAGACCCCAGGGGCCATCCAGTCCAACCCCCTGCCATGCAGGAACACCCCCAAAGCACTCCCGACAGATGGCCATCCAGCCTCTGCTTAAAAGCCTCCAAGGAAGGAGACTCCACTACACTCCGAGGCAGCACATTCGACAGCCGGACAGCCCTGACCGTCAGAAGTTCTTCCTGAGGTTCAGGTGGAATCTCCTTTCCTGCAGCTTGAATCCATTGCTCCTTGTCCTGGTCTCTGGAGCAGCAGAAAACAAACCCACTCCCTTTGTCAGGGTAGACTCTCCATTTTTGGAGATCTTTAAGCAAAGGTGAGATGGTCACCTTTCAGGAGTGCTTTAGTTGTCTATTCCTTCATAGCAGAGGGTTATTCCAGATGGTCCATGTGGACCCTTCCAACTCTATGAGTCTATCATTCCCCACAGTTATTAGAGCCACTAATCTCTCCAGCTAAAGTTAGTTATTCACATGTTTTATCAGGGGTTCTTTATTACATCTGAAAGGGTTAAGTTGAAGAAGCTAATGCTAAGGTAGAAAAATATAGAAAAATAAGGTGAGCAGATGCGCCCTTTATCTTATCAAGAGGCTTAGGTATGTGCTTAGCAGTGCCGGGAACCTAGGGAGTTTTGATGTTGGAGAAATACTCCCTTGGTACCAAAATACATCATTTTTGAAAGATGTAACCCAGGTCTGCCTGACCTGTAAACACTTCATATATGGTCATATGTAATCATTTCCTGTAACCTGTTTACAAGAGGGTATAAAAAGAGAGCTAATACCTGGATCGGGGCTCTCAGGCTTTGGAAATCATTCCACTGAGATCCCTGCAGTAAAATAAACTTTTATTTTTGCTTTCTAATCTGGTGGTCTCAATTCTTGGCGAGCTACTTCAGTTTGGGGGCTCGTCCGGGATATTGAGGGGCGTTTTGCCCACTTAGGCGGACGCCAGGGCGTCGGGGCCGTCGCCTCTTTCCGACGCGACCCAGGGCGCCCCCGACTTACTTTTGTCAGAAGGATTGACTCGGAGTGAGGCGGCGGCTCTGGCGGTGGTGTTCCAGCCCAGGGACCCGAAGACGGAGCAGAAAGCAGAACCCTCCCACGACTGATGGTGAGTGCCCTCCCTGCAACTTCAGGGAGAAGAGGGGCCTGATCAACCCCTTAAGTCTTGCCTTAGTACCCCACTGTTGTGGGTGAAACCGCAAGGCTTTTTGGAGGTGGAAAAAGAGGTGGGAGGTAGTTTGTTGGCGTGAATGTGGTGTGAAAGGAGGGGCGCAAGGTGTCGCAGTTCCCATTGCATACCGTTGAGAGTCCGGGTGCGTGGGTCGGCACAGAGAGAGTGGTGTCTGTCCCCCTTCGTGTTGGCGCGTGAGACCCCTTACTCACGCGCCAAATCCCTTTCTCCTAGTGTGTCTTGTCCACGTTGGGAGGAAATGGGTGGGGGCAAAGCCGGCAAACCCCTTTAGGTTGTATGTTAAAGAATTTTAAGAAAGGATTCAGTGGGGACTATGGGGACCCCCGATGACGCCAGGGCGTTTACGGAATTTATGTGAAGTGGAGTGGCCTTCTTTCAAGGTGGAGTGGCCTCCGGAAGGAGAGCTAGAACCCGCTCGAATCAAGGCAGTGTATTCAGTAGTGGTGGGTGAGCCTGGCCATCCTGATCAGTATCCATACATAGATTCATGGGACACAGTGGTTACAGAGAACCCCTCTTGGTTGCAGAAGTGTCAGGAACAAATTTGTAAGGCTATGGTGCTGAGGCAGGACAGGGCCAGACGAAAGCTTGGAAAAGCCCAGATTTTGCCTGATTCAGCTCCAGAAGAGCCCACTGCCCCCCTCCACCGTATGTGGTGATGCAGCCAGCCCCGCCACCACTGGCTTTGGAAGTCCACCGCCTGCTCCACTGCCACCAGTACCTCAGGCAGCCTCACAACAAGAGGGAGTGGCTGGGGGACTGCGGATTGGCCCCAGTTACCCATGAAGAGGAAATGACAGAGGAGTTGCCAGGTTCCAGTTTGGCTGTCCAGAATAAGATGACACTCAGACCCAAACCCGAACAGACTGGACCAAAAGAAAAATCCAAGAGTAAGCAGGTCAAGAGTAAACAGACAAAACCCCAGAAGGAAGTAGAAGAAGTAGATGATTCGGATGGGGAAAGTGGAGATGTGATTGCACCATTGCGACAAATCAGTCAATTGGTGCCAGATCCCACCCAAGAGGGTGGTTATCGGCGAGTCCCGAGTTACCAATATACTCCCTTCACCACGTCTGACCTCCTTAATTGGAAGACCCATTATGCTACTTACACAGATAAGCCACAAGAAGTAATTGAACTTTGTTCCAGTATTATGGCCTCACATGTCCCCAATTGGCAAGATTGTCAGCAGTTGCTCCTGACTTTGTTCACTACTGAAGGCGGAGGAGAATAATTCAGCATGCAGAACGGATAGCTAGAGACAGGGCACCTCCTGGAGAGGCGAACCCTGAGCAGTGGATGAGAGGTAGGGTCCCCTTGGCGGACCCAGGATGGGACCCGAACCTCCCAGCACAGTTGACTATGCTCACTGATTATCAAGCTCTACTAGTGGAAGCTATGAGAGAAGGAATGAAGAGGCCTGTTAATATGTCCAAAGTATCAGAGATACTTCAGGGACCCACTGAACCCCCAGGAACATATTTGGAAAGATTGCTTGATGCTTATAGGCAGTATACTCCTGTGAACCCAGAAGACCCAGGCAACCAACAGATGGTGAATTTGGCCTTCGTGACCCAAAGTTATCCAGACATAAGGAAGAAACTCCAGAAACAAGAGGGATTTGCAGGTATGAATTTGAGCCAATTGTTGGAAATTGCCCAGAGAGTATATGTGAATAGAGACCAAGAGGAGAAACGGGAGAAGGACAGGCGGATGCATAAGAAAGCGGAATTATTGGCTGCAGCTTTGGCAACAAAGGAAGGGGGGCGGAAATTGGAAAAGGAAGTGGACCTCCATTGAGACGCAATGAGTGTGCCCTCTGCCGACAGGTTGGGCATTGGAAGAATGAATGTCCCAGACAGAGAGGGATGGCGAACAGGGGAAGAGGAATGGATCGAGGAAGAGGAAGGGGAGCAAATCGAGGAAGAGGAAGAGGAAGAGTAGTGGATGGAAGATATGAGCAGGGGATGGACGAAGGGTTCGAGGACTTCATTGGACTAGCTGAAATGGAACATTACGATTAGGATAGACCGGGCCCCCTTGCTCTCGGCCCCGGGGAGCCTATGGTCACAGCACAAATAGGGGACCGAGCCATCCCCATGATGGTAGATACGGGAGCCACCCGTTCAGTATTAAATTCTGCAATAGCCCCAAAAACTGAGAAAGCCATAAGAATTGTGGGGGCCACGGGGAAATTGGAAAAACACCCTCTCTTAGAAAAAAGGATTGTGGATCTAGGAAGACATCAAGTCACTCACCAGTTTTTGTATTTGCCAAGTTGCCCTGTGCCCTTTAGGTGAGATTTGTTGGCTAAATTGAGAGCTCAAATTTCTATTGAAGAAGATGGGACGATGGAAATAAATTTTAGAGGACCAAAGAATATCTCAGTGACTTATCCAATGGAGGAGGAGTGGCGAAGGTACCAGATCATGGTTTGTCAAGAGCAACCCACTATATTTGGACCCCCAGGCGTGTGGGCTGAAGACAACCCACCTGGGTTAGCCCGGTTCGTGGCCCCCATAGTGGTAGAATTAAAGCCAAATGCTATGCCCACTCGTGTAAGGCAATATGATCTACCCAGAGAAGCCCTGGAAGGGATCCAGAAGCATTTAGAACGGCTGAAGAAGTACAATATAATTCGGGAATGCCGCTCTCCCTGGAATACTCCATTACTCCCAGTATTGAAACCTCAGGACGAAGGAATATCGTCCAGTACAAGATTTAAGGATGGTAAACAAAGCTACAGTAACCCTACACCCAGTGGTACCAAACCCATATGTCCTGATGGGACTAGTTCCATCTGCAGCTACTCACTTCACTGTTTTGGATCTCAAGGATGCCTTCTTCTGTATCCGAGTGGCCCCCCAAAGCCAGGACATATTTGCCTTCCAGGTGGAAGACAGCATTACAGGCCAGAAGACCCAGTTCACGTGGTGCCGCTTGCCTCAGGGGTGGAAGAACTCGCCAACGATTTTTGGGACATCATTGAGTCAGGACTTGAGAAAATTCCGATCTGAACCCAAGAGACGAGTTTTGCTGCAATATGTGGATGATCTACTGTTGGCCGCCACCAGTGAGGAGGAGTGTAAGGAAGCCACAATGGAGTTGCTCCAGCTTCTGTGGGAAGCAGGCTACAAAGTATCTAAGAAGAAGGCCCAGTTGTGCCAGACAGAGGTGCGATATCTGGGATTCCAAGTGACTCAAGGGAAACGAGCGCTAGGCCGAGAAAGGAAGGAGGCTGTGTGTGCTCTGCCTGAGCCCCAGAATCGGAAGATGGTGGAGAATTCTTGGGTGCAGCTGGGTTTTGCAGAATCTGGATTCCTAACTTCGCAGTAATGAGCAAACCATTATATGAAGCTACCAAAGGTCCGGAGAAGTCTGAATTTGTGTGGGGAAAGAACAAAAGAACGCCTGGGAACAGATAAAGAAGGCGCTGATGGAAGCTCCGGCGCTAGGTCTGCCAGATGTAACAAAGAAGTTCACCTTATTTGTTGATGAGAAGAATGGAATAGCCGTGGGAGTACTGACACAGATGTTGGGATCCTGGCATCGCCCAGTGGCATATCTCTCTAAGCAATTAGATCCAGTCGCTAGAGGATGGCCTGGGTGTCTCAGGGCTATAGCAGCAACAGCCTTGTTGGTAAAAGAAGCAGATAAGTTAACCTTAGGCCAGAATTTGATGGTAAAGGTTCCACATTCTGTACTGGCCCTCATGGAGTACAAAGGTAGCTATTGGTTCACGAATAGCCGAATGTCCAAGTATCAGGGAATGTTGTATGAAAACCCTAGAGTGAAGTTGGAGTTGTGCACCACCCTGAACCCTGCAACACTGCTCCCAGCAGAATCTGGAAATATACACCACGACTGCCTTCAAACCATGGATGAAGTATACTCAAGTAGACCAGACTTGCGGGATACCCCATGGCCCCATCCTGATGTCACTTACTATACAGATGGAAGTAGCTTTGTGCGAGAGGGGAAGCGAAAGGCCGGCTATGCAGTGGTCACGGCAGATAAAATAATAGAAGCCAAAGCGCTACCTGTTGGTACCTCGGCCCAGAAGGCGGAACTTATCGCTTTGATCAGGGCTTTAGAGCTGGCCGAAGGACTTACTGTAAACATATACACAGATTCAAAGTATGCCTTCACTACCCTGCACGCACATGGAGCACTGTACAAAGAAAAAGGATTGATCAATTCTTCAGGGCAAGAGATCAAATATGGAAAAGAAATAGAGCACCTATTAGAAGCGGTGTGGGCCCCTAGTAAAGTTGCTGTGATGCACTGTAAAGGACATCAGAGAGGGCAAGATCCAATGGTCCGGGGAAACCGGAAGGCAGATGCTGCTGCAAAGGAGGCTGCTGAGAGTGAACTAGTGAGTGGGAAGGAGAACCTGCCCAGAGAATTGGTAGTACCACTTTTCCAAGTCTCCTTGAATAACCAGACCCCTAGATACACCCAGCAGGAGAATGAGAGGGCTGAAAAGGACCTGAAAGCTATAAGTGACAAAGATGGTTGGTGGGTCCTACCAGATGGAAGACGGTACATACCCCAATCTATGGGATGGCCAATCGTTCAGAAGGCACATGAAGCCACACATCTGGGAAAGACAGCGTTGGCCCAGTTGTTAGCAAAGGATGTGTTTATAGATGGAATGAGACAGTACACCATGCTGGCGTCATCACGGTGTCAACTCTGCGCTCGGAACAACCCGCGTCAAGGACCCAGATTGGAAGAGGGAACCCAACATCAAGGATCTACTCCCTTCGAATCCCTAGTGGTGGACTTCACCGAGATGCCACGGATGGGACAATACCGATATATGTTGGTAATGGTGTGCACTCACACTGGGTGGGTTGAAGCATATCCTACTAGAACCGAGAAGGCGAAGGAAGTAGTGCGAGCCCTACTCCGAGACATCGTACCTAGATACGGGTTACCCCTTCACATCGGATCTGATAATGGCCCGGCCTTTGTGCACGGAGTAGTTAAGAGTTTGGCAGAAGTCTTAGGAATTACTTGGAAATTACATTGTGCGTATAGGCCCCAAAGTTCTGGGAAGGTGGAAAGGATGAACAGAACACTGAAGACTCAGCTTGCAAAATTGTGTCAAGAAACTAAGCTCAAATGGTTGGATGTACTCCCAATAGCTCTTTTGAGAATAAGATGCACCCCTCATCGGACGACTGGGCTGACTCCATTTGAGCTGCTGTATGGAAGACCCCCGGCCATCCTGAAGGGATTGAGAGGGGACATTCGAGAGCTGGGGAACTTAACCCTCCAAGAAGAAGTGCAGGCATTAGGGAAAGCTCTAGAGAAGGTAAACGCCCATGCTTTAGAGGTTAGACGAGTTCCTTTCCGCACAAAGGCCCATTCCTTCCAGCCTGGGGATGAGGTGTGGGTTAAAGATTGGAAAGGGGAGCCTCTATCACCAGGCTGGAGGGGGCCGTATCACGTGCTGTTAGTCACCCCCACTGCAGTAAAAGTAGCAGGGCTGAAACCTTGGATACACTACACCAGGATAAAAAGGGCGTTTACTGATTGGGCTGTAATTTCATCACAAGAAAACCCTTTGAAACTGAAATTGTCCAGAAGAAAAGGGGGGTTTTGTACCATAGTCAAAGGAGGATGCAAGGTTGCGTTCCATGATTTGAACAAGACTATAGAGGATGAGATACAGCAGTTGCAAGGGTTGATAAAAAATAATGACAGTGGCGTTAGTAACCCCTGGGATTGGTTAACTTCTTAGCTTCCAGATCTTAGCTGGTTAAAAACCTTGTTTCTAGGTATTGTACTTTTAATTGTAGTAGGGTTCTTAGTAATGATATGTATTTCTTGTGCTATGAAATGTGTACATGCCTCTCTCTCCCAAGCTATGGAGGGGAAGGCAGCTCATTTTGCTGTTATGGCCCAAAAGCAAGCTTAAGTATGTCAAATTGCGTAGAATTTGGCATAAAGGGGGGGATGAAAGGGTTAAGTTGAAGAAGCTAATGTTAAGGTAGAAAAATATAGAAAAATAAGGTGAGCAGATGCGCCCTTTATCTTATCAAGAGGCTTAGGTATGTGCTTAGCAGTGCCGGGAACCTAGGGAGTTTTGATGTTGGAGAAATACTCCCTTGGTACCAAAATACATCATTTTTGAAAGATGTAACCCAGGTCTGCCTGACCTGTAAACACTTCATATATGGTCATATGTAATCATTTCCTGTAACCTGTTTACAAGAGGGTATAAAAAGAGAGCTAATACCTGGATCGGGGCTCTCAGGCTTTGGAAATCATTCCACTGAGATCCCTGCAGTAAAATAAACTTTTATTTTTGCTTTCTAATCTGGTGGTCTCAATTCTTGGCGAGCTACTTCACATCCTTACTTTACCTACCTGTGTTCTCACCTGGAACTAAAACCCATTAACCTAATGGAATTTATAGTTTATTTTGGAGGCTAAAGATCCTCTGTTAGACCCTGTCAGAGCACAAAACCATTTAAAATCACTTGAAATTCCTTTAGAACCATGTGAAATCCATTTAACCGGGACCCAAACCTTGTAGGGCTTTAAATACAGAGTGCACAAGAAAAGACAACACGCAAAGGGATCTTGTAGCACCTTTGAGACTAAGGCCATTTCCGCATGATGTTGCAGTCCCACTATGGGGACATGATGGCAACGGTTCACAGGTCATGCTTTTGCATGACGTTGTCATCCTGCTGTTATCCTGTCCCCATGTGCCACCATTGTGGGATATTTGCTTAACGGATTAAACCCGTTAAGCACCCACAATTGCACGACACTCCCATACATACCTGCCACGCAGAAGGACAGGAGGCACGATCATGCGCTTCCTTCCCCATTGCAGTGTGGGAAGAAGGCCGGTTGCATTGCGGAAGGAGGGGGGTGTCCCTCATGCTCCCTTATGCAGGAAGCAGGTCAGGTGCGGAGGGGAGCATTCTGCTCTTGCTCCTTTCCCTCTAAAGGTGCTGCTGGGATTGCAATGGGACAATGCAGGAGAGCGTTGTCATATGGGAGTAGAGTAACTGAGGTGCTACAAGATCCCTTTGTCTTTGAATTCTGAAGTGTGCAAAGACAATCCAGGGATCTGCTCCCCGAAAGGACAGGACCAGGTCTGATGGTTTTAAATTGCTGGAAGGTAGATTTCAACTGAGGCCATTTCCACACTAGCCTGTTGTAGCGTATTATTCCACTTTCAACATGCTATGGAATCTGGGGTTTGCAGTCTGGGAGGGGCCGGGCGGCCCCTCCCCAAACTGCAAACCCCAGGATTCCATAGCATGTTGAAAGTGGAATAATAGCGCTACAACAGGCTAATGCGGAAATGGCCTGAATGTTAGAAAGACAGGAAGTGCGGTTCAACAATGGAGCTAATTACCTAGAGAGGGGATGGGGTCTTTTCCTCTGAATCTCTTCAAAAAGAGGGTGGACAGCTTCCTGCTGCTGAGGATGCTCTAGCTGGAAACCTGGCGTCGAGCAAGGAGCTGGACCTTATGGCCTGTGAGGCTCCTTCCAGCTCTATGGTTGTGTGATTCACATTTCAGCCATAATTTCTGATCCCTGCCATGCTGGGCAGCCACCAACCAACCACCTTCGCTTCCATGGCATGCAATCTTGAATGAATGCATATACTTGGAGGTCAATTCCTTTGCTTTGAACGCTATTTCTCCATTTAAACCCAAGGAATGCTAGTTTAACAGTACCGTGGATAAAGCAACTCATCAGATTTCATTCATATGTATGGTTTTTCTCTCTGAATACCCAGAGTGTGGATCAAAACGTCTGATTTTTTTCCGTTTCGTTTTGTTCCTGTCAACTTGCCTTCTCGTTTATGATCCAGTAAGTCTATTTTGCCTTATTATTCATTGATCAAAGAGTCTTTTGTCTGCCGCATGTCAATATCACCCGATCCCACCATATGCCTGTGTGCCAATATTTGCCCAAAAGGTTTCTTCTGATTTGCATCTTTAATTAAGCTTTTGGAAGTTGGCCCACCTGACGATGAGCCAAATTATACGTGAAATTATCTCAGGGCTTATTGCTCTAAATAAAACAACAGAGCTTCATTACATGGGAGTACTTTGCCCAAAGACCAAGGCACTCATAAAAGCCCTAGCAGGACTAATGAATTGAAAATAGAGGAAATGAAATAGATGTGGCTGGATCAATATCATATTCATCCTGATCCGTAAAACAGATATCCTAAAACAAAGCATTCTGGGAGTGAGAGTGCTCAGAAGGCTCCATGTCATGTTTACTGAAAGGAAACAGCTGTAGCTGAGGCCAGAGTTCAAGCTGTTACTGAAGAATGCATGTCAGAGTTTTAAAAATCCTTTTTGCTATTTATAGCTTACTGGCTGCAGTTAAAATTTAGAGAAATGTACAGAGGCTGAAATCCTGCACTGGGGTGGCGTAGCATGAATCTCCACTTTTGTACTTAATCATTTGTGTTGCACAAACCTTGCATTGAAGGGCAACACCACACGCCGTAGTGCACACCCAAATGTGCAATCAAACACACATGTTCATTAACACATGTGCAATGGCATCGCTTGTGAAACTTTGTGGAACACTCCACATCATGCAAAAAATGTCCAGCTGATTCCATGGGGAAACTTAGACATGTGTAAGACACCAGCAGGATTCTAGCGAATGTAAAACGGGAAAGTTAAACACCATAAAATTTTAAATCCATGTGAAAAGACACTCATCACTCTGTATCATATGACATCTCCATTTCCACTGGTACTAACTCTAGACATGTCTAACTCCTACTAACTCTACGTTATATGATGCAACTGATCAAGAACTGGGTAGCAAAAATCTTAGGTCAAATGTTGTCACCAGGATCCAAATGGTAAGCTATTCCACATGCAGATGCCTGTGTATGTCAAGAACAGGAGGCCAACCCAGTCAAGGCCAACAAGACTATTTAACAGCTGATATAAAGGAATCTAGTAGCACTTTTAAGACTAAAGTGGGAAGAAGAAACTTCAAGCACGAGCTTTTTTTAACTGAGCCCACAAAAGATTATGCTGCAAATGTCTTCATCCCAGTAACTAGATCCCTTTATGTGGTTTAATGCTAAAATAGACTAACACAGTTATAGAATTGTAGAATCATAGAGTTGGAAGAGACCATAAGGGCCGTCCAGTCCAACCCGTTCTGCCATGCAGGAACGCACATCAAAGCACTCTCGACAGATGGCCGTCCGGCCTCTGCTTAAAAACCTCCAAACAAGGAGACTTCACCACACTCCATAGAGGCAGCATATTCCACTGCCGGACAGCCTTGACCGTCAGGAAGTTCTTCCTGAGGTTCAGGTGGAATCTCCCTTCCCGCAGCTTGACTCCATTGCTCCTTGTCTTAGTCTCTGGAGCGGCAGAGAACAAGCCCGTTCCCTCCTGGGCATGACATCCTTTCAAATATTTAAACATGGCTATTATGTCTCCTTTTAACCTTTTCTTCTGGAAACTAAACATACTCAGCTCCCTAAACTGCTCCTCATAGGCTTCCAGATCCTTCACCATTTTGGTCGCCCTCCTCTGGACATGCTCCAGCTTGTCGATATCCTTCTTGAAATGAAGTTCCCAGAACTGGACACAGTATTCCAGATGAGGTTAGATGAGGTCTAACCAACGCAGAATAGAGTGGTACCATTACCTCCCTTGATCTAGACACCATACTCCTATTGATACAACCAAGAATCACGTTGGATTTCTTGGCTGCCGCATAACGCTGCTGACTCATGTTCAACTTGTGGTCCACCAAGACTCTTAGGTCCCTTGGTACTATTGATTTCTCTGAATAGAGAAATTACATTAAAGTCACGACACGGTTACTCTGAGAGCAAGTTTTTGTTTGGTTTTGCTAGTAGGGAATTGCCTATTCTAATATGTCTTTCTGTAGGAGGAAATGTCTAACCGCAGGCTTGGATGGTCAAGATCTGAGACAAGAGTTGTACGACATAAACCCCCACCAGCAGAGTTGTGTGTTGATTGTACTCTATGCCTCATGCATAGAATAGAATCATTACACCACCTAATGTGCCAATGAATGGGCAATTAAGTGCCTAAGAAAATGGTTAAGCAAAGGAATAGTATCCCATATCTCAGCAGGAGCAGGGGGACACACATAAGCTGAGCGTGAACATCTTCTTATGCCATGGCATCACATGTGCAACCCCATTTCCATAGATTTGAATTGAATGTAGACATTATGCATCAGAGAAAAGAAAATGTCCAACTGCTTCTGTAGGGAAACTTGCACATGGCAAGACATGTAGAGGATTCTAGCCATTAATTATTTGGTTTGGTGTACGTTATCAACAGATGACATGTTTCACAAAACCTGCCTGTTTCATCCCTGTCTATGAAGCCTTGTACTTTAATAGAACTCTCCTTTGCAAAATTATTAGTGTTCTTACTAACAGCCACCAAGAGAACTCCATGCAGCTAGCCAGCCAAACTTGAAAAGCAAGTGCATCTCCAATAACTAGGTAAGGATTCCAAGGTTACCATAAGCGGTGATGTCCCTAGCAAGCCTAAACAGATGCCTCCAGTCCACTTTTTATAAGATTTGAGGTAGTGCAAAGTAGACCTCAACAGCCAGTGTGGTGTAGGTTTCAGTTTCCTGCTCAGCCATGGAAACCCACTGTGTGACCTTGGGCATGTCACACACTCTCAGCCCCAGGAAACCCCATGATGAGATAACAACTTCAAGGCACACAACAACAAGAACAAAGTAGAGCCAGTGTGATGTAGCAGTTTAAGTATTGCACTAGAACTCCAGGAGGCCAGGGTTCAACCATGGAAACCTGCTAGGTGATCCTGGGCAAGTTACACTCTCTCACCTTCAGAGGAAGGCAATGAGAAACAACCTGTCAAGAATTCTGGCCAAGAAAACCGGAGGGTAGGGTTGACAGAAGTTAGAGTCAGCTGTTGAAGGCACTGGGAGCCAGAATCCTGTGGTTTTAGTATTGGACTGCATTTCCAAGAGACCAAGATCTAAATCTTCACTCAGCCATGGAAAACCACTGACTGACGTTCTGTAAGTTGCACTCTCCCATCTTTGGAGGAAGACCGCTAACCCCCACTGAAGAAATCTGGCCAAGAAAATCCTACAGGAGGGTTGCCAGAAGTCAGAGCCATTTTGAAGCACCGGAATCCAGGGTGCTGTAGTGGTTTTCAGGTGGAACTCAGAATCCAGGGCCATTTCTGCACTAGACTGTTATGGTGCTATTATTCCACTTTCAGCATCCTATGGAATCCTGGGGTTTGCAGTTTAGGCCCCTCCCTAAACTGCAAATCCCAATATTCCACAGGATGCTGAAAGCAGAATAATAGTGCTATAATAATCTAGTGCAGAAATGGCCCAGGAAAGCCACGTTCTGCTCAGCCACAGCAATCCACCGGCTGACCTTGGACAAGTCACACTCTCTCAGCCTTGGGGGAAGGCAATGGCAAACTTCCTCTGAATAAATGGAGAATACCGTGCAATAGAGCTGTCATAAATCACAGCCAACTTGAAGCTACAAAACCACAACAAAGCAGATATAAATTAAATGATTTCTCTCTGTTTCTCAGTCTCTCTCTCTCTCTCTCTCTTCTCTCTCTCTCTCTTGCTGTTCATCTCCAGCTTGCTGATTATCTCCAGATCAGCAGGCACGCTGATGATCAACCACACAGCAACAATCAGACATCTGCTAACTGACAAAATCATTGAAATCCATACAGGAAAAGGGCTGTAATTCCTCGCTTCATAATCATAAAAATCCGTCACGCTTCCTTCCCACCCGTCTCCCATTTTAGACCCCTTCTGAATCTGTGCCCTATTGTACCAGTGACTGGTGTCTAAAATGAGAAGTGATGAAGCCTGAAGCCTGCCAAGAAACTATACCCCATCATCCAGAAACATTTCCAGTAAACTCCAGATGGAAATAACTTGATAGCATTCACTCCATGAGGAAGGGACACAGAAGTAAGAATAAAGCCTGTAAGACACTGGGCTGGACAATATCACCAGACACAGGCTGATCCAGGCCATGTTCTTCAGCCATGGCTCCGCCTCAAGAACATCAGAAGAGACCTATGCAGCTGGCAAAGATTCAGTGTCTTTGGGCATAATGTAAAATAAAAGGTCCTGTCTTGATTTAGGCTGAAATCCAAAATCATGCTTGCATAGTGTATATCTGCACCCATGTAAGTGGTGGTTGCACTGAATTGCTCTTCTGTTGAACATCAACCTTGTGCAAACAATCACATATCTGTAAATATGCTTACTTTTTCCATAATCTCTGTAAACTCAGTGAGATGTTGCACAGACAAATAGTGATGCACTACCTGAAACTGCATAATTCATAGAATCATACAGTAGTGAGAGACTCCAAGGGTCACCCGGTCAACCCCATTCTGCCATGGAGGAAGACACAATCAAAGCATTCCTGCCAGATGGCCATCCAGCCTCTCTTGAAAAACCTCCAAAGGAAGAGACTCCGCCACACTTCCAAGCAGCAGCAGAGTCCACAGCCAAAATGCTCTTACCATCAGGAAGTTCTTCCTAAGGTTTGAGTGGAATCTCTTTTCCTGTGTCTGAAGCCAAAGTACCATCTCCTAGGCCATTTCTGCACTAGTTATAGTGCTATTATTCCACTTTCAACCTCCTATGGAATCCTGGGGTTTGCAGTTTAGGGAGGGGCCTTTAGAATTCTCAGCCAGAGAGGTCTTTGGCCTCATGAAACTACGAACCCCAGAATCCAGAGGTTGAAAGGGGAATAATAGCACTATAACAGTGTAGTGTGGAAATGGCCCCGGTCTCTGGAGCAGTAGAAAACAAGCTTACTCCTTCTTCCATATGATATCCCTTCAAATGCTTAACATGGCTATCACATCCCTTTTTGACCTTCTCTTCTCCAAGCTAAACCTACCCTGCTCCCTAAGCTGCTCCCCACCACAGGGCATGCTTTCCAGGCCCTACAACAGTTGTACTTATGGAATATCCACACAATTGTGAACTAAATACAACATTTTATGCCGTAGCCAAAAAAGTACAACTGCACTTATGTGTGCAAAAAATACAGTGAGATTCCCACCTTAATTGGGCTGATGAACTCACCCTCCCATGAGTTCTTCTTGGATCCAGTGTGTGTGGAGCCTCCGGACACACAGCCATCGCGCTTCCTCCCCCAGTGCAGCCTGGGAAAATACCTGGCTGCGCTGCGAAAGGGGGAAAGGGAAAGGGAAAGGGAAAGGGAAAGGGAAAGGGAAAGGGAAAGGGAAAGGGAAAGGGAAAGGGAAAGGAAGGAAGGGGCAGAGCGCTCACGCTTCCTTCTGCCCAGCTGGTGCTGGTGCTGAGGGGAAGCGGAGGGACAAGAGTGCCTCTCGCAAGAGGCTTCTTGCGTATCCCCTCGCGACAACATCGCAACGAGGTAAGGGGTGAAAAGGGCCCATGCTGAGGCTACCAAGTGAAATCACTCTACCATAGTGTGATGTCCTCCTCTGAGAAAAAAGTGCTAAGTCCTCCATGCTCCTTGATGTTGATACACTTATAGTATGGGATGCAGCTCAGAAATGCTTTATTGACACTATGTTTTATTCTTTGGTCAAACTCCACCTGGAATGGAATACCTGGAATACTATGTCCAGTTCTAGATACCACAGTTCAGTTCAGGAAAGATATTGACAAGCTGGAAGGTGTCCACAGGGACCAAAATGGTAGAAGCCCTATGAAGAGCAGCTGAGGGAGGTGAGTATGTTTAGCCTGGAGAAGATAGTTTAAGAGGAGATTTGATAGCCATGTTTAAACGTTTGAAGAGATGTCATATGGAAGACGGAGCAAACTTGTTTTTTGCTGCTCCAGAGACTAGGACATGGAGCAATGGATTCAAAGTACTGGAAAAAGATTTGGAGTGTGATGGAGTCTCCTTCTTTGGAGATTTTTAAAGACAGCCTGGACACCCATATGTCAGGAGTACTTTGATTGTGTATTCTATGGTACGAGGTTGGACTGGATGATCCTTGGGATCTCTTCCAACTCTAGCATTCTAGTATTCTCGGATGCTATCCATTCCATTCACAGTTACCTATCAAATCACAGAATCATAGAATCATAGAGTTGGAAGAGACCCCAGGGGCCATCCAGTCCACCCCCTGCCATGCAGGAACACCCATCAAAGCATTCCCAATAGATGGCCATCCAGCCTCTGCTTAAAAACCTCCAAAGAAGGAGACTCAACCACACTCCGAGGCAGCAGATTCCACTGCCAGACAGCTCTGACCATCAGGAAGTTCTTCCTGATGTTCAAGTGGAATTTCCTTTCCTGCAGCTTGAATGCATTGCTCCTTGTCCTAGTCTCATAGAATCATAGAATCATAGAAATGTAGAGTTGGAAGAGACCACAAGGGCCATCCAGTCCAACCCCCTGCCATGCAGGAAAACCCTCGAAGCACTCCTGACAAGTGGCCATCCAGCCTCCACTTAAAAACCTCCAATGAAGGAGACTCCACCACACTCCTTGGCAGCACATTCCACTGCCGGACAGCCCTGACCATCAGGAAATTCTTCCTGAGGTTCAGGCAGAATCTCCCCTCCTGCAGCTTGCATCCATTGCTCCTTGTCCTGGGCTCAAGAGCAGGAGAAAACAAGCCCACTCCCTCCTCGACATGACATCCCTTCAAATATTTAAACATGGCTATCATGTCCCCTCTCAACCTTCTCTTCCGCAGACTAAACATACCCAGCTCTCTAAGTCTGTCCTCATAGGGCATGGCTTCCAGGCCCCTCACCATTTTGGTTGCCCTCCTCTGGACCTGCTCCAGCTTATCCATATCCTTCTTGAACTGTGGTGCCCAGAACTGGACGCAGTATTCAAGATGAGGTCTAACCAAAGCAGAATAAAGTGGTACCAATACCTCCCTCGATCTAGACACCATACTCCTATTGATGCAACCAAGAATTGCATTGGCTTTCTTGGCTGCCGCATCACACTGCTGACTCATGTTCAGCTTGTGGTCTATGAAGACTCCTAGATCCCTTTCACACGTACTGCTCTCCAGCCACGTGTCCCCCATCCTCCACTACTGAGGCAGCAGATTCCATTGCCAGACAGCTCTGATTGTCAGAAAGTTCTTCCTGAGGTTCAAATCGAATCTCCTTTCCTGCAGCTTGAATCCATTGCTCCTTGTCCTACTCTCTGGAGGAGCAGAAAACAAGCACACTTCCTCCTTGACATAACATCCCTTCAAATATTTAAACATGGCTATCATGTCCCCTCTTAACCTTCTCTTCTGCAGACTAAACATCCCCAGCTCCCTAAGGCGTTCTTCATAGGGCTTCATGGCTTCCAGACCCTTCAACATTTTGGTCGCCCTCCTCTAGACACGTTCCAGCTTGTCGACATCCTTCTTGAATTGAGGTGCCCAGAACTGGACACAGGATTCCAAATGAGGCCTAACCAATGCAGGATAGAGTGGTAGGCTTTCTCTCAGTGCCTGAGGGAAAGCTGAACAACCCCAATCATTAAATTATAAGGAACACATATCTCCACTCCTGCAGCATTCATTTTGAAGTCCTTCTGTTCCCAACTTCATTTGGGACCTATCCGACCGCATTAAAATTTGCAGCCTGCCTATGCATTTGGTACTCTAGTAAAGCCTGTTAAACCCAATGCTTACATGGCAGCCTTTGATTGGGCTCACGTCCCATGGTGTGCTCAGTTGTTGCTTTGAAACACTCATGCTTCCACAAACCCCATCTTTTTATTTTAGGGATTTGCAGGTCTGTTGCCATTTGTCAGTTAGCCTGCCTCTGCTGTTGCTGCTGCTATTTATTCATTGATATTCCACCTTTCTCCCAACAGTGGGACTCAAGGCAGCTTCCAACATATTTGACAGCAACACAGGTTAAAAACTATACAAAAATGTCAATAAAAGTAAAAAATATAAAGGTTATTCAAAATTTTTAGAGTCTACCTGCTTGGGCACCTGAGTTTCCAAATTCACAGACAATAGCATTGCCTTAACAGGCAGGAGTAACATCAGCCCTCTCCTTAAGTGATTATAAATGTTGGCATTTCAAGATATTTGACATGGGGAGGTAAACATGCAGCTTTGTAATACTTTAGGCTATTTATTTACATTATCAAATCTGGAGAAGAGAAGACTGAGCAGTGATAGGATAACCTTACTGAAATTTTTGAAGAGCTGTCATATGAAAGATGGAGCCACCTTGTTTTCTGCTGCTCCAGAGACTAGGACACAAAGCAATGGATTCACACTTCAGGAAAAGATGTTCCACCTAAACATTAGGAAGAATTTCCTGGCGCTAAGAGCAGTTGCTACACCTTTTGGTAACATAATCCATAGCTTAATTCTGAACAGTGTAGGAGTTTCCCTCAATGCATCCAAATTGTCTGCCTTTTAGCTTTGCTGGATGACTTGGTTGTCATGACTTACCCTGTGGAACTGATGCAGAGGATTCAGACCAGCTCCAGAGCCTGAACTACCAAGAGGAGACACAGGCAAGAGGACATGCGAAAGGAATCTAGTAGTCTTGGTAGATCACAAACTGAACAGGAGTCAGAAGTGTGATGTGGCAGCCAAGAAAGCCAACATGATTCTTGGTTGCATAAATAGGAGTATGGTGTCTAGATCAAGGGAGGTAATGGTACCACTCTATTCTGCATTGGTTAGACCTCATCTGGAATCCTATGTCCAGTTCTGGGCACCTCAGTTCAAGAAGGATATTGACAAGCTGGAGCGTGTCCAGAGGAGGGTGACCAAAATGGTGAAGGGTCTGGAAGCCATGAAGCTCTATGAGAAACATCTTAGGGAGCTGGGTATATTTAGTCTGCAGAAGAGAAGGTTAAGAGGGGACATGATAGCCATGTTTAAATATTTGAAGGGATGCCATGTAGAGGAGCGAGTGGGCTTGTTTTCCACAGCTCCCAAGAGTAGGACAAGGAGCAATGGACTCAAGCTGCAGGAAAGGAGATTCGACTTGAACCTCAGGAAGAACTTCCTGACAATCAGAGCTGTCCAGCAGTGGAATATGCTGCCCCAGTGCAGCATGGTGGAGTCTCCTTCTTTGGAGGTTTTTAAGCAGAGGCTGGATGGTCATCTGCTGGGAATGCTTTGGTGGGTGTTCCTGCATGGCAGAAGGTGGTTGGACTCGATGGCCCTTGTGGTCTCTTCCAACTCTATGATTCTATGACTCCCCGGATGACAAGCCCCCAGCAGATGGGTGCTGAGGAGAGACCACTTTTCTTTATAGATCAACAGTGAGTCAGAGGAGGAAGCAACATATCATGGGCATAACAAGTGCCAAGCTATTGGTCACCTGGCAATCAAGGTCAGGGAGCTATCAATCCCCCAGCAGCAGAGGAGAATTGTCATTTGAGATAGTTGATTTACACCCTCCTCTCATGTGCTTAGCATCTTGAATTCTTGACCACTTAGACTGGCTATAAGTCATATGACTTGTCTTGAAACTCACATGGCTTTGTTCTTCCTGACAGCTTGTTTCCCGTGAGCAACATCAGAACGTTTGAGACTTGGTTCCTAAGATTCTTCTCCTTCTGACTCTCCTGAGATTGCTCAGCCCCACCATAGCCTGGCTTCCCCAGCATTTGCTGCATCTAAGCCTAGATGCCTAGAACATTAGGGGACACTGAGCCATTTGTGTTCAGTGAGCCCTTACCTTGCATGGTCTTTGACCTTCTTACCTCCATGTCCATTTCTGCACTACACTCTTATAGTGCTATTATTCCACTTTTGACATCCTACGGAATCCTGGGGCTTGCAGTTTAGAGAGGGGCCTAGGCCTAGGCCTTTCCCTAAACTGCAAGCCCCAGGATTCCATAGGATGTTGAAAGTGGAATAATAGCACTACAAGAATGTATTGCGGAAATGGCCCATGTGAATTCAAGAGGGAGGTGTTCCTTCAGATCTGGGGACGCTTGAGTGGTTCTTGATCATGCCACCCTTATGGAACAAAACTTGCCTAGAAACCAGCTGTTGAAGAAAATGTGTGTTCTGGTGATATGCTAATTGGATCACAGACCAGCACTGCACAACACATCTCCAGTACATTCTAAGAAATCAGCTCTCCCCACAGGAAGCTCAGTGGGGTCCCATCATTTGCAAAGCAAGAAGAAGATTCTGAACAAATCTGTTCTTTCATTTCTGAGTAATCTTCTCTTCCATGTTTTTTCTCCAGCATTGTTGACCTTTATGTGGATTTTGGATCGCAGGAGGGCAATAGAGCACAAAGGTACTTAGAGTGGGTGACAACCTGAATCTGAGCCAATCATGTACAGTGACTAAAAAGGCCATCATCATTTGTTTTATTGTCTTCTCCAGAGCATGATTTCTTTTAGAAAGTGGAGTCACTGAACATGGAGTGAATCTTCTCTTGAATGTCCCATTTCTCTGTCATACACAGCTCTTTTTTCTCTCTTTAAAGGCTAACTCCTGAGTCCTATTGGTAGTCCCAACTAGAGTAGACCCATTGAATCAACTGTTGCATAACGAATCAACATATTTGTACATCTCATTGGCCCTTTTTGCATGGCATTTCCAATGCGAAAGAGCCCCTTGAGCGGGTCGCGCACATGTGACATGCGGTCCACACAATGTACTCACGTTTGTGCGACACTCGAGGGCCTGACGTGGACCACGCATGCATTTTTTCATTTTCGGCTTGAAGCCAAAAATGCTGCATGGTCACACATCACTCCGAGGCCCCGTGTGCACTTACCGGCTGGGCTGGTCATGCTTCCTGTCTCAGTGCAGCCTGGGAAGGTCCCAGGCTGCACTGCAAAAGGAAGAGGTGGGGCTCTTGCATGAGCAGGAAGCTCGTGCAGAGCTGAAGAACCCTGGACATGAGATCCTCTCTCCGGAGGCTGCTCATGCTAGCCCCGCACCCCAGCACCGCGAAAAGGTAAGGTGCGAAAAGTGTCATTGACTGAGTGGGTCTACTCCAGCTAGCAAGAGGATTTAGACCTAAGTTTCAACATGCACACTCCTTCTCAATGCATGATTGCAGGATTCAACTTCGTCATGATCATGAGCAGGGCCATGAGGACAGACAGAGCCTATGGAATCAGCTTCCAGACTGCTGTGATAGCACATGAACTTCTAGACATTTTTATCTTATATCTTCTTGGGAATCATTAGAGCTTGAAAAAATAATCATAGCTTTGGGGAATGCCTTTTTGGATTACAAGGTCCAGAATCTGGGGGATTCTGGGAGTTGCAATCCATTGCAGAGCTCATATTCAACACTGGTGGAGCATGAAGTTCCATCAGCATAACTCTGCAGACCTTTGAGATGGTGGCAGCTGCCAGTCCAGATGACAGCACCCTACAGCACAGACCATCAACAGCCATTAGGGCTGGGAGGGGGCGAAGTTAGACACAGACTCTGCCAGCCACTGCACAAAAAGTCACTATTTTTGTTGTTAGGCAGACTAATCTGCGTGATTTCCTTGAGAAGACAACAGGGAGGAGGGAGGGGTAGAAAGAAAACTTTCTAGAGCCCAGATCAGTTCAGTGAACTAGTGGAAATCAGCAGCCAGGTCTGATAGAAGGGAAAAAAGGAAGAATAGAAAAGAAGAAAAAGCTAGTTTTGGAAGGGAATGGGGTAGGAGGGGGTGGTTTCTTTTCTGAGCAGGAAACAAAGGCCCTCAAATAGCCAGGGCCCTCACAGGATACCTCCTCATGGGCCTGTATGGAAGGAAAGTGTTTGGAGGGGGTGCCAAGAGACTGTCTTCAGTAATTTCTTCTCTTCTCTTGATTATGGTTTGGATTGGTTTCTGTTGTATATTCTGCTATAGTACACAATCATAATATAATATTTGGGGGTCCTTTCAGAAAGGCATTTGAGGTGGAAAGACCAGAGCCCCCTCAAATTCCAGGGGTGGATTTTGGGTTATTTTATGCCAGTCCTCCCCGGCATGTGTCACTCTGGATTGTTCACTCAGCCCACCCTCCTGCCCTCATTGCAATGTGAGTTTATCTGATCACTTTAGGGACAGATAGGAATTCCCCTCCATTTTTTTTCCCGGAAGAGGTTGCCTATCCCATACTGTAGCTGATGGCATAAGGACAATTGGCGGCCATTTATGCACTACACTATTATAGTGCTATTATTCCATTTTCAAGGTCCTGTGGAATTTTGGGGCTTGTGGTTTACTGAGGCCAAAGATGCGCCTCCCTAAACTGCAAACGCCAAGATGCCATAGGATGTCGAAAGTGGAATAACAGCACTATAACTGTGTCGTGCGGAAATGGCCGGCATCTTAAAGAGGTGTTCATTTGGCAGGTAGAAGGGGAGAATAAGAATTCAGTGTTCACCTGTTGGTACCCTTCAAGTGTAGGGTCAGGGAACTCCCCCTTTAGGGCCCTGCATCCCGGGAGTCAGGGAAGGAGACCACTCTTGAGGTTCACCTGGGACTCAGGCTCTCACTTGTAGGGCCCTGCAGCTTGGCTGGGGGTCCCCCAGGAGGCCTTCCAGTTATGCTGGGCCGGGGAGCAACCAGAGCAAATTGGATTGCCCTCAGGGCTGAGGTGTTTCATCCATAGGAAGGCTAAGGAGGTTAAATAGGTCAGTTTAAATGAAGTGGCCCTTATTATCCAAGTTTGTGTCTAGTCTTATTATTTCTTTCCTTCTTTTTCTTTTTTCCATTTTATTTTTAAAAAAGGAAATGAATCACACAAACTTAAGACAATCTTCAGGCAATGAAAAAGAACAATAAAAAGTGAAAAAAAGAAATAGGCCATACAAAACAGACAAACAAAACATCATACATACAGTACAAACAACTACGTCGACATCTACATAATACAACTAAATAATACTGCACTACACGATAGCTTTAGACCATGATTGACAGTACAATTAATGTAACAGTAGCAATAATTTAAAAAGATTTCCCCCACTGACCTCGTTATTTCATGGTTGATCATCAAACAAAATACATTTTGTAATATCATTTGTGGTGAGCTCCAATGAGCCCCTTTGCAGTTCTTAATGTATTACTCACACAGTGCTAAGCCACTGGGTAATTAAATGATAAGTTTTCCTTAAACCCATTTCCCTCTCCCTTTTTTTTCCCCTCTTGGCTTGTCCTTTTCTCTCACTAAACTTTCCTTTCTGCTTCTCACCTTCTCCTCCTCCTCCTTACCCACTCTTTATTAATCATACACTGAAGGTAAAATTGGTGCAGAGAAGAGTGAGCTTGTTAAATACTTGGTCTTCAAAACTGCAGAAGCCATAGACTGCACTTGGGATCTCTGGCTTCCGCAAAACCTGTGCTCTCCCACTAATCTTTGCAGACCACATACCTTGTTGGGGACAAGGAGGCAGAAAGCATGCAGTAAATTGAGTTGTACAGAAAAGCACTCTGCATATGCCCAGGGACTCTCAAAATGTTCAGGTTAAGATTTAGAGCAGTGGTTCTCAACCTGTGGGTCCCCAGATGTTTTGGACTTCAGCTCCCAGAAGCCCTGAGCATTGACCATAGTGGCTGGGGCTTCTGGGAGCTGAAGTCCACAAACATCTGGGGTCCCACAGGTTGAGAACCACTGATTTAGAGGGAGCAGAACTTCGTTTTGATTGGCACAGCTACCTCTGGTATAATAAGACGAAGACAGATAAAGATTTCTTAAATCATTATATCAGAAGGCTGCTGTATGGGATTTGGAAGATCTGGAAAAGAAAAATCTATACAAGATTACCGCTATGGGTATCCCCTCAAGAGGCGCTGACGGGGAGGTGGAAGAAACCAAGAGCCAGATGGCTTACTTATAGAGATTTAATTGTCATGGACTCTGGAGTTGGACAAAGAATAAAAACAAGAGAGGAGCTGACAGAAGAGGGATGGAACTGTCAGTGGTTTTTATACATGCAATTAAAGGAAAGATTCAAAATGGATCACAGATTGGAAGGGATAGAAATAAGCCCTCAACTAAATGAGTGGGGAAAAATAATATTTGGAAAAAAAGAACATCTAACATCCCAATTTTACAAGTATGTATTGGATAGAGAAATGGAAAG
The DNA here is from genome assembly GCA_948472985.1 of Iguana delicatissima. NCBI lineage: Eukaryota > Metazoa > Chordata > Lepidosauria > Squamata > Iguanidae > Iguana > Iguana delicatissima. Next base: position 282,471 of record CAOKZL010000344.1, on the reverse strand, counting down.
GGAGACAGTGGCCATTTCCGCACTAGACCGTTATAGTGCTATTATTCCACTTGCAACATCCTATGGAATCCTGGGGTTTGCAGTTTTGGGAGGGGCTGGTTGGCCCCTCCTGAAACTGCAAACCCCAGGATTCCATAGGAAGTTGCAAGTGGAATAATAGTGCTATAATGGTCTAGTGCGGAAATGGCCAGTGAAAGAGACAATGATAATTTGGGCCCAAAATGTCAGACATGAAATAGATTTGGAGCATTGGGAGAGAAGTTGGATTAATACACAGAAGTTTACTTTGGCACAAAATTTGAAAGAAAATCATTTAAAAATGTTACATAGATGGTATTTAGACCCTGTAAAGTTAGGAAATATGTACAAATTGAAAAATAAGAATTGTTGGAAATGTACACGAGAGAATGGGACCTTTTACCATATGTGGTGGCAATGTAAAAGAGTAAGAAGCTACTGGAAAAAGGTGCATAGAGTAATGCAGGATATATTACAAATAGAGATCCCATTAACACCAGAAATATTTTTATTAAATATGCTCCATCAGATTGATAAAAAATATAAAAGATATGAAGAAGTAATATTATATATGATCTCCGCAGCCAGCGTTGAATATGTGATATATTGGAAAAAACAGGAAATACCAACACTGGATGAATGGTTTTGGAGAGTTATGGAATATATTATGTTAGAGGACCTCACTCGCAGAATGAGGGATGAAAAGAGTGATAAGAAAGAAAATGACTTGCGATCTTTAAAAAGATCAATTGAAGAGAACTGGAAAAAGTTAAGTGCAGGAGAGAAAAAATGGGGAAAGGAAGGAAGGAAGGAAGGAAGGAAGGAAGGAAGGAAGGAAGGAAGGAAGGAAGGAAGGAAGGAAGGAAGGAAGGAAGGAAGGAGAGGGTTATGAGTATTCTAATATAGCAATTAAGAGGCAAGTCTTCAAAGACATAGGTCTGGACTGGGATCACTAAAGGAATAAAAATAAGAAAAATGAGGTTCAAACAAGGGGAGGGAGGAAGTTTCAGGAATGGGATAGTACATAGATATATAGTAAATTGATGTAAAAGCGTGTTTTTATATGGAAAAACTGTATAGATCATTTGTTTTGGAGATGGAGCATTTTGGTTTTAATAAAAATAATAATAATAATTAAAAAAAAGATTTCTCCAGCCTTGATTCCCTGATTGATCTCTGCAGCTATCCACTGCCATTATTGCTGTACTTGCAGTGGACTGGTACTCTCTAACTCAGCGGTTCTCAACCTGTGGGTCCCCAGATGTTTTGGACTTCAGCTCCCAGAAGCCCTGAGCATTGACCATAGTAGCTGGGGCTTCTGGGAGCTGAAGTCCACAAACATCTGGGGACCCACAGGTTGAGAACCACTGCTCTAACTGAAAGTCTAACTGCTAACTCACTTCTTCTGAAAAGTTAACAACCAAGGCCTTGGGAGAGTGTGTGACGTGTATGTGTTGGTGAGCGTGGAAAGAAATGAGAGAAATGCAGGTGAGGATCTGAAGAGTTTCTAAGATGATTTGGGCAGCCTTTCTCAATGGGACAGTTCCCAGACATGAGGGATTTATGCTATTCTCAGGCAGCAATCCTATTATGTTCTTTCTAGTCCATGTGGAGAATAATTCCAGGTTGGAAGAAGACAACTCCAAAAGGACAAAGACGTTTTAAAAGAGCCAGTAACAAAAGCTGCTCCTCTAAGGATAACAGTGACACATTCTGTTCCATTCTCTGCAATTCCTTCGGACTGACTGCCAGCGTTGATGTTTTAATTGATGAGTTAATTAATGGCAACTTGACCATTAAATAGTTTCAATGATAGTGTTTATTTCTGTTACTTTTGCCTTTGACTCAGCTCCAGTTTTTCCAATTTTTAACGTATAACATTATTGAATTAATTTGCAAATCTAACACTCCCAGCTCTGGCAATGCCACAAGAAGTGGTTATTCTAGCATAAGGAAAGAGATTCCACCTAAACGTTAGAGGATTGTAAGAGCTATTTGAAAGTGGAATAGAGTGCCACATAAGTTGATGTACTTTCCATCTTTGGAGATCCTTAAACAGAGAAATTGGCTGGACATTTCAGGGATGTTTTAGCTGTTTATTCCTGCATGAAAGAGGGCTTCACAAGATGGGTCTTATGAACCCTTTCAGTTCAAGATTCTATGGTTCTACCATTTTATGTTTCTATAAATGCTTCAAGGCAAGCTGACAGGACAGAGCCGTTCCCTGGATTAACAGCAATAGTGGGATGCAAAGCTTCTCCCGTTCTATGACCCCCAAATAGGAAACTGCAGGAGTTTGCTTTTGCCCCAGCCTACTGGGAAGGGCAAGATTCCTTCCTTTCTTCTCTTTTCCTCTCCTCTCTGCTAACTGAGTGCAAACTCCTTTTCTGCTTTAAAATCAGTTTGCAGCAACTGAAGTAAGCTGAGGACAAAGGGGAAAAGTAGAGGAGGACAAAGAAACCCAGACATTTTAAAAGCAGCTGAAAAAGTGGGGTGGCAGAGAATTAAATGGGACTGTTCCTGCCAAAATATGAATAGTTGAAGGGCATGGAGACTATTTCAAACCAACCATAGAATGGTAGGTCTGAATCCTGTTGGGTATGTTGTTTATTTTATCATTAAAATATTTCTGTCCTGACCCGTATTAAAAAGAAAAAGTGGGATGACAAAGGGTTAATTGGGACAATCCCTGCCAAACTGGGACTTTTGGAGGGAGGAACAGGGTCTCATATCACTGCAATTCCTGCTCTTGGATTCCTTTCTTCCTTTTTATAGCAAGGGATGTTCTGTGTCTGCTGGAGCTAAGGAGGAACAGAGAAGAAAACTGTTGAAGAAAGGTTCAGCTTCTAATCCAGTTACTTGCTGTATACAGAATAGAAGGGGAAGCCATCTTGCTCCTTGCCTTGGCAGCAAAATGTCTTCAGCTGTTCCTTGTTGCCCCCTCTGCCCCTGTGTGACAATGGCTCATGGCCCCTCAGTCAGCCCTCTGAAGATGGCACGGACTTCTCATAGGTTCTGGCATCAGTTGCAGTGGATTCAAGGGTGGGCAATGGCATGGGAGCAAGGAATTAATTTCCCCCTCTGCCCCCATCCCCAGTAGGTTGTGCACACACACCCCTGACAGTGGTCTCAAAATATCCCCTGAGTCCTTCTCAAAATGGTGACAGGAAATGACATTGCATCACTTCCTGTCACCATTTTGAGAAGTCTTCTAATGAAAATAGAAGGATTTAGGAGTATTAGAGCGTTCTAAGAGGTTCCCTGGTGAGGGGGGGTGATACTTAGTATAATTGGGGACTTCTTGTGTGATTCTTTTTTAAAAAAATGGGGACTTAGGGCTTTGGGGTGCTGACAGAGGATTCAGGGGGTATAAAAGTGAAATTCTGGGGCTACACACAGGCTGCAGGTCAGATTTTGGTCACCCAAATTTAACTCCAGGGTGAGCACTTCCAGAAGGGGAGTCAATTTCCACCCTCAACCTCCCTCAATTTGGCCACACCAACAGTTCACAGTCTAATGAAAGTGATCTCATGTGATCTCTTGTCATTATTTCTGGTCCCATTGAGGATGAAAAATGGTTATGTGGAAGTGGTTGGGAGATTCAGGAATGTTGGGAAAGCCACACAACTGTATGTGTGAATTATTTGGGCAATTTACAGGGCAAATATCACCCTAGCATTGGCCCCAAATAAATTTTAAAAACTGGTGGGTCCAGAGAACATAACTAAAGCAAAGAAGCAGATCTGGGAGAAAGATGAGCTTAATTCTCTTGATAATTAAGAGTTGCTTAACAATGGAAGAGGCTGTCTTGGGAAGCAATTGCCTTTTCTTCAGCTGAAGGTTTTCAGCATCGCCAAAGGCCCATTCACACTACACAATTAGAGTACTTTTATTCCACTTCAGCCGACACAGGCCATTTCCGCACTACATTCTTATAGCGTGATTATTCCACTGGCCACTCCCTAAACTGCAAACCCCAGGATTCCATAGGATGTTGAAAGTGGAATAATCGTGCTATAAGAGTGTAGTGTGGAAATGGCCACAGTTCAGTCCTATGGAATCCTGGGGTTTGTTGAAGAACTGGTGCTCTCTGGCTGAGAATTCAAAATGCCCCTCCCTGAACTGCCACTCCCAGGATTCCATAGGATGGAGTCATGGCAGTTCAAGTGGGACCATGAAGCTATAGCTGTGTAGTGTGAATGGGCCCCAGATCAGGGTGGCTGTAGTTGCAAATCTTGCACTGAAGAACATGCATAGAGCAACAGGCTGGACAAAATGCAGTGGAGAATATAGTGCAGAATATGACCAGTGCAGAATATAGTGGGACTATTACATCCCTCAATTTGGAAACCTGGAAGGGAAGGAATAGTCCCACTATCTCCTGTGCTGGTCATGTGTCCTCTCGAGTCCTGTGTTCAGGTCTGGGTGCCTCATTTTAAGAAGGATACAGACAAGTAGGAGTAAGTTCAGAGAAGGGCAACAGGGACAATAAGAGCTATGGAGAACAAAACGTACGAGGAGAGGTTGAAGGAGCTGGGCATGTTCAGAGAAGACTGAGGGGGGACATGATTGCCCTCTTTAAATACCTCAAGGGGTGCCCCAGAGAGGAGGGGGAAGACCCGTTCTCTCCTGCCCCAGAGATCGGGACCAGGTCCAGTGGTGCCATTAGGGCTGCTGTCACCCAGCACAGTAAACCAGGGTATCACCCCCATGGAGCCTTTTCTGGTTAGGAGCCAGAATCCCAGGGGTCCTGGTCTACTGCCGTGGGACCCTGCACTCTGGGCATCCCAATCTACCTGCCTAACTCTTCATTCTTGAAGGCACTGGAGATCTTGTCCAGTCATACAAAAAATAGAGGGCAGTCACCCTACATGAAGCTATATGGGCTCTTATGGAGAGGGGGAGAAAGAATGGGCAGGCAGTCATTTTGGTGTCACCCCCACTGGTCCAGTCTGCAGATCCCACCCCGAGGGGATATAAAATTGATATCAAATCTGACTTCTATGCCAGAGAGGTTGCCCAGGTAGGGATGTAGACAAATAGGTCGAATGACCAAACCTAGGTCAGGGCCAGGAAAATCCCCAGTCACGTTTCCCCAAGAAGACCACAAACTAGACACATCTTCACAAACAAAGGCTCCTCAGCCACGATTAGCCAACTTGAGGGGATTACCGAGTTTTCCCCAAGTTGAGCAACTCCAACTTCAGAGAATCCTACAAGGCCAAGGTCCATTTACATGAACTAATCATGCAAACCATCAAGTTGCTATTGTGCAGCATTTTTCCTTTTATTTTGGCCATTGTTCTTCCCAGGAGAGGGCCTACCCTTGAAGTACATTCTGCCCTATAAGTAGTCCCCGTTTTGAGGGTCTCTTCAGAGAACTCCCCGCCATGCTAGCAGACTGCCACTCTCTTAGCTGAGTGAACCCCTCAGCCGCCTCTCTTCGCTGACGCCCCCTTCTCGCCACTTCCCAGACTGAAGACTTCAGGATAGGTGCAGTATCACTGCCTTTACATTTTCTCTGCTATATCCCCTATCAATGTTCACCTCTTTCCCTTCTCGATAGGCCTTATGTGTGTGAGTGAGTGATTGTGTTGATGCGTGAGAACGTATTTGTTAATAAAATCCATCTATTAGTTCAATTATCTGGCTTTTTGCTTGGTCTGACCCCATAAAAATTGAGTAGAAGATCCTGCTGGATTACCCTGCCCTTCGTTCTGCTAAGGCCAGTGCTCCGCTAATTTCCCCAATCTTTGCATTTTTGGAGCGAATCACGGCGTCCTCCAAGGGACCCCCAGAAGCCAGGGTAACAGAGAGATGCAACTGACCGGACCTAATGATCTGAAGTTAAAGGAGCATAGATTTCAACTGAATATTATTAGAAGGAATTTTTTGACAGTAAGAATAGTTGGGCAATGGACCCAATTGTTTAGAGAGGTGGAGAGGATCTCCTTCTCTGGAGGTCTTTAAAAAGAGGCTGGACAGCTACCTGATGCAAACGCTGTTATATTTCCTGCACTGAGTGGGAGGCTGGGCCTGATGGCCTCTGGGGCCCCTTCCAACTTTAGGATTCTATTGCCATTTCCGCACTACACTGTTATAGTGCTATTATTCCACTTTTAACATCCTGTGGAATTCTGGGGTCTGCAGTTTATTGAGGCCAAAGAGCTCCCTGGCTGAGAATTCTAGACATCCCTCCCTAAACTACAAACCGCAAACCCCAGGATTCCATAGGAGGTTGAAAGTGGAATAATAGCACTATAACAGTGTAGTGCAGAAATGGCCTATGTTTCCATGGTCTAAGGTACCACTCAACACTAAATGTCTGTGGGTCATGCAAAAACAGAGGAGCAGAACTCCACTCTCCTCACACTGTAAAATCAAAAGTCAATGTGTGCAAAGTAGAGATGCTTTGCTTTATTTCCCAATTGAGGAAGAGTTTTCTTGGCTCTTGGGAAATTCTGTTTATTAAAATACAGGCAGCCAAGAGACTGTGCAGAGATTCTTTGAACTTTGGAGTGTATTTATCTTCCCAGAAATGCACGTTGTTTTCTGCATCAAAAATTCAGGTATATTTCTCCAAGTGAAAGCATCTATTTTGCAATGCAAAATTACATGCATTTCTGTGTTTTTTCTGTCCAAAAGATCCATATGCATATGCTTTCTGCTCAGGAAAAAAAGAAACCTCTCCCTTTATGCATAGATGAATGCTACATAAAGTACAGACAGCAATTGGGAACTGAGCAGTAATCTCTGCGGTCTCATCCAACAGGGAGAATACTTGAGAATTATTTATTCTTCTCTGCAAAGAAGAAAAACACCAAGATTTATGTCCCTAGAGTGATGTGGGCTTCCAATTTCAATTCCATAGGTGGGAAAGATGTGCTTCTGGTGCCACAAATCATACACCTGGGAAACAGAGTACCCAATGAACACACAACTTTGCCAGAGGAATTTTTGGCTTTCCCCGCCTTTTCCTCTGAACAAATATGCCTAAAGGAGTGTTCCATGTTTGCCGCATCAAAGGAAACCCTCCTCCAAATCATTGTGGTGGGCCATCATTGCTGGAGAGGAAAGTAGTCCTGCGTGCACTTGTCGCTTGGAAAGAATCACACAGAGATCCATGCTGTGCTTCAAAGGAGCACTCTTTCTGTTTTGACGTTGTTATTTGCAATCAAGTTGACTTGGACTTATGACAATCCCATGCAGGAGATGCTTCCAAGATACCTGGCCATCAGTTGCCCTGCTCAGATCTTGCAAACCCAGGACTGTGACCTCCTTGATTGAACCCATCCATCTGTAATCTAGTCTCCCTTTTCCTCCTGCCTTCCACTTTGCCAAACATTATCATCTTTCTCAGTGGATCACATGGTTTCATGATGTGTCCAAAGGACAGCACCCTCTGTTTGGTCATTTTGCCTTCTAGGGAGAATTCTGCATTGATTTGCTCTAAGACCTATTCATTTGTCTTTTTAGCGGTTCACAGAGAGCCAGAGTGGTGTAGTGGTTTGAACTTTGGCCATTTCCACATTATACTGTTATAGTACTATTATTCCACTTTCAACATCCTATGGAATCCTGGGGTTTGCAGTTCAGGGAGCGGCCTTTAGAATTAGCAGCCAGAGAACTCTTGGGCCTCAGTAAACTACAAACCCCAGAATTCCACAGGATGTTGAAAGTGGAATAACAGCACTATAATAGTGTGGTGCGGAAATTTGATTACAACCCAGGAGATCTAGGCCATTTCTATCCTATACTGTTACAGTGCTCTTATTCCACTTTCAGCATCCTGTGGAATTCTGGGGTTTGTAGTTTCCTGAAGCCCAAGAGCTCTCTGGCTGAGAATTCTAAAGGCCCTTCCCTAAACTGCAAATCCCAGGATTCCAGAGGAGGTTGAATGTGGAATAATAGTGCTATAACAGTGTAGGGTGGAAATGGCCCAAGGTTCAGTTCTCCACTCAGCCATGGAAACCCACTGGGTGACTTTGGACACATCACACACTCTCAGCCTCCAGAACACCCTGTGACAGGTTCACCTTAGAGTTGCCTTAGGTCAGAAACAACTTGAAGGTGCACATCAACAACAAGCATTCATAAAATTCTTCTCAAGCATCGCATTTCAAATGGAAAAAAAAAATTCAAGCATTATTTTAGGTAGCTTAGAAGCAACATTTGTATCCCCACCCCAAAATACATAGCCATTAATGAATGTTCCCCAGTCCTTTCTGATTAGCAAAGTCAGAGGTGCCACTAAATACTCAAAAAATGTTCTTGAGAGTTCTCTAAAAGTATATATACAATGATAACTCAAAATGTTTTTATTCCTACTCCACCTCTCCCCAGATTTCCTCTGCAAACATTGGTGTGAACAATGTCCAAATATTCTCTGGATGTACAAATGCTTTATATTCAGCATCACCCTTTTCTGACTGAGGAAGGCTGTACAACAACTTGATAGTATCTGATAAGAGACATGCAATAGCTGCCAGGATTTGAGAGCATTTGTCCCATGACTTGCAAGAGACCCTAGTAAATTTTATATTAACAAACTTAGTTAGCTGGAATAAAAGAATGTAGATATCAAGAAAAGACAATATTGCTAGAAAAAGTTGAAGGCAGTAAGAAAAGAGGAAGACCACATTAATATGTGGATTGATTTGAAAAAGGAAGCCACGGCTCAGAAACAGAGGTATTAAGAAAAAACGACATATTGGAGAACTCTCATTCAAAGGACGGCCATATGTTGAAGCTGACTTGATAGCCCAAACCAGTCAACTATCAGCTGATAGCTTCACAGTTCAGATGACAAACTGAGAGCAAAGTCTGGTGTTACCCTGTTTTTACTGGGGGTCCCGCGAGGGACACCAAAATGTGCTCAACTATAGGTGGGGAAAATTAGCTCAGAGCACTGCGTTAGCATTAGGAGAGGCAGGGTAACTTAGCAGGATCTTGTAACCCAGCGTTTACGGGGCCAGGCCAAGTCAAGGAGCAGACCGGTTTGACCGGTTAACGAATGATCTTTATTAAATACTGGCACACAGTGTAAGCAACACACGCACACAGATAACTAAGGAAAATAAAGGTGTGAGTGGGACAGCAGGATTTTCAGGGGGATAGTGGATTCGGGTGATACGAAACCTGTTCCTGGAGCTCGGAAGAAGATAGAGAGCGATGCTGGGGTTCAGTGTGGCTCAGCACGTGGAGCTGAGGGGAAGCTCGCCAAGCGAAGCGGCAGCAAGGCGGTCTGGAACTTGGGAGTGATCCGAGGAAGGTCTCGGAATCAGGGGTTTTTATAGGGAGAAGTGTGACTGCAGGCTATGCCTTACTCGGGGACAACAATGGGTTTTGGGTGCGAGACAATGTCTCCGAAAGGTCACAATTTAGCATGATGGAATCAGAGCCGAATTAACAATGGTGTAGGCAGTGTGTAAATGCGCAACGCTTGGTAGTGGATGGTTCAGCCTTTGTCAAGTTGCCTGCGCGTGGGCAAGGAGCCTTTTGTAGGTAGCACGCATACATAATGTGGTGTTTGCCAGGGAGGTCCCTGAAGCGGCGATCCGGCTATTTCTGGCTTGCCTGTATTGTTTGAGAATATTTCAGCAGTTAAGTGCCGAGCCTGGTTTCGTGCTTGTCCAGGGGCCTCACAAACACATGGAGAGGGGTGGTATGGTAAGGCCGATTTATGATATCAAAGTGATATCGGGTGCTATCGCCAAATAGGCCTAAACTGCAGTAACACTGGGTTGCAAAAGCAGAGAATTTGTCACATTTCTAACTCTTGCAAAAGCTCATTTCAGTTTCACACACTGCAGTCCTGGAAGCAGTAGAAGCATGGCCTTTGGTGAGAAATTCATTTCCCCCTCACTCCTTTTTATTAGTTTTGTGGATTGATTTTTCTACAGTGCCATGGCTAGGCCTCTGCCCCGAGGAGCTTACAATATAGAACAGTGTGGAAAGACAACAAAAGGAGAGGAAGATCAGCCAGGGATAGAGAAAAGGGTAGCGATGGGCAAATACTAAATTAATATTTGGTTATGAGAAGGATTTGGTTACAGGTGGGAATCATCATCTTCATCATTATCACCACCACCACAACAGCAACAGTTATTTATTATGCCCTTTTCACCGGAAGGTGGAACATCAACATATACAGTCAAAGGCCATTTCCGCACTAGCTTGTTATAGCGCGATGATTCCACTTTCAACATCCTCTGCAATCCTGGGGTTTGCAGTTTCGGGAGGGGCCAGCCATATCCATAGGAGGTTGCAAGTGGAATCATCGTGCTATAACAGCTTAGTGCGGAAATGGCCAAAGGCAAGGACAATAAAATATAACACAATAGATATATTTAAAATGAAATCCCCAACACCCCACCAGTCACTACCTACTGCAGCAACCTCAGGCACAACTTAACAGCTGAATCTGATGAATTACAGAGGAAGGTCTTCAATCCCTTATGAAAAAAGGGTAAGAGGTCCAGAGGTCCAAAGCCAGAGGACCAAAGGAAGAGCATTCCACAAATGCAGAGCCAGCTGTTGAGAGGCTTGTAACCTTGACAGGGCTGTGCGCATCCGTGGAACAGACAATAATCTTTGCCTGAAGATCTTAGATTCCTAGACAGTACACGCCATGCTAGCCAAACTGCTAGATACTGGGGGAGATTAGAACTCAGAGCCTTAAATACCAGAATTGAAAGTTGAAAAGAAGAAAACAAGGTAGCAGTATAAGAGGGAAAGACAATCCTGTTGACATCTTAGACATGAATAAGATCCTCTATGGAAGGAGTTGGACATTTTTGTCTGATACAGAGCATCTGTACTGAGTTCACAGTTGCAGAAGTGGAGGTGTTCATCGGTACTATTTCTCATGCTGATGCAAGTTGAGACACAAACACATGTCAATGCACACTTGCATTCAGTTGTGCATTCTATCGCACAAGGTTACCATTCAACACAAGCATTGCTTAGGAAATTAGTGCATAATTCCACATGCAGAGATTTGCAAGGAATGGAAGGAAATCTCAAAGACATTTTTTAAAGAAGGTAGAAGAATTCATTTCTTGTCGTCTTACCGGTAAACAACAATTTTTCCAGTTCAGGACTTATTCTGTATGAAAAATACACATGGACTTTTGTGCAGAAGATGTTTCTGTGCAAAAAAAAAAAAATGGCATTACAGCCATGTATACATTTGGTAGCAAATGTTTCTGGTGGATGTTTTTCCTGTTTAAAGGACATCCATACTCCGTTCCCAGCCTATCGCTTCGGGTAATAACATGACAGGGATGTTTTAACTAAATAGGAAGAGTTCCACCTGGTGGACTAAGGAAATCGCTGCATGACACAAAAGCAACCCAACCCAAACCCCACCGAGCTGGGGAATCCCAAAGCCAAGATTTGTACCCTCTTTTGCAGCATCACCATTGCACCTTTGGATGCCAGGTCTCTTCCTCCCAGTCTCTGAACAGACAAACATTTTAGATGTTATCGGGATTTGGGTTGAAAAGAGCACAGTCAGCCCCCCAGTTTTGTAGGTTCAGGTTTCATGGATTTCATTATTCACAGGTTTATTTGTTTTATTCATTTATTTATTTATTTTAAAAATTCTTACTTTATTTGCCCCTGCTGTGGAAAAAGTACATTCTCTCTAGGAATCTCTAGGTCCCCCAGCATGTTTCTATGGTCAGCTTTTGCTGGATGTTGGCCATAGAGTCGTGCTGGAGGACCTAAGAGTAGTCCACACTAGCTTTTTATAGTGCTATGATTCCACTTTCAACATGCTACGGAATCCTGGGGTTTGCAGTTTCGGGAGGGGCCTGCCAGCCCCTCCCGAAACTGCAAACCCCAGGATTCCGTAGCATGTTGAAAATGGAATCATAGCACTATAACAAGCTAATGCGAAAATGGCCCTAGAGTTTCCTAGAGAAGTGTTCTCAAGGACCAAAAATAGCATTCCTGATTTTTATTTATACTCATGTTTTTTCCACTTTCGAAAGGGTCTTGCTCCCATAACCCCTGCAAAAGTGGAGACTCTACTGTATTTAAAATATAAAGAAATCACACAACAGATGAAAAAATGGGTTTGTTGAGTGTCAGGAATTCCAAGAAAGAGAATCCTACCTGGCAAGGAGCTTGTTTGGGACTCGGGCTGGAATTCTTGATCATGATCTGCTTTCTGTAACTTTATGTATATTTAGCTACATAGCAGAGGCACTAAGAAATCCTGTTAGGGACTTGAGTGTTCAATGCACATCAGACCCCGCTGATGTGCATCAACACTTCCCAGCTGGCATCCCCTGGTACATTCATCATTTTGATGGCTCTCCTACGTAATAAAGTAACTTTGCCCTTTGCTGAATATAAAACATTGCAAAATTGTTCAATTCTGCTTCTTGAAGATGTTAAGTCCACCTATGGAAATGTAAGTTTGCAAGTAAATTCCAGCTTTAATTTTTACAAAAACACTCATGTACTATTTTGTGCAGAAAATGGCATTTTGTGTGCGAGATTCTTGTTTTCTGCCCAGAAAATGTGGTAGAAAACAATATTCTTGCGCAGAAAACAGCAAACCCATTGTGTTTTCTATGTGTGTATGCAGGCAAACTCCCTGAACTGCAAATGCTCATGAAATATTGTGCAGTTTTGGAAGAAGCTCTCATAGCAGAGAGAAAACTGAGTAACTTGTTTTTTCCCTGCAAGAATGAAAGTAACAAAGACCTGTGTAAGGCCCCGCTTTGGGGGTCCCCAATATCAGTATGGTTTGGATGGGCACCATACCTAATTGGCAACACATTTTATTGGCTCTGATATCAAATTCAAGCCTGAGAGGTGACGGAGAGGTCAAACCGAGCGAGGGAAAGAATTTGACTGTAAATGTGAGAAGGACAGGTCAACTCAAAACTTCCTCCAGGTAAGACTGAGTCATTTGTCAGCCAAATACACACCATCCCTGTGGATAATAGGCTTAAACAGAAGCTGGAGTTTTCCAGGGAATCCAACAGTGAGAAGCCCACCAGGACGCTGATGGACAGATATCCGTCCCCTGTCCACCTGGCTTCCTTCCTCTTTCCTCACAGCACCCACAGTAGACAGCTATTACAACACCCATCAGGTCTTTGTCAATCAAGCACTAAGCCCATCAACAGGCAAAAGACCCATTGTCCACAACAGGCTCCCTTTGTCTTGCATCTGGAACCTTCACAGCCACAAGCTCTTTTCAGGGTACAAATACCCCTGATTTGAGGATGCCCAGGGCAGTCTCTCGAAGGGCTACCCGTCACTCTGTCCGTCTGGCTCCCGAATGAGAACTGCCCTTAGGTCCTACCTAAGCCAAAACACATTTCTACTCTTCACTGCTCTTCGGGACTGGTAATTATAAATCCCCCCAAATCCCTCAGCCTCTCTATGATTTTTCTTCCCTTTCTCTTTCAGCTAGCTCTTGTGTGAATGTGTGATGGTGTGTATCTTGTGCACAGGCATGAGTGAATTCCCCTCGATAACATCATTAGACAATTCTGCTTGGTTTTTGGCTTGGCCTGACCCCATAAAAATTTGGGTTTAAAGATCTCGCTAGGTTACTCTGCCTCTCGTAGTGCTACAGCTTGTGCTCTGGCTAATTCCCATTCCCCAGTATTTGGAGCACATTGAGGTGTCCCCCATGGGACCCAAGAAATCAGGGCAACACTTGTTTCCATAATCAAGAGTGGTGGCAGGAGGTTTCCATGTTAGTGGGACAGTGGAGCCAACCTGGGTTGTAGTCCAAAATTTACATTTGGGGAGAGGGTTCAGGTCCTTGGAAAGCCCCTTAATAGTTCATACTAAAACCTGAAGTGGATACATGCACCTCCTGCGCCCCCAGGCCATTTCTGCCCTACACTGTTATAGTGCTCTTATTCTACTTCCAACCCCCTGTGGAATTCTGGGATTTGTAGTTTCCTGAGGCCAAAGAGCTCTCTGGCTGAGAATTCTAAAGGCCCCTCCTTAAACTGCAAAGCCCAGGATTCCAGAGGAGGTTGAAAGGGGAATAATGGCACTATAAAAGTGAAGTGCGGAAATGGCCCTAGTGACGCCAGTCACCAGGTCAAATGGTTTTAAGTTATAGGAGGGTAGATTTTGACTGGACATTAGAAGGAATATCTTCACAGTGAGAGTGGTCTGGCAATGGACGCATTGGCCTAGAGAGGTGGTGGGGTCTTTTTCTCCAGATGTATCCGAAAAGAGGCTGGGCTGCTGAGGATGCTTTAGCTAGTGATCCTGCATTGAACAGGTGAGTGGACTAGATGGCCCATAAGACCATTTCCACCTCTATGATTCTATGACTCTGAGTGTTCATAAGCCATCTTCCATCCAAGTACTAACCAGGGCTGACCGTGCTTAGCTTCCAAGATCAGACAGATCTGGTGCCTTTTGTTGGAAGTTGGAGTTTCCCAGGATGTTAGCCCTTTGGAGGAAATTCTATGCAAACTAAAACTATTATGAATCAGCTTTCTTTTAGCAGAGTGGCCAAAAAAAATGCGTGTCCCAATCTCTGTGTGGCTTCCCTGAACTGAGACTCACTTAGAAAGCAAAACAAGGCAGGCAGTTTCAGGTTACAAGCTTAGGAAAAGTGTACTAATGAATGTTACAATTGCTTGCGCATTGAAGATCCTAGATCCTGACTAGCTAACAAAAAGGTTAGATAAGATAGTAGCTTTCTTCTTAACTGCCCATCTTCTCGTGGAAAGGTGAAGCATGGTCAGAGGGAAGGAAATAGAAGCAAAATGCCAAAGAAAGAGAAGCATGGTATTTTATGTAAGGCCAATGACCCCACATGGTTTGGTCACCTAGATACCATAGCCATGCATTTAAATTAACACAAAGAACAAGAGTTGAGGCCGTAGGTAGCTTTGACATGCGAAGAAAAAAGAAGCTCTAAGCTAGCTAAGCCCCACTTGCCCTAGGCCTAGAACAAAAAGCAGGGAGAGAGAATGCCAGAATTTTTCAACACCTTTAGGATATTTAGGCCCTTCTGCACCTTGGCTCAATCATAAATCAAGATGGGGACTGCAATCAAGAAATCAGAAGAAGACTCGGACTTGGAAGTAACTAGACAAGATCCTCAAGTGTAAAGATAAATCATTGGATTTCCAAGTTCGAGTCGCCCATGCCATTGCATTTTGTTGTCAGTGCAGCAGTGAATCTGCTCCAGGTGTTAGTCTGAACTTTAAAGGAACTGCCTTTGGGGTGATGAGTTTTGCAGATAGCTTTCAGCACAGGGGAGAGGGCTTTTAAAAGTCAGTCTCAAATCAAGAGCAAAGCCATTGCTCTACTATCACAATAACCATCAGCCTACCCTTCCCCTGTAGAAAAGACGAGGATTAGAGAAGGAGGAAAGGAAGAAAAGAGGAAGAAAGAAAGAAAAAAACTATTAAAATATTAATAGCTATGCTATTTCCCTTGCATACACACACACACCCCTCTCTGCCTTCTGTTATGATCACTACAATGTGACAAGGGTACACAGCTCCAAATGTTGTCTTTGCTCATAGATCACATTCCTAGGGCTTTTCTGCACTACACTGTTATAGTGCTATTATTCCACTTTCAACATCTTCTGGAATTCTGGGGTTTGTAGTTTCCTGAGGCCCAAGAGCTCTCTGGCTGAGAATTCTAAAGGCCCCTCCCTAAACTGCAAAGCCCAGGATTCCATAGGATGTTGGAAGTGGAATAACAGCACTATAACAGTGTAGTGCAGAAAGGCCCCTAGTTTGGGCAAAGTCGATAATAAAGAAGTCCTGTGTATCTCCTCTTGACCTGAAGGGGGCATCCTTGGCCAGGCGAAAGAGAGAAATGGAAGGAAGGATAGCGGTCTGTTTCGGAGTTAACTGGAATTTGCGGCCTCTGTTTCTTTTATTTATTTTATTAATTATATAAGAACACAGAACACCTAATATAAACCAAACAAAGGGTTACCAGCAACTCTTAGTAAATCTACAGAAACACTAATCTGATAAATCAAAAAATACCACTAACTTTTAACATTTGTTGCTTAAATCTCTGTATAAGATAAAAATAGTAAACCTAAACCCAAATAAACAAAATAAGATGCTTAGGACATTCATACTGCAATCATTCTATTTCTTAATTCATCAATTCTAAATTCTTAAGATTATATAGAGAGAAAAGGATGAATATACTTATATAGCAACAAATTATGGTCGTCTGTTTTAAGTATATTGATATATTTCTTTTGCACTGTGTCTGCTGTGTCTCCAGGTTAAAGGAATCTTGCATCGGTTCACCTTTCCACACGCAGTTCTTAAGGCAGGCCAATGTGTCTTGCCACAGAGGTCGTCTGCATGTTGGAACGGACTAGGTTCGGTTTATTTACCTTCGTTCCACACGTAATTCCAACTAAATGTGCTCCCATGTGGTGGAAAAGCACGCTATTTGAAAACCGAAAGAAATCGGTTTTCCAGTTCTCCAGATCGATCCGATATGTACTTTCACAGTGGTGCAGACATGTACATTTGTGCCAATGTGAATTGGTGGTCAAGGAAGGGCTCATGGGAGGGGCGAGGGGGTACTATGGACTTTCGCCCGTACGCACGTACACCATGACGTACTAAACCATGCCAAAAAAAAGGGGGCAATCATAGCCGACGGGGCGGGGTGAGAGGAGTAGCCGGAGTGGCCACAGCAGAGGCAGTGTGGATTCATGAACTCGCACTCCTCCAAATCAGAATGGAACATGCACAGTAGCTGTGCGGAAGGAAATGAGGGAAGTCCGCCTTGTTTCGAGCCCAGAAGATCTGGTAAGAAACAGCACGAACCGATTCACCAGCCTTGTGCGGAAAGGGCCTCGGTCTCCATTAAGAATGGAAGGTGCTTCCGAAGAGAAAGCATTTTCGAGTCATGTAGACATGTATTACTTTGGGCTGGATGACAGAGATGATGAATTTTTGGGATTTTCAATAAAAAGAGTCTCTGGTTTTAAGACTGAAATAGGCTTTGTAAGTGACATGATTGCCAGTAGGACTAGACCGGCCTGGCATTCATTAAACATATTGGCTAGAACTCCCCTCATCCCCAGCCAGGTGTTTTGTCTGGGGACTGTGGGAGTTATAGTAGGTTAACACATCCAAAGGGCACCAGGTTGGGGAAGGCTGCTACTTCATACGCTCCGACTGCTCCAGTTTGGCAGGAACAGTTCCAATATCTGTGCATTTCCTTTTTCTGCCCAAGTGTAGTACTTTACACTTCTCCGGTTGAAATTCATTTTGTTAGCTTTGGTCCAGCTCTCCAATCTGTCAAGGTCATTATGAAATTTGATCCTGTCCTCTGGGCTATTAGCAACCCCTCCCAATTTGGTGTCGTCTGCAAATTTGATCAGTCCAAGTCATTGATAAAGATGTTGAACAGCACCGGACCAAGGACAGAACCCCATGGCACCCCGCTAGTCACTTCTCTCCAGCATGAAAAGAAGCCATTGATGAGGAGCACCCTTTGGGTTCAGTCAGTTTCAAATCCACCTAACAGTAGTATTATTTAGCCCACATTTTACCAGCTTGTTTGCAAGAATTTCCTGCAGGATTATGTTCAGCACTCCACAATCTAACAATGTCTAGAGGGCTGCACAGTGCCCGTCACTTGATTTAATCCTTATTTTCACATAGTAATTTTGAATACCTTACCTTACCATCAACAGTATGCTGCCTTAATTATTATTTATGACAGACACTAAGAACGAGTCTCGTTTCTAGAATGCCTGTGGTATCAGGGTGCTATATGTGAAGTGCTACGGAAGAGACACACCTTGCCTTCGAGTTTTTGTTCCAAGTGCAAAATTATGCCTGAGGCTGAGACTCCATTTCTGAAACTGCTGTTAGCCACAAAGTAGAAAACTGCTAGGCTGATGCATTTTAAACAGATCAACTGGAATCCTGTTGGTGTTTTGCACATGTGTAAAAGCCACTGCACAAGTGGGTGGAACTCTTCAGTATTTTCTCAGCCACACTTCTTGTTGCACAATTGGATGTGCCCACAGTGCAATCCAGTAATAGAATATAGCTAGGCTTGCATGGTTTCTTGCCATGCAGCTGGTGAATGAGATCTCTTTTGTGGTTAATATGGCCCATGCATGGCCATGCCTCTTGTTGTGTGATCAAATGCACAACGGCACAGTCCAGCTCCTGCCATAGCAGCATAAGAGAAAATCCCTCACTTGGCTAGCTTTTAGAAATAGATCGCTTGCCACGACAATGCAACAGATGCTAATGGCGACTTGTAACGATGGCCATTTCCACATTAGACTGTTATAGTGCTATTATTCCATGTTCAGCATCTGGTAGGATTCTGGGGTTTGTAGTTTCCTGAAGCCAAAGAGCTCTCTGGCTGGGAATTGTAAGGGCCCCTCCCTGAACTTCAAACATTGAAGGTGGAATAACAGCACTATAACAGTGTAGTGCGGAAATGACCAGTGTGTTGAATCAATTGAATTGCAACAATGTAGGGAAGACCAATTGCTGTACGCATGTATCTGTGCAGAGAAATCAAAGGTTTCAATTGTCTGGGGAAGTGTCCAAGGGCATCTGGCCAGGGAAAGGGGAAACATCAAGGGAACAGAATAGGTGAACCCAGGGAGTCATTGTGAGAACAATCAGAAGAACAAGAAAAGAACAAGGGAAGTGTTTAAGTTCTCAAGATGAAAGTATGCAAACATCCAAAGGGGCCTGAGAAACCTTGGGATCGGGGTGGGACGATGGGTGAAATGACATTTATAGTCCTCACCAATCAATGCAACTCACACTCAAACTTGTATGCTCCGTTGTATAACCTGGTTGCTAACTGATGTACCTCAGTCTTAAGCAACTTTCCTCAAGCTGCTTGCTGCTTGCTTTATCTCAATAAAATGCTGCTGCTGAACTCTCAGTGTTTTCCTGGGAAGGCAGCTAGCCAGCATATGACAGTAGCTAGGCTTGCATAATTTTCTGATGCCCACCCAGTGAATAGCATCCCCTCTGTGGCTAATATGAGCTTAAATCCTATTGTTAGTCCTGACTAGAATAAACCTATGGATCAGTGGAATTTATTTACATGTCAATTCACTGTTAAACAATTGATTAAGTTGGTGTACTCTAACTGCGACTAACCGACAGCCATCAGCTCCAAAGCAGAGCTCTCAACTAGACCTATCTTATATATATTCGTGAGAGGTCAAGGTCACCTTTCCACCATCACCTTGTCCGCATCAAATTCCTCTGCAACAACTCTTGCAGAAAAGCAAAGCTAGAAGCTCTAATGACAGCAAGCACTGTTTGACGGTGGAATTGACTCCCTCAGGAGATGGTCAACTGCTTCATTAGAAGTTTTTAGCAGAAGTTGGATGGCCACCTGTCAGGAATCTTTCATCCCTCCTCCCTCACTGTCCCAGTTTGGCACAGACAGTCCCAATTGTCCTGTGCCAGCAGCCAGCCAAGGCTTACAGCTCTCAAGTAGAGTATTTTATCAGCAACCACAAGCAAAGTTTAGAAGAGTTAGTCAGCCAGTTACTGGTCAATGTTTTTGCAATCTGAATCCATAGTAAATCCAAAGCAACAGTCCAGTAGCAAAATCCGTACACAAGGCAAGGGTCAAGGTTTCCAGGAACATGAGCAAGGGATCCAAATGCAAGGTATGCTGCTTCTACTCATAAGATCAGTTGTCTTTCCATCCCTTTCCCTGTTTATATAGGCTGACAGCCTCCCCTCACTGTCTGTCTAATTGATGCACCTTTTCTATATAAATACTCCGAGTCTCATAGGTTCTCACTTTTCCACCTACACTGGGCTGCAGGAACTATTGCCCTGTTCATGTTTGTGTTGTGACTTTTAGGAAGGGTCCAGTCTGGATCCTGGGACAGGGGTATGACACCCAATTAATCCTCTGCCATCCCACTTTTTCAGCTGCTTTTCAAATGTCCCAGTTTCTCCCTCCTCCTCCCACTTTACCCCTTTGTCCTCAGCTTATTTCCGTTGCTGCAAATTGCGTTCCAAGTGCAAAGCAATTTGCACTTATTTAACACAGCTGGGAAGATAAGAGAAAAGGGGGTGGAATCTTATCCTTCGTAGCACACTCAGACAAAAGCAAACTGCTGCAGCCTCTCCTAGCTTGTGTGGTTTTCTTTATTATTAATAGTTCTCCAGTGTTGCTTGTCCACATGTCTTGGGCCATTTCCGCACTATCCTGCTATAGCGCTATGATTCCACTTTCAACATCCTATGGAATCCTGGGGTTTGCAGTTTCGGGAGGGGCCGGCCCCTCCCAAAACGGCAAACTCCAGGATTCCATAGAATGTTGAAAGTGGAATCATAGTGCTATAACAGGCTAGTGTGGAAATGGCCTTGGTTTTCATCTCTGATAAGGGTAAAGATTGGATTGTATCACCTTAGGGATTCCTTCCAGTCCCGTCATTCTGTCTTCACCTCTATGATTCTATTTTGGCCAAGGGACTGGGCCAGCCTCCTCCAACTTGGGACCCTACACAAGTGTTGGACTACAACTACCATTGTCCCCAGCCAGCACAGTCAGCACAGGAATTTATTCTTTCCAAGGGGTCTTTCACTGGGCTGTAAAGAATTAAAGGAGTAGAGGAAAATGGCTAGTTTCAGCTGCACCTCAAGGAGGGAATATGTTTATTTGCATGGTAAGTGATCGTTTGCCATGAAATGGGTGCTTATGGCATTGCTCTCAAATGAACAGTCCAATCAGTGTTGGAATACAGCCAAATTCCTGAGGCTTATGTCAGAGACAAAATAATGTTGTGCATTCCCCGTTCACGGAGAAGGCAGAAAATCCAGGGGCAGAACGACCCAAATTTGGAGGAGAGTAAGTCCTGAAGGTGAATGAATTTAAAATATATACCTAGAAGATGTCACCAAAAAATGTATACACACTGAACAGCTTATAATTCTGATTTTTAAAAATTTTGTTTTATGTTATATTTGCATTTTTTTTTTTAAAAATGTATACATCCTTGACAGAATTAAAAATTCCAATGGTAGAGAAACGTCACAAAATCACAAGCAAAACAATGTATGCAATCCATTGCTGCGCAGGGACACGCTGAACACCTGATACAACATTGTAATTTAAGATGTAATTTGCAATTCTGCTTAAATAATTATTAAAGTCCTCCCTCTGCATTCAGGTTTGACCTTCATGAATTTGATTATACTCAAGGCACCCGTGCCTCCCCCTGCCCATTCTCCTCTTCCTCTTCCCTTGCATTTTGCTGGCACAGAGAAAGAAAGCAAGAGTGCCCAGGCAAAAGCAAGAGAATGGGGGAGAAGGCACACGTGCGCTTTTCTTGTGCCCTCCGAAGCTCCCCCTCCCCTTCCCTTGCCTCTGGCCCCGATGCAGAGAAGGAAGGTTTGTGGCAAAAGGTAAGGGTATGAGAGGGGGTTGCAGGGGGAGTTATTTGTGATTTTTCCACTTTCACGAGATTTCTGCACCCCGAAACCTCGCAAATGTGGAGGGCCACTGTATACCATTTGTTCTTCAATATAAATGTATTTACTTAGCCTTCATCATAGCTACTATAGCTGTTAAAATGTGTATACAGTAGGTCCTCCACATTCGCGGGGATTAGGGACACAGAACCCTCGCAAAAGTAAAAAAAAAAAAAAGGCAAATAACTGTGGGCAGCTGTGCAGGAGAGCAGGGGAGGAAAGATCTTCCCTCTCCTTTACTCTGTGTGATTGCATGAGTAGAGACAGCAGGAGAGCATGGGGGGGATCTCCCGTCCCCTTCACTCTCTCACCTCCCAGCCACACAATAGCATGGGAAGCCATGCAAGAGAGCCGTGCAGGGAAAGATCTTCCCCCACTTCACCTTCTCGCTGCCCCCACCTGAGCAATTGCACCGGCAGCGGCACAGGAGAAGGCGGGAAGATCTCCCCCGGTCACTCTGTTGCCGCCTCCACCCACACAATCATGCCGGCAGCGGCACATGGGAGGGCAAGAGGAAAGATCTCCCCCTTTCACTCCCTGGCCATCCCCACCCACGCAATCGCGCCGGCAGGAAGGGCAGCGAGCATGGGGAGAGATCTTCCCTCCCCTACACTCTCTTGCCCGCTGGCAGCGCAATTGCGCTGGCAACTGCAGACAGGAAAGCACGCGAGGGGGAGGCAAGTGGTTACCACGAATAATCAAACCCACGAGAATCAGACCCACAAATGTGAGGAGAGAACTGTATACATTTTGGAAGGACACGCTGCATATGTATGAATGTATATGTGTATGTTTGATGTTAGCAGACTGCAAAGCTACCAACCTAAGCCAGGGAAAAATATTGTCCACACGGTTGGCATTCATTTGGGAATGTAAACGTTTACTGATTTCATCTCTGGGGAGACATTACTTTGCCATGAGGAAAGCCACAGGGTATTGGTTTCCCCAAAAACTGTCCCCCAACCCAAACAGTCTGGACAGCCTTGGCAACAAACACTCTGGGCTGACAATGCTGCTCCTCAATGCAAGGTTGGTAAATGGGAAAAAACATCATAGATCCAGGAGCTGATCCTAGGTGAACATGCCTACCTGGCCTGCAATACAGAGACCGGCTGGATGATGCTGGGGGAGCTCACCTCTCTCAGCTCTGGCTGGCTGAGGCCATTTCTGCACAAGACTGTTATAGTGCGATGATTCCACTTTCAACCTCCTATAGAATCCTGGGGTTTGCAGTTCTGCAAACCCCAGGATTCCATAGGAGGTTGAAAGTGGAATGATAGCGCTATAACAGTCTAGTGCAGAAATGTCCGAGTTCTCCTTGCAGCAGCAGGTGAGGAGGTGGAGTTGCTGTGCCCTATCAAGGTTCTATCACCCTCACCAGGTGCCCCATCGCACAGTCTTGAGTTTGTGGGTTTGAGTTTGTATACAGTCATCCCTTGCTTTTCAGGGGCTCACTTTTCAACAACCTGCTCTTTCTATAGGTTTAAAATATACCCATAACTCGTAAATTTGATACGTGGTCTGCTCTTTCGTCATGTTTGCACGATGCTTTTGTGACCATGGCCATTTCCACCCTATAGTAGTATTATGATTCCGCTTTCAACCTCCTGTGGAATTCTGGGGTTTGTAGTTTATTGAGACCAAAGATCTTTCTGGCTGGGAATTCTAAGTGCCCTTCCCTAAACTGCAAAGCCCAGGATTCCATAGGAGGTTGAAAATGGAATAATAGTGCTATCACAATGTAGTGCAGAAATGGCCCATGCTCCCCTTTTTTCTTTCAATTAACTTGGCACTACCTTGTGGACAGTACTGTATACTGTAAAGGTCATTTGTGATCCTTCTCTCATCTTATACAGTATTTGTGCTTATAATGTGCAATATATATTATATAAGCTTACAACATCATATTATATGAGCTGAAAAAAACACAGGGTTCCTCATTTCAACCATTTCCACTTCCTGATAGTGCCCTGGCCCCTAACCCATGAAATAAGCAGGGCATACCTGGCCATTTCCTCCTGACACTGGTATAGTGCTGTTATGCCACTTTCAACATCCTGTGGGATTCTGGGGTTTGTAGTTTATTGAGGCCAAAGAGCTCCCTGGCTGAGATTTCTAAATGCCCCTCCCTTAAACTACAAACCTCAGAATGCCACAGGATGTTGCAAGTGGAATAATAGCACTATAACAGTGCAATGTGGAAATGGCCCCTGTATTGAATCATAGAATCACAGAATCATAGAAATGTAGAGTTGGAAGAGACCACACGGGCCATCCAGTCCAACCCCCTGCCATGCAGCAACACCCTCAAAGCACTCCCGACAGATGCCCGTCCAGCCTCTGCTTAAAAACCTCCAAGGAAGGAGACTCCACGACACTCCGAGGCAGTATATTCCACTGCCGGACAGCCCTGACCGCCAGGAAGTTCTTCCTGAGGTTCAGGTGGAATCTCCTTTCCTGCAGCTTGAATCCATTGCTCCTTGTCCTGGTCTCTGGAGAAGCGGAAAACAAGCCCGCTCCCTCCTCCACATGGCATCCCTTCACATATTTAAACATGGCTATCATGTCCCCTCTTAACCTTCTCTTCTGCAGACTAAACATCCCCAGCTCTCTAAGTCTATCCTCATAGGGCATGGCTTCCACGCCTCTCACCATTTCGGTCACCCTTCTCTGGACTTGCTCCAGCTTGAAGGTGGGTGTGTAGGTGGAACACAATAGGCATTGGCGAACCATCCACCCTTCCGCTCAACAATCTCCCTTATTGATCTGACAGAGCTGGTTCCATCAGTAGTACAAGAGTCTTCCCAGTTTATTAAGCTGGGAGACTTCAGCATCCAGCGGAGACCTCTCTGTCAGGAGGAGCTCAGGACTTCACGTCCTCCGTGACAACCAGGGGTCTGTCCCAAGAGATATCTGGTGCCACCCATGCTGTAGGACACACTCTGAGTCCAGTGGACTTACATGACATTGGCCACTCTCATCAATCATAGTAACTTGTGCCTTAATTTGTATGTGAAAGTATAAAACCTGTTGCCTTCCAACCTATGCCAGCCTTAGCAACTTTTGAAAGTTGCTGTGTTGCTTGCTAATTCCTAAATAAATGCCTGCTGCTAGAAGTCTGAGTGTTTCTTTGGAAAAGCAAGATAGCTACGCATGATAGATGCTGACATTATAGAGTTGCCTTATTCTAATTCCTGCAGACACAAGACCCCAACATGATTCCAGCCGTAGTTTGTACAGAAAGATGATTCAAGAAGATTATATGAATTTCACATTCGTTTGGGAATAGCCGTTTAAGAAGGTGGTTTCTATTTAACACCAAAGCAAAAGGGTTCTGTGAAAAATCTGGTGTCCAAAGGAAACCAAGTAAAAGCACGCTGTTTTCAAGAAGTTCGGCCAACTCCACCTTGCCTCTCTCCCTCCCGTCTTCCCCCTTCCACCCCCACTGACTCAGGAGGACAATGCAACAGAGCATAAACAGCTATTATTACTCCTTTTTTCCTTTCTGACACGTAGTCTAAAGGATGGCTTTGCCACAGGAGGAGCGACTGAGAAACATCCTTTGATCTCTTTCTGCTCTGCAGTTCATCGCATTTTTTATTCCTGCCGCCCTTTTGAATCACAAAGGATGCCTTTGGCATTTTATTTCCCTTCCAACTGCTGCCAGCCACATCCTGGCAGCCAGCAAATATTCCATATAGATGGAATTTCAGACTGGCGAGTTGACAAGCTGCCAGGGCGAGCTCAAAAATCTTCTGGTCCATGGCGGGCAATGGTCTATTATGCGTCTGCAGGGACTTTCCCAGAAGATCTCAGGGGCACATGCTTCCAAAATTCATATTTTCCTCCCACAAAATGCTGCCAAACCCCCCAAGGCTTGGGGAAGCAATTTCACCATGTTTTTATCCTTCTCTGGGCCATTTCAAGCCCAGCAAAGGTCCTTTTTTCCCAATAGGAAGTGACCTGGAAGTCAACTTCATGTTTGAAAGAGGCTTCTCTGGGGTCTAGAACGGCCCGAGGGAGCTCCAAAACATGCCAGAATTGCTACCCACACCACCAAGAGCTGTCTGGGAATATTTTAGAGCACACACAAAAAAAATTCCAAAAAAAGAATTTGGGACCAGGGGGGTGTCTCAAAAAACAGTGCTGAGAGCCACATTCAGTCCATAGGCTACCATTTCCCCAGCCCTACTGTAATGTGCATCTGTGCTAAAGGATTTGTAGTTTAGGGAAGGGCATTTAGAGTTCCCATCCAGAGCTCTTTGGTCTCAGGAAACTACAAACCCCAGAATTCCACAGCATGTTGCAAATGGAATAATAGCATCTTAACAGTTGGGGCGGAAATGGCCCTATTCTCTAGAGCAGCAGAAACTAGGCTGGCTCCATCCTCCATATGGCATCCCTTATTTAAACATATCTATCTGTTTGTAACAAACAAAGCAAGCTGAGGACAAAGGAGGGAAGTGAGAGGAAAAGAGGCCATTTCTGCAGTAGGCGGTTATAGTGCTATTATTCCACTTTCAACATCCTAAGGAATCCTGGGGCTTGCGATTTAGGGAGCAGCCTTTGAGGGTCAACATGGGGTCAACACAAATTGACAGGTGACATGAAGGCACATATATGAACACAGATACACACCTGCATGGTTGTGTGTTTGGGTACAAGGGGGATTGGGAAGCAATGCCGTTCGGGTACTACTAAAGTAATTTGCAAGATGTTTCTGGATTCCTCCACTGTCACAGGGTTAGACTAGATAACCTTTGGGTTCCTTTCCAACATGATGAATCTATGATGGCACCTACTGCAGCCTTCAACAATCTGGAATCTCCACACGTATTGGACTGCAGTCCCCACCATGCTCATCCAACTGTGGTCCAAAACATCTGGAGAGCATTCAGTTGGAAAGCCTGGATCAACATATTTCCAAAGGTAGATCCTCCAATCCACATGGCATCAGAACATGTAGCAGTTACTTTTTTGGACTACAACTCCCAGAATCAATCTAGCTAGCATGCATGAGATTACAAAAGTAACTCCCTCAAAGCATTTGCTGTCTATCTGGTGACTACTTTATCCTCTTCCCCTGCCCAAATTTCCATGGCTTGAATAATGGCCATTTCCACACTGCACTGTTATAGTGCTGTTATTCCACTTTCAGCCTCCTATGGAATCCTGAGATTTGCAGTTTAGGGAGGAACACTGAGAATTCTCGGCCAGAGAGCTCTTTGGCCTCTAGAAACTACAAACCCCAGAATTCCACAGGGGGTTGATAGTGGAATAATAGTACTATAACAATGTAGTACAGAAACGGCCAATATCATTGCCATTTACAGACCTCATCCAATTGCTAGTCCCAAATGAAGTAGCCCCACTGAATTAATGAAATTTAAGTGGCTACTTGCCATTCATCACTTGAGTTAATGGGTCTTCTCCAAGCAGGAGTAGCAAATAGACGCAGGCCACTGATTCCCAGAAAAGAGAGAAAGGGAAAGATTTGCGATATGGATGAAATGCTTCTCTGCTTCACTCCAGAAATGCACACATGCTTTGTGTGCATTTCCTGGGGCCTCCATCCATCCTTACATTAATGAGCCGGATAGGATGGGTGGGTGGATGTTGTTTTAAAAAAAAACTGGACAGGTTTATGCAGGAGTCTCCTCTTCTGCTAGAGTTCTTCATCCCCCTGCTGAGAACCAAAATGTTAAATTTTTGGTAAGCCATCTGGCAAAACAGCAGTAGGGAGTGAGATTTTTTTAAAAAAAAAAAACTGAAAAACCTGACAATGCACAACTGTGCCACTTTGGGGAGACAGATTCTTAACTTCTGTTTCTTCTTCTTCATGTGACTTATGCTGCAGGGATTGAGACATCCTTGTTAGAGGCGGTGGGATGGCTGGAACAGCGGAGAATGAAAGGGATTAAACATCGGTAGGTTTGTTTCTGTGTCGGTGCGTATGTGTGTGTAAGGGTTGGGGGAGTGATTACTGCAGGGAGAGGAAGGCGTGACAAGCATGGGGAATGTCAGAAAGCCCCAGACATGCACACACACACATTCTCTCTCTCTCTTTCACACACACACATGCACACACCACATCTCTGAACAAAGATAAGCCACGCAGCTGAAACAACCGACTTCGGCCAACCACCCTCTCTCCAAACGGATCCACCGACACCAACAGCAGAGGAGCCCACAGAGCTGAAAAAATGAGGTGAGTCGTCGCATGAGGCTCTCTTTTCTCCCCCAAGGTTGGCAAAGGACATTATCTTCCCCACTCCATGAAACATTTGCCAGGGGTTGAGCAAGAAAGACCTATAGAAGCCAGCTTGATTCTGACCCTGGCTGGTTCTGCAGCTTTACTACTGTCCTTTGCCAAGTGACTAATGATAATGATAACAGTCTTAAAGTTTATTAATTCATTTCTTTTGCCCGGCACGCACCACTTGGGAACAGTGTGGACGGAGTCAGCTGCGAGAGGGGAGGAGAGTCACTTGGAAACCCACAATGTGCGTTCCCGGGACCAGTGCATTTATGGGTCTCTGCCGGTACTTGTGTAGGGATGCATCAAAAATTTGTAAGGCCAATCCTTTCCAAACTGTGGGACTGGAAATTGCAGGGAGGGGGCAATCCACCAGGAGAAAGATGTCATTTGCAAAAAACAATCTGCCAGTTTGGAAAAATCATGATAAAGAGAGATTTGCACTTCTTCTAGTTTAGTAGGAAAAGGAAGAATACATTATCTGATCTGATCTGGGATTTGTCTGTTTCTGGGTGTTACCACCAGTACCCACATTGTATTAAAACACAATTTGAGTTTTGTGCTTGAAGGAAAGTTTTAAAACAGACTAAGCCATCCTTGGCAGCAAATCAGCAAACCATTTCCCCAGAAGATTCCCTGTTGTCAGACTTCAGTTGACGCATACTCAGGTTGATTCTTTTGTTACCTTCAGAATTAGCAAAACTGAAGCAGCATCTTTGAAACCTACATAGCAGTGTGTCCGGTTGCACAGAAGTCTTCAATGCAGTTTGCAAGCCTTGAGGTTTCACAGAACTTTTTGGAAAAAGTTTCTTCTTTTTGTGCTAGGAAAAAGCTGACAGTCCAGAAGCACTGAGTTGGCCTGATATAACTTTAAGATCAGTTTTAACATTTTTCTTTGGGGAATTGCTCTATCTCTGATTCTGATTTATCTGTTTTTGATTTCTAGCCGATTGGGATATTTTTGCTGTTGTTAGTGGAACATAATCAATTGATGCATATGTCGTTAATTGCATTACTGTGTGTAGCTACTCAACTGGAAATTGCTCTAAATTGGAATAATGGTCTTGATTTAATATTTGGACTGCTGGATGAATATAGTCTGGAATCTTGCTAGAATGGAGAAAATGTCATGTAAGGCAATCAAGGCAATTGCAAACAGATTCTGACTTTTATAATATTTGGATCCTTTTATTGATGGATTTCTTACCTTGTCCAAATCACACATTGACCTTTGGATTGCTGTTCTTTCATTTTAAACGATTGTTTGTGATTATTGGTATCAGCTGTTTGCTCTCCTGTTTCCTTGATGTATTTAGTGTGCTCTTTTTAAATTTCTGGCACCCATAAGTCACAGACATTCTGTGGGGTTTTGTAGCTTGTTGCTTCTCTTATCCTTTTGTGAGTTGATTGGTAACACTTCTATGATTGTTTGTTTTCTCCTGTTAATTCTAGTTTTTGGAAAGATAGTGTGGTGATTAAAGAGCCAGTGCAGTGTAGTGGTTTGGATGTTGGATAATGACTCTGGAAACCAGGATTTGAATCCCTGTTTCTCCATGAAACCCACCGGGGGGGTCTTGGGCAACCCTCCTAAACTGCAAACCCCAGGATTCCATAGGATGTTGAAAGTGGAATAATAGCACTATAACAGGCTAGTGCGGAAATGGCCCCAGGTACATGCCGTCCACTGGACTCTCTGTGTGACCTTGGCTCATTTGCTGTTTTTCTCATATAGCAGTCTACTTTGGAGGGGGGTTATTGCATTTCTGCTGTTGCCACTATCCTGAGAATCAAAAATCTTGGCAGCCTATAGCAAACTACCCTGAGATCCAACAAGAGATGCAGATCTACCTCCTGCTTGCAGCAGATTTGTTAACAGGAATCTAATTCCTATTCAGGCTTTCTGCTCGTAGCAGTTGGTGACTTCCCTGTCGGGGGCAATGAGTCTTCCTCAGACTTTAGTGTGAACTTTGAAGTTGCTGTCCAAAGTGCTGAGACTATTGGGGTCAGGGTTCGGCACTTGGTCCACTGCCTGGACCAATACTGTGTCCAGTTCTGGGCACTACAATTCAAGAAGGATGCTGACAGGCTGGAAGGTGTCCAGAGGAGGGCAACCAAAATGTTAAAAGACCTGGAAACCATGAAGCTCTATGAGGATCATCTTAGGGAACTGAATATGTTTAGCCTGACAAAAAGAAGGTTAATAGCCATGTTTAAATATTTGAAGAGATATCATATGGAAGATGGAGCAAGCTTGTTTTCTGCTGCTCCAGAGACTAGGACATGGAGCAATGATTCAAGCTACAGGAAAAGAGATTCCACCTAACTGTTAAAA
Organism: Iguana delicatissima; assembly: GCA_948472985.1. NCBI lineage: Eukaryota > Metazoa > Chordata > Lepidosauria > Squamata > Iguanidae > Iguana > Iguana delicatissima. The sequence continues at coordinate 252,398 of CAOKZL010000344.1, read as the reverse complement.
AGAACTTGCTGACAATAAAGGCTGTTTGAAAGTGGAATGCACTGCTCAGGAGTGTGGTGGAGTCTCCTTCTTTGGAGGTTTTTAAGAAGAGGCCTGATGCCCATGTTTTGTGAGTGCACTGATTGTGTCTTCCTGCCTGGCAGAATGGGGTTGGTCTGGATGTCCTTTGGGGCCTCTCCCAACTCTATGATTCTACTTTGGGCAGCTCCTTTGAGATTCAGAGTAAAATCCAGAAAAAAATCTTCCACTGCATGAGAGCACAAAGTGTGTAGTATAGCAATGCAAGTCTCACTCATCTTGGGCACAGTCATGAGAAACTGCAATTTTTCTCCTTACTGATAAGACAAAGAGATTTTGATTTTTTTTCCCTCCTTGTCTACAAGAACATGAGATGTTGCCAGCCAGTCTCAAGGGAGCGTTTGCATTTGTGGCAGCTTTTCATGTGTGTGCAAATTGCATCAGTCGCACAAATAGCCTCCTGCCCTGTTTCGGGGTGGTGAGTGCCCTGGACAAAATTGAACTAACCAAATGAGAATAGGGACAAATGCAGAGAGCCCATAAGAACAGAAGTCTGGCCAATGGCCCCCAGGACCTGATCCCAAAATGGAGCCCAAGAATGGTCCAAAGCAAGCAGGACATCAGTGAAGAGAACTGTTCAAGGCAGAAGCTGAAGGTCAGGAAACAAGACAGCAGAGAACGTCACACAATGCCAAGCAGAGATAAATGGATCTGTTGCCTTGCAGCAAAGAGATGGCTTTGGCTGTGCTGATTTATAGCCGTGTCACAATCTATCTGGAGGAGGCCTCCTCGGATAAAGAAGGGGAAGAGGTGTGCCAAGACGAAGGGCCCCCATCATTGCTGGAGAAGGCTGGTAGTCCTCACTGTGGCACCAGCAGAAACAGAGCCCAGTCTGTCCCAGTCTGTCCCCTACAGATCAGGAGGAAGAGGAGGCAGCAATGGCACTGCACCATCTCATAAATGAAAATGCAGGGAGCAAAAGGTCAGGCAATGCCTTGCTCCAGTTTAAATACAGAACACTGAGCTAATGAGGCCAGCTGGGCTGATTAACTGCTGGCTATAAATTAGCTTAGACCAGGCCATTCCATTGCTGCAGAACAACAACTCCCAAACTTCTATTTAGTGCCATCTGACATTTCTGGCTTCCCAGCTCACTGAGCACAAACATTTTGACTAAACTTTCTGGCAACTCCCCTCTTGGCTTTGGACTCTGCGCAGGACTGCTTCCTCTCTTTGAACCTTGGACAGCCTGGACCAATCCTCTGTTTGTCTCTCTGCGTAAGCCTCACTTTCTGCTACTTCCTGTGTACTTTAGATGTGCTCATCTGGACTGTTGTTGGCTTTCAACAGGGCAAACTAGCTGTAAAGCCATTTCTGCGCTACGCTGTTCTAGTGCTCTTATTCCACTTTCAACAACATCTGGTGGAATTCTGGGGTTTGTAGTTTCCTGAGGCCAAAGAGCTCTCTGGCTGAGAAATCTCAATGTTCCTCCCTAAACTGCAAACCCCAGGATTCCACAGGATGTTGAAAGTGGAATAAGAGCACTAGAACAGTGTAGTGGGGAAATGGCCTAAATCAGCACATTCAAGTTGTTTCCAACTTATGGCAACCCTAAGGTGAACCTTAGAATGTAAGAAGGAGCGGCTAAGATCAACAAAGAGGAAATGAGATGAATACACGCCATGCCTAAACTCCTACAGAGACATGCAGATTAGCACCTATGGAATATGACCATGCTGCAGATGTTGGGGATTAGAGCTTCCCAGGGAATTAGCCTTTTGGGGAAATTCTATGAAAGCTAAAAGTGTTAGAAATCAGCCTTCTTTTAGTAGAGCAGCAGAGGAAGTATGCCCCAATCGCTGTGTTGCTTCTCTGAACTGAAACTGACTGAGAAGACAAAATAAGGCAGGCAGTTTCAGGTTACAACCTTAGAAAAAGTTTACTAATGGCTTTTGTATTTGCATACACAGAGGGGAGCCTACATCCTCACTATTTAATGAATAGGTTAGGTAAGATAGTAGCTTCATTCTTAACTCATCATCTTCTTGATGGAGATGTGAAACACGGTCGGAGAGAAGGAAAAAGCAAAAATGGAGAAAAGAGAGAGAGAGAGAGGTCTGAGAAGTGGGGTCTTTTATAAAAGCAATTACCCTAGGAACTTTCCTAAGTCATACGGTCTGGTAACCTGGACATGAAAGGTTATAGCCATGCCTTTAAAGGACACATGAGCAAATGGTGAGACTTTAGGTGAGAAAGCAGAAGGTATTGGCATGCAAGGGGGAAAAAAAGGATGCTACCTGCCCTCCTCTTGACCCAAAACAAGAGGTGGGTTGGAGGGAGAGAATGCTGGAACAACAAACTCTATCCTAAAATCAATAACACTTCCTTAAGTTCAGTACCTAGGCCCATAGCAAAGGCTGTGATGGGATATACCGAAGAGGCCTTCCGGATGGCTGCTCTTCAGGAACATGCAGGTTTTTGTCCCCAGTGAAGTATGACATTCACTGGGTGACCTAGAGCCAGTCTGTCCTGAAGATGGCAGGAAGTGCCCACAGCAGGAGGAGTGATCAAGTCTTCAGTCCAGTCTGAGTCAGTATGGATCAGCTGAGCAAGAAGCAGGGAGAGGCACAAGGGGGGTCTTTAGCCAGTCCAAAAGTTGTATCAGCAGGTAAGACATCCAAGTGCATGAGCCAGCAAGGACAGGGCAAAATAGTCCAAAATGTAGTCAGGGCAAGAGAAAACAGAAAGGAAAGAAAGTACCGCTAGTCAACCAGATGAGAAAGTTGTCAGCACAAAGGCCAGGAGGCAACTGCCACAATATTTATAAGCAGCTCCTTCAAGTTTACAGGTCTCTCCTTAGTGCTAATTGGGCCAGCGTTTATTATTTAAACTAAGGACAGTTTGGCATTTCTGCTTTTGGCAGCTTCCCCAGCATACTGTTATAGTACTCTTATTCCACTTCCAACATCCTGTAGAATTCTGAGCTTGGCAGTTTAGGGAAGGGCCAGAATTTAGAATTTAGAATTCTATTTAGAATTAGTTTAGAATTCTCATCCAGAGAGCTCTTTGGCCTCAGGAAACTACAAACTCCAGAATTCCACAGGAGGTTGAAAGTGGAATAATAGCACTATAATAGTGTAGTGCGGATATGGCCTCTGTCTCAATGAAGCATGGGGTGTGTTGTCCCGCATTTGCAGCCTCTGCCACATCCTACTGTGGATCGGGATCCTCCGCTTCCTCAGACCCCATCTCCTCAGACTCAGAGGGTGCTATAGCTTCTTGGCCATCTGCCTCCTCGTTGTCTGAGTCCTCCTGGGGTGAGTTGTGAAACCATCGTTCTTCTCAGCCTGCCCTACTTTGCAGAGTTTTTGTAAGGATGAACTGGAGAGAAGAGCCAAATACACCTCCTTGAGCTCACGGGAGGAGTGTTGGAATATAAATGCGACAATCAATCCGTCAAGGAAGCAAAAATGTTGAAATGGACCTCGTGGAACAATCAGAAGATGGCAAGAAAGATTCCACCCCAGTGTTTACAACATGACGTTCTTTCCAGATGTGGATGTGATTGCACACCTGCCCTGCCCAATTCACAGAATTTTCTGGGACTCCAGATGGGGTTGTCTCCTATCTCCGGCCCTCTCGCATCTCCTGCTTGTTTCTCCTGTCCTTTTTCTTTCTGTAAAATATCTGTTAAGGGGTGAAAGACAGAGCTGAGATACAATGTCTTTTGACAGGTAGGGCTCGGAATCATTTGTCTTAAAGCTGTCTTGCATGGGCGGGTTGGTGCTGTCTTGTGGTATTAAGAAATTACCCCGTGCAGCATCCCCATTATTGTGAGGAGAGGAAGAGTGGGGAGAAATCTCTGGAAAAACGCAACGCCAGCTATAGCGTGAATATATGTGACTGAGCCCTTCCTCTGGTTTTATCAATAATATAGCTGTAACATTTTAGTACAGAGAGCCAGAATACTGCAGTGGTTTGAGTGTAGCACTGGGGCCATTTCCACACTAGACTGCTGTAGTGCTATTATTCCAGTTTCAACCTCCGATGGAATCCTGGGGTTTGCAGTTTAGGGAGGGGCCTCAAAGGCCATCCTCAAAGGCCCCTCCCTAAACTGCAAGTCCCAGGATTCCATAGGATGTTGAAAGTGGAATAATAGCACTACAAGAATGTAGTGCAGAAATGGCCCATGTGAATTCAAGAGGGAGGTGTTCCTTCAGACCTGGGGACCCTTGAGTGATTCTTGGTCGTGCCACCTTCAGGAACAAAACTTGCCTTTGAGGCCCCTCCCTAAAGTGCAAATCCCAGAATTCGATCAGATGTTGAAAGTGGAATAATAGCACCATAACAGTCTAATGTGGACATGGCCTAGAAGTCGGGTGACAAGGGTTTGAAACCCTACTCAACCATGGAAGCCCTCTGGGTGACCTTAGGCAAGTCACACACTCTCAACCTCAGAGGAAGGCCTGTGAAGAAATCTTCCCAGGTTTGCCTTAGGGTCACCCTAAGTTGGAAACAACTAGAAAGCACATAACAACAACAACAATTTTAGTGCTGCTTGTAAGTTCATAGTACCTAGAATCACTTTAGTACTTACAACCAGAATAAATTTATTGAATCAATGGAATATAACTACATGTTGACCCACCACTCCACCATTGATGCCATGGGTCCACTCAACTTAGGACTAGCCAAAAGGATCTGAGTTTCTTTTAAATTTTAATGCAGGGATGAACAAAGCATAACCCTCTAGATGTTGTTGGAATGCATCTCCCAGCATGCAGCTTCCACCACTGCCCATGCTGACTGGAGCTCAAAGGAGCTAAAGTTCAATAAGCTTAGGAGAACTCTGCCTTGCTCAACATTGTTTTGTATTATTGTACTTCATTTGCTAGGTGGGGAGGAATCAAGTAGCTCTCCAGCTACTTGGACTGTTGGACTGTAATTCCCATCACTACATTGACTTTATTGAGTGGGAGTTATAGTCCATCAACATCTGTGGGATTATGTGATTCTCACACAATTTAGTAGATGAAAAATTTCACCATTTCCCACTAGCCCCCTTCAAGCCTGCTGGAAATGCTGGAGTTAGCCTTTCTTTCTGGCATTGTGGGGAGCGGTTCCACTCAGGAACACAAGAAAAGTCTTGGGGCCACTTGCGGCCCGAAAGGCACGTACTGGTTATCCTTCTTTGAATCCTTTCATGGTTTGGGATCACCTGGGCATCTCAAAGAAAGCCTGGTCCCATAAAAAACTGTGTTGTTAGCATGGCCATTCAAAGAGTACCAAAGAGCAAAAAGGGGGCCAAGTGAGCCTCCCTTGGGATGGAGTTCCATAGCCTTGGAGCAGCTACCAAGAAGACCCTCTCCCATGTCCTCACCAAATGTGAAACCTTTTCAGAGCCTTTTCTACTTCTGACTCTTTTTGGAAGGAGAGAGAGAGGAGGGAGAGAGGAAGGAAGCAAGCAAGCGAGCGAGCCAGTAGAAGACGTGGCCCTCTCTCTTCTGAGCAGATCTTTCCTTTGACTTGTTCTTCTCTGGTTGGAGAGGGCAAGCAGAAGGAAGGCTGCCTGTTGCAAACCTCTCAACTCATCTGGAGGCCAAAATGGCTCCTGCTTCCTTTCTCCCACTTGTAAAACTGTCCCTGTTTTGAAGAGGGAGCCTGACTGCCCTATTAAAATCCTGTTCTCCTGGGCCCTATCTTCTCAGCCCATCAGTTTATAACCTCAGACTCAAGAGCTCTGCAGTAAATCTTCCCAAACAAGCACGTCCCTTCTCTTCCAGGCCCTCACAGATTCTTCAGCCGCCTGGCTGCTTTGCTTTGCCTTCCAGTCCCACAAATTCCCAAATGCAAAGCCTGTCCAATTTGTTTTACTCGGGCATTGATTGATTTCCATTTAATGTCTAAATCTGACTGAGGGACCACACAGGCTGACAGAGCCCAGCCAGCCCTTCCTAAAAGCACATCCATGGTATAAATCATGAGGGAAGGAGGAACGTGTGGCCTTTACCTCCCACTCCACATGTTGTAAGACTCCAGGTCCCATCATCCACAGACAGCATGGCCAGCTACATCTGGAAGGCTACTGGTTCTCTGTCTTTCCCATATAGTTGCTATGAAGTCAACTTCAATTTATGACGGTCCCATGAATCAGAGGCCTCAAAGGTATCCCATTATCCACAGTCCTGCTCAGGTCTTACAGACTCAGGGCAGCCGTGTTTTCTATAATGTAGTCTTCCTCTTGTCCTGCTATCTCCTACCTTTCCAAGCATTATTGTTTTTTCCAATGAGTCGTGTCTTCTCATGGTATGTCCAGAGTATGACACTCAACTTAGTCATGTTGGCTTCTAGGAAAAGTTCAGACTTGATTTGCTCTAGAACCCATTCGTTTGTCTTTTTAGCATTTCACAGAAGCCATATAACTCTTTTCCAGCACCACATTTCAAATGAGTTGCTTCGCTTCTTGTCAGCTTCCTTCACTGTCCAGGTTTCACAATTATAGCTAGAAACTGGAAATACATGAACTGTGGTCAAGCCGGATGTCACCCATGTTATATCTGTGCATTTCAGTTTTTTTTTCTGCCCAAGTACCTTGCACTTCTCCCTGTTGAAATTCATTTCGTTAGTTTTTGTTACCTTGGCTTCTGGGGGTCCTCTGGGGGACACCTTGATTTGCTCCAAAAAAATGCAAAGACAGGGGAAATTAGTGGAGCACTGGCAACAGCAAAATGAGGGCAGGGTTACCCAGCAGGATCTTTTCCCCGATTTTTACGGGGTCAGACCAAGCAAAAAGCCAGACAATTGTACTAATAATTAGATTTTATTAATAAACGTGTTCTCCTGCACCAACGCACTCGCTCACTCACGCACACAAGGCCTATTGAGAAGGGAAAGAGGTGAACATCGATAGGGGATTCAGTGGACAGGGTGTAAAGGCGGTGATACTGCACCTATCCTGAAGTCTTCAGTCCGGGAAGCGGAGAGAAGGACGGAGTTCAGAGAAGAGAGGCGGCTGAGGGGATCACTCAGCTAACAGAGTGCCAGTTTGCTAGCGTGGCGGGGAGTTCTCCGAAGAGACCCTCAAAAACTGGGACTACTTTTAGGGCAGAACGTACCTCGAGGGCAGGCCCTCTCCCGGGAAGAACAATGGCCAAAATAGAGTGAAAAATGCCACACAATAGCAACTTGATGGTTTGCATGGTTGGTTCATACAGATGGACCTCACCCTCATAGGATTTTCCAAAGTTGGAGTGGCTCAACCTGGGGAAAAACCGGTAATCCCTTCAAGTTGGCTATTCTTGGCTGAAGACCCTTTGTTCGTGCAGACGTCTCTAGCCAGAGGTCTCCTTGGGGAAAGGTAACTGGGGATTTTCTTGACCTTGACCTAGTTTTGGACATTTGACCTGTTTGTCTACGCACCCATCCAGGCAACCTCTCTGGCATGGTGGGCATATTTGATATCAATTTTATATCCCCCGAGATGCAGTCTGCCACTGGGGTAACATTTTGACCCAGATCTCTGATCTGTTAAGATCATATTGAATCCTGATCCTGTCCTCTGGGAGGAAGGAAGGCAAGGGCAAATCCCCTCTGAAGAAATTTTGGCAAGAAAAAAACATATAGGTTCGTCTTAGGATCATCATAGGTCAGAAACAACTTGAAGGCACACAAGACCAACATCACAATTCAGCACTTGATTCCGTGGATTTGGGGCTGCCAATAGGATTGAAGCCAAAATCATCCAGCATGGTGTGTTATCTAACAGACACCCAAACAAAAACTATAGTACAGTTGTGGAGTCAAGTCATCAATTACTTTGGGTCCTGCATGCACGTATACTTTGGATTTCTGTTTCCAGTGGGCTCCAGAATGCACATTTATAAACTGGTCTTGACCAAACAACATCCAGACGTGGGCTGAAATCCAAAACATTTTTATGCAAGCTTGAGACTAAAGCTGGCAAATTTCAACCATGTCTGGAGTTTCATACCAAGTTCACATGGAACTTGGTATGAAACAAACGCCTGTGCTGTCAGTTGAAATTTTGGTTATATTTCAATCATAAGCCGTAGCAGCCAACATCAGCCGGGCAAAGCTGGACAAATTTCCTAGTAACTTTCACAACTCAATGCCTATTGAAAGAGAAGGAGGAGGAGAAGGAACATAACCCATTCCCTCCCATTCATTTCTCTCCCTAAATTGGCCTCTACCTACGGCTTTCCCATTTGTCAAAGAAAAGCATTGGAGTTCCTTTGTCTTTTCCTTTTCAGGAATAGAAGCAGCCGGCAGGGAGGCAATTTTGGGTGGATGAATGGCAGGAAGAGAAAGGGTTAAGCAGCCCCTTCCTTCAGCTCTACTCTGTTAGTGGTGGTGGTGGTGGTGTTGTGTGCCTTCAAGTCGTTTCCAACTTATGGCAACCCCAGGGGTTGCTACCACAGGGTTTTCTGGGGCTGAGAGTGTGTGATGCACCCAGGGGCACCCAGTGGGTTTCCATGGAAGAGCAGAGAATCGAACCTTGGTCTCCCGGGTGTTAGTCCAAAGCTCAGACCACTACATCACCCTGGCTCTCAGGTCCGCACTACAAGAGAGGCTTTCTGCTGCCCATTTTAGCAGCTGGGTGAGGTCCAACTCTGGAAAGGAAAGCCAGGGCAGGCCTTTTTTTGTTTTGTCTTCTTTTCAGACTGGCTTTCTTTTAATTTAGATGGAGATTTTTTTTTATTTTTTTTTATATAACAAGAAAAGGGAAGTATACTTTGCATGACTGGAGTCCAAGGAGACTGAGAAATCAATCATTTCAATGGCCAGGAAAGAGTTGCAACCTCAAACGCTTTGACACAGAATATGATACATGAGTGACAAGACCACAGATCTCTCTGCCTTTGCTACCAAAATAACATATAAATTAGGATTACAGCTTGGACCTTTTGCTCAATAAAAAATTCCAGTTCAACCTCATAGGTTTGGACTCTCCCTTGTTTTGCTTCAGTGAAATAGAAACTTGTTATTGGAGGTTGTTCTACAGACTGCCCCAAGAAGTGGTGGGCGCAGCTACACTGGGGGTATTTCAGTCAGAATCAGGGTGGGGGAGTCACCAGAATCCTTGGTGGGGGGGCTTATATCTTCATAGGTGGATTTAATTACATGTCTTCACAATTCAGCAAAGAGGTTTCTTAGCATTTCTGCTACACAGCAAGGTATTAGGAGAGCCTAAATGTGCCAAAAATAACCAAATGAATTTTAACAGGGAGAAATGTAAGGTACTACACCTTGGTAGAAAAAAATGAAATGCACAGATAAATAATGATTGAGACCTGGTGTGGCCACAGTACATGTGAAAGTGATCAAGAAGTCATAGTAGACCACAAGCTGAACATGAATCAACGGTGTGATGCAGCAGCTAAAAAGGCCAATGCAGTTCTGGGCTGCATCAATAAGACCATTGTGTCTAGGTCAAGGGAAGTGACAGTACCCCTCTATTCTGCTTCGGTCAGACCCCACCTGGAATACTGGGACCAGTTCTGGGCACCACAGTTCAGGAAGGATATGGACAAGCTGGAAGGTGTCCAGAGCAGGGCAACCAAAATGGTAGAAACCCGTGAAGCCCTCTGAGGAGCAGCTTAGGGAGCTGGGGATGTTTAGCCTGGAGAAGAAATACGATAGCCGTGTTTAAATATTTGAAGGGATGTCATCTGGAAGATGGAGCAAGCCTGTTTGCCTTTTTAATTATTATTTTTTATATCAAAATTTCCATCCAGTAAAAAATACAGTATCTTTCTACAATTTATACAACCGTATAGTAGTAACCTCTTCCTGTTTTAGCTCATTTCCGCACTAGCCCGTCCTAGCACGATTACTCCACTTTCAACCTCCTATGGAATCCTGGGGTTTGCAGCTTCGGGAGGGGCCGGGCGGCCCCTCCCGAAGCTGCAAACCCCAGGATTCCATAGGAGGTTGAAAGTGGAGTAATCGCGCTAGGACGGGCTAGTGCGGAAATGTGCTTACTCACCCTTATTCCTTATTTTTCATTTTCCCCAAATTATATACTATTTTTAGAATCTTCTTTATCTGAAACTGCTTTGGATGAAATATCTGAGCAAGGCTGTTTTCTGCTGCTCCAGAAAGTAGGACATGGAACACTGGCTTCAAACTACAGGAAAAGAGATTCCACCTAAACATGAGGGAGAACTTCCTGATGGTAATAGCAGTTCAACAGATGAGTCCACTGCTGCCTCAGTGGAGCGTGGTGGAGTCTCCTTCTTTGGAGGCTTTTAAAGAGAGGTTGGATGGCCATCTGCTGGAAGTATTTTGACTGAGTCTTCCTGCGTGGCAGAAGGGGGTTGGACTGGATGGCCATTAGAGTCTCCTCTAACTCTGTGATTCTATGTATATGTAAAGTTATATAATGTAACAGGTCATATAGGATTCCAGTGGTTGCTTTCTTGGACTACAATACCCAAGTCCTCCTGGCACCAGGGCCAGTGGCAGAGGATGGGTTTTCCATTACGGAGTATAAACCTATGTTCACATAGTTACGGGGTGGTTGCACTTCTGTTGAATACCAACACTGTGTAACCAACGGTGTATCTGCTAATGTGCCAGCTATTTGCCTCATTGTGAAATGGAAGATGCACTGGGACTGTTTCTGGAATCCCAGCAAATCTACTAGTACACTGAAAGCACTGACAAAGAGTTACACAGCCACCCAAGAACACACAACCCTGTGACTCGAATTCTGTTGCTTAGTTCCAGCAATTCTCGGCTGCATCAACAGGAGTATGGTGTCTAGATCGAGGGAGGTACCGGTACCACTCTACTCTGCCTTGGTTAGACCTCATCTTGAATACTGTGTCCAGTTCTGGGCACCCCAATTCAAGAAGGACATGGTCAAACTGGAGCAAGTCCAGAGAAGGGTGACCAAAATGGTGAGGGGCCTGGAAGCCATGCCCTATGAGGATAGACTTAGAGAGCTGGGGATGTTTAGTCTGCAGAAGAGAAGGTTAAGAGGGGACATGATAGCTATGTTTAAATATTTGAAGGGATGCCATGTGGAGGAAGGAGAGGGCTTGTTTTCTGCTGCTCCGGAGACCAGGACAAGGAGCAATGGATTCAAGCTGCAGGAAAGGAGATTCCCACCTGAACCTCAGGAAGAACTTCCTGACGGCCAGGGCTGTCCGGCAGTGGAATATACTGCCTCGGAGTGTGGTTGAGTCTCCTCTTTCTTTGGAGGTTTTTAAGCAGAGGCTGGATGGCCACTTGTCGGGAGTGCTTTGAGGGTTTTCCTGCATGGCAGGGGGTTGGACTGGATGGCCCTCGTGATCTCTTCCAACTCTACATTTCTATGATTCTATGTTGACTCAACCGTTGAATGGGAAGTCAACACACGGGTAAATCCAATCAATTCAGAGGCTCTAGTTGGAAGTAACAACAGGATGTTGACCTATGTGAACTGATTATGCTTATGAAACTCATCATCATCATCATCATCATGTTTTTAATTCTTAACCCCTCTCCCCATGGCTTGAGGCAGGGTACATCATAAATTAAAATACAGCTAAATATACACAAAGCCATTTAAAATATACTAATTTAAAATTCATAGTTAAAAAGTAACTGGTGGAAGGGATAAGTCTTTAGTAGTTCTTTTTAAATTCAGACAGCATGTTCAGCTGTCGAATCTCTTCCGGCAGGTTGTTCCACACAGTCTAGGGGTGGCCAAAGAAAAGGTCCTCTGGGCAACTGTTGCCAGTCTAGTCCTGGTCGGTTTAAGTCAATGGCCCCCAGAAGACCTGAGTGTATGGGGCAGATTGTATGGGGGGAGGCAATCCTGCAGGTGGCATGGACCCAATGGGCTTTAAAGGCAATAACCAACACTTTGTATTTTGCCCAGAAACTAATACGCAGCCAGTGGAGTGATGTTAATACTGGTGTGATATGCTCATTCCTTGATGTACCTGTAATCAATCTGGCTGCCATATTTTGGACCAGCTGGAGTTTCCAGACTTGGTACAAAGGTAGCCCAATGTACAGTACATGGCAGAAGACCAACCTTGAAGTTACCAGCCCATGTACTACCATCTTTAGGACTTCCAGTTGCACAGTTGGCATATCACAGAATCATAGAATCCTAGAGTTGGAAGAGACCCCAGGGGCCATCGAGTCCAACCCCCTGCTTTGCAGGAACACCCATCAAAGCATTCCCAATAGATGGCCATCCAGCTTCTGCTTAAAAACCTGCAAAGAAGGAGATTCCACCACACTCCCTTGAGGCAGCATATTCCATATCAACCAAAGCTGATAATACTTAGGCAACCAGGAACTGAATATCATGCCCTCCAACATTTCACAGCTGAAAACCAGGACACCCATGGGCGAGCAACATCTGCTTGTGGTCAAGATGGCAAAAGTTACTAATGAGGAAGAACAGACCAGCTAAGAGAGGTTCCAGCAGTTAGCTTTTGCCTGAGCCCACTAGGAAGGGCAAGACTCTGATCTGTCCTGACTGGCCCTGTCCCCCTACAGAGTTAATTTAATTCAAACTATTTTTGCCATTTGAACTCAATTTGCCACCACTGAAGTAAGCTAAGGACAAAGGGGGAGGAAGGGAGAAACTGGGACCTTGAAACGGAACTGAAAAAGTGGGCCAACAGCATTAATCAGAACTGACCCTGCTGGATTGGGATGGTTGAGGAGCATGAAATATGTTCATCGCGCAGTGGCGGAACTGGTGCAACTGGTGAGGGAACTTACACAGGCTCTGTCACTGAGTAGCAAATAGAAGCAGGTGACCTCTTTAACGTGCTACGGTTAAAAGCAACCAGGTCCCTACAATTACATCTTTGCAGCAGCCTACTAGTTAAGAAGTAGATTCCTCCAGGAAAGCATAACATGAGGGCAAACATTGGGGCTTACCTGAGAGTAAGTCCTGCTGAACACCTATTTTCAAATAATCATCATACTGTTGATTGCACTGAAGGAGATCAGGGAAGAAGGTGCAAGAAACTGGAAAATTTGACTTGGTGACCAAATTTCCCCAAGAAATTCAGAGCTTGATCAGAGCTTGGACAAATCTCTTTCTTTCTCTCTCTCTTTCTCTCTGGAGTACATTTCTCAGAATCCTTCAGCCAAGTGTGGCCACCATGATGTCTGGAGATTATAGAAACTGTTGTCCAAAAGGGGTTGTGTAGTGGATGGGGATTTGGGGACTTGTAGAGACCCAATATAGTGTAGTGGTTTATGCATTAGATTACAGCTTTGGAAACCAGGGTTTGATTCCCCTTTCAACCATGAAAATTCACTGGGTGACCTTAGGTGCATCAAACACCCTCAGCCCCCCAAAACCCCATGATAGGGTTGCTATAAATCAGAAATCACTTTAAGGCACACAACATCAAGAACAACAAAGTCCAAAACAAAAGCGATTCTGCTGGATTTGGGATACTGAGCATTGCTGTCCAAAAAAAAAAGTTTTCCAAGCTGCAGGACTGATTCATAGAATCATAGAAACATAGAACATTTCCGCACGACACTCTTCTAGCACGATGATTCCACTTTCAACCCCCTATGGAATCCTGGGGTTTGCAGTTCCGGGAGGGGCCGGCCGGCCCCTCCCGGAACTGCAAACCCCAGGATTCCATAGGAGGTTGAAAGTGGAATCATCGCGCTAGAAGAGTGTCGTGCGGAAATGGCCATAGAGTTGGAAGAGACCACAATGGCCATCGAGCCCAGCCCCCTGCCATGCAAGAACAAACACTCACAGTAGCCCCAGCAAATGGCCATCCAGCCTCTGATTATATGACTAAAACATTTTTCTTTGTTTTCTCGAGGGGAATTTACAATTGTGTTCTTTTTGGTGCGTTGAGATAAGTGAGGAAAATGTGCAATGAAACCTCACAGGGTCTGTGTGTTCCTCTTCAGCAGATACTTCCTTGCGTGGTTCCTTTGTACCTTCCCACTGGTCAACACGGATGCCATTGAGCTGACCGACATGTTTGGGGAGATTCAGTCCCCCAGCTATCCCGACTCCTACCCCAGCGATGCAGAAGTGACCTGGAACATTTCGGTGCCGGATGGATTTCGCATCAAGCTCTACTTCATGCATTTTGACCTCGAATCCTCCTACCTGTGTGAATACGACTATGTAAAGGTGAGAGCCGCTTCGCTTCATCTAGACTGAGAGAATTATTTCCTTCACCCACACTGTGAGGCCTTATAGGCAGGTCAGGTGATAGTCTCCATCATCCCCACTCAGGTGTGGGGCTGATGGGAACAGTGGTCCCAAATTCTAGGATAGTGCCGAGCTGAAGACTGGTACATTATTGCTTTAGAATGCCATCCTGCCCTACATTCTGACATTCCTTCAGCTGCTTTAAGGAGAATTTCTAAAATTATTCCTAGAATTAAAAGCAGTACGCTGTTTGACACCTCTGACCTTCTACATTTTATGTTTCCAGCTCACACATGAACGCATATGAACTCAGAGATATGGAATAGGAAGACACAACACAGACCATTTCCGCACTAGACTGTAATAGTGCTATTATTCCACTTTCAACATCCTATGGAATCCTGGGGTTTGCAGTTTAGGGAGGGGCCTCAAAGGCCCCAGGATTCCATAGGATGTTGAAAGTGGAATAATAGCACTATTACAGTCTAGTGTGGAAGTAGCCAGAGTTAGGCTGGGAAATCGCTGAATACCTATTAAATTTGCACTTAGAAGACAATTTCATTTTGGTCTGTTTCTTAAGAATTTACTAAAAAAAACTTTGCACCCTAAGCAGTTATAGTATTGTGATTACACTTTAACTGTCATTGCTGCATCTTATGGAATCCTCACGTCTAGATCAAGGGAAGCACTTCTGCTTTGGTCAGACCCCACCTGGAACACTGTGTCCAGTTCTGGACGGCACAATTCAAGAAGGATATTGACAAGCTGGGACACATCCAGAGGAGGGTGACCAAAATGGCAGGAGGCCTGGAAACCATGTCCTATGAGTAGCGGCTTAGGGAGCTCGATATGTTTAGCCTGGAGAAGAGAAGGTTAAGAGCCAACATGATAGTTATGTTTAAATAAGGGACGTCATAGAGAGGATGGAGCAAGCCAGTTTTCTCCTGCTCCAAAGACTAGGACATGGAGCAATGACTTTAAACTTCAAGAGATTCTACTTAACCATTAGGAAGAACTTCCTGATGGTAAGAGCAGTTTGACAGTGGAACATGCTGCTGCCTCAGTGGAGTGGAGTGGAGTCTCCTTCTCTGGAGGTTTTTAAAGAGAGGCTGGACGACCATCTGTCAAAGGGAGTGCATATATTCCTGCATGGCAGAGCGGAGTTGGACTGGATGGGCCTTGGGGTCTCTTCCAACTGTATGATTCTATGAGGTTTAGGGAGAGGCTTTTGGAATTCTCAGCCAAAGAGCTCTAGCACCTCCCCAAACTGCAAAGCCTGGGATGCAGACATGGCAATTCAAATGAAATCATAGTAACTCTGTTATGCGAAGGGGCCCTAGGATTGGCAGATCCTGTCCTAGTCAGAACAAATAGAGTCGGAACAAACTGAAGATTTCTTTCTTCTTTCCTGTCTCTGTTTTTCTTCTGTTCTGTTTTTTATGTCTTTCTATCCTTTTTCCCCCTCTCTCTTCTCTCCCTGAGACAGGAAGAGAGATAAATAGAGAGACTCTTTTTTTAGGGAGAGACACTTTGTTTAGGGAGAGAGACTTTTCACCCTGACCTATAACTGGGCTGTCAATTAAAAGCTTGTTTGTCTCATTTATAGTTACTGTGCATGTTTTATTTGTTTAGTTCCAATTTAAACATGCTTTTTCATTGTCCAGACACTCCAGGAGAAAAGCCAGCTTTTGTACAATCCTGGGAATATCATTTGCAGAGAACGGGTTTGCATGAATTCACACTCACACAACACTGTGAGAAACAGCAAGTAATGTAGAATTAAAGCACACTGATTTATAACAACAGTTATCCAGCACATGAATCTAACAGGGAACCCTTGAGGAAAAGGGGAGATCACAATGCTGTTGAATTCCAGCTTCTGGCATTCCTCACCATTCCCTATGCTTGTTTAAGGCTGCTGGCAGTTGCAGTCCAACAATATCTGAAGGACCTCACAATTCCCACCTCTGCGCTGAGGGATCAAGCCAACAGAGCCCCAGGGACAATGAGATGGGCAACACCTCTCCGTCAGCCCCCAGACCTCTCAAGTCTGTTGTGGTCTCAAAAAGTCTCAAAAGGCATAGAATGATGGAATCCTGGAGTTGGAAGAGACCTCAAGGGCCATCCAGTCCAGTCCCTTTCTGCCATGCAAGAAGACAGAATCAAAGCACTCCTGAGAGGTGGCCATCCAGACTCTCTTTAAAAACCTCCAAACAAGGAGACTCAACCACACTCCCAGGCGACTGTCAAACTGCTCTTACAGTCAGGAAGTCTGTCCTAATGTTAAGATGAAATCTCTTTTCCTGTAGTTTGATGCCATTGCTCCATGTCCTAGCCTCTGAAGCAGCAGAAAATAAGCTTGCTCCATCTTCCCTATGACATCCTTTCAGATATTTAAACATAGATGTCATGTCCCTTCTCAACCTTCTTTTCTCCGGGCTAAACACACCCAGCTCCCTAAGCTGCTCCTCCTAGGGCTGGCCCCTCCCGAAACTGCAAACCCCAGGATTCCATAGGATGTTGAAAGTGGAATCATACCGCTATAACAGTCTAGTGCGGAAATGGTTCAAGAGAGATGTGCTTTTTTTATTATTTTTAAGGAGTGGAGCTATAAGGGAGAAGGAGCCAGAACATTCCCCAGTTTGACAGATTAATTCTCTCTCCCCCTGCTTCTCAGCTTCCACTTAAAGTAACAGCACATGATTCTCACCTTCCTGCTACCTTTTGGCATAATGAATTATTCTAGGTGTGAGAGTTTTTCAGAAGAAACTTGAAACAAAAAGATTCCACTCCAGTTGGAATTGCTGTGCTGCTGAATGAAGCAGACTTTTTCTCACCAGGCTTCTGGTGTTATGTAGCTGCTACATTCTTCTTGCAAAGTTTGGATGGTGGGGAATTTCTGTGGCAGTTTTGAAGGTGACCAACAAATAACTTGGAAGAATCTGAAAGCTCACGCAGCTGTTTCAGACAAGATGTTCCACTCATATGTGAGCGCTTACAAACACACAACTATATACATATGCTTTATGCCTGAGTCCTTAATACTACTCACTACTGAATCAGAAGAAATGGGTTTACATCCATAAAAGCTCATATTAAAACCCACTTGTCTTAAGTGTTCTGCCCCCTTCCTTCCTGCTTTTTATGCTGCAAGAGACTAACACAGCTACTTCTTTGAAAACTAACGCAGACAGTTGTCAATGTAACTGTCACCAACCTGGACCTTCCAACATATGTTGGACTACAACCCCCAGAATCCCACCGTCAGTGTCTTTACCAGCCTCCCATTAAAATTGTAAACTCATAGAATCATAGAGCTGGAAGGTATCACAAAGGCCATCTAGTCCAACCCCCATGAGAGTGCAGGGATTCACAGCTAAAACAACCCTGACTTCTCAGCCATCCAGCCCTTTAACAAAGACGTGTCCACAACCTTCCAAGTGAGTGTACTCTACTGTTGAAGAACTCTGACCATCAGAAAGTTTTTTCTAGCATTTAATCAGAAACCTTATTTCCTGTTAGTTGAATCCATTGGTTCAGAGCCTACTCAATAAAAAAACGGGTTTGCTCCAACTTCTACATTAGCAACTCTCAAACATTGGTCCTCCAGTTGTTTTTGGACTTCATCTCTTAGATGCCGCATCCAACTTGGCCAAAGGTGAGGCAGAGAGGCCCCAGACTGCTTTACTGAGCATGCATGAAATGTATAAAGGGGAGAACACCAGCTACCTCCAGTATACTTATAAGAGAGAATCGGAGAAAAAAAGAGAGAGAGAGAGAGAGCATAGATCTACAGTTGGCCCTCCACCTTAACTAGGGTTAAGGACACAGGACCCCTGGAAAAGTAGAAAAATTGCAGATATCAAAGTGCGTGAGTGTTTGTGTTTGGGAAGGAGTCCAAAGCATGATGGGGAGGGCAGACGCCCAGGGTCCAAACCAGGTCAGGGAAAGAGGAGAGGGTTGACATGATGGCCTTGTAGCTCCTCTCTCTCCGATCTCCTTCCCTAGGTGGGGAGGTGGGCATCGGAAAAGGATTTATGGTACTGAGGAATCAGGCTGTGAGCCATACTTAGCTGGCCAGACAGTGGCTGATGGAAGAAGAAGAGGACCAGAGGCAGGTTTTTAAGGGGCTGTGTGG
This sequence comes from Iguana delicatissima, assembly GCA_948472985.1. Taxonomy (NCBI): domain Eukaryota; kingdom Metazoa; phylum Chordata; class Lepidosauria; order Squamata; family Iguanidae; genus Iguana; species Iguana delicatissima. The sequence goes on along the minus strand of CAOKZL010000344.1, from coordinate 234,078 downwards.
GCTGATCAGTGTTGCCAAGAGAGAAGGGCCATTTCCGCATGAGACAGTTATTCCACTTTCAACATCCTATGGAATCCTGGGGTTTGCATTTTAGGGAGGTTGCCCAAGACCACCCAGTGTAGGGGCTATAAAAAAATTTCCCAGTTGTAGAGATTCTAGTCAAAACCCAGCATCTGCAGAGATAGATGGTGGCTACATTGCTTGGGGTGATGAATCCATGCCAGATTTTAAAAGCACTGCTCTGGTTTTATTAGAGTTAGCCAAGGTGCTGAACCTAATTTGGGAATGGAGGCTAGCCACAATGCTGAACTTAAATTGCAAAGAAGGAGCTTCCAAGGTGTTGATCCCTTGTGACGCATGCAGCTATGCACATGATGCTGTATCTATGGCCATTTCCACACTGGACTGTTATAGCGCTTGGCCCCTCCTGAAACTGCAAGCCCCAGGATTCCATAGGATGTTGAAAGTGGAATCAAAGCGCTATAACCGTCTCATGCAGAAAAAGTGAAGGTTCTCTCAGAAAAGAAGCATTTGAGGCTGAGGGGAGGCAGCGGTTGGAGAAATTTGCAAATAATCAAACCCGTGAAAGTTAAACCTGCAAATGTAGAGGGCCGACTGTAGAAGTTTGGCCACCAAAATGGAAATGATAAGAAAAGTGAAGACTGGTGAAAGAAAAAAGTGTTCCTGGATGCATTTTGGAAGAAGCTTTCAAGTGGTCTTTAGAAGTTTGAAAAAGTTTCTGTTTACTTATGCAAGGCTCACTTAATCTGATTGTTTCATTTCACATGTGCAAAGAGTTAGTTTTGGATATAGTATCGTTGTTGTTGTGCTATTGTTGTTGTTAGCCTGAATCCTTTATGAAAGTTACATCTTCGTAAGTGGACCTACATGTGTGGGAATTAGAACTGGGCAGCTTTGTAACTTCCGTAGAGGGCTGCTGTTACGTTACTATGCAGCAGAACCAGCAAAGTGGCCAATGCCCAGACGTTCCTGATGCACTTTAAGTGATAATCCACATCGGGCACTCTTGCCACTGTTCCAATGTGCACCTTCCCAATTCACTAACCTGGTTTCTTAGCACCTCTGCTACTCCGCACGAGGCGAGCGAATCACTCTGTGCCGTTACTCACCGGTTCTTCTTGGGTCGAAGCAACACGGACTCTCCCTTAAGCCCTTCTGCAGGGCTCCTCCGTTTGGTCCAGGGCGAATCGGAGCAGTGCAAGGTCTCTAGAGCCGCACTGCTCAGACTTACAAAATGGCGGCTTCCTGTTGTTCATGGGTCCGGACCAACCGCTGACGCTGGCCATGCCCACAGCCCGCCTTCCGCTGATCGCAGGCTCACATTGGTGCGAACCTGCGCACCTGCACAAGTGAGGAGGAATGCAATGGTGCGCTCCAGAAGATTGAAAGACCGGATTTTTCCGGTCTTCACTTAGCGTGCTGGAGGACCACTTGGGGGCATTTTGGATCGGACTAAGGTGCAGAACTAAGGTAAATAGTCCAAACATAGTCCGATCCAAGGTGGACGACCTCCGTGACAGGACTCCTTGGCCCATCTTAACTTCCTGGTGCAGAAAGGGCCAAAGTTATGTTAAGGTGATACAGGAGTCCAGCAAACATCATTATTAATATGATGATTATTATTACCACTTCTAATATTTGTATTTCCCTGGATAGCTTCCCTGTTTTCTAGCCGCCATTCATGATGAATTGTTGTCTCTTTTTATTATCTTTTTAACTTCCAGGCGTAATTGTTGGCTTCGTGTGTTAATCTGCAGTTCCTGAGAACACTCATTGCTTGTTTTTTTCTGACATTTACCTTTTTGGAGATGCTTTGATACATTTTGTCAGCATCTGTATCCCACCTTTCAGGGTATCTAAGGTGCTGAATTACTGGAGAGGAGACTGTTGAGCACCCGACCAGTAGCCACTGTAAATTTTGGACTTAAGTCCAGAGAGGATTCAAATTTCACTGCTCTATTCACAAAGATTTCCTGGTGCTGCCTTTCTGGGGTCAGGACCAGCAGACAGAATGAGGAAAGTACTTTAGGTGGCAGATTTTGAGGTCAAATAGCAGTGGTGAAGTGTTTCAAGACATAGCTATACCCATTAGGCTGCCCTGTTGTCCATAAGTACAGAGATTTCATTCCACTGGTATCAAAGTAAGTTTGATTTTTGTAGAATTGTAAAGTTGGAAGAGATTGCAAGGGCTCCCTTCCAGTCCAACTCCCTCCTGCGCAGGAAGACACCAACAAAGTATTCCCAACAGATGGGCAGCCAGCTCTTTTTCAAAAGCCTCCAAAGAAGGAGACTCCACCACACTCCAAGGCAGCAGCGGCAGCACTGTCAAACTGGTTTTACCATCAGGAAGTTCTTCCTAATGTTTAGGTGGAATCTCTTTTCCTGAAGTTTGAAGCCATTGCTCCATGTCCTAGTCTCTGGAATACAGAAATTAGGCTTGCTCCATCCTCCATATCACTTCCCTTCAGATACTAGAAGGGGAAATCATCCTGGCTTTTGCTTCAGATAACAAAATGTCTAGTGCCACTCGTGCCCCAGATCTTTTGCATTACTGATTCAAAAGTGATGGAGGCCTTTCATCTGAAGGCAATAGCAAACCTTCTCTGAAGATATCTTAGATCATAGAATCATAAAGTTGGAAAAGACCCCAGGGGCCATCCAGTCCAACCCCATTCTGCCATGCAGGAAAACCCAATCAAAGCATTCCCAGCAGATGGCCATCCAGCCTCTTTTGAAAAACCTCCAAAGATGGAGACTCCACCACACTCCATTGAGGCAGCAGCATTTTCTACTGTCAAGAAAATTGCCTTGCCAATAAAATTTTCTTGCCAAAATTTTCTTGCTAGGTGTTAAGTCGGGGTTAATTCAAAGGCGCATAACAACAAAACCTGACTGATTCAAAGGATCTACTCTGGACAGGCCAGCAATCGGGTTGGTAGCAACTGGTCCCCTGGATTCGGGGGTCTACTCTAGCTGAAACTACCCTAAACTGGAGCCATCTGTTTTTGCATCAAAGGCAGACGATCCCAATAAACCTCTCTCCGCCACAAAGCACATCAAAGGCCTAGCAGCCTCCAGGCCAAACAAGTCGCCTGAGGCAACAGCCTCATCTGTCTAATGGCGGGGCCCTCCCTCTATAAAAGCACCCCAGGGACGCACTGGCTGGGAGTCAGGCTATTTTTGGTGAGAAAGGCATTAGAGCTGACAACCTTTTAGCATCAAACAGCTGCTTAGCCAGCTTTTGCTCCAAAGCATCCCAGAATTGTGGAGCTGGGAGGCTTTTGTTATGCTGGGGAGAGCTGGAGAGAGTTTGTTTTGCATTTTTGAAGTCAGCAGGGCTGGAAAACCTCTGGGGAATCTCAGCACAACGGGTTTGAAAAGGCACAGAGGCAAACAACATGTGAGCAAGAGAAAGGAGTGGCGGTCTCTCTCTCTCTCTCCATCCCTTTGAGAGCTTCTTTCTCCAGGCAGTCTTCAAATTTTGGAAAGAAGTCTGGAAACCCAATTAGCATGTTTATTTAAATCCAGGATGAGCAACTATCATAGAATCGTAGAACTGAAGAGCCAGTACGATGTGGTTTGAGGGTTGGAAGATGACCCTGGAGATCAGGATTCGATTCCGTGCTCGGCCATGGAAACCCACTGGGTGACTTTGGCCGTGCAAGACACTCTCAGCCCCAGAAAACCCTGGGATAGGTTCGCCTTCGGGTCACCATAGTCAGAAACAACAGCACACAACAACAACAGAGGTCATTTCTGCACTAGACTGTTATAGTGCTATTCCTCTTTCAACGTCCTAGGGAACTAAACTGCAAACCCCGGGATTCCAAGGGATGTTGAAAGTGGAATAACAGCACTATAATAGTCTAGTGTGGACATGGCCAGAGTTGGAAGAGACCACAAGGGCTATCCAGTCCAACCACATTTCTGCCATGCAGGAGGACACAGCCGAAGTGTTCCCAGCAGAGGGCCATCCAGCCTCTGCTTAAAACCTCCAGAGAAGGGCCATTTCCGCACTAGCCTGTTATAGCGCGATGATTCCACTTTCAACATCCTCTGGAATCCTGGGGTTTGCAGTTTCGGGAGGGGCCGCCCGGCCCCTCCCGAAACTGCAAACCCCAGGATTCCAGAGGATGTTGAAAGCGGAATCATCGCGCTATAACAGGCTAGTGCGGAAATGGCCAAGGAGACTCCACCACACTCCCAAACAATGGATTCCATTGTCAGTGGTTAAGGGCCACACTGGCCCATCCAGGGGACCTTGGAAGGCCACACACTCTTGCCACTTCTGGAAAAAAAAAATTAAAAATTGCCCTCATATTTTTGTCATCATTCTGTAAGGGACTGTGCAGGATTTTCGCCATGTTGTGATGGGGGCATTATAGGCTGTTTTACACATCCTCTAACATTTCACAGATGAAAAGCAGGATATACGTGGCCAAGCCACATTGGAGAGTAGTCAAGATGGCAAAAGTTATTCATGAGGAAGAACAGACAACCAAGGACAGGTTGCAGTAGTTTGCTTTTGCCTGAGCCAGCAGGGCAGGACAAGATTCTCTCCTGTCCTCTCCTCTCCTCTCCTCTCCTCTCCTCTCCTCTCCTCTCCTCCCTGCTGAGTTAACTGAGGGCAAATATTTTTGCACTTTGAACTCACATTTGCGGCAATTGACGTAAGCTGAGGACAAAGAGGGAAAGTGGGAGGAGGAAGAGAGAGAAACCGGGACATTTTAAAAGCAGCAGGAAAAGTGGGATGACAGAGGATTAATCAGGACTGTCCTTAACAAATCAAGGGATGGTTTTAGGCTCAGGAGATGCCTTTTTTAAAGCAGGAAGTAAACTGGAAGTCAACTTCAAGTTCACTTTCTGTTTTTGATTTTTGATTTTTTTAAAGCCTCTCCTAAGCCTAAAATAGGAGAAGAGCCAAAAACGTAGTAGCAAAATTATGTAGTAAAATGTAGTAGCTCCCACACCCCCAGGGTAATATTTGGAGCCAAAAAAATTGGAGGGGGTGCTACAGTTCCTGAGTGGTCTGCACTTCCCCACTTCTGATTTAAACCTTATGATGGCAACTAAATTTTACCAGGAACCACTAAGAAGAACTGGAGGCAGTAGAAGAAAGGCAATCTCATCCGTATGTTCAGAAAGCAGTGGCAGTCGTGAAAAACTGCAAAGCTCCACATCAGTGTAAATCCTTTGTTCGAGCAATCAGAAGACCACCAAGAAACATACAAGTCTGAGAGCCTTGAAGCCTTTTTTTGCAAGGCAAGACACAGGTTAAATGCAGGTGGGGTGGCTGAATTTAGTGATGCAGGTTGCATTCCTGAATCCAAATGTTGGTTCCCAGCTCAAGTAGACTCATTCAACCAATGGGAGTTACATAAGTGTTGCCTTACCTTTCTGCAACTGAGTCAATTGCAGGTGGGTCTAGAATTTGCCTGTAGGCCAAACTGTGAGAATCATGTGACCTTCCAGAGATTATTAGAGTGCGGTTCCCAGCAGCCCTGGCCAGCAAAGCCAATGGTGAGGAATGCTGTGAGTTGCAGTCCAACAACATCTGGATTCCCACTCTTGATCTAGGCCAGTGGTTCTCAACCTGTGGGTCCCCAGATGTTTTTGGACTTCAGCTCCCAGAAGCCCTGAGTATTGACCATAGTGGCTGGGGCTTCTGGGAACTGAAGCCCACAAACATCTGAGACCCACAGGTTGAGAACCACTGATCTAGGCCATGGCGTCTCCATGAAATCTTGAGATGGTGTCCTGAGCAGAAGCTCAGAAGTGTTACTGGCTGGCTGGGGACAATGGGAGCTGTACTCCAAGACATCTAGAAGGCCCCAGGTTGAGAAAGGTTGTACCTCAATCAGATCTGATCAGGAATAGTTTGTCCACATCTAGTTTGGCCTGACTGTGATCTTTTCCCGGCTGTACCTAGAAGGTTTCCTCTTTGATGGGTCTCAAGTTCATGTGTGCTCCATCTGAACTACCATTTCTCCACCCCACAGCTCCCGTGGAAGGGAAATGCTCCCATTTCTCAGAAGGGAAAACTGAAAAGTAAGGAAAGGGAACACATGGCTCGAAAACACTGTTTCAGTTTTTTGGCTCAAGAAGGGAGGAACATCTTGAGCTGGCGCGGCGCATTCCATGGAAGCAGCTAAGGGCAGACTTGACTCTGGAAGGTCTAAGCGGTTCCATATTTCTGTGGCTTTGGCAGCTCCTTCAATGCCGCAGAATGAGCACAGAATGAATCTTTGTGGCCCAGCCTCTTCTCTTTACAACCAGCAGAGACCGTTCCCTGGGGGAACCAGAGCGTTGGCCATGGTTCCTTTCTATGCATTTTTTTTTCACAAGTGTCCATGGAATTTCGAAACAACTCTCATAGATCACGGCTTTGTTTTGCTTCTCTAAAGAAATACATAACTAATGTGAGCATTTATGTGTTTCTGGTTTTACAGCTATTCAGCCAGCCTGGCCGAATCTGGCATGGCGTGCAGCCCAGGCCATGTGTGCTTCTGTCAAAAATGAGAACAATCTGAAATTCAGTTGCAAGAATTCAGAATCGGCCCAAAGAGAACTTTAATCTCATGGCCTGTAGATGGGCATGTTTGCAAGCCTTAGCCACAGAACGAGTCAGGGGCTCTGTAAGGCATGGAAGTCACCCACAAACGCCACTGGAAGTGAAGGATAGCATCATTTCATCCATGAGAGCTAGAAACTTGCTTTTGGACGGATTTGTTATTGATTAAATGATCAAACTCAAAAGGTGCTCACCAATGGCTCCTCTTCATCCTGGAGAGAAGTGACTACAGGGTTCTGTCCTGGGCCCAGGGCTATTCAACATCTTCATAAAGTATTTGGATAATGGAATAGAGGGCAAGCTTCTGACACAAAATTAAGAGGGGTAGCTAATACCCCAGAGGAGAGGGCCAGAATTCAAAATGACGTTAAGAGATTAGAACGCTGGGCCAAAGCTAACAGAATGATTTTCAACAGGGAGAAGTGTAAGGTACGACACTTAGGCAGAAAAACATGACATGCACAGATATAGGGTGAGTGATACTTGGCTTGATCATAGCACATGTGAAAGGGATCTAGGAGTCTTAGTAGACCAGAAGCTGAGCATGAATCAAAAGTGTGATAGGGCAATTTTAAAAAAGCCAATGTGATTCCAGGCTGCGTCAATAGGACTGTAGCATCTAGGGCCATTTCCGCACTAGCCTGTTATAGCACTGTGATTCCACTTGCAACATCCTATGGAATCCTGGGGTTTGCAGTTTCGGGAGGGGCCAGCTGGATGTTGCAAGTGGAATCATAGTGCTATAACAGGCTAGTGCGGAAATGGGAAGCAATAGTACCCCTCACTTAGAATACTGTGTCCAGTTTTGGGCACCACCGTTCAAAAATGATATTGACAAGCTAGAGTAGTAATATCACTCTATTCTGCTTTGGTCAGACCCCATCTGGAATACTGTGTCCAGTTCTGGGCACCACAGTTCAGGAAGGATATTAACAAGCTGGAATGTGTCCAGAGGAAGGTGACCAAAATGGTAGAAAGCCTGGAAACCATGAAGCCCTGTGAGGAACGGCTTAGGGAGCTGGATATATTTAGGCTGGAGAAGAGAAAGTTAAGAGGTGACATGATAGCCGTGTTTAAATATTTGAAGGGATGTCATATGGAAAATGGAGCAAGCCTGTTTTTTGCCACTCCAGAGACTAGGGCATGGAGCAATGGGTTCAAATTGCAGGAAAGGAGATTCCACCTCAACATTGGAAAGAACTTCCTGAGGGTAAGATCAGTTTGATGGTGGAATATGCTGTCTTGGAGTGGGTGGAATTTCCTTCTTGGGAGGTTTTTAGAGAGAGGCAGGGTGACCATCTGTCAGAAATGCTTTGATTGCCTCTTCCTGCATGGCAGGATGGGGTTGGACTGCTTGGCCCTTGCAGTCTCTTCCAAGCCTAGTATTCTACAATTCTAGGAAGGGGAAAATGGAGGAAGAAGGGTTTTTTTTGGAGGGGTGTGGTTATAGAAGGTAGAAATTAGAGTATTCTCCTCCCACCCAGAAAATATTTTCCTTCAGTCCTCAAATTTCTAGTATTTCAGAGAGTGAGATGCTAAAAATCATTCACACCTAGACATCTTCTGTGCTTGGATTCCCCCGATATCACTCTGCTTGCTCCTTTTCTCTGCATGCCTAAACTCTATTTCTAAATGCTCAGGTGATGTCTCAAGTTACCACAAAGCTAGAATTATGCAGAGTGAAGTTAAAAAATCATTGGGGAGGAAATATTCTTATTTGGAAGACAATGGCTTCATTCCCACTCCCTCTGCTACCCCCCCTCTGGTGACAACAAAATAAAACCTGTTTAGAAGCACTATATTTCCAAATGCTTTTGTTGCCTATTTCTGCATGGCAAAGGGTTGGACTAGATGGCCCTTGGATTCTGTTCCAGTTCTGTGATTTGGTGTTTCTAAATATCAGTTGACAAAAGGCAATTGATGCTCATTTGTTACCCGGACAAGTATCTCATCACTGAGTCCAACGTCATTTCCGCACTAGACTGTTATAGTGCTATTATTCCACTTTCAACATCCTATGAAATCCTGGGATTTGCAGTTTGGGGGAGGGCTTGGAGGCCCAAATCTGGCCTTCTACTTTAGAGAAGCCATTTCGGCTGCAAATAGCATGTCATCTTCTGTGGGCCCTCCCAAAACCTGCCCCCTTCCCCAAAAGAACCAAGAAAGGCCTCTGACAGTAAAGTAAAGCAAGAGAGGGGTCATCCACTCTGATTAATGTGCGCTGCCCTTCCGAGGTCTGTATACTTTTCTGTAGATCATTTACCTCCCCGGAGCGAGCTGGTAATTAAATCTTGGCTGTTCCTTTGGCGGGATTCTCCCTCCAAGGTCATTATGTCGACTTGTTCACTAGAGAAGATTAGTCCCTGAGGAGGAGCATCCTTTGCCGAAAAGTGGGGAGTTGAGGAGGGGCTGGATTGCAGCCTTCTGGAACAATAGCTGTTTCTCTGGGCTTTCTTGGAAGCTGGGTTAAAAGTAATCATGTCTCTGTTTCCCTTTTTAGCTCAGTAGTCTGAGACATTGGCTTTTCTTGAAGTTGGCCAAAGCCTTGGCATTTGGCTTGGAGATTCCAGGTTGTTTGTCTCCTTCTCAGAATTTCTGTGGGGAGAAGAGTCAGATTACTGTCCTCGGGGAGCTGAATCAAAGGGGCGGACTCTTTTCTACTTGGCTTCAAAGGCGTTGGGGATTAGCTCAATCAGATTCCACCACAACTACCATTTTCACCCAGGCTTGGCTTCTTGATGTACCATCAGATGCCTTCAACAGTAGCCAAATGCTCCTGGCTTTCAGCTCTGGCCCACAAGAATTGGACCCTGAGGTCCCATTGCCTGTGATACAGAACAAGACGGTGTCGTCTCCCTTTCATAGAATCATAGAGTTGGAAGAGACTTCAAGGGCCATCCAGTCCAGCCCTCTGCCATGCAGGAACCCACATCAAAGCATCCTAACAGATGGCTATCTAGCTTCTGTTTAAAAACCTCCAGAGAAGGAGGAGACTCCACCATATTCCAAGGCAGCCTATTCCACTGCCAAACATCTCTGAGCATCAGGAAGTTCTTCCTGATGTTCAGGTGGACTCTCCTTTCCTGTAATTTGAATCCATTGCTCCTTGTCCTAGTCTCTGGAGCAGTGGAAAACAATCTTGGTCCATCCTCAACATGACATCCCTTCAAATATTTAAACATGGCTATCATGTCCCTTCTCAACCTTCTCTTCCCCAGGCTTAACATACCCAGCTCTCTAAGCAGCTCCCCATAGGGCATGACTTCCAGACCTTTCACCATTTTGGTCGCCCTCCTCTGGACACATTCCAGTTTGTCAATATGCTTCTTGAAATGAGGTGCCCAGAACTGGACACAGGATTCCAAATGAGGCCTAACCAAAGCAGAATAGAATGGTACCATTACCTCCCTTGATCTAGACCCCATACTCCTATTGATACAACCAAGAATCACTTTGTGTGTACAAATGCCAACAGGGCTGGTGGCTGATTCTTACTTCAACCCAGATGGTGGAACAGTGTCCTCCACTGCATGTGAAGGCAGTAACTACCAGAGAAGGTTGCTGCCCCATGTGTCACACCAGAGCTCCCTCCCCCAACACCTTGATGTCACATCCCAGAATCTGCCCCATAGGGTTTCCAGATCTCAAGGGCTGTCCTTGACCATCTTCTCTGGTCCTCCAGGAAAGTGGAGGAAGCTTGGGGCAAGAGCACTGCCTTGAAAAGTCTTTCTGTCTATGTTGTCCTCACAACCCAACTTTGTGGGTTTTCTTTGAATGGCATACTCAGTGGAACTGAGGTTGCTGCTTCCTCCAAATGGCATCATCAGGGGCTGCCCCTTGTGACATCATCCTTTTGCTCTCCCCTGGGCACATTCTCCTGTGATGTGACAAGAAGCGTTCCCTGCGTCTCAGGCTTGGGCACAGAAATTTCAGGGACTGGGATAGTCCTGGCCCGGCAACCCTACTGCCCCATGAGGTTGTCATCTCACTCTAGCTAATGGTCCGGTTAGTCTTCTGCAGTCATTAGCCCCCAGCCCTCACCTTTTGAGTCCCTCTGTATCGAGGCCTCAAAAAAGCCAGTGACCATAATCTGCTATCCTAAATAGATGCTGCATTATCTTTATCACAAGTTGGAAAAAGCACAGTTTCTCTTAACCTCTGCTGTAGTTCTCCTGACCATAAAGATGTGCATGCCCTCCCATTGTCCTGATTTGTCTGGGACAGTCCAGTTTTGTCTTCCCACTTTTTCTGCTGCTTTTTTAAAAAACGCCCCAGTTTCTCCACTTCCTCCAACTATCTTCCTTTGTCTTTAGCTTATTTTCATTGCTGCAAACTGAGTGCAAAACACCAGAGGCATATCTAGCATAAACAGTGCCTAGGGCAAGCACGGCTACCCCCCAGGGCCACTTCCTTCTCAGCTGCCAAATTTCCTGGTGTGGCTTTTTTATGCCCCCACCCCACCCCCAGTATTGGTGCCCACGGCACGTGCCCTACTGCCCCTCACTAGATATGCCTCTGCAAAATGCACCTGGGGTTTGCTCTCCATTAACTCCATTAATAGTAGGGAGAAGGGGAGAGGAAGGAGCAGAATCTTGCCCTTCCCAGTCAACTCATGCAAAAGCAAACAGCTGCAGCCGGCCCTAGTTTTTATGTTTTTTGTCATTCATAACATTTGCCATCTTGACCACATTCTGACGTTGCCTGACTGCACAGATCTTGGTTTTCATCTTTGAAATGCTAGAGGATATGAGTATGTGATGACTAAATCATGGTTATCCCACCTTAAATTCCCACACTATTCCTCAGGATAGTGCTGCCACCAGAATCCCCGCTAAATCCACATCTCCTTACTCCATCCTCCCAGTCATAATGGGAAGTAATTACTTCCATGGTAAACTGATTCTGAGCTTTGCAATCTCCCAATTTTGTAGGCAGGTTTCAGCACCTTGGATAGCTCCTTTAAAGTTCAGACCAAAACCCAGAGTGGATTTAGCACCCTACTGACACAGACACCAATAGCTGCCATTGTCAGATCATACCAACAGCCCCTCCCACTCTCTCTGTCTTAGCCAATCACCACCCACATGCAAATACACTCCACCCAAATACACTCCTGTTACTTCGTTACTCATAAACTCAGAGTTCCAACGATCCTTTCCGCCTAATATCACTGCACAGATATAGATTCATAGATTCATAGAAATGTAGAGTTGGAAGAGACCACAAGGGCCATCCAGTCCAACCCCCTGCCGTGCAGGAAAACCCTCAAAGCCCTCCCGACAAGTGGCCATCCAGCCTCCGCTTAAAAACCTCCAACGAAGGAGACTCCTCCACACTCTGTGGCAGCACATTCCACTGCCGGACAGCCCTGACTGTCAGGAAATTCCTCCTGAGGCTCAGGCGGAATCTCCCCTCCTGCAGCTTGCATCCATTGCTCCTTGTCCTGGTCTCAAGAGCAGGAGAAAACAAGCCCACTCCCTCCTCGACATGACACCCCTTCAAATATTTAAACATCAAATATTTAAACATTTACCTCTCTATCTATTCTGTGCTGCATTTCCCCCACTTCCTCACCTGCTCCCCAACCGCCAGGTTGAGTGTTTTTGTCCTTTTGGGAAAAAACTGAGGCAAAGAAGATGTTGAGGAGTTTTCTCTTTCTCCTGTTATTAATTCACCATCTTCCTTGCGCAGTGACCCTATCGTCTCCTTCTTTTTCCTTTTGCTGCGGACGTATTTAAAAAAGCCCTTTTTATTGTTTTTAATGTCTCTGGCCAGCCTAAGTTCGTTCTGTGCTTTAGCCTTTCTGACCAGCCGTATTACCATGTATCCAATGCCTGAGGCTGTAACCAAGCTAAAGCAATATAAGCAGAAGTGATAAACATAAGCATGAAAGACCAGGTAATACGGCTGGGGAAAGTGCAGCAGAATTCTTTTTTGTGGCCCCTGAAGCTGTCCAAGACAGGTGTCCAAAAATGTCAGTTTGGGAATGATATTTTTGTCCCAAAAATTGCCTTCCACCCCTTCTCAAATATGGCAGTTTACCTCCTGGTAGACCCCACAAACACCCCAACCCACACTGAAAATCAAGTTGAATAATAACCAGATGTGATGCACAGTCCACGGGGTGTGCAAGGCATCCCCTTTTCTGGTCCCCACCGCAGATGTAACATGGTGGTGGCTGGCAACCTATTGCTGTCTTACTCATGTCTAAGTTCCGCTTTGGAAGTGGGTGAGGATTTTTATCCAATGCAGAATGTCCACATCCTGTTGAAAAGGAGAAGAACGGTGCATGTAGTGTCATCATGCATGCACACTGCCCATTGCTTATGGACATGTGCATGGAAAATGGTGCATTATGTGCGTTAGATGCATATTGCTCATTGTATTCAAGGTTTCAAAAGAACAATTGGGCCTCTGGTGCCATCACACATGGACAGTGTTCATTGTGTATACAGAAATGCACAAGCCTTGTGCATTTCTGTATCCTTACTTGTGTGCATAGAATCGTAGAACTGTAGAGTTGGAAGGGGGTTCATTGGCCATAATGTCCAATCCCCTGCTCAATGCAGAACCTCCAGCTAATGCATCCCCAACTGGTAGCTGTCCAGCCTCTTTTTGAAGGTGTCCAGAGAAGGAGACACAAACATCTCTCTAGGCAATGGGTTCCATTCTCAAACTGTTCTCACTGTCAAAAATGCCCTGCTAATGTTCAATTGAAATCAACCCTCCTGTAACTTCAAACCATTAGGCCTGAACCCTCCGAGGCAGCAGAGAACAGGCCTGCCCTCACTCTGGCAGCCTTTGAGGTATCTAAAGACTACGACCATCCCACCCCTTATTTGTTTGCACAACGTTGCTATTCACTAACGAAGTAGGATTGCATCGTCCCGAAGTGGCATGGTTGGGCTTGAAAGCCGTACACAGGAAAAGGATCTTGGCCACAAGCAAAACATTAGTCAACAGTGTGACGAGGCAGCCGAAAAACGGCCATATAATTCTCAGCTGTGTGGCCCAGAGTGTAGCCTCCATAGCTGAAAGAAGCAGTAATGTCACTCTGTTCTGCTTTGGTCACATCTCAGTTCCTGGCAGCACAATTCAGGAAGGTTATTGACAAGGTGTCCAGAAAAGGGCGACCAAAATGATCAAAAGCCTGGAAACCAAAGCCTGTTAGGAATGACTGAGGGAGCTGGGCATGTTTCTCTTGGAGAAGAGAAAATTGAGAAGTGACATGGGAGCTGTCTTTAAATATCCGAAAGGATGTCATGTGGAAGATGACATGTAGAAGCTTGTGCTTGGCTACCCCAGAGATGAGAACATGAACCAGGCCATTTTCACACTAGCCTGTTATAGTGCTGTGATTCCACTTTCAACCTCCTATGGAATCCTGGGGTTTGCAGTTTCGGGAGGGGCCAGATGGCCCCTCCCGAAACTGCAAACCCCAGGATTCCATAGGAGGTTGAAAGTGGAATCACAGCACTATAACAGGCTAATGCGGAAATGGCCCCAGTTGAGTCAAGTGTTACCCCAAAATGTGGGTGACTCCAGGGTCCACCTGTGATTCCAGTGCCTCTGTGAAATAGTGCAGAATATTAGCTCAAAAGAGGAGGCCTGTGAGAGGCGGGGAACCTAACAGACCGTTTACACCCTGTGTATAGTGGTACTAATGCAGGAACACCAGCCAGAATGTTTGTTTTATTGGGGAATTAACAATCACACGCATACAAGTTCCCAGCCATCTCACAATCGCACAAGGCTAGCTGAAGGAAAAGGGAGGAAAAGTTTGGATAGCAAGAGTTTAGGGTGACGTGGGTGATATTTACCAATCCAAAAGTGAAGAGATGAAGTGATGTGGCTCAGACCAAGGGTAGTACAAAACGGGAATCGGAGCAGCAGAGTGACAGCCGGTATGCCAATACTACAAGCTATCTGGCTCAGAGCCAGTGTTTAAATACTCTTTTCCATCCTGAGGGGGAAAGTGTTAATGGATCTCATTCAGAGTAGACAATGGGATCGGCAAGGTAGGCAATGGGGTCTGGAATGAGCTAATAGTCTTAGCATTAGGTGACAAAGGACCAATGAGAATTACAATAGCTCCTTCCTATAAGGAGAGAAAAGGAGAGTTTCAGTGGACAAAAGAAGAGGTTCAAAGACAATCAGACATTCCATAGAAAGAGTTTTGGTTGCTATTGTTTCTAAAGGTTGAGTCGTTGAGAGACATTTGCAAATCCATTGTCACTGGACTATGACCTAGCCATGCCCCGAGGTCCCAGTCTGACCTAATTTTGCAACACAGGTGTACAGCCAGTTCCTCTTTGCCAGCAGGCATCCCAGCCATATCAGGATATAATTTATATTTCATACCAATTAATATTTGCCAATTAAACCATATCATGGAGTGGGAGTGTATGGCCTGGTAACACAAGTTGCAAGAAAAAAGATCCCACTTAAATATTTGTAAGAACTTCGTGACTGTGAGAGCCATTCAACAGTGAAATAGACTGCCTTGGAGTGTAATGGAGTCTCCTTCTTTGGGGGTCTTTAAGTAGAAGCTGGATGGCCATCTTCCAGCTGTGCTTTTGTGGCTGGCAAAGGGTCTGATTAGAAGGCCCTTGGACTCCCTTCCAGCTCTCTGTGATTCTATGACTCCGGGAACTTCACACTGTCTTACATTCTGTCTCCACTATGAAGGATTTCTGGCAGTCCTTCACAGAATGCCCCACTCATCTGGAGGCAGATGTGGGTGGCACAGCACACCTTCTTGGTGTTTTGTGTATCCAGCTACAATTAGGACACACATACACACACAAATGGTGCAGGGGTCTGTTTTAGAAGAGAACTCCATGAGCACCAGGCTGGTGTTATCCAACCCGCCACCCCTACATCTAGCAACCAAGAAAAGAGGCCATCGACCTCTTTCCATCGTGCCCTGGAATGCACTAATTGGGTTGACGAGGAGCTAATCCGCCCCCTTGCAATGTATATATAAACTGCTCATTAAAGCAGTGAAATTCCAACGCGGGGCTGAATGCCTTCTTGGATACACCATGCAACGAGGGAGAGACCAGGCACATGGCCAGAAAATGTGTGGCCACACTGGAGGAACTCAGTGGGTACTGTTTCTTGTGAGGGTGGACAAACGGACTCAGTGAGTAAGCAGGAACTTCTTAGATTTTCTCACATCCTTTGTTGGAGCCGTCTACCTATATTCTTGCTTTTGGCTTTCTGTTCTTTACCTGTTACCGTAAGAGGGTACCCTTCCATGTTTCACATATGACAACCAGGACATGTGTGGCCAAGCAGCATCAGAGTGTGGACAAGGTGGCAAATGTTATTAATGAGGAAGAACATAGAGGCTCAGAGGCGCTGCAGCAGTTGGCTTTTGCCCGAGCCTGCTGGGAAGAGCAAGGGTCTGCCACTCCTTTCCTTTCCACTGTGCTAAATGAATGGAGTACAAACTCCTTTTGCAGTCAGTTTGTAGCAATTGGAAGAAAGCTGAGGACAAAGGAGGGAAATTATGGGGAGGAGACAGAAACCGGCACGTTTGAAAAGCAGTTGAAAAAGTTAGGCAACAGAGGATTAATCAGGATGGCCAGAGGGTATGAACTATTTGTTTCACTTCAAATTCCCTATACCCAATTTCTGTATATTGTCCACATGGGATGATCATCACAAAGCAAGCAAAGTTTCTTGTCCAGAGCTAACTGGAGCCAGGCCCTGACAACGGCTATGCTTTGTTAAGAGTTGCTTGGAAAGAAAAAAAATTCCAGTCCAGTGCAACTTTTCCAGTCTCTGTTGTCTGAGAATAGGAAAAGCCACAAAGGATGAAATCCTTACAGAGCAATACTGAGTGTGTTTACTTGGTGATGAGATCCGCCATGGCCGATGGAGCTTATTCCCAAGTAAGTAAGCGTGAATAGGACTGAAGTGGTATCTCTGCCTTTATATTTTTAGTGATGTATACATGGGCCACAGAACTCTGGTCTAAATGCACTCATATGCAGGATCAGAATCATTTTGTGAATTTCTTTAAATGGCTGAAGGAAAAGAGATTCCACCTAAATATTAGGAAGAACTTCCTGACGGTAAGAGCAGTTTGACAGTGGAATCTGCTGCTGCCTCAGTGGAATGTGGTAGAGTCTCCTCCTTCTCTGGAGGTTTTTAAAGAGAGTCTGGGTGGCCATCTGTCAAAGGGATTGATTTGATGGTGTCTTCCTACAGGGCAGAATGGGGTTGGATTGGATGGCCCTTGGGGTCTCTTCCAAATCTCGTGCCATTTCTGCACCAGATGGCCCCTCCCGAAACTGCAAACCCCAGGATTCCAGAGGATGTTGCAAGTGGAATCATAGTGCTATAACAGTCTAGTGCGGAAATGCAGTAGGATTCTGTGATTCAGTGAAACTTGTTTGCCTTTTATGTTACCTTACTTTGCAATATTGTCCATCACCTGAGCCAGTGTAGAGTCGTGGTTTCAGTGTTGGACTAGAATTCCAGGAGATCAGGGTTCGAATCCCTGCTCAGACGTGGAAATCTAGTGAGCAGGCCTGGGTGAGTCACAATCTCTCAGTCTCAGAGAATGACAACCCTCCTCTAAATCAGTCTTAACAATGACAGCCAGTGCAATGTAGTGCTTTGGGTATAGACTAAGGCCCTTTTCGCACGACGGCGCCATCCTGGCATGGGGACGCATTGCTTCCGGTCTACAATGCATGCGATCATATTGCATCATCGCAGTCCCACTTCTACCCTGTCCCCAGCCCTTGCGATTGAGCAGTATACCATTACTGGAAAAAATCCAGTAATGGCCTCCCTTCACGCAACGATCTCATTGGCTGTGACTGTGTGGAAAGGGCAGAAGTGCCTTCAAGCATTTCCTTCCTCAGCGCAATGCGCAAAAAGGCCAGCTGCACTGTGGAAAGAAGGAGCGTGTATGTCGGTGTGCATACAAAGGCATTATGCATTTTGATGTTTATCCACATATGCCTTCAGGTGTGCAATATTGCCATTCAACCCCAGCGTTGCATGGCACAGTCAACATGCAGCTCCACAGGGGGCAAAATATGCTATGCAACACCAGTGTAAGATCTCAGCCTTGGATCTGGAACTCTAGTGAATTACCTTTCAAAAGGAGCTGTCCCTTTGATGTTTCAAATGAGAACTGACAAATGTGCAGGAAGAGAAAAAAATGATTTTGCCAACTTAGCACCCAAAATCCGATAAATAAAGCAGAGGAATGAGAAAAAAAAGCTGCTGTGAATACATACAAACCATTGTCTCTGAAACCTCAAGTGCTCTTTCTTGTGAGAACTTTGGCTTCCGTTGACTGGCACAAACTCAGACAAAAGTCCTATTAACTTTTAGCACAGCTTTTAAAAAATGCTGGCAGAGGGACACCGAATCTCACAATGTGCAACCAATTGCTCAGCTGACAACAAGACTTGAAAGATAAATCTCCTTATAACTATTTGTTAATGGCATGACGCAACCCTTGTGTTGAATGACAACATTACATAACTCACTAAGTCTGTAATGCACAGCCAGTCACCAATGTAGCCACCCTGAGATCTTGTGATGGCAGCTGTGTTTGAGAAGAAGGCAATGACAAACACCTCTGAATATCCCTTGCCTAAGAAAACCCTGAGAAAATCATAAATTTGGACCCATACATGTTTTATCTTCCCATGGATGCTAAGTAGAGTCAGCCCTGGTTAGTACTTGGATGGGAGACCATCAATGAATACCAGGTGCTGTTACGCTCTATTTCAGAGGAAGGAACTGACAAAATGACCTCTAAGGATTCTTGCGCAAGAGAACCCTATGAAATCCATGGGGTTGCCGTAAGTCAATAGCAGACTTGAAGGGATATGCAGACGGTAAAATATCTTAATCAATACATAAATAATGTTCAAGCACAATGAGCATTCCTGTGCAATGTGCAACCCTGCAGAGTACACATATGCTTGCATAATGGCAGTACAGCCAGCTTTGTTGAAATGGATGCATAAAGCACTAGCTAAACTGTGTTACACAGCCCTTATACTGGGTACCAAAGCCACACAACTGAAACTGCAACAAAAGGTGGAATGAAATTGTCACATCATGAAAATGCGAGTGCAAAAGATGCACCCAAGCCTCGCACTCAAGGCCTGCCCTGCCTGACACCACTTTGTGCTCAGAACTGAGCAGCCAGGGAGATCTCTGAATCAAGCCAGGGCCAAGACAAACAGATCTGCCTCAGTTCTCCCTCTCTAAGAACGCAGTCCCTTCCTCACCCTTGTGCCCCCTTGGCTTCTTCCTTTCAGGACTCTCCCTCTCTACTGCCTTCCCTAAATCTGCCTCTCTCCCAGATATAAGGATCAGCAGTGATTTATATTTTCCAAGACTGTGGTATTGTTGACACTAAGGTCAAGATGGTATTATTGGTAGCGTGTATATTCCAAGATTCAGAATGAGACTCTGGGACCCTCTTTTAAGGAACACAGAACTTCAAACATCTATTGTAACAGTGTTGCTTTAAATGTGTCTTGTATCTAAATGTTTATAAACAGCACATCATTCTTCTCTCTCTCTCTCTCTTTCAGTTCATTCACTATCTCTCGTACACCCAATTTCTCAGTCTCTCTCCTGCAGAGCTCTTCAAATCTCCAGCCTATCCCAAACACACCACAAATCCCACTCCTCTTCAAACACACACCAGACAGTTAAAATCTGTTATTTTCTTCTTTCCAACATTCCCTCCCCGGGGCTATTCAAGGTTCCATTTCACCAGCCGGTCAGCTTAAACACCCTCAGTTGCCAAGAAGGCTCTGTTGTCAAGACCCCCTCCCATCACGTTTGTCACAAGAATGTACAAATAAATGTACAACTCAATGTGCACTTCCATGACCTTCCAGACATTCTCCATCAGACAAAAATGTCCAACTGCTTGCAGAAGGGAAAGTACACATACGTAGGATTCCAACTTTTCAGAGAGCTGGATCCGTGTGGTAAAGAGAGAATGCGGTGGAGAAAGCAGACAGCTCTGTTGAAATATTGGTCAAATGTTCAGCATGTTCACAATAAAAGTGACGCATGAACAATGAGGGAAAGTCATCTGTGAAGATCAGCATCCCGAGTGCTAGTGACATGAATCACTGTGGCAAGGCAGGCATGCACATCAGTGGGGGTGGCGTTTCCTGATGCGGGAAAAGACAACCAGCAAATTGATGTGGGTTGCTACTTGTACAAGACCATTTGCCGTCCCTGGAAGAAAGAATGTTCTGAATTATCAGAGATGAAAAGTGGCTTTGATTTAATCCTTCTGTTCCCATTATTGCTCCTCCCCCCCCACCTCCTGTTATGCATCCAGCAGGCATACTATTACAGAAGGAAATGCATGTCCAGATACTTGTCTGACAATAAATGCTACCCTGCCTTAGAATTATAGAATCATAGAGTTGGAAGAGACCCTAGGGGCCATCCAGTCCAACCCCCTGCCATGCAGGAACACCCATCAAAGCATTCCCAACAGACGGCCATCCAACCTCTGCTTAAAAACTTCCAAAGAAGGAGACTCTACCACACTCCAAGGCAGCAGATTCCACTGCTGGACAGTCCTGACTGTCAGGAAGTTCTTCCTGAGGTTCAGGTGGAATCTCCTTTCATGCAGCTTGAATCCATTGCTCCTGGTCCTGGTCTCTGGAGCGGCAGAGAACAAGCCCGCTCCCTCCTCAACATGACATCCCTTCAGATATTTAAACATATCTATCATCTTCCCTCTTAACCTTCTCTTCTGTTGACTAAACATCCCAGCTCCCTAAACCATTCTTCATAGGGCTCCATGGCTCCCAGACCCTTCCCCGTTTTGGTCGCCCTCCTCTGGACACGTTCCAGCTTGTCAACATCCTTCTTGAATGCCTTACCAGCTGCAGTATCTTGGTTAGTGTCGCACTTCAGGATTCTGTAATGCAAATCTCCACATGCAAAGTTAGGCATTGACTGGGCAAGGCAGTTCTTGTGTTGAATGGCACAACTGAACACACAGTCCAATGTGCAACCCAATGCATATGTGTACATCTTTGCACCTCCATGCATACCTTCAGGACAACGGCACTGCATAGGCAACTCTACTTCCTTAGACCTGAGCTGGTAGTGGACATTCTGCTTGAGACAAAAACATCCAACCAGTTCCATAGTGGAATTTATACATGTGTAAGACACCAACAATATGACAGCCATTCTCTTTGAATAAGTTCTGGGATAAGTTTCCACTGAGGTCCTAGACCCCAAGAAACCCTATGTTCATAGAATCATAGAATCCTATAGTTGGAAGAGATCCCAAGGGTCATCCAGTCCAACCCCATTCTGCCAGGCAGGAAGACACCATCAAAGTATTCCCAAGAGATGGCCATCCTTGCTTGAAAGCCTCCAGAGAAAGAGACTCCACCACACTCCCAGGGAGCAGCGAATTCCATTGCTGAACAGCTCTTACTGCCGAGAAGTTCTTCATCATGTTTAGGTGGAATCTGTTTTCCTGTAGTGTGAAACCATTGCTTCGTGTCCTAGTCTCCGTAGCAGCAGAAAACAAGCTTGCCCCATCTTCCATATGACCTCCCTCCAAATAGTTAAACAAGGCTATCAAGTTGCCATTCAATATGCAAGTAGTTTTTCCAACCTCTCATCTAACTTCATGTGGAATGGGGTGGTTGAGGAGGAAGCCATTTGCCTTTGACTCAAGTGGGAAAATGTCTTGGGCCACCCTGAGCTGCTCCACATCACCCCTGAGTCTTACCTGCCAGGCTGAGCATGTGTCCTGCGACAGGGACAGGCACAAAGAGGACATTTTAAAATTAGTTTAGAACAATCCTTTCTCTGCCAGGAAGTTTGTGGGAGCTGTTTGGGTGTTCAAAATTCTCAGCATCCTCACCAAGTAATAATACTCCTTATTTTCTGGAAAAATCCAAGACAATTAAACTGGTAGGGTGATATAGTATGATACTGAGGCCATTTCCACACTAGGCTGTTATAGCGCGATGACTCCACTTTCAACATCCTATGGAATCCTGGGGTTTGCAGTTTCGGGAGGAGCCGGGCGGCCCCTCCCAAAACTGCAAACCCCAGGATTCCATAGGATGTTGAAAGTGGAATCATCGCGCTATAACAGCCTAGTGTGGAAATGGCTTGAGCGTGATGTAGTGGTTTGAATTTTGGACTGGGATACTGGGAGATCAGCGTTCCACTTGGCCATCGAAACGGCTGGGTGACCTTGGGCGAGTCCCACTCTCTCAGCCCAAAAGGAAGGCCATGCTTGCCAAGAAAACCCTTGGAGAGGGTCACCATAAGTTGGATTGGACTTAAAGGCACATGGCAACGACCATACATGTTTAAGGGGACTTGCATGTGCCCCAAACACCAGCAGGATATCAGCCCATATATCCAGAAACACATTTCCTTGAAATGTTTTACACTTCCCCCGGGAGCAATTGCTCCAGAGAGGCAGCAAAAGTATTTCACAGATGAAAACCAGGACCAGTGTAGCCAAGCAACATCAGAGTGCAGTCAAGACGACAGACGGTATTAACGAGGAAGAACACACCAGCTAGGAGAGGCTGCAGCAGTTTGCTTTGGCCTCAGCCTCCTGGGAAAGGCAGGACTCTGACCCATCCTCTCCCTTTCAGAGTTAACAGAGTGTAAACTACTTCTGCGCTTGCAAACTTGGTTTGCAGCCACTGAAGTAAGCTGTCATGCCCTGACTAACTTGTTCTCATGTAACTTCACTCAGAGGTTCAAGCAGGGGCGTTTATTTGGAGAAAAGCAAGAGACTAAGCATCGAAGATGGTTACAGGTTTTACACCTTGTCATACACGGCGCACAGATCAATGACTGGTTAAAAGCCATAAATGCAAGTCACCCCACCAACACTGGCATTTTCCCATGCCTTCCTTTATTTACATATCTTTCATCCTGGGAGCTAGACAAATGCACTCTGTCCTTATCTTTGCCTAGTTTGCTCCCATAACACCTTCCCGCTACTCTGCATTCCCCCCCCCCCTTTGATTTTCTTCCCTTTTGCTGGATACAAGCAGACATTGAACAGTACAGCAATTAAGCGTTTGGAGCTTTGGGACACTTTAGGAGCTCCAACCAGATACACAGTTGCAGGTAGTTTTCAACTATGGATATATACAGCCAGCCCTCCACATTTGCGGGTTTCACTTTTGCAGAGTCGATTATTCACGAACTATTTGCTGTCCCTCTGCTGCCTCCCTGTGCCATTGTTAATAGGGACTGCAAGCCTCGTGAGACTGAGAGAAACTGCAAACAAGGCTAGTGAGTCCCTATTAAAAACGGTGTGGGGCAGCAGAGGAGAGGGCAGGAAGCCCCACCAGCCCTCCACTTCTGCCTTGGGAAGGAACCCTGATGCCTCAAAGGAATCCATGGTGGGTTGAATATGGTAAATATGGTGTTAAATATGGTTTGGGAGGACCTAGAGTTATTCATGGTTTTTCCACTTTCACGGCAGTCCTGTGTGCCTAACCTTAGCGAATGTGAAGGGATGACTGTATTAGCTCTGTAGCCAACCACCTTCTATCGGGTCTATGAAATCTATTCGACTATTATTGCACACATGCGACAGGGGCACACATCCTGACCTAAGCTGAGGACAAAGCGGGAGGAAAAGAAAGAAACCAGAACTTTTCCAAAACAGCCGAGAAATTGGGAAGACACGGGATTGATCAAGCATGTCCCTGCAAAATCAGGACAACTGGAGAATATAAGCTATCCTTCTGGTATGGGTAGGAGCCAGGGCTACGGCTAGGGCTAGGGCTAGGATAGTTGCAATAGTTAGGATAGGGATGAACTATTTGAGTCACTTCAGATTCTCAGTTTTTGGGTATCATCCACACAAGATCAGCTGAAATCAAGCAACGCTTCGTCTTCGTCTTCAGAGCTCCAGACGGGGTGTGGCATCCTGCTTCTCAGATGCCAAAGTGTTGCAGAAAGAAACCCAGAGTCCAATTTCACAACTTCACTCACCCTTTTGTTAATCCAATTTGAATTATTGTGTCTCGGACGTTCTTCAACAAAGTCTGCCCTGGAGTGTTTGGTTGTGTAGCTGCAAGAACGCACAGCTCGTTTATCTGGATTAGACCAATGTCCACCCTGTCCCGATCTAATGAAGAGTCATTGGCCAGGCTCAAAGGACAAAAGAAAAAGTGTATTGATTCATTCATTCTTTAAAATATGGCACCCCATAGTATCTCAGGGAGGCATACAATGAAACCGGTTCGACTCATTTAACGCAGTTGAAACCACTCTAAAATAAAAGAATAAAAGTGTGTTAAACAGCTGGACAATATTGGAAATGTGGTGATAAAGTGGGCTCTTTTTTTCATATGTGGTGGACGTGTCAAAAAGCAAATTTTGGAAGGGAGTACATGATGAAATTCAAAAAATATGTAAAGTTGATTTTGAAATGATCCCAGAATTTTATTTGTTAAATATGATAGGTCAAAATAAGGAGAATAGAAGACACCAGAAAGTATTGTTGTATTTGATTACTGCAGCGAGATTGACACATGCTCAATACTGGAAAGACAAGACAGATATAAGTTTGGAAGAATCGAAATTAAAGGTTTTGGATATGGTAGAGACTGAAAAAGCAAATTCATTGAAAAACAAACCTATCCAAAACTTTGAAAAGGAATGGAAAGGAGTAATGGACTGGCTTAAAACATAAACTTGGGTGATGATGAGAGACAAATAAAGAGTAAATAAGATCATAGAATCATAGAAATGTAGAGTTGGAAGAGACCACCAGGGCCGTCCAGTCCAACCCCCTGCCATGCAAGAAAACCCTCAAAGCACTCCCGACAAGTGGCCATCCAGCCTCCACTTAAAAACCTCCAACGAAGGAGACTCCACCACACTCCGTGGCAGCACATTCCACTGCCGGACAGCCCTGACTGTCAGGAAGTTCCTCCTGAGGTTCAGGCGGAATCTCCCCTCCTGCAGCTTGCATCCATTGCTCCTTGTCCTGGTCTCAAGAGCAGGAGAAACAAGCCCACTCCCTCCTCGACGTGACACCCCTTCAAATATTTAAACATGGCTATCATGCCCCCTCTCAACCTTCTCTTCTGCAGACTAAACATACCCAGCTCTCTAAGTCTGTCCTCATAGGGCATGGCTTCCAGGCCCCTCACCATTTTGGTCGCCCTCCTCTGGACCTGCTCCAGCTTATCCATATCCTTCTTGAATTGGGGTGCCCAGAACTGGACACAGTATTCAAGATGAGGTCTAACCAATGCAGAATAAAGTGGTACCAATACCTCCCTCGATCTAGACACCATACTCCTATTGATGCAACCAAGAATTGCGTTGGCCTTCTTGGCTGCCGCATCACACTGCTGACTCATGTTCAGCTTGTGGTCTATGAAGACTCCTAGATCCCTTTCACACGTACTGCTATCCAGCCACGTGTCCCCCATCCTATATTTCTGCATACCATTTTTTCTGCCTAAGTGTAGGACCTTACATTTCTCTCTGTTGAAATTCATTTTGTTAGCCTTGGCCCAGCTCTCCAATCTGTCCAGGTCCTTTTGAATTTTGATCCTGTCACCTGGCGTATTAGCAACCCCTCCCAATTTGGTGTCATCTGCAAATTTGATCAGCGTGCCCTCTGTTCCTTCATCCAAGTCATTAATGAAGATATTGAACAGCACCGGGCCCAGGACAGAACCCTGTGGCACCCCGCTAGTCACTTCTCTCCAGGATGAGAATCTGCCATTGGTGACCACCCTTTGGGTACGGTCAGTCAACCAGTTACAAATCCACCTGACAGTAGCCCTGTCCAGCCCACATCTTACTAGCTTCTTTGCAAGAATGTCCTGGGGAACTTTGTCAAAGGCCTTACTGAAATCAAGATATACTACGTCCACAGCATTCCCTTCATCTATCAAGCAAGTAACTCTATCATAAAAAGAGATAAGATTAGTCTGGCATGACCTATTTTTGAGAAATCCATGTTGACTTTTCGTAATTACGGCATTGTTTTCTAAGTAATTAGAAACTGACTGTTTGATGATCCGCTCCAGGATCTTTCCAGGTACTGATGTCAGGCTGACTGGGCGATAATGATTTGGGTCCTCTTTTTTTCCCTTCTTGAAGATGGGGACAACATTTGCCCTCCTCCAGTCTGCCGGAACTTCTCCGGTCCGCCAAGAGTTTTCAAAGATTATAGCAAGAGGTTCCGCCATGACCTCTGCTAGTTCTTTTAAAATCCTAGGATGCAATTCATCTGGCCCTGGAGACTTGAATTCATCCAGTGTGGCCAGGTATTCCTGTACCACCTCTCTATCTATTCTGTGCTGCATTTCCCCCACTTCCTCACCTGCTCCCCAACCGCCAGGTTGCGTGTTTTTATCCTTTCTACATGTTAGGGAAAAAGCAAATAAGATAAACTCAGCTGGGGGAAAACAAATACAAGGAAGTGCGGGAGAGTGGGGAGGGATATGTCCACCACAGGGATATATCCTATATTTTATATGTTGAAACTTTAATAAAGATGTTTGAAAAAAAAATAAACAGCTGGACAAGCTAAAACAAGACAGATTAAAAAAAAACATTTAAGACAACTGAAAACCATGCGCATGTGCAGATTTAGAGGAAGATCCCAAAGGGGTCAGAAAAAAGTTGTGTCTTATTTGGTGCCGGAATGAAACTAGAATTGGGACCAGTCAGGCCTCTAAGGGGGGTCATTCCACAAGAGGAAGCGTTGCCCTACCTTTCCCACAGTTCATGGCACTGTGTTGCACCCACATAGACACACACACACACACACACATATGCTAGGACGTGAAAAGAATAGGAGCTTGCTTATCCCCGCCCTCCTCGTGGTTCTTCATCTGCCTGATGCAGAATTCAGGAGAATCTGGACGCTCGCACAGTTTGACTTCGCCTAATAAAGGTTCTGTCCTAACACAGATCAAAGATTAAGATGTGACATGATCGCTGTGCTTAAGTATTTGAACCAATGTGATATGGAAGGTGGGTGCAAGTTTGTTTTCTGCTGCTCCGGGGACTTGGACACGGAGCAATGGATTCAAACTACGGGGAAAGAGATTCCACCTAAACAGTAGGGAGAACTTTCTGACAGTGAGAGCAGTTCAACAGTGGAATCTGCTGCTGCTGCCTCGATGGAGTGTGGTGGAGTCTCCTTCTTTGGAGTTTTTTAAACAGAGGCTAGATGGCCATCTATGGGGAGGGCTTTGTTTGTGTCTTCCTGCGTGGCCGAATGGGGTTGGAGGGGATGGCCCTTCTGGTCTCTTCCAACTCTAGGATTCTATGGCCATTTCCACACTATACTTTATAGCGCTATGATTCCACTTGAAACATCCTATGGAATCCTGGGGCTTGCAGTTTCAGGAGGGGCTTGCCGGCCCCTCCCGAAACTACAAACCCCAGGATTCCATAGGATGTTTCCAGTGGAATTATAGCGCTATAAAAGTATAGTGCGGAAATGGCATATGATTCTTTGACTCCATGTTTTCAGTAGCCCTTGCTTGTTCCTGCCTTCCTCTTTGTTCTTCATCTGCCTGATGCAGAATTCAGGAGAACCTGGAAGCTTGCACAGTTTGAGTTGGCCCAAGGAAGGCACAGTCCTAATAGAGAGGGAGGACTTTTTGTTACAGACAACGCATCTGCTTTGCCTTTTGTATTCACCACTATGAACAATTTTTAAAAATAGAGCAAGGGGAAACAGGCTGGCCTTTCTCCCTGTTTTTCTGGCCTTTGGCTCCAAAGTAAACAGAAACAGAGCCCTTTTCCCTCCATGCTTGGCTGGGTATCTGCCCCATATGTATATCTGCTGCAGTGCGCTCTGGCTCCCAAAAGCCATAATAATGTGTGAGGCTTTCTTGTCGAGTCAAAGGCCTCTTTGTTGTGATTCGCTACTAACACAGCTACTCCTCTGGAATTTCTTACAATTATTATTGCTTAAGGGTGCCTCTCTTTTTGGCAGCTGGGGTTTGGAGTGGCGGGGTGGGGGAAGATCACTGGATTAGTGCATGCCATTCTTTGGTCAAAGCAAATCCCAGGGGGAGGGGGCGGCTTCCGTAACCTGCCTCTGTAGGATGACATCACCTGCACGCATCGAGGCTGGGATTCCATATTTGATGCAACAAGACTTTTACCTTGCTTGTAAATATGAAATTAAACCAGACCAGCCTCTGAAAAAAATTATCCCGTAAAAGCCTTTGGACAGGACTGCATCCTTCCTGTGCCTCACAAAAGAAAAGAGATGTGCTTGTTACAGCATGAAGAGGAGGACTTCAGGCAAAGTAACTGTGCTTAGCTGGCTCCTTCCCCCACCCCAACCCCCATACCTTTTTCATTATTGTTATTCCCCCACTGCCACTGTCTCCTTCGTCCATCTGGAGTGCTTTAAAAGAAATCCATGGTAATTTCCCCAATACAGAGCATCTAATTTCTCCTCTGCTCTTTCTGGCATCCTGGGGGCACCTTCTTCCTCTACCTGGCATGATGCCATCATCTCTCCCCAGGATCACCACCAAATGCCTTTGCACACTGCTTAGAGACTTACACTGAGAGCCTCAGGGCTGGTCCAAGCAGGGGAGGATGTCTCCGACAGGGCGCCTGTCTGAATTCCTAATGAAATGATTTGAATATGAATGCACGTTCCCTTTTTGTCTCCCCCCCAACTGGCCAATAAAGGGAGGGGAGCCTGGGCAGAAGAAGGAGGTTGCTTTGTGCCAGAGATGCCCACTCACCTCTTGCAAACAAAAGAGAACCAAGATCTTGCATCAGGGTTGCACGGGGCAAATGTATACTCATATCGTTACATGATGGTTGTGCTACACTACCCGTTTGCTAAATACTGACAACGACATCATCATCATCATCATCATCATCATCATCATCATCCAGTATTCTACATCAACTACTGGAGAAGAGGTTAGGATATGATAACCATGTTTAAATATTTGAAAGGATGTCATATGGAAAATGGAGCAAGCTCGTATTCTGCTGCTCCAGCAACTGGGACATCATGGAGCAATGGTTTCAAACTGCAGGAAAAGCAACTCCACTGAGACATTAGGAAGAACTTCCTGATAGTAAGAGCGGTTGGCCTGTAGAACAGTGATGTGCCTTATGGTTTGTGAACTGCAATAAAGACTGAGGAGGAGGAGCAGAATACACTGCCAGGGAGTGTGATGGAGTCTCCTTCTTTGGAAGTTTTTAAACAGAGGCTGGATGGCCTTCTGCCAGGAGTGCTTTGATGGTGTCTTCTTATAGAATCATAGAATCATAGAAATGTAGAGTTGGAAGAGACCCCAGGGGCCATCCACTCCAACCCCCTGCCATGCAGGAACACCCTCAAAGCACTCCCGACAGATGGCCATCCAGCCTCTGCTTAAAAACCTCCAAGGAAGGAGACTCCACTACACTCCGAGGCAGCCGATTCCACTGCCGGACAGTCCTGACCGTCAGGAAGTTCTTCCTGAGGTTCAGGTGGAATCTCCTTTCCTGCAGCTTGAATCCATTGCTCCTTGTCCTGGTCTCTGGAGCAGCAGAAAACAAGTCCTCTCCTTCCTCTACGTGGCATCCCTTCAAATATTTAAACATGGCTATCATGTCCCCTCTTAACCTTCTCTTCTGCAGACTGAACATCCCCAGCTCTTTAAGTCTATCCTCATAGGGTAGACATGGCTTCCAGACCTCCCACCATTTTGGTCGCCCTCCTCTGGACTTGCTCCAGCTTGACCATGTCCTTCTTGAATTGGGGTGCACTGCAGAGTGGGGTTAGACTGGACAGCCCTTGTGGAATCTTCCAGTTCTATGATTCTATAATTCTATGATTCTACTTAATTTTCATTTCACTAGGCAATCTCTCCTGGTTACCTCTCCTAGCCTGGCAACACCCCCACCCACCAAACGTGATGGAAACGTCATTCACCCGTGCCCCAATCACCAGCAGAATGGACCTCCTTTTCCCCATGCAGCAGTACAGTAAGCTGGGGGAAATTATGATCATGACAATAGTGTCACAAAGTCAAGAACATGGAACAGTTACACATGAGTAAATCAAGGCAACTGTTCCATATCCATGATGGCTTCCCAATCGTGAATTAGTTCAGTTTGCAAAAGGTATACTCCATCCCTGAGAAATGAGCACCCATCTTTAACTGTACTAGGACAGTTTCTATACCTTTCCAAAACCTGTCCATGGTTGTACTTTTAGACTGGAAGTTGACAATAGAGCTTGGTTTTCGTCTTTGCCTTCTTTTCCTTCCTTCAGTTGGCAAACTCAGTGCCGGAGCTGTATCACTTGAATTATTAAACATTATAAAAACATTTCCTGCATATAGAGAGGTAGCTTCTCGGGGGCAAACAGAGTGGCATAGTTTTTGCCCAACTGGCTAGTTTTTATGCACCAGATTGCTTTTAGTATGGAGGAAAGTTCAGCCAGGTCTTCCCAATACTGCATTCTGGAGTGACACAGCCTGGGAGAAAGTTTAGCATCTCAGCTGGAGTTGGACAGGGCATGAAAAAGTTATGTTTTTGACTGGTTGGGGAATTCCTGGGAGCTGGACTCCAAAAATTTCATTTTTCCAAGCTGAGCCAGGATGAAGTTGCTTGTACTCTGGAAAATGTTCCAGCATCTCTTTTAGGCAGAAGAGTAAAGATAGAACACACATAAAGGTGAGATATGATTCACCCGATATTGCACGCTAATTCTGTGAGCCAGAGGTGAGATCTAAACTCCAGTTGGTGGGGCCAAATAAAGTCATGCTGTGTTTATTTTTGAGAACAGTGTAGGAATGGTCTAATGTCTGGTTTATTTATTTTTTAGTGTATCTTGACATGATATTTCATGCTCCAGCTGATGGAACAAAACAGAAGCAGCCCTAGAAGGGATTCTTTTTTCTTAAAAAATTAAAGTATTTGTGAGTTACCATGGGAAAGTTTGGAGAACACAGAATGAGACAGTGAATACCAGTGTCCTTTAAATGAAAATAAAAACCATACTTGTCTCATAGGAGTCTACCTCACATAGTTATAGAATCCTAGAGTTGGAAGATACCACAAGGGCCATGCTGTAATTTGAATCCATTGGTCTGTGTCCTAGGTTCTGGAGCAGCCAAAAACAAGCTTGTTCCATCTTCAGTTTTGCATGATTCCCACTATTTCATGCACATTTGATGAAGCAAATGCCAGACCTGTTCAAACTGTACATAGCTGAACAAAGGCATCTGTGTTGGATGTAGTCATTTTATGAAAGGAAGAACTTCCTGATGGTCAGAGCTGTCTGGCGGTGGAATATGCTGCCTCCATGGAGTGTGGTGGAGTCTCCTTCTTTGGAGGTTTTTAAGCAGAGGCTGGATGGCCATCTGTCAGGAGTGCTTTAATGGGTTTTCCTGCATGGCAGGGGGTTGGACTGGATGGCCCCTGGAGTCTCTTCCAACTCCTCTTACTGAGGCCAAAGAGCCCTCTGGCTGAGAATTCTAAAGGCCCCCTCCCCAAACTGCAAGGCCCAGGATTCCATAGGATGTTGAAAGCGGAATAATAGCACTGTAACTGTGTAGTGCAGAAAAGCCCTCAGAGTCATAGCCCTACATTTTGTATCGGATGATTTTTCTATTCTAGTTCAGTTGGTTTGGAGGTGTGTGGCACTAACCTCATCGATCTCCTTTTCCTGTATGATTTTTTAAATGTTTTTGCCTGATGAAAAAGCCAGTAGAGCTTCGACAGCTCGTGTGATGTATTTTATGTATTTGGGTTGGCCGATAAAGGTATTGCTGTTTTGTGGACTTTGGATTTTGTTGTATGTTTATTTTTGGTTATTCCCTCGACTATCCTTTCCGCCACATAAAATATACACTTCCCACTCTGTGCATTGTGCCTTTCATCTGCTAATTTCCTTCTTTCTAGGACACTACTTCTACTGATGAATGGATCTTATGGGTTCAAAGTTCTTGTTAATGTTTAATCAAAATGTGCTATCCCAGAAGAGCATGAGTTCTTGGCCTCCCCTCGTGGGGGGAAATTGTTTGTTCCTGGTCTAGCCATTACAAATGTCCAGGATGTAAAATCACAGGCCATTTCCGCACTAGCCTGTTATAGCGCTATTATTCCAGTTGCAACGTCCTATGGAATCCTGGGGTTTGCAGTAGGACAGTTGCAACGTCCTATGGAATCCTGGGGTTTGCCAGGCGGCCCCTCCCAAAACTGCAAACTCCAGGATTCCATAGGACGTTGCAAGTGGAATCATAGCGCTATAGCAAGCTAGTGTGGAAATGGCCACAGTCTCCACTCCAGGGGTGGACAATGCGTGGGCCCCAGGGCTGTTTAAGAAGGCCCTAAGGACCCCCTGCTCCCTTCCTTGAACCTTTGTGAATTTATTTAAAATGTCTGTTATACTCCCTGGTTTTAAAAAAGACCTCTCCTGGGCCTAAAATTGCCCCAGAGAGGTGGCAGAATATTCCCCAAGGTTATGAACTTAAACAAATCCGAGGCAGAAGGTAAACTGTAAGGTAATTCAAGGTTAAAAAAAAAAAAGATGGGAGAGTTTGAGGGGTTCCTACAAGGGTCCAATGAGACCATCTCAAGCACTGGGGGCTGCCCACAATGATCTAGTCCATTTCACTGTCCAGGCCATAAAAGGAGGAATTAGCATGGAGGAATTGGCAGCTGCCGCACAGAAGCCCATCCATACTCTGCTGAAATACCTCCAGTGAAGGAACAGTCATGTACTGCATAGCCCACACTCCACAAAACTCACTCTGAGGTAGGCAGCAGTTCATTTTGGTACGGAGAGCATGAACAATGCAGCACACTTCCACAGAAGTTGCTGAAACTGGAAGGCACATACAGCGCACATCTTTTATAGGTTGTCAATGCAAGTTTAGGCACGCAGAGCATTAAGTCGTCCAAGCCATAATTCCCTTTATGTCTTTATCCCCCCTTTATTTTCCCAGGCTGGTGCTTGCAACGACCACATATGCCTTTGACCAGAGTTACCCTTCATGCATATTTCTCTGGCCTTTTCCGCACAAGGAAGTTAAAACGGGCCAAGGCATCCTGGCACGGAGGTTGTCCGCACCTTGCATTGGACTAGGTCCAGACTACTTACTTTAGTTTAGCACCTTAGTCCGATCCAAAACGCCCCAAAGTGGTCCTCTAGCGCGCTAAGTGAAGACCGGAAAAATCCAGT
This sequence comes from Iguana delicatissima, assembly GCA_948472985.1. NCBI lineage: Eukaryota > Metazoa > Chordata > Lepidosauria > Squamata > Iguanidae > Iguana > Iguana delicatissima. The sequence continues at coordinate 201,277 of CAOKZL010000344.1, read as the reverse complement.
CTTTCAATCTTCTGGAGCGCGCCATTGCGTTCCTGCTGACTTGTGCAAATGCGTAGGCTCGCACCAATGCGAGCCTGCAATCAGCGGACGGTGAGCTGTGGGCGTGGCCAGCGTCAGCGGTTGGTCCGGACCCACGAAGAAATAGGAAGCTGCCATTTTCAGCCGGAGCAGTGTGGATCTAAAGACCTCGCACTGCTCCGATTTGCTCTGAACTAATGGAGGAGCCCTGCAGAAGGGCTTAAGGGAAAGTCCGCGTTACTTTGGACCCAGAAGAACCGATAAGTAACGGCACGGAGCGATTCACTCGCCTCGTGCGGAAAAGGCCTCTATCCCACTATCGGGATGGGAGTGTGGCCCAAACGCTTCTCCACACCAGGCCAACTGCCTGGGGAAGGGTAGCACAAGTGACACATGCCTTCTTTCCACAGTGCAGCCGACCACTTCCCATGCTGCATTGGAGAAAGAAGTCCCTAGATCATGCTTCATCCCTTTCTGTATGGCCACCAGTGATGGTGTGATTGGGGGCCGTTGCCAGATTTTTTCCGGTAATGGAATATCCTATGATTGCAATAGCTGGAGACATGTGGGCAGCGGGACTTTTTGGGCTGCCGCTCTTCGTATTCCCCAAATTGATATAGCCAGTGGCTGTGCAGGCTGATAGATTCTGGGATTTGTGGTCCAAAAAAGGAACTAGTCTAGGCTCTGGCATTTCCTGGCCAAAAAGACACAGATGCAGTTGGGATTGAAGGAAACTACATCCCACCATAATATTGTTCCCTGAGTATCCTTGAGGAAGTGGGAAGGAAAGCAAGCGCTGCTGTGCTGCTACTGACAGTAAACACAACACCTCTGCAAAGAACCTTGTCAAGGTACTAAAAACATTTTGGAGACAGAAAGCCAACGCAATTCTCGGTTACATTAAGAAAGCCAATGCAATTCTCAGTTGCATCAATAGGAGTATAGTCTCTAGATCGAGGGAGGTACTGGTACCACTCTACTCTGCTTTGGTTAGACCTCATCTGGAATACTGTGTCCAGTTCTGGGCACCTCAATTCAAGGAGGACATGGTCAAGCTGGAGCAAGGCCAGAGGAGGGCGACCAAAATGGTGAGAGGCCTGGAAGCCATGCCCTATGAGGATAGACTTAGAGAGCTGGGGATGTTTAGTCTGCAGAAGAGAAGGTTAAGAGCAGACATGAGAGCCATCTTTAAATATTTGAAGGGATGCCATGTAGAGGAGGGAGTGGGCTTGTTTTCCACTGCTCCAGAGACCAAGGCAAGGAGCAATGGATTCAAGCTGCAGGAAAGGAGATTCCAGGAAGAACTTCCTGACAGTCAGGGCTGTCCGGCAGTGGAATATGCTGCCTCAGTGGAGTGTGGTGGAATCTCCTTCTTTGGAGGTTTTTAAGCAGAGGCTGAATGGCCATCTGTTGAGAGTGCTTTGAGAGTGTTCCTGCACAGCAGGGGGTTGGACTGGATGGCCCCTCGGGTCTCTTCCAATTCTACATTTCTATGATTTCTATGATTTCTTCTTTGGAGGTTTTGAAGCAGAGGCTGGATGGCCATCTGTCGGGAGTGCTCTGAGGGTGTTTCTGCATGGCAGGGGGTTGGACTGGATGGTCCCAGGGGTCTCTTCCAACTCTACATTTCTATGATTCTATGACAAGACTTCAGCACATTGGAGACACTTAATCCCTGAGGGGTTTCACAGTCCCATCAACATGGAGGCCACCAACTGCCACAGATTCCACAGCTTAACTATCTACTATGTGAAGAAGTGTCAGAAATGAAGAAGTTTAAAACAATGGCTTGCACAAACCACAGCCCTTCCATTGGTCTGCCCCAAATCTTCTACCAATCAGTTTCTGTGGATAGTTTTGAGCTCCCATATGATGAGAGAGGGTGGGACAATGCCTCTCTGTACAGTTTATCACACCAAATTTTAGATACTTCTGTCACATCTTCTGTCAAGTCTATTCTTTGTTGTTATGTGCCATCAAGTTGGCTTCTGCTTATGGTTATCCTTTGGATGAGAGATCTTCTGCTGCTTTCTGACTGAATTGATCCATCTGTGGTGCTGACTTCCTCTTCTTCTACCGTCTTCCACTTTATCTAGCATTATCACCTTTTCCAGTGGTTCTTAACCTGGGGTCTGGGGACCCCTGGGCGTCTGTGGAACCCTCACAGGGTGTCCACAAAGCACAACTGCTGGAGACCAACAGCAGCAACAGCGACATGGCAGCATGTGTGTGTGTGGATGCCAAGGGAGCAGTTTCAACAATAGAGAAGTTTCAGCACCCCCACACCCCCACTACACGTCCTTGAGGAAAGGGACACATTAGAAGGCATGTGCATGCTCCAAAAACTATGAGTCTGGATATCAGGTTTTGAATCTGCACTGACCAAGGAAACCCACTGGGTGACCTCAGGCAAGTCACATTCTCTCAGCCTCAGAGAAAGACAAAGGCAACAAATCTTGCCAAGAAAAAAAATCCATCACAAGGTTTCAGGGGTTTAGGTTGGGGTTTTGGGATTTTTTGGAGAGGTTGGTTTTTTCATTTTTGGTTTTGTTTTGGTTTTTTTGCGAGATTTGTTCAGAGGGGTTTTGCCTTTGCCTTCCTTTGAGACTTGTCTAAAGTAGGATATTGACAAGCTGTAACATATCAATAGGAGGGCAACCAAATTAGTGAAGGGTCTGGAAGCCATGCCCTTTGAGGAGAGGCTTACAGAGCTGGGTATGTTTAGCTTGACGAAAGGAAGGTTGAGAGGAGACATGATAGCCCTGTTTAAATATTTGAAGGGGTGTCATGTTGAAGATGGAAGAAGCTTGTTTTCTGCTGCTGCGGAAACTAGGACACAGAGCAATGGACTCAAACTACAGGAAAAGAGATTTCACCTAAACATCAGGAAAAACTTCTTGACAGTCAGAGCCATTCAACAGTGGAATATGCTGCCTGGGAGCGTGATGGAGTCTCCTTCTTTGGAGGTTTTTAAGCAGAGGCTGGATGGCCATTTGCTGGCGGTGCTTTGAGTGTTTGTTCCTGCATGGCAGAATGGGGTTGGACTCGATGGCCATTGTGGTCTCTTCTAACGCTATGTTTCTATGATTCCATGACTCTAGGTAACCCAGTGTCTGAGCAGGGATCTGAATCCTAGTCTCAAACCCAACTGAATGAACAGTGTGGTCTACCCATCAGATGGGCAATACTTTCCTGACCATTAAAGTATGGATCTTTTACAGTCTACATCTGTCATTCTTTTGTGGGGAGATTCCAGAGACTGAACAGGGTTTTTGGAGTCTGTAAGGCCTGTGCATCTCCACATCTCCTCCCAGTAGTAAGGTTGTTTTTTTTTAAGGATTCCTAGCCCAGAATGGATTATTTTGCCAGCCCTCAGCCCTCTAATGTATAGCTATTTTTAACCACCATATCCCCAAAACGATGGAAACTAATTTCCCTCCCCGCTCCATCCCGAGCAAATTTGTCTTCATCTGTTCCTAGGCAATGGTAATTAAGACAACCTGATGGAAAGTTTCAAATGCCCACATGACTTCAGTCTGCATTGATGCCACAGCAGGCTTGGGTTTCTCTTTTCCAATTCTGTGGCCAAAGAAGGCGGGGGAGATATAATGTTTATCTAAGAGCAGGGTGTGGTGGGTTGCCTTGGAAGGCTGCAGGCTTGGCATTGCTCAAAACAGGTCTGTTCCTTCAAAACGCTACGCTCCAGATCAACCACATGTTATTAGCTGTGGTGCCATTTAACTTACCAAGGAAGGATCATTTCCTTCCAGGAAATTTCAGGGCCTGCCTGTGATTTATTACTTAGACTTTGGGGCTCTTTTATGCAGCCCCTGGCAAAGCTTTCGGAAGAAAATTCATATATGCATAAAAGAAGGATCAGAGCCAGGTTAATATAGAAGACATATTTCCTCCAACCCAGTGTGAATAAAGCTGTTTGCAGTGCTTCCAGAAGATGAGATTAGAATCTGCATTTCCGTTGCGTAGAAAAGCAAATGAATTCGATTTAAGTAATTAATTAAGGCTGGGATCCTTGGTGTCTTACATGTGCATAAGTTCCCTTAGGGAAGGAGTTAGATATGTTTGTTCAATGTGCAACATACATATTATGTTCAAAGTTGTGGATGCAGATTCATGCATGCTCTGTCATTGTTGGTGGATGTGCGTTGGTTCAATTATGCAACATTGCAGTTCAACACAAGGGTTGTGCAACCCAATTATTGTGCAGCTCTGTATGCAGACACACACAGATGCGTACATGATGCTCATATGCATTGAGCTGCACATTAAGGGGTACATTCAGGTGTGCATTCACTGATGCACCATTGCCATTCAATACAAGGGGTAAGTAGCACAATCAATACGTACATTTGAATGTGGAGGTTTGGTAACACATTAAGCTGAACACCCAGTTGCATGACTAATTATACATTTGGTTCTATGTTTGATTATACAACATTGCCATTCACCACAAGGGTTACGCAGCACATTGAACACAACACTCGACACCCACCGAATTACGCTACACAATCCCCATGTAGGATCTCAACCTAAGTTTGATAATACCAAGTAATTACCAAATTATCAGAGAACTTTTATTTTTATAGTTATCAAATAAGTTTGATGATAAAGGAACGGTAGTCTTAAAAAGTAACTTTTCCAAACTCTAGTTGTCATTTAGTCATGGCTGGTGACTTCCCAGTCAGTGGGGTAGAAATCTGTTTTAGATTTTAAACTGAATTTTAAAGGGACAACCCAGGGCTGAACCCATCTGGGGAATAAGGTTTCAGCGTCTGAGATATCTCCTTCAAAATTTGGACTAAAACCCAGAACAGATTACTGGCCCGCTGTCCATGGAAACCACCAGCTGCCACTGCTGTAATCTAAACAACACTCTAAGGATTTTCTCTATAAGCCATTTAAGACATTTAAGTAACTGAATGGATAAGTCATTGCATACACTTGGGAATAGGCCTTTATTCTGTTTTTTGAGTCTGCTTCTAACTGCAGGAACATTCTTTAAAAATGTTTGGGCTGGTTGAATGTGGTTTCCCTAACTATCTTCCTTTGTCATAACTACAGACATCTCTCTGACAAGAGCTTTGGAAAAGCTCCGTTGTTTTCAATCAAACTGCAAAAATCATGCAGACAGCATGAGGCTTGCAGGAGAATTGTGGAAACTGTAGTTCAAAAATGCAAATTTCCCTACCCCTGTACCTAATATAAAACTGCTTCCTTCACTGTCCCCCTGCTTTGGTGAAAGCCTGGGATTGGAGACATTACTTTTCCTCTTTCTGATGGGAACAAACCAGAGACCAAGAGAAACCTCATCAGTTTTAAGGGGATTGTTTCTTTCAGAAGGGATGGTTTAGCAGGGAAGAGAATCAGAGAATTTTCATGATACTTTCCAGTGGTCCTGATTTAGCATGGCTGGTCCCAATCCTCAGTTTTCACACTTTTTAAGCTGCTTTTAAAATGACCTGGCTTCTCTCACCTCCTCCCATTTCAACCATTGTTCTCAGCTTACTTTGGTTGCCACAAAATGTAAGACTTCCTGCTATCCCATGACCAACTGTAGAGACTTCCAAGATGTTCTCGTGGTTCTCTTGGGAAATGTTGTTCATCTGCTATCCCCACTGGATGCCAACCCTCTTCATTAGCAGCTGTCACCACAAAAACTGTGTCTGAACCTAAACTTTCTAAGACATAGCTCTCCCAGAGGCCAAAAGCGTATGAAATACAAATAATACTTGATTAACAGAGTCTGAACATAACGGATTAATAATTTCATACATCAACATATCTTTCACTCTCTCACACTCTCATCTCCTAGCTAACTCAGATCCTCTCTAACTCTCCTAACCACTCAAACGCCTAAACCACACTCACTAACTAAACCTGGCAGACTTCTCCCTCTGACTCACTCACTCACTCACTCTAATCCACTGTCCCATCCCAGCCTTATTCAAACCCCATGAGATATGCCACCAATCACCACCCCTCAAATACTTTCCCTATTATCTCTGTTACCCCGTTCTCTGGGGTAACAGAGATAATTTTGGGAAAAATTAGCTGGAGCACTCGCTTAAGTTAGCAAGAGGCAGGGTAACTTAGCGGGATCTTGCAACCCAGCGTCTACGGGGTCAGGTCAGTCAAGCAGCCGGACGGGTTTAAAGTAATCAAATGATGTTTTATTGCATACAAACAAATATTAAAGGCACCACAGTCACACAGTTAACTAAGAGACTGGAGGTTGAATTAAGGATAGCGACTTTCAGGGAAAATGGGTGATACAACACCTATCTCATTGTCCTGGACCTCGGGAGAGAAGCTGGGGGTGCAGAGAGGAAGCTCAGCTCGATTAGCTGAGGGGAGCTCGCCAAGCACAGCAGCAGCAAGACAGGATGAAACTCAGGAGCGATCCGAGGAAGGTCTCGGAATCAGGGGTTTGTATAGGGTGAATTGAGACTGCAGGCTATGCCTTACTCGGGGAGAACAATGAGTTTTGGGTGCACGACAATGTCTCGGAAAGGTCACAACTTTGCATGATGGAATCAGAGCCGAATTAACAATAGTGTGGCCAGTATGCAAATACGAAGCGCTTACCAGTGGACAGCACAACCTTTTGTCCAGTAGCCTGCTTGGGGCAGGAAGCCTTTGTTAGTATCGCGCATATGTAATGAGGTGCGTAATGAGGTGTTTGCCAGAGAGGTCCCTGAAGCGATGAACCGGCTGTGTCTGGCCTGCCTGGGTGGAGAGTGGAATGTCCAGCAATTATCGGCCGTGCCTGTTTGCATGCTTGTCCAGTGGCCTCTCAAACACGTGGAGTGGGGTGGCAGGGGAGAGCCGAATTGTTTGATATCAAAATCATATCGGGTGCTATCTCCGGGTAGGCCTAGACTGCAGTAACACTCTGATAAACGAGACACATGTTCTCCTGAACTGTTACTCCAAAGCTTGGGGTCTCAGGGGTCCACCCGCGAGTGCCAGTACCTCCATGTGACAGAGGGGAAATAGCTCAAAATTAAGAGGCCTGAAAGAAGAGAGTCACTTAACAAGATCTTCCAATGTTTACGGGGTCACACAGGAAAGAACTAGACAGAGACTCCAAAAATAAGCCCAATGGTGTTTTATTGGGAGATTCTCACACACATACAAGAGCTAACCAAAGGAGAAGGGAGGAAAGTTGTGGATAGAGGAGTTTTAGGGATTCATGTGATAATTACTAATCTGGAGAGCAGCGAAGAAGGCAGCAATATGGCTTAGACCAGAGCCTAAGGACAGTTCTGGTTCAGGAGTCAAGCAACAGTGTGCTGTTTAGCAAAGTGAAAGACTGCACTGAATTGCTCAAAATGGAGGGGGTTTATAGCCAAAAACTACCCTGTGGGTATAAGTGCAGATCACTCTCCCAGGACGAGCAGACAATAGGAGTTGCAACACAGACAATGAGGTCCAGACAGAACTAACGGTCTCAGTGCTTAGGTAGCAAAGAGGTAATGGCTGTCATAATAGCCCTGCACTTGAGGAGAGGTCAAGGATAATGCAGGTAGACATCCAGGTGTGAGGCAACAGGGTTAAAATAATTGCTATTTGTTGGGAACGTTGACTTGACCATTGTACTCCATTGGAGAGGTTCAGCTTTTGCATAAGCCTATTACCTCTGAGGTTGCCTGGTAATCTGCCTAACTATGGTTTTAGCTGCACCTGGAGGGGGACATGGGCTGACCTTCCTTGCAAACTCATGTTTATAGTCAGTAATTTTCCTTTCTCTGGTCTGACCACCCAGTCACCTCAGGTCCCATTTTCTATCAATGCCAATTAATGTAGCTTGCCAATTAAATAATATTTTCCAATTAAACCATATCAATATGGGGATGATGCATGGGGCCATAACAGAACAGACCGTAACGTCATACCTGTATTTAGTTGGTGCATATAGGGAGACTATATGTCCTTATACAAGTTTTCCTGAACTTTCAGACCTTTGCAGGAGGGCTTTTTCTCCATATGGAGAGGAAGGTAGGATACGGGTCAGGCGAGGTGAGGTGAAGACATGATATATGTGAGGTGAAGTAAAGTAAGACAAGAGAAGGGAATTATCATCATAATCGTTATTTATTTATATAGCGCCATCACTGTACATGGCACTTTATAAGTAGAAGAACAATAAAACAGTTTCCTGCCCTCAGGCTTACCATCTAATTAAGACATGACACACACCAAAAAAAAAAGAGAGAGAGAGAATGGCAGCGCAGGAAGAGATTATGTCCAGTAGATACTGCCTTTCCTTCTCTCTCTTCGAAGCAGTTGGGATGGAGGGAGGGCCCTTCTTCTGTGTTACCCCAAAACGTAGGTGCCACAAGGGCCGCCCTGCAGTGCCAAATACCTCCTTGCAAAAGTGGGGAATTAATTAGCTCAAAGAGGAGGCTTGAGAGAGGGGGGCAACTTAGCAAGATCTTTCCTACCAGTGTTTACGGGCACATGCAGGAAAAGAACCAGCCAGAGATTCAGAAGTAAGCTAAAAATGTGTTTTATTGAGGGGAATTCACTCATGCCTGCACACAAGATACACACAATCACACATTCACACAAGAGCTGACTGAAAGAGAAAGGGAGGAAAAAGTATAGAGAGTCTGAGGAGTTTGGGAGGATTTATAATTACCAGTCCCGAAGAGTAGTGAAGAGTAGAAATGTGTTTTGGCTTAGGTAGGACCTAAGGGCAGTTCTCATTCGGGAGCCAGACGGACAGAGTGACGGGTAGGCCTTTGAGAGACTGCCCTGGGCATCCTGAACTCAGGGGTATTTGTACCCTGAAAATAGCCTGTGGCAGTGAAGGTTCCAGGTGCAATACAAAGGGAGCCTGTTGTGGACAATGGGTCTTTTGCCTGTTGATGGGCTTAGTGCTTGATTGACAAAGACCTGATGGGTGTTGTGGTAGCTGTCTACTGTGGGTGCTGTGAGGAAAGAGGAAGGAAGCCAGGTGGACAAGGGACGGATATCTGTCCATCAGCGTCCTGGTGGGCTTCTCACTGTTGGGTTCCCTGGAAAATTCCAGCTTCTGCTTAAGCCTGTTATCCACAGGGATGGTGTGTATTTGGCTGACAAATGACTCAGTCTTACCTGGAGGAAGTTTTGAGTTGACCTGTCCTTCTCACATTTACAGTCAAATTCTTTCCCTCGCTCGGTTTGACCTCTCCGTCACCTCTCAGGCTTGAATTTGATATCAGAGCCAATAAAATGTGTTGCCAATTAGGTATGGTGCCCATCCAAACCATACTGATATCGGGGACCCCCAAAGCAGGGCCTTACATCTGCTTTTGGGCCTAGGCAGGATGGACCTATGCCTGCCTCTTCTTCTCTCCCTGGAAGGCCTCTCTGTTGAGTATGATGTAGGGATGCCTCCTGAGCATGTTCAGAGTGCAAGGCCACACTTTTGCACTACGCTCATGCTGATTGCCCGGCAAGAAAAACAGCCACACAGATGCATCGTGTCTAGTGGCGATTGGGATGGAGGGAGGGCCTTTTGTCTGCTTCTGAGCCTAGGCATGGTGGATTTCTACTTGCCTCTTCTTCTAAGACAGTGGTTCCCAACCTGTGGGTCCCCAGATGTTTTTGGACTTCAGCTCCCAGAAGCCGTGAGCATTGACCATAGTGGCTGGGGCTTCTGGGAGCTGAAGTCCACAAACATCTGGGGACCCACAGGTTGAGAACCACTGTTCTAAGATAGGATAGGAAAAGATAGTCCCAATTAGAATAAACCCATTGAATCACCTGTTGAATGATGTGTCAACACTTGAGTCAGTCACATTGATCCAGTGGATCTTCTTTAGTTGGGAGTAACAATAAGAATCAGACCTCTTTATCCACCATGTCCACACTGACGGTTGTATATTCCTTGGGTTTTCATAGGTCGAATCAGAAGACCAAGTCTTGGCTACCTTCTGCGGGAAGGAGGCTACAGACACAGAACAGACACCAGGGCAACAGGCAATCGTGTCTCCGGGTTCATACATGAGTCTCACGTTCAGATCAGACTTCTCCAATGAGGAACGCTTCACAGGTTTTGATGCCCATTACACAGCAGTGGGTGAGTAGCTACACCGTGATGTGGTTGTATAAACCACTGAATTTCAAAGTTTCTCTTTAGGGAATACTTTCTGGTTCAGTCAAAGAACTCCCGTGCAATAGTAAGAATTGGAAAAGTTACATTTTTGGACTACAGGGTCTCAAGTCAGCAAGGTTACATGCTAGCGGTGGAATTCTTGAAGCAGTATTCTGAATCAGTGGTTCTTAACCTGGGGTCTATGGGCCCCAGGGTCCGCGAAGCCCTGTTGCTGTAACAGGGACTTGCTCAAGGTCACCCAGTGTCTGAGAAGGGATTTGAATCCTAGTCTCCAGAAGCCTTCAATAAATAAATAAATATTTGACAATTTAAATCTAAATTTAAATAGTTAAATCTTGAGTTAAATCTTGGAAGCCCCTGGTAACAGATTATATTTACAGGGGATCCCCAGTAAAGAAAAGATTAAGAACCACTGGTCTAAATGATCAATTTTCCACCTCTGGGTCCAGCTAGGCTTAAGACAACAACCATACATCCTCTTGAACTTTGCCATCACATCATATGGACTTGTGCCCCAGAAGAGGGCTGGCACTCTCCTGGTACTGCACATGGTAGAGGATGTTTCTTGCTGGTTAGATAGATGTCATGAAGGGAAGCTGATCTCCTTTTTGAGGAATCCCCGATAAGCTTCTGAGGAACTCTGAGGTTCTCCAGAACATGTTTGAGAGCTACTGCCTTAGATCTTTATGGGACCAGTTGTAACTTTATCATTGCTGATATCTTGCTGTATCTCTTTTCACATCTTTCATTTATCAGAACTTCAACATGCTCCAGCAATCCATAACTTTGGACATACGTTAAAAACATAGGCCATTTCCTTCCGACACTATTATAGTGCTATTACTCCACTTTCAACATCCTGTGGAATTCTGAGTTTATAGTGTACTGAGGCCAAAGAGCTCTCTGACTGGGGATTCTAAAGACTCCTTCCTAAACTGCAAACCCGAAGATTCCACAGGATGTTGAAAGTGGAATAATAGCACTATAACAGTGTAGTGTGGAAATGGGCATGTATTTGAGCAAGCCTTCCCTATTTATCTGTTTCTTGGATATCAAAAAGAATTTGTATGTTGTTTTCTGTTCCTTTGTGTGCTTCATTGATGCAGACCACTTTGAAATACTTACATATAAGTAGTATATAAATATTAACAACCAGATAGACAGACAGTCAAGTTCCCTCCTTCATTAGAAGGAACTGGTCAGATGCAATCACCTTGCTGAACCTAGTCAGATCTTTGTCCCACCAAGGAAGGGTGGAGAACCTTCAGTTCTCCAGTTGTCGATGAACAATTGGCAGTGGTGACTGTTGGCTTCCATGGCAGTGGGAGAGTGAATACATTCTGGATTTTCATCTGAACTTTAAAGCGGTTATCCAATGTGCTTAATAGGTTCCGCAGCTTGCATAACTGCCTTAAGGTTCAAGCTAAGACCTAGAGAAGGTTTACTATCCCATTGACATTGAAGTCACCAGCTGAAGCTAATGGGTCTTTATTGCCCATTCAGTTTGCATGCCTAGCTCACAACACTGTTGCTCAGAATATGTATTCCGTACACAACTCCACGGTAAGAGCTGCAGCTAAGCTGAGAGGGAACAAGAAAGCCTTAGGAGAATGGGAGATGATGCCATTGCCAGCTGTTTAAAAAAAAAATCCCCATGGTTTGACCCTGCAGGCCCTATTTCCACTGGAACACTCCTTGGAAATACTGGAATGTCAATATAATGCACTTCCAGCCGGTCCCTTCAGCACAAGTCACAGCTGAGAGCTCAAAAATGGAACAGAAAGTAATGTTACAAAAACAGTCATCCAAAAAATGCATAGTTCTCTCATAATTGCAGCCACCAGGGAGAAAACTTTTGGAAGTTTCACTTTCTAGCATGCAGAAACACAAAAAAAATTTACATTTTTTGTAGACATATATAGGCCTAGCACTCAAGTACCTGGGAAGAAAACTCACTGGAACACAGCACACAGAAGTAAAGTTCTCCTGAGCACACGCAAAGCAAAAAAGGGAAAGAAGCAGGGGCTCCAGTTTATCAGCTCATTCCTCCTTTCTGTTCCATCACAGATATTGACGAATGTTTGGAGAAGAGTGATGAGGAACTGGCCTGTGACCATCACTGCCACAACTATATTGGCGGGTATTATTGTTCTTGCAGATTTGGTTACATACTCCATTCTGACAACAGGACTTGCAAAGGTATCACCTATACTGTGTCCACACTTGTAATGGGCTGGGGATGGTTGTTCTGAGGTGGCTATCTGTGATGGTCTGGATTTATATAAAAATGGTGCAGTTATCAGATATATTAAGGTGAGGCATAGTTATTTATTTATTTAGACAATGTGCAGTATATGTTGTAAGCTAAGGGTCTGTCGGAAGAGGGGTGTGACAAGGCCTGCCTTTCCTCCTTACAGACTGGTATAGCAGGTTCCCCCTGCCCTAGTCTGCTAAAGCGCCTTGCCACTTTATACACCGCTCTGCCTTTCCTTTTAAACACCACCTTTATGTAAAATGGGTAAAGTTTTCCAGTTATTACTTAGAATGATTTACTGATCGATGGTAGCATGGTTCCGTTTGGTTATAACTACTGAAAATTATTCAGCTGAGTCAAAGTTTATAAAAATATGCTATAATGTTTATTAAACCAACAAACAGAATAAATTATTGGTTTGTATGTACGTCCAGGCTCAAACAGATCTACAGGATGTGTTTATAACAGTTTCTTATGTCTTTACATCTGCATGAAGGTACAGTTCTTTCTCGCGCACACAGCCCTCTGGCTACCTTTTTGCCAAAGGCTAACTTTCCAAATCTAGGTCACTCTCTCTGACCAGATTCAAAAGTGGGTTGATTTCTCTTCTGCCCCTCTCTCTAGGCTTTCTCTGAAAAAACACACCCCTTTCATTCAGCCCCCCTGGATTGAACGAGAACTTCTTTGACGGAAGGATTTGCCCTTAGCCCTTGCTCTCTGAGGTCTGACTTCAAAACCAAATCAGTGTGCCTGCTAAAAAAGCCTCTTCCTCACAGCCCTCCAACCCCTCCTTCACACCAAAGGGACTGGGTTTCTCTCTGGAGTGGCCATTCTGGTTGCCTGGCAACCTGTTCTTGGACATCATTCTGCCACTCAGGATACCCCAGGGTCCATCACAGAAGGTGTGGTGAAAACAGGCTAGTGTGCGACTAGGTTTTGCCCAGACTTGCCCACTTCTTCCCGGTGCAGTGGAAGTACTAGTGCTGCCACCAAGCCCTTTCTTGGAAATTCAATCTCACTTTCTTTACCTGGGTTTTGGAGAGTGTCAAGGCTCAGCACCCTCCCCCAAACTCCTTTATGTTTTCTAGGAGAAAGCAAAAATAATATTCTACAAGTTCCTGATAGACTGCGCCATGGAGACATGTGACCAGGGCTCCCCAATTTCCCTTAAGGAAACAAGCAGGCTTTTTATTAATGCAAACTGTTTAATTAAAAAAAATAGAAAAATAGTGCACTAAGAGTTAACAGGAGATAGCTCAAGCAACTCAACTAGCTTAGAAGACTGGCTCTCTACGTACCTTCCCTCTGGTTGCAAAAGGAAGGACCAAACCACAGGCACAGCCATAAAGATAAGATTATTCTCCAGCACCAGGTTGCCATCCCCAGCCCTCTAGTCCTTTTCAAAAGAATTGAAAACCTAATGCATCAGACTAGCTGGTCCCTGGTTTCCTTATAACCCTTTCCTGGGATTCCTTTCCTTGCTCCAACATGGGCCCTTTCTGCACGAGGAAATTAAGATGGGCCAATGCGTCTTGTAACGGAGGTCGCTTGCACCTTGGAGTGGACTAGGTTCGGATTATTTACCTTCGTTCTGCACCTAAGTCCAATTAAATGCGCCCCCAAGTAGTCCTCGAGCGCGCTATTTGAAAAACGGAAGAAACTGGTTTTTCAATTTTCCGGATCGCGCCAATTCGTACTTTCGCAGTGGTGCAGACGCGCACATTCGCACCAATGCGAACTGGTGATCAGTGGAGGGCGGGCTGTGAGCATGGTCAGCTTCAGCGGTGGGTCCCGCCCAACAAACGACAGGAAACTGCCATTTTCTCATCCTCATAGTGAGGATCTATAAACTCACGCTGTTCTGAATCGGCATGGAACTTACAGAGTAGCCCTGCGGAAGGACATAAGGGAAAGTCCGCCTTGTTTTGAGCCCAGAAGAACCGGTAAGAAATGGCATGAAGCGATTCACTAGCCTCGTGCGGAAAGGGCCATGGAATAGTTAGCTGCAAGCTTACGCCACATGCCTATCTCCTTCTTCAGCCAAGGAGGCATTCTTTTCTCTCTTCTCGCCTCCCATTGGCAAAAGGATGCTGGGACCAATCCAGCATCTCTGCTATGATCCTTTGTCAGACCCCCTTGTTACCCTGACTTCTGGGGGTCCCTTGGGGACACCATGGTTTGCTCCAAAAATGCAAAGATTGGGGAAATTAGCAGAGCACTGGCAATAGCAAAACAAGGGGCAGGGTAACCCAGCAGGATCTTTTACTCAATTTTTACGGGGTCAGACCAAGCAACAAACCAGACAAACATACCAATAACTGGATTTTGTTAATCAATGGGTTCTCACACACCAACGCACCCACTCTCTCTCACACACACACACACAAGGCCTGCTGAGAAAGGAAAGAGGGAGAAATAGATAGAAGATTCAGCAGAGAGGGTGTAAAGGCAGTGATACTGCAGCTATCCTGAAGTTTTCAGTCCGAGAAGCAGTGAGAAAGACGGAGCTCAGCAAAGAGAAGCGGCTGAGGAGATCATGCGACTGACAGAGTGCCAGTCTGCTAGCGTGGTGGGGAGTTCTCCTAAGAGACCCTCAAAAACTGGGACTACTTATAGAGCAAAATGTACCTCGAGGGCAGGCCCACTCCCGAGAAGAACGATGGCCAAAACAAAGGGAGAAATGCCACACAATAGCAACTTGGTAGTTTGCCTGATTGGTTTATGCGGATGGACCTTGCAGTGCAGTTGCTCAACCTGGGGAAAACCCAATAACCCACTCAGGTTGGCTATTCCTTGGCTGAAGACCCTTTGTCCATGTGGACATGTTTAGCCTGAGATCTCCTAGGGGAACACGCCCGAAGATTTTCCCGGCCTGACCTATTTTGGGTCGTTCGACCTCCTTGTCTACGTACCCATCCGGGCAACCTCTCTGGCATGGCGGGCATAGATGATATCAAATTTATATTCCCTGGGATAGGGTATGCCAGTGGGGTAACAATTTGAGTTAACCCTTTCTATAGCTTGGCCATTATAGGGTGAGAGAATGGAATGTTGGAAGTAACTGGATGTCTAAAGAAATTTTCTTTTTTAAAAAAAAAGTCTGGAGTGCATGACAGCTGGACGGAAGAGTTAGAGTGGTAAGGAAAGTAAGTCAGGGTTAGAGATGAGCTAGAGTCAGGGTCAGAGCTAGCTAGGATATCAGTGAGAGATGTGAATTACAATTAATATGAGTAAAATTTAGATTATTAAATAAATACTCTGTGATGTTATGTTCAATTTCTGTTGAACGAATCATTATTTTTGCATTACACACTTGAGCTACTGAGAACATTACACAAAGGCATATTGGCAAGGCTGAGTTCAGACACGGTTTTTCTGCCTAATTCAGTCTGGTGGTAACTGGTAGGGGGGTTACATTGATAAAGTCTCACATGGGTACTACAAGGCATTCTAGAAAGTCCTCACATTTGATGCCATAGTGCTAGGACAGTGGGAGGTCCTCACACTGGGGTCAGAAGGTGAGATAAGTGGAAGCCTTCAGACTACTTCCTGGAACTGCACAACTGGGAGGTTGCTCCATACCTTCTCTGGTAGACCTTGTACAACAACAAGAAGAGCAATGGAGGTTTCTGCTCTACCAAATTCCATAGGAACTTGGCCCGTATGTGCAAGTCTGCTCAGGCAGCCCTAACCAGCAAGATCCTGGTCATTCTTGACTCATGCGTAACTATTGATCAGTCCTTCACTGTCCCACTTGACTCTCTGGGATTGCAAAAACAGCCTCTTTGCATTCTCCATTGTAAAATGGACAAGGTGCAAGCAAATCGGCACCTATGCAACCAGTTGAACAGTGTTGCTATTCAGCAGTAATGAACTGGAAGCCCTGTGGAAGTATACGAACATGGGTTTACACTGTTCAGGGTGCTCAGCCATGACCCTTGTTTTTGTTGCAGTGGAGTGCAGCGACAACCTCTTCACTCAGAGAAGTGGTGTGATCCACAGCCCAGACTTTCCCAACTCCTATCCCAAGAGCTCCGATTGCCTGTACCGCATTGAGCTGGAAGAAGGTTTCTTCATTAGCCTGCAGTTCGAAGACAGCTTTGACAT
The DNA here is from genome assembly GCA_948472985.1 of Iguana delicatissima. Lineage (NCBI taxonomy): Eukaryota > Metazoa > Chordata > Lepidosauria > Squamata > Iguanidae > Iguana > Iguana delicatissima. Next base: position 184,778 of record CAOKZL010000344.1, on the reverse strand, counting down.
CGAAGACCATCCAGAAGTGACCTGTCCATATGACTACATCAAGGTGAGCAAGTCCACTGTGGGACCACAGCTCAGTGGTCAAGCAGAGGCTTTTGACTGCGTGCAGGTCTTAGGTTCAGTTCTCAGCACTTTAAGATTGGAGAAAATCAGATGTTATGCACATTGACTCAATAATTGAACGGTGAATCAACATGTGGGTAGATGACTCAATAGCTATAACTGGTGCAAAATGCAGCAGGAAGACTGCTGACCAATCCCATAGAGACAGCATATAATATATAAAGGAGATGCATTGGCTGACAGTTTGATTCTAGCCTGAATTCAAGGTGCTGGTGATGACATTTGGAGCCCTGAACCACCTAGGAGATAGAGTGCCTTGCCCTATACGTACCTGCCTGAGAATTGATGTCTGTAGGAAGGACCCTCCTCTGTGTGCCACCAGTGGAGGCAATACAAAGTGGAGGACAGGGGGCAGGACCTTCTAAACTGTGGCACCCCAATTGTGGAATCCTCTTCCTTTATAGATTCTTCCTGCTGTGACCACGTGCCAGTCTTCCTAGTTTCCCATCCATGTCCTTATCCAAATGTGAGATGCCCAACAGAAAAAGTTCTAGATTCAAGTTAATGTTAACACACAATATTTTTTGCCTTTTTGAGCAAATTATTCTCCATTCGTGCAGTTTTGGGCCATTTCCAGCCCCTCCCAAAACAGCAAACCCCAGGATTCTGTAGGATATTGCAAGTGGAATAATAGCGCTATAACAGTCTAGTGCAGAAATGGCCTTGTATTTTTCCTTATGTATCTTCTGTCCTTCTTTTCCCTTTTGTTCCATTTTAATAAAAATAACTAAATTAAAAAAAACTAGATCTGATTGGCACCCATGTTGGTTTCTTTCCCATGCCAAGTCAAGATATGGATTTTTATGAAAGCCTTTGGCTTAAGGTTCTTTAAATGTATGTTAGCAGTGGTGCATTTAAGTCTTTTAATCTGAGTCTCAAGTAGAGTCTTGCAAGGACTTGCAAGACTTAAGTCTCTACCTTTAAGTCTCAAATCGAGTCTCAAGTCCTTGCAAGATACTTTCAAGTCAAGTCTCAAGTGTGGGAGCCAAATTTAACAGAAGAAAAAAAGGGGGGCTGGTAGGGGGCGGGGTAGGGTGGGTCAATGGGTTTACAAGGGCCTGCAGCTTCAAATGTGGGGAAGAGGATCCACCTTACTCCCCATTCCTCAAGCTGGAGGCTTTTGTGTCAAGGGGCCTAAAAGAGTCTGCAGCATTGTTCGAAGTCATAAAGTTTCTGGATGGATGGGTGACATTACTGATCCAAGGGCAGCAAATACAAGGCACAAGTCAAGTCAAGTTGGCATGTCATTTATTGTCGAGTTGAATCCAAGTTGAGTCATTGAAATAACTTATGTTACTGCAGTTTAGGCCTATTTGGCGATAGCACCCGATATCTCTTTGATATCATAATTCGGCCTCATTCTACCACCCTTCTCCATGTGTTTGTGAGGCCCCCGGACAAGCATGAAACCAGGCTCGGCACTTAACTGCTGAAATATTCTCAAACAATACAGACAAGCCGGAAATAGCCAGATCGCCACTTCAGGGACCTCCCCGGCAAACCCCACATTATGTATGCGCGCTACCTACAAAAGGCTCCCTGCCCCGAGCAGGCAACTTGACAAAGGCTGAACCATCCACTGCCAAGCGTTGCGCATTTACATACCGGCTACACCATTGTTAATTCGGCTCTGATTCCATCATGCTAAATTGTGACCTTTCGGAGACATTGTCTCGCACCCAAAACCCATTGTTGTCCCCGAGTAAGGCATAGCCTGCAGTCACACTTCTCCCTATAAAAACCCCTGATTCCGAGACCTTCCTCGGATCGCTCCCGAGTTCCAGACCGCCTTGCTGCCGCTTCTCTTGGCGAGCTTCCCCTCAGCTCCACGTGCTGAGCCACACCGAACCCCAGCATCGCTCTCTATCTCCTTCCGGGCTTCAGGAACAGGTTTCGTATCACCCGAATCCACTATCCCTCTGAAAATCCCGCTGTCCCACTCACACCTTTATTTTCCTTAGTTATCTGTGTGCGTGTGTCGCTTACATTGTGTGCCTGTATTTAATAAAGATCATTCATTACTTTCAAAGCGGTCTGCTTCTTGACTTGGCCTGACCCCTTAAACACTGGGTTACAAGATTCCGCTGCGTTACCCTGCCTCTCGTTTTGCCAACCAGTGCTCTTGACTAATTTCCCCAAATGTACGTAATTGCAAGGTTATTTAGGTGTCCCTCCCAGGACCCCCAGAAAACAGGGTAACACTTGAGCCCAACTTGAGTCTGAGCCAATAGACTTGAGTCTACATCATTTTAGCATTGCCAGGTTTTCATTAACAGCAGTAAGGGACAGTTGACATTCAGGGCTGATCATCAGGACGCAGCCATTAACAAATTTGTGTCCTTCCTCAGTACCAAATGAAAGTATTGATTTCACTTCATTTAGCCATTTCTGTCTTTCTTTGCAAAATGTACATTTTGTCCACATTTATAAATTACACAATGCAGACATTTCTGGCCCACGCTCCAAAATATGGGATTACATAGCATCTGTGAGTCATCTTTTATTTTGTAAAAGCAAACGCTTTCACTCCGTCAAATGAAGGGACATCACATAGAACAGGAGGCATGCTTTCCAACCCTCAAATCAGGGACATCTCCTACAGAAAAAGAAACACCTGGCATGTACAGGCTTCTGCCACTTATCTGATAAGTAAGTTACCAGAGCACTGTCAGAAAATGGAACTGGTTGAAAATACTGTAGGGAGCATGAGGAACAAATGGAGGCTCGCTTGGGACTGACCACGTGCAGCTTGCAAAGTCTCTCAGCCAGCTTAGCACATTTCCCCCATAACTCCTTTTCAAGTGGAGCACATGTGTGAGCATCCCAAGCAAGCCTCCATAGGCAAGAAGAAATGGTGAAAGAGTGGAACCCCATCAAATTAATGGAACTTTTCCTTAATCTGGAAGCGTTGAAAGAGAGAGTCATCAGATAATGGGATGTCAGAAGGTGGGGCTTCCTGTACATGACTTTAATTTGTTTTATCTTTCAAAATGGTTTTAACTCTTATTTTGTTTAAAGTATATTAAATTCTTTATGGTTTTATTCTGGAAGTGATTTCAATTGTTTATATGGTATGTTAGCCTGAGATTCCAATATAAACAGCAGAACAGAGGCGACTGAATGAATGTATGAATGAATGAATGAATCCAATTGATTCAGTGCTTTTAACAGTAGAATATAGGTCTATGTCTCCAACATTAGCATCAGTCAGACTCAGGTTTGCCATGTCAACATGCCTTCACACCAGATCTTTGGGAAAGTTACTTTTGATGAGTTACAACTTTCAGAGTGGCCATGCCGCCTGGTGGATTCTGTCTAAAAGTGTAACTTTCTCCAGCTCTAGGTATTGTAAAAGACCCAATAGAAACCCAATAGCATAGATGGAAGAGAGGGTCAGTGAGTTGTAAGCCAAAAGAGTAACTTTTCAAAGCTCTGCTTCTGACCATATCCTATGGTATCCATGTTGGTCATCTCTGTAAGACTATACATCTTCCAAGCCTCCTTCCTACAGAGACATGAGACTTAAAGGCCCATTCACATTATAGAATTATAGCACTATTATTCCACCCTGGGATTTGCAGTACAAAGAGGGGGTTTTAGAATTCTCACCCAGAGAGCTCTAGTGCCTCACCAAAATACAAAACACAAGATTCCACAGCATGGAATCATGACATTTGAAGCGGAATCATAGCATAATAATTGTGCAAGGGGCCCCTGGGCCATTTCCGCACTAGACTGTTCTAGTGCTAGTATTCCACTTTCAACATCCTATGGAATCCTGGGGTTTGCAGTTTTGGGAGGGGCCTCAAAGGCTAGTGTGGAAATGGCCGTGGTCTACTTGAAAAACATAATTCCATATACAATTTCCATTTCTTCACAAGAGTCATGGAATCCTTTCTTTTCTTTTAGTACCTTTGCAGTTTGGCCAATAGCAACTCTAAACATTAAGCCATACCCTTTCCTCTGTTCATCCTTTGGTTGTCTCCCTTGACAGATCAAAGCTGGACTTAAAGAGTTTGGGCCTTTTTGTGGAGAAAGATCTCCAGGACGGATCGAAACCCGGAGCAGCACCATCCATATCTTGTTCCACAGTGATAATTCTGGGGAGAATGGAGGATGGAAGCTGTCCTATGCAGCTACAGGTAACGCTCATCAACATTTCACAGATGGGAACCAAGACACTTATAGCCAAGCAACATCAGGCTGTGATAGATGTTTTTGATGTAAAAATAGCAGATTAGCTGGGCAGAGGCTCCGGCACTTTGCTTTTGCCTGAGCCAACTGGGAGGGCCAAGATCCCACCAGCTCTTCTCCTCTCACTCCTGCTGAGTTAACTGAGTCCAAGCTACTTTTGAACTTCAAACATGGTTTACAGCAATTGAAGTGCACTGAGGACAAAAGAGGGAAGTGGGGGATAGAGGAGAGAGGATTGACGTTTTGATAGCAGTTTAAAGAGGGTGATGGCAGAGGATTAATCAAAACTGCCCCTGCCAAATTGGGGCACTTGGAGAATATGAGCTCTCCACAGGTAAATCTGGCCAAGAGCAACGTCCCACCATCCGAGACTCCTCCAGAATTGCAAAAGACCACAGTGTCCCACCACAGCTGCCATTTTGGCAGACTGCAAGTGACTTTTTCCAGTGTTTTAAGGCTTTCTGCCATTTTTCAGTGTTCTTAGGCTTTTACAGAGTTGGGAAAGACCCTCAAGATAGTGCCAATGAGCTAACATGCAGGAAAAGAGTGGCTTTTCAGCTGAAAAAAAAATCACTTTCAAGGCTGAAAAAACAATAGCAGTGGTCTAAGTGTGTTAGAGAGATCTGTAGAGGCCTTGGGTTCCCATGGTCAAAATGGGATCTCACAGGCCTTATACATCTCACCCCTGCCCTAATGGGAGGTACTTTCAATTTCCATGATACGTTTTGTTAAACTCACTATGCACACAGTACTATGGGGACTTAGGGCTTTATCACACAAGGTAGATAAATCTCGATTGCAGCAGGTATAATACTGTCTTTGGCTAGGACATATCTCATGATATCATTCCTTTTCTGTAGCTCTCCCGGTGAAAGACCATTTGTAAAGTATTTATTTTATTAACACACACACAAAAAAACCACTAATGACCTTCTTTGTATAAGAAACACTTTCCAAATGGTCTGCCATCAGGAGAACAACAGAAGAGGAATGAGGTCATGTGATTTGTCCTAGCCAAACACACTATTATTCTGCTATAATTGCAATTTATTTGCCTCATGGGATAAAGCCCTTAGACTTCCAGAAGCAACTATGTGGGACAGGTTCTTCAAAAAGGAGGACACGCCAAACAACTTTGTTTTCCTTCCCAACTGTATTAGAATTTTTTAAAAAATCCTATTTATCAAATTACCAAATTCCTATTTACCTTCTGTCCCCCTGCCCTCTCTCAAGGGCTTAACTTTGCTCCTCCAACCTCCACAGAAGTTTCTGCTACCATCCAGATGTTTTAGGTAACATCACCCCTCACTCTCCCAAGTCAGCATGGCAAATCTCCATCCTGTTGGGGGATGATGGGTGCTGTAGCACAGCTGAAGGGTCCTGGGTTGAAGTATGTCTCCCTCGAGCTGTTGACCGGAATCCCATCAGTTAGTTCCAGCTAAATTAGATCCACTGAATCAACTGTTGACTGTTTAGTCAACATGTTGGCAACTTCTATTGACCCAGTGACTCTACTCTAGCTGAGAATGACCATTAGGATTTGGGTCAATAAGTTTGCCTAGAACATTTTGTCCAATGAAACTTGACAGCTGTTGCAATGTTAAAGTACTGCTGGTAGCAAAGTGTTCATGCAAACAAAACACAGGTATTCCCCCTTCCTTCCAAATATTTGTAGTCCATCCCTTTCCTAGCACTTTATATATCTATTTGCTTCAGAAAGACTCTCAAAATGCTCATGGATTCCCTTTTAATAGAGGTGAGGAACCATTTTTGAAGGAGACCAGCCCCTCTTCTCACAGTGTTTGGTCAGATGTCATTATGGGATATGACCATACCCTGATGTCATCATGCGCCCAATACAGAGTTATAGCCCTATGATTCTGTGGGGTTTCCGTCCTTCATTCCACCATGATGCCAGCAAATGTGGGGATTTCCACTTATGTCCCAATGCTGCCTAGACCCACTGCCTGGTTTTCAACCCTCTATCCCACAATTGGGACCACCAAATGTGAGGTTTCCACCCTTTATGTGAGAGTTCCACCCTTTATTCCACCTCTGTATCCACCAAGTGTGGTTTTCCACTTAGACAATCACAGTGCCATCCAACTGTGAGGATTCCTTTCAGGCAATTCCACCACTGTGGCTCTAACTGTGGGAGTCTTCACACTTAACCCACCCAATATGAAGTCTTTACAGTGTTTACTGCAAACTCTAAGTGTGAGGGCAATCCCTGATCCCTGCCTCTCCCATACGTAAGGACTTCTTCCAGTCCCCCTTGTGTGACACCTATTGTGGGGTCAGTCTAAATGCCCTCAGAGTGCCTGTAAGGATTGATACTACATGATGACTGCACTCTGAATCTGAGTTCAAACATCACAGGAACTATTCAAGGTGCTGAGCCTATTTTGGGAATAGTTGTGTGCCTTCACATCATTTCTAACTTATGGCAATCCTAAGAGGAACCTCTCACAAGGTTTCTTGGCAAGATTTTTTCAGAAGGGGGTTGCCTTTGCCTTCCTCAGAGGCTGAGAGAGTGTGACTTGCCCAAGATCACCCAGTGGGTTTCCATGGCCAAGCAAGGACTTGAACTCTGATCTGCATTTCAACACTACACCACACTGGCCCTCAACTACTCGGAGAGCTCCTTTGAAGTTCAGACTATGGTCATTTCCTCACTAGACTGTTATGCCATTTCCGCACTACACTCTTATAGCGCAATTATTCCACTTTCAACATCTATGGAATCCTGGGGTTTGCAGTTTAGGGAGGGGCCTCAAAAGCCTCAAAGGCCCCTCCCTAAACTGCAAACCCCAGGACTCCATAGGAGGTTGAAAGTGGAATAATAGCATTATAACAGTCCAGGGCAGAAATGGCTTATGTATCATGGATTCCCCGTGACAATCACCACCAGTGACCACGGGTTCTCGGCTAGCGTTTACAAGGTACTAATGCAGTTCAGAACTAGCAAACTGTTCAGTTAGAAGACTGAACAGGTCAGCTTAGGAGACACAGAATGAGAGATGCAGGGCTGGCACATCCACTGGTCTGCCCTCCGGCATCATTTTATGCATCTCTCCAGCCTGGCATCTTCTGACTGAGGGGACTCCGGATAAACCCCATGGTCTAAAAATACATACTAAGAAAAGAGGAAGCAAAACTGCACAGTGAAGGCCAGACTACCAAATGAGACAGTAGGGGAAATATGTGGTCCCCACAATTAACCTATTAAACCAGTTCCTGCCCCACAACTTCCTTAGAAACCTGTGCCCCAACAATCAGACATGCAAACTACAACCATATTTAACCCTCCATTGAGCAATCACAAAACAAAGCATTTCCATGCAAGATGTGTAACTGAGGAAAATCACATGCTAGGACAAACAGACATCTTTCCCCACTTGAGGGAGAATTTCTTGTAAAAATATGCTAGTTGTGGAACGCTCTTCCGCAGGAGGCCAAGCTGGCCCCCTCCCTGCCTTCCTTTCGTAGGCATTTCTTTTTAAGCAGGCCTTCAATGGGTGAGCTGGAGACCTTTTTACTTATTTGTAGCTGTTTTTAAAAATCTATTGTTATACAATTTTATTTGTTTTTAATGTTTTAATTATGTTTTTAAGTTTCAAATTATACTTTTATATTTTTTAAAATTTTAATTATCATTTTATATGTTTTTTAATGTTTTAATTATTTATATGCTTTTAATGTTTTTTTACCTGTGGGAAGCTGCCTTGGGTCCCGTCTTGGGAGAAAGGTGGTGCATAAATGCAACAAATAAATAATAAATAGTAAACTGTATCATCCAATTCGACCTTGCTTGCTTAGCACCTGTAGCACCGTCTCAATGGTATTTCTGGTTTAACGAAGAAATGTTTTTCTCCCTCCTCTCTTTCTCTTTTGCAACACACACAAAAAAAGGTGACCCTTGTCCGCTTCTGGAGCCTCCACTCAATGGCAGGATTGAGCCCTCCCAGGCAAAGTACACCTTCAAGGACCAGGTGGTCATCACCTGCAACACAGGGTACCACATCCTCAAGGTACACAGCTCAAGGAGGTAGAGCTTCTGGCGATGGGGGATGCGTGGCTGGATAGCAGTACGTGTGAAAAGGATCTAGGAGTCTTGGGAGATCACAAGTAGGACATGAGCCAGCAGTGTGACGCGGCAGCCAAGAAAGCCAACGCGATTCTTGGTTGCATCAATAGCAGTATGGTGTCTAGATCGAGGGAGGTAGTGCTACTAATCTATTCTGCATTGGTTAGGCCTCGTTTGGAATACTGTGTCCAGTTTTGGGCACCTCAATTCAAAAAGGATGTCGACAAGCTGGAACACGTCCAGAAGAGGGCAACCAAAATGGTGAAGGCTCTGGAAGTTATGAAGCCCTCTGAGGAACGCCTTAGGGAGCTGGGGATGTTTAGTCTGCAGAAGAGAAGGTTAAGAGGGGATATGACAGCCATGTTCAAATATTTGAAGGGATGTCATGTTGAGGAGGGAGTGGACTTGTTCTCTACCGCTCCAGAGACCAGGACAAGGAGCAATGGATTCAAGCTGCAGGAAAGGAGATTCCACCTGAACCTCAGGAGGAACTTCCTGATGCTCAGAGCTGTCCGGCAGTGGAATACGCTGCCTGAGAGTGTGGTGGAGTCTCCTTCTTTGGAGTCTCCTCCTCCTTCTTCTTCTTCTTCTTCTTCTTTTTAAGCAGAGGCTGGATGGCCATCTGTTGGGAATGCTTTGATGGGTGTTCCTGCGTAGCAGGGGGTTGGACTGGATGGCCCCGGGGTCTCTTCCAACTCTGTGATTCTATGGTTCTATGATTCTACGAACCATGCCAAACACAGAGGCAGATGATGGCTTCCAGGACAGTGGGAGCAAGAAATCTGCTCTAGGTTTTAGTCTGAACAGGAAAGGAATCACCTTAGGGAGCTGACTATGTTTAGTCTGCAGAAGAGAAGGTTAAGAGGGGACAGGATAGCCATGTTTAAATATTTGAAGGGATGTCATATCAAGAAGGGAGTGGCCTTGTTTTCCGCTGCTCCAAAGACTAGGGCCACTTCCGCATTAGACTGTTATAGTGCTATTATTCCACTTTCAACTTCCTATGGAATCCTGGGGTTTAAAGTTTAGGGAGGGTCCTTTAGAATTCTCAACCAGAAAGCTCTTTGGCCACAGTAAACTACAAACCCCAGAATTCCACAGGAGGTTGGAAGTGGAATAATAGCACTATAACAGTCTAGTGCAGAAATGGCCCAGAGGACAAGGAGCAATGGATTCAAGCTGCAGGAAAAGAGATTCCACCTGACGGTCAGAGATGTCCGGCAGTGGAATCTGCTGCCTCAAGGGAGTGCGGTGGAGTCTCCTTCTTCTTTGGAGGTTTTTAAGCAGAGGCTGGATGGTCATCTGTTGGGAATGCTTTGATGGGTGTTCCTGCATGGCAGAAGAGGGTGGGACTGGATGGCCCCTGGGGTCTCTTCCAACTCTATGATTCTACCCAAGGTTCCTTTAAAGTTTAAGGTTTAAGAATGCCTTTAAAGTTCAGACTAAAACCCAGGGCAGATTCAGCACTCCATTGATGTGAAAGCCACGAGCCTCTTCTTGTTGGGCATTCAGTCTAGGGGTGGGGGAAAATCCATTACAGTCTTCCCTCCTCGTTCATACTTGTTTCACTTTCACAGATTTGATTGATGGCAGATTATTTGCCGCCACCTCTGCTGCTGCTCTGTGCCATTTTTCTAGGGATTTGGAAGCCCCATCTCACATCATTTCTGTCTGGAAGCCTCACAAGACTGAGAGAGACTGGGAGATACCACGGATAAGTGGGATAGGGCTTTAAGTCCCTATATGGTGGAAGGTGGAAGTGGCAGCAAGCCCCACCAGTCACCCACTTCTGTCTTGTTGAAGGAATCAACTGCCTCAAAGGTAGAACAGGGCAGCGGGCACGCCCACCCCACAGATTCAAATGCATTGTACATTTGAATCTGCAGTGGGCTGAATCTGCAAGTTGTACTTTTGTGTATGTGTGTTAAATATGGTTTGCAGGAGCTAGAGATATTTGTGTTTTTTCCACTTTTGTGGGGCTCCTGCTCTCCTTACCCCAGCAAATGTGGAGAAACGACTGTAGTTTTACATTCTCCTGGGCTGAGATTTTTAAAATACTTTCCTCTTGATTTGCATGCCATAAATGAATAAAATAACTCTCTCAAGCAACAACAGTGACCCAACGCTCAGACGACAACTCCCAGGATCCCCTCAGCTGCTAGAGAATTCTGGGAGTTGTAGTCTAGAAAGTCACTTTGCCCAGTTCTGGAATGAATGTCCAATGTCAGCTGTCCCCCACTGTATTGCTGGTCAGTTCAAAACTGTGGGTCCAATTCTGGAAAAGAATTGGAGCCACTCAGCTGAGGGGAGGCAGAGGTGAGAAGAGAAAAGGAGAAGAGTTCAGATCTTGTTAAGTGTAGCATGCAGCCTACTGCATCTTTCTCTTCTTCTCTTCCATGCTCACATCCAGAGCTGGAGGCTCTTATGAACAATGGAGATATACCTTCATGGACTGGAGGGCATCACAGTGCAGAGGTTACCTGTGGGCAGCTGGATGCCTGTCTTCGTTATGTGTCGTTCCCACCCTTCATTTGTATTCCTTTTATCTGCAGGACAACGTGGAGAGTGAATCTTTCCAGATCGAGTGCATGAAGGACGGGGTGTGGAGCAACAATGTTCCTGCTTGCCAAAGTAAGGTCCAATTCTGAGCTAATTAAAAAGCATGGTCTGATAGGACTGTACCACTTCTGAAAGGTGGGGAGGGTAGATTGATTTTAATTACCCTACGTAAAGAAGCCTCTGGAAATCTGAGGCCATTTCCACACCAGACTGTTATAGTGCTCGAAGGCCCCTCCCTGAACTGCAAATCCCAGGATTCCATAGGATGTTGAAAGTGGAACAATGGCACTATAACTGTCTGGTGCAGAAATGGCTGATAAACCTTCTCCCCCATTCCTTTCGTAATAGCAAAGAAAGTTTGACGTGCAGTGCTTTCAGACAAGCAATTCTACAGATGGTAGCGTCCAATGAGGACTATACCATATGCCTGTTACTGAAGATGGATGTTGACAGATTATTATTGGAATGAAAGCCTGCTGAAAGGTTTATGCCAGCAACAACAGAGGTGCCCATCTTAGCATGATGAGTTTAAAGAACCAGGAATGCAGGCAGAAAAATAAGTCTAGAATATATTAAGGAAATACATTCTTGGACAGCAATAACCTGATCCTTTCTAAACTAATCTAAAAAAGAAAAGGACGAGGGGAAGACATGTTGTGGCACTTCCTCCCTCGTCGGAGGGCAAACCGGAAGAAAGAGCATTGGGTTTCAGTTTGGGACGGTTCTTTTTCTTTTATAACCAAGGGCAGTCCAGTGATTAACCCTGACTGAACTATGCAATGTTATCTGCCCATATCGCTTTTGGGATACGCAGCTGATGAGAGAAGAAGCAAAGACAAGCAGACAAGGAAAACAAAAGCTCCCAGTCGCTCTCTGGGCCTTTCCGCACAACACTGTTATAGTGCTATTATTCCACTTTCAACATCCTGCGGCATTCTAGGGTTTGTAGTTGACTGAGGCCAAGAGTTCTAAATACCCCTCCCTAAACTGCAAACCCCAGAATTCCATCGGAGGTTGAAAGGGGAATTACAGAATCATGATAGTGTAGTGCCAAAATGGCCTAGGACTCTGGGGCCTTTTCCACACGAGAGTGTTATAGCGCTGTGATTCCACTTTCAACCTCCTATGGAATCCTGGGATTTGCAGTTTCAGGAGGAGCTGCCCGGCAAGAAGAAGGCAAGAGCAAGTGGAATCATAGCGCTATAACACTCTCGTGCGGAAAACTCATGGGAGACCGGGTTTCAAATCCCCCGCTCAGCCACAGAAACCCACGGTGTGACCTTAGGCAACTCACACCCAGAGTCTAGAAGGAAGGAGATGGCAAATCCTGTATAAATCCTGCCAAGGAAACTCTATGAGAAAGTCAAGTTGGAGTCAACCTGAAGCCACACAAAAAACAGGACAGAACTAAATATAAATGTGCCTTCAGATGCATTTGAAGGCCCCATGGGCTGCACATCAGAAAGCATTTTTGTGCCAGTAGATGGCCTTCCCTGGGCCCAGAATATAAATTGGAAGGACAGAGTGGTCATTCCTTATTAAATGGGTGAAGCTCTCTTTTTCCTTTGGGTTTCTCCTGCAAACTGAATTTGTGGGTCGTGATTCATGACTTGGGAAGTGATTGGCTGCCTCTTGCATGCTCTTTCGCAGCTGGACTACTAATTCCCGCTTTCTCTCTTTCTGCTTTCCCTCCCCTTTCCTTCCTGGCTACCGGCTCGCCTGCCTCCCTGCCTGCCTGCCCTGTTCCCTCTTCCTCCTGCTTTTGGAGCAGTCGCTGAAACTGAAACGACAGACAACAGGACGGCGATAACAGAGGATTCCTACCCCGGGGCTGCTTGACCAATGTGCCCATCGCCCTGTGCCTTTTTTAAGCAAGGATGTCGCCTTAGTCTCTTAACCCTTCCCCAAGGGCGGTGGGGAGAGACCCTTAAGGCCGCATCACTGGGAAGGATCCTTTCCTCCCTCTCTCCATCATCTTTCATTACTCCTACAGAAGCACCTCTGGTCCTTCTTTCCTCTTTCCACTATCACGGTGGGCCTGGAATCAGATAACTTCTTCCTACAAAGACACGCTTTTAACTCTGCAACTAAAGAGAAAGAAAAGCAGACAGTAGCAGCCGATGCATGGTATGGAAGAACACACATCTCTTAGGAATCCAAGAGATGGTGAATTGGGGAGAGCATGCACTGCAACTCAAAGACCCTCTGCATCTACTTGGCTTTCTCATTCGAAACACTCCGAGGCCATTTCCACACTGGACTGTTATAGCACTATTACTCCACTTTCAACATCCTATGGAATCCTGGGGTTTGTAGTTTAGGGAGGGGCCTCAAAGGCCCCTCCCTAAACTACAAACCCCAGGATTCCATAGGATGTTGAAAGTGGAATAATAGTGCTATAACCACCTAGTGCGGAAATGGCCCAAGTCTCTCTGCTCAGAAATGAAAATCATTTTTTTCCAGCGTTTGACTGAATCCGTTGTTCTCCTTGGGGATGATGGCTTTCCTGCCTGTCTTCTTCCTGCTCACTATTCACTCTGCTCTGCTTTTACCTCTCGGGGCCAACAATGAAGGTTCAAGTGGGTGTCTTTCAATATGGCATTATGTCCATCACTCCCAAATTCAACGTTTGGGAAAGTATTCCCAAGTAAATGGTAATCCTGTTTAGAAGTTTAGTAGAGCCAGCATGGGCAGTGCTTTGAGGACTGGACTAGGCCACTGCGAGCCCAAGGTTCAAATCCCCACACATGACCTTGTGCAAGTCACACAGTCTCAGCCACAGAAGAAGGCAAGAGCAAACTTCCTCTGAATAAATCTTGACAAGAAAACTCCACGATACTTGGGGTCCCAGTAAGTCAGAAATGACTTGAAGACACAGAGGCTGAGAGAGTGTGACTTGGCTAAAGCCACCCAGTAGGTTTCCATGGCAGAGCAAGGATTTGAACTTGGGTCTCCCAGTATTATACTCCAATGCTTAAACCACCGTGCTACACTGTCTCAAAATCAGATCAGCATCTTGGACTAAAACAGAGTGAGTTCACTGGCCCACTGACCTAGAAACCACTAGCCATCACTGCAAAATTCTCAGCTGAGCTGTTGTAATATCATCAGCTATCACCTGGTATAGTCCCTCAGCTCATATAGATCAAGAAAAGCAGGAATGTTTGATTGTCAGTTTAGAGAAATAGAAAAACACTTTGTTAACTGAGAACATTCTCCATCATATACAGAGCTCAGAGGGATCTTTGCCAATGAAAAACAGAGAGAAATGGGGAAGGATTGTTTTTTCAAAAATATTTACAAATACGGAATAGGTTTAGATCCTGTGCTAGAGCCATTTCTGCACTACACTGTTATAGCACTATTATTCCACTTTCAACATCCTATGGAATCCTGGGGTTTGCAGTCCCGAAACTGCAAACCCCAGGATTCCACAGGATGTTGAAAATGGAATAATAGTGCTATAACAGTCTAGTGCGGAAATGGCCTCGGTAAAGAACGTGAACAGAAGCCAAATGGAGTTGCATTCCTTAGTGCAGGGAAAGGCACCGTGCACTCTTGAGGGGCCACATCTGGCCCCCAGGGCAGGATTTGAGGGTCTCAGCCCCCCCCCAACTTCCCAGATCATCCTTTTACTGTCCTTTCCTGGAAACACTCTCAAAGTGGCAATTCAACTTTTAAATAGGTTACATGGGCCCAGCATACTTAAAGAACAGAAGTCCATTTTTTTCCAAATTAAAACTGGCATTCTGGCCACTTGCTGTTTGGTTCTCCCGTGCACTCATTTTTTAGCATTTTGGCTGTCCTTGGAGCTCCCGGCCATCCTAGAACAAAACATTGGCCACAGTTGTCCAGTCCTGACCCACTGGGAAAGAATCCTCAGAGATTGTATTCATAGATTCACTGAGTTGGAAGAGACCCCAAGGGCCATCCAGTTCAATACCATTTTGTCAAGCAAAAAGATACAATCAAAGCACTCCCAATAGATGCCCAAAAAATACTCACCCAAAAAAGGAGATTCTACCACTATCCCAGGCAGCAGCATATTCCACTATGGCAACAGCTCTTGCCATCAGGAAGTTCTTTCTAATGTTTTGATGGAACCTCTTTCCTTTGTAGTTTGAAGCCATTGCTCCATGTCCTAGACTCCGGAGCAACAGAAAACAGGCTTGCTCCATCCTCCAGCTGACATCCTTTCAAATATTTAAATATAGCTACCATGGCACCTCTTAACCTCTTCTCCAGGCTAAACATTCCCAGCTCTCTAAATCACTCATCACAGGCTATGATCTCCAGGCCTTTTGGAGTCCCCAGCATGTCCTGGAACAAAACACTGGCCACAGTTACCCTGTCCTCAGCCACTGGAGAAAAGCTTCCAGCCTGAGATCCGATATCAGGACAAGATCAGAATTCAAAACGATCTTAACAGATTAGAGAGCTGGACCAAAACTAACAAAATGGATTTCAACAGGGAGAAATGTAAGTACTACACTGGGGCAGAAAAAAAGAAAATAAAATGCACCGATATAAGATGGGAAACACCTGGGCTGACCGCAGGATGTGTGAAAAGGATCTAGGAATCTTAGTTGACCACAAAGTGAACATGAGTCAGCAGTGTGATACAACAGCTGAAAAAGCCAATGAGATTTTGGGCTGCACCAACAGGAGCGCCGTGTCCAGGTCAAGGGAAATAATGGTGTCACTCTGTTCTGCTTTGGTCGGACCCCACTTGTAGTACTGTGTCCAGTTCTCAGCACCACAGTTCAAGAAGGATATTGGCAAGCTGGAATGTGTCCAGAGGAGGGCATCCAAAATGGTAGAAGACCTGGAAACCATGCCCTATTAGAAGCAGCGTAGGGAGCTGGGTAGGTTTAGCCTGGAGAAGGGAAGGTTAAGCGGCGACATGATAACCATGTTTAAATATATGAAAGCGATGCCACATGGAGGATGGAGCAAGCCTGCTTTCTGCTGCTACAGACACAGGACATGGAGCAATGGCTTCAAACTACAGGAAAAGAGATTCCACCTAAACATTAGGAAGAACTTCCTGACAGTAAGAGCACTCTGACAATGGAATATGCTGCTGCCTTACTGGAGTGTGGTGGAGTCTCCTTCTTTGGAGATTTTTAAACAAAGGCTGAATGACCATCTATTGGAAATGGTTTGATGGTGTATTCCTGCATGGCATTGTGTTGAACCCAGTGGCCCTTGTGGTCTCTTCCAACTCTATGATTCTATGATCTATGATCATGGAAACAAAACGTAACTCTACACTCATAAAGTTAGTATAAGACAACTGTGCGTTAGCAAATGGAAACACTCTGTGACTGAATGGGCAAACAAGATGTGAAATGCACAACTGAAATGCTCCATGCATGTTTGCATGTGCGTGCACGCTGTGAATCTGCACACACAATGCACAACAGCACCAAACTTGCATTGGCCCTGCACATCCAACTCTGATTCCACAACCTTCAGCAGACTAGAGATGGCAGACAGAGATGGCAGACCATGGCCGAAAAGGGAGAGCGATGTGGGTAAGGGCATTTACACATGCAAGAATCACTAACAGAATCCCAGCTGCAATGTCAGGTGGTATAAATAACGCAAAGAAATAATTAACCTGCCTCCTAATTGTCCCTTTGTGCAACGGTAAATGCCGTTTCCACAATTCCAGTGAATTAAATGGTACATTGAGGAATAGTCCTGCCACAGCCAAGATTGCTAACTGCATGGCTGGAGTCCTGTTGCTTAATTCATACTAGAGAAGACCCGATTCAACCCATTGTTTAATTATGAATTAACAAATAAGTAAATGAAATCAGTTCAATAGCTCGACCCGCCTAAGGATCAAAAGCCATTTCCACACTAGGCTTTTATAGCGCTAAGATTCCACTTTCAACATCCTCTGGATCCTGGGGTTTGCAGTTTCGGGAGGGGCCAGGTGGCCCCTCCCGAAACTGCAAACCCCAGGATTCCAGAGGATGTTGCAATGTCAGCAACCGGCGCTAACTAAAAAGTGGGTCAGATCCCCCCTGTGAGCCTTCAGGCGGCTGCAAAGGCACTTGTGGCTGCTTCCTGAGGATTTTCCAACTCGGCCTCTGGAGGTGGTGGAGGAGCGAACACGGCTCACGCACCATCTGCTCGGCCCCCTCTGCAAAGCGGCCGCCTCCCTTGCCACGCAAGCCCATCTCTCGAAAGATACGCTGGGGATTTCTCAGACAGCATAAAAACAGGCCCTCCTCCTCCTTCGCAAGCTTCATGACACATCGTAGCCCATCTGTTTCTCTTGGCTGGATGATGATAAATACAGCCTCCTCCTCCTCCTCCTCGTGTCAAAAACTGCCGAGGCGCTGAGATTACTCAAAGATGGAGATTGTGCTCTAAAAATTAACCGTTTGGTCATATTAGCAAGACGTGGGATGGGCTCATCAGGCTGATGGGAGGCACGCCTGACCTTCTTTACAAGCTTCTGCTGTTTCCATGGCTGCCCATAACTACCAGTTTACCCTCTGTAAGTGCAACCCCACATTGTTTGGTGGAGCATAAGAGTTTGGCAGCCAGATCTACACCACAGCTCCCCAATTTCCACTTCCAGGACTCACCATTTGGTTGCAAATGCCGCACCAACGCCACAGTTCTGATGCTGGTGGAGAATGTGGGGGTCAGAAGAGTATGCAGCTATGTCCCCATAGCTAGATGCAGAGTGAGTAGATCTTGGCAGAAGATGTCTTTAGTCTGGCTACGGGGACATAGCTGCATGCTCTGCTGGTCTCTGCAGACAATGTGAAATCCACAGAAATAGGATGGGTGACCCTTGGCTTGAGCACAGTACCTGTGAAGGGGATCTGAGGCCATTTCCGCACGACACAGTTATAGTGCTATTATTTCACTTTCAACATCCTGTGGAATCCTGGAATTAGAAATTTAAGGAGGGTCATTTAGAGTTCTCCAGCAGAGAACTCTTTGTCCTCAGTAGACTACAAACCCCAGAATTCCACAGGATCTCAAAAGTGGAATAATAACACTAGTACAGTATAGTGCAGAAATGGCCTAGGAGTCTTGGTAGACCACAGGCTGAACATGAGACAGCAGTGTGATGTGGCAGCTAAAAAAGCCAATGCGATTCTGGGCTGCATCAATAGAAATATAATGTCTAGATCAAGGGAAATGATAGTACAACTCTGTTATACTTTGGTCAGACCCCACCTGGAGTACTGTGTCCACTTCTGGGCACTACAATTCAAGAAGGATATTGGCAAGCTGGAACATGTCCAGAGGAGGGTGACCAAAATGGCAGAAGGCCTGGAAACCATGAAACCCTATGAGGACTGGCTTAAGGATCTGGGTATGTTTAGCCCGGAGAAGGGGAGGTTAAGAGATGACATGATAGCCATGTTTAAATATTTGAAGGGATGTCATACGAAGGATGGAGCAAGCCTGTTTTCTGCTGGTCCGGAGACTAGGACACGGAGCAATGGCTTCAAACTTCAGGAAAAGAGATTGCATGTAAATATTAGGAAGAATTTCCTGATGGTAAGAGCAGTTTGAAAGTGGAATACGCTGTCTCTGTGGAGGGTGGTAGTGTCGCCTTCTTTGGAGGTTTTTAAAGAGAGGCTGGATAGCCATCTGTCTGGGTTGCTTTGATTGTGTCTTCCTGCATGGCACAATAGGATGGACTGGATGGCCCCTGGGGTCTCTCCCAGCTCTAAGATTCTATGACTTCTACAGCCATTTCCTCACGAGATGGTTATAGCACTATGATTCCACTTTCAACATCCTACGGAATCCTGGGATTTGCAGTTTAGGGAGGGGCATTTAGAATTCTCAGCCAGAGAGCTCTTGGTCCTCAATAAACTACAAACCCCAGGATTCCACAGGATGTTGAAAGTGGAATAATAGCACTATAACAGTGTAGTGTGGAAATGAGCTTAGTATCCCCCAGAATCCAGGCCATTTGTATTTAAACTCTCAGGATCCTGGACAGTGGCCATGGCAGCTGAGACATTCTGAGAATCTGGCTCCAAATAGTAATTTTGGACTTTTCAGTCCAGTTTTGGGGAAAAGGCGGCTTAGAAACACAATGAAATAAATAAATAAATAGATAGATAAATTTTCTGAGCAATGCACAAACATTCACCCTTTCCCAGTTGCCTTTGGATGAGTTAACAAAACCTTATCAGGGCAAACAGCACTGACAGTAATCACTGGAGTCTGGTAAACTCTTGCACCAGGGACATTTCCCAATTTCTGGAAATCCATGTAGTCTAGCAAACAATCCTTGCCTATAATTTCCAGCATTTCCTAGTCATTGTTTGCCCTTTCCCGACTGTATTTATCAATAGGAAAGGATAAGACCCCATAGATTGGCTTCCTGTTCATGAAGTACACATTTGTGCGTTCCCCTAAAGAAACAGTTGGGCATTTTCATCCAGTGCAGAAGTCAATATTCATTTCAAAATTGCAGAAGCAGCGTTGCCCATGAGATGCCTGGATGCCAAGTGCATTGTGCATTGCAATCATGCATTCCACACACTTTCAGTTGTGCGGAGTGTCCCAATTCATTAATGATGTTGTTTTTGCAGTTATTTGCTGTCCAGCTGTTTTTTTATATATATAAATAATGTTTATTAAGACTACAAAAAAGAAAACACGTATCACATAGAATAAAACAGTGTAAAAGAAAAGAAAAGAGTATATTACAAATCATTCAATCATTAACAAAATACAAACATAAGAAGAGAAAGGGGAAAAAAAACCTTACAATGTTTATCTACTAAAAACTAATACCTAAATATAAAACACTCTGTCATTAACTTCCCACTTGGTGGTTGTCAACTTCTGAAGATTTTACTGTCTCAGATTTATTTATCATCCTTTTCTTATTGTATTTACTCAGGTAGTTTAGTATCAAGAATATAAATACAGTTATCAAATGGATGTGATACATAAAAGAAAAGGTTAGGGAAAGGTGTAGTTGTACTGAAAGTATTCTAAATGTAATTTTCAGTCTAATCCTAATATGACTCATCAGCCTTCAGACCCTGATAAAAATGACATAGCACTCTCGCAGTACTTTTTAAATTCGTTAATAGATTTATCTCTTAATAACATTGGCAATTTGTTTTCAAGTCAAAAAAAACAAGCTGAGTTTGATTCAGGATGACCTTGTGAACGAGGGACGTCCAAGACAAGGCTCACCAACTGCTCTGCTCAGGTCCGGCAAACTCAGGGCAGCTGTGGCTTCCTTGATTGAAATAATCCACTTGCAGAGGGTCTCTCTCTTGTCCGGCTGCCTTGCTACTGCATTATCGTCTTTCCCGATGAGTTATGATACACCCAAAGTATGACAATCTCAGTCTAGTCCTCGTTCCTTCTAGTCGTAGAGTCGAGGAGTCATAGAATCGTAGAGTTGGAAGAGACTCCAGGGGCCATCCAGTCCAACCCCCTGCTATGCAGGAACACCCTCAAAGCACTCCCGACAGATGGCCATCCAGCCTCTGCTTAAAAACCTCCAAGGAAGGAGACTCCACTACACTCCGAGGCAGCATCTTCCACTGCCAGACAGCCCTGACCGTCAGGAAGTTCTTCCTGAGGTTCAGGTGGAATCTCCTTTCCTGCAGCTTGAATCCATTGCTCCTTGTCCTAGTCTCTGGAGCAGCGGAAAACAAGCCCACTCCCTCCTCAACATGGCATCCCTTCAAATATTTAAACATGGCTATCATGTCCCCTCTTAACCTTCTCTTCTGCAGACCAAACATATCCAGCTCCCTAATCTGCTCCCCATAGGGCATGGCTTCCCGACCTTCACCATTTTGGTCACCCTCCTCTGGGTATACTCCAGCTTGTCAATATCCTTCTTGAAATGAGGTGCCCAGAACAGGACACAGGATTCCGCATGAGGTCTAACCAAAGCAGAATAGAGTGGTACCATTACCTCCCTTGATCTAGACACTGTATTCCTATGGATGCAACCAACAATTGTGTTTGCTTTTTTAGCTGCCACATCACACTATTGACTCATGTTCAGCTTGTGGTCCACTAAGACTCCTAGATCCCTTTCACTTGAAGTCCAGGCCTGGTTTGCTCTCAAACCCATTCATTTGACTTGCTGGCAGAGATCTGTAGAACTTTCCTCCAGCACCACATTTTAGATGAGTTGATTTTCTTCCTCTCAGTTTTCTTCGCTGCCCATCTTTCACTGTTCAGGTAGCATTGCACCATCATCAAATGATTCTGTGAGTGTAAAGTTACCCTCCATCTCCTTGATGCAGGCTCTTCCCCATAGTTTATTAGCAGCAAATTAAAAAATAGCTAATTTCTTTCTCAGCTCAAAGGTGCTTACTCACCTCCCAAGCATGAGAGAAAGATCTATATCTGGAACAAAGCTACTATTTTATTTTAAACAAACTGGTCTATTTTTCTTCCATATTCTCAGCAATCTTTGTAGAGCTCAATGTGGGAGTCATAACAGGCTGATTCAAAGTAAGAAAAATGTGAGCCACTTAAAGTATAAATTTAATGTAGTATTAATGTGTACCAATGTAAATATGGGATGAATCAAAATTCAGCACATCAAGTGGGTTATAGGTTCAGAATGTACCCAAAAATGCACTGTGCAGAGTATGATTGCCCCATGATTGCCCAGCAGATTTATTGCCAGCAGGTCTTGAGATGACCGCTAAAAGCAGCATTGAGTGTAAAAATGAATGGGGGTAAATTCAAAGTTCTTGAGCTTGCTGAAATTATCTGACTCTCAATATTCGCTGTGAAGCCCTAGTGGCGCAGTGATTAAATACCGGTATGCAGCCACAAGGTTGTGAGTTCGATCCTGCCGGGCTCCAGGTTGACTCAGCCTTCCATCGTTCCACAGCTCGGTAAAATGAGTACCCAGCTTGTTGGAGGCAATTAGCTAAAAATGTTGTAAACCGCTTAGGGAGCGCTTAGCTGATAAGCGGTATAGAAACGCACATGCTATTGTTATTGCTATTGAAGGAAAGCACACCTTGCCTCAAAAATGCATGCATCTGCAATGGTTGCAGTATGTTCCATACAGATGCAAACCAGAATCCTGTGTGACTCGGGGCGGCATAGTAGTTCTGCATGCTGACCTACACTACAGTTGGCCATTCACTGTCCCCCAGACCTCCTGTAGAGCTACATATCCATAGCCATGTGCAAAATAATTGCGTCATCCAGCGTGGTCCGCTGGCGTCTTCCTGAGGTCTCAGCAGATGATGTCCTCATTTCACGCCTGGTTGCAGAGAGATAGACAGGTGCTTCTCCAATCCCCCCAGCTTTCCACCAAGCACAGAATGGCTGGAGGGTGGCTGCAGCGGGTATGTTGGCAGGGACTTTGGTTGATGCTGATAGAGGAAGGGAATACCAACTCTGCAATTAAAAAAAAACAGACATATGCAGATTGAGGCCTGTTTGAGCCACTGACAGCAGGCCAGCCAAAATCATGCACCTCATCTTGAATCCTGTGTCCAGTTCTGGGCACCCCAGTTCAAGAAGGACATGGTCAAGCTGGAGCGTGTCCAGAGGAGGGCGACTAAAATGATGAGGGGCCTGGAAGCCATGCCCTATGAGGATAGACTTAGAGAGCTGGGGATGTTTAGTCTGCACAAGAGAAGGTTAAGAGGGGACATGAGAGCCATGTTTAAATATTTGAAGAGAGGCTGTGTTGAGGAGGGAGTGGACTTGTTTTCTGCTGCTCCAGAGACCAGGACAAGGAGCAATGGATTCAAGCTGCAGGAAAGGAGATTCCACTTGAACCTCAGGAAGAACTTCCTGATGGTCAGGGCTGTCCGGCAGTGGAATCTGCTGCCTCGGAGTGTGGTGGAGTCTCCTTCTTTGGAGGTTTTTAAGCAGAGGCTGGATGGCCATCTGTCGGGAGTGCTGTGAGGGTGTTCCTGCATGGCAGGGGGTGGACTGGATGGCCCCTGGGGTCTCTTCCAACTCTACATTTCTATGATTCTATGATTCTACCTCACTTAGAATCATAGACTTGGAAAAGACCCCAAGGGGCATCCAGTCCAACCCCATTCTGCCATGCAAGATGACACTATCAAAGCACTCTCAACAGATGACCATCCAGCCTCTGCCTAAAAACCTTGAAAGGAGACTCCACCAAGTTCCCAGGCAGCAGCGTATCCCATATCCTACACCTGAGGTGCAGGCCAGATCATACGGAAGGAGGTGGTCCTCCAGGTAACTTAGACCCAAACCATGTAGGACTTTAAAGGTAATAACCAACACTTTGAACTTTGCCGAGAAACTAACTGGCAGCCAGTGGAGCAATATTAACATCGGTGTGATATGCTCACTCCTGGATGTACCTGCAGCCACTCTGGCTGCCATATTTGGGACCAGCTGGAGTTTCTGAACTTGGTAAAAAGGTAGCTCGATGTGCAGCACTTTGCAGAAGACCAATCTTGAAGTTACCAACCTGTGCATTACCATATCTAGATCTTCCAGTTCTAGAAAGGGATGCAACTGTTGCATCAGCCGAAGCTGATAAGAAGCACTCCTGACCATTGCATCTATTTTTGCTGACATTTTGGAGGGACAGACCCAGGAGTACCACCAAGATGGGAACACAGTATTTCAGAGGGAGTGTGACTTCATCCAAAACTGGTTGATACACCTCCAACCCTAGATGAGGACCCTTAATAGTAAGGACCCCTGGCTTCTCTGGATTTAATTTCAATTTGTTTTTCTTCATCCTGCCCATTACCTCTTATAAGCATTCATTCAGAGGAGACATAATCACTTTACACATGCATCAGTTCCTCTTTGCTTCCAGCAACACCATGGCCAAAAAATACAACCACACGTGTGCAAAAATTTACATGCGTCCAAGACACCAAGAGAACACAATCCTGTGTTATACAACCCTTCCATCAGAAGGCAATGTGGCTTAACTGCACGTGGAACAAAATGCACAAATGGAATGTGCAAACAAATGCACAACTGAACGTGCATCCATGTGCACAATGGCACCACATGTGCAGCTTGGCTTCTGTGTCCATAAAACTGAATGTGGATGCAACACATTGGACACAAACATTCAGCTACTTCCACCATTCCCGACAGGATTCTGGGCATATTCTCTGAGAATGGCTCCTTTTGGAAAAGCCTGCAAATATATGGGTACTTCATGGGCAATACATCCAAATGTCTATGTGGGAAAAGAAGTCTTTCTTATGCAAACAAAGAATGAGACAGAAACACACCTCGAAAATGCATTTGTTTATTTTATTTGTTATTAGTCATGTTTAGGGCCTGTCTTGTCTCTAGCGAGCTTAAAGAGATACAAAAGGTGTTCTTCCTCACAGCAGTCCTGTGAGGTAGGACAGGCTCAGAGGAAGAGAGAGCAAGAATGCCACAAGTTCACCCAGTGAGTTTCATCGCTGAGGACTAAAACTGGGATGCTCAAGTCCTGGGTCAAGATTCTAACCACTACCCCACACTGCCTCTTCTGGAAGGCCTCTCCTTTAGCCAGCCAACAGTACCCCTCCCAATGGGCCAGGTCTCGCTTCAAGTTCATGTTCATTTGTCACAAATGAATTTAATTCCTTCCACCTTACCTCTTCTATCATGCACTTCTGAGTTCTTTACAAACTCCCCCTACTACTGTTCATTAGAATCATGGCTTTTGGATCTTTCTGCTTTATGGGATACATAGGATCATAGAGTTGGAAGAGACCACAAGACCATCCAGTCCAACCCCATTCTGCCATCCAGGAATACACCATCAAAGCACTTCCAACAGAGAGACAGCCAGCCTCTCTTTAAAAACCTCCAAAGAAGGAGACTCCACTCCACTCCTAGGCAGCAGGATATTCTACTCTTGGACTGCGCTTACCATCAGGAAGTTCTTTCTAAAGTTTAGGTGGAATCTCTTTTCCTGTAGTTCGAAGCCATTGCTCCATATCTTAGACTCTGGAGCAGCAAAAAACAAGCTTGCACCATCTTCATAAGACATCCCTTCAAATATTCAAACATGGCTATCATGTCTCCTCTTAACCTTCTCTTCTCCAGGTTGAACATACTCAGCTCCTGAAGCCACTCCTCAAAAGGCTTCATAGTTTCCAGGCCTTCTACCATTTTGGTCTCCCTTCTCTGGACACATTCCAGCTTGTCAATATCCTTCTTGAATTGTGGTGCACAGAAGTGGACACAATTCCAATTGAGGTCTGACCAAAGCACAGACTTTTTTTTTCTCCTGGAAAAAGAAGCAATCCATGCCACCTAAGAACCTGAGCCATAAGCTGCTCATAGCTCCCATCTCAGAGATGTGGTAAAACTACTCTTTACGTTATCCTAGAGGAAGGATGGGCAAACTGTGGCCCACAGGCTGTGTGCAGCCCCTGGACCCCATTTTTGCAGCTTGTAAAGCCCCCCACTAGTTCCCAGAAGGCCAACCACCCATTTTTTAAAAAAAAAAAAAGTCACCATGATTTGGGGGCAATGTTTGCTCCAAGACCATGAAGAAGGCACGCCAAATTTTTCTACACACACAAAAATACCACCCTCCCATAAGAGTTCCAGAATCCCCCCTCCATTTTCCTCTATAGTCCTTCTCAAAATGGCAACAAGAAGTAAAAGTCTTCCTCTTCCTCTCCCTCCTCCTCTACCTGACCACATCAGGTGCTGAACCAATGCCCAAAAAAAAAAGCCCTTCTGGATAGTTGTGGCCAGCTGATCCAATGTCAGTGAGGGGATGAATCCACTCTGGGTTATAGTCTGAACTTTAACGGGCACAACATTCCTTGATTGAAATAATCCACTTGCAGAAAGGTCTCACTCTTATCCAGCTGCCTTGCTACTGCATTATCGTCTTTCCCAATGAGTTATGATACGTCCAAAGTATGACAATCCTTGTTCCTTCTAGTCGTAGGCCATTTCCACACTAGCCTGTTATAGCGTGATGATTCCACTTTCAACATCCTCCGGGATCCTGGGGTTTGCAGTTTTGGGAGGGGCCAAGTGGCCCCTCCCGAAACTGCAAACCCCAGGATCCCGGAGGATGTTGAAAGTGGAATCATCATGCTATAACAGGCTAGAGCAGAAATGGCCGTAGGGTCATAGAGTCATTGAGTTGGAAGAGACATGGAATGCAATGTGCTTTTGCAAGCATAATAGGATTGCATATACCACTTCACTTCTATGCCCTTAAATTGAATGTGGACACTCTGCATCAGAAAAAAATAAAATGTCCAACCACTTCCATAAGGGGACTTACACATGTGTGGAACACCAACAGATTCTGGCCTGTGGGTTCCTGCTCAACCGTGAAGTCAAAGCCGAAAACTCATTCTCCATGCTGCAGTTTGACCTTTCCTGTCTTTTCTGTTTGCCTTTCCAGTTGCAGACTGCAGGGTGCCACCCAAGCTGGACCATGGCTTTGTCACTTTCTCCACCCCACAGAACCTGACCAGCTACCAGTCAGCGATCCACTATTCCTGCCAGCATCCTTACTACCAGATGGTGCCTAATGTCACAGGTAAGACCAGTGGCCTTGGAGAGCCAGCCAACAGGGGGGCTGTATTGCACTGAGCATCCTCTTAGTGAATTATGATGGCATACCTCAGATTTACCACATTGCAACTCACTACCGCAAGGATATCATGGCAGAGAAATCTAAACGACACCTCTAGGTATCTGCAAATGCCTGTCACAGCATGTTAAGGTTGCCAGGTTAGATATGGGAATGGGGCTGTTGCACCTTTAGTCTCAAATAGATAGAGATGCAGAAGGAAGGACCACTAGATTCCATCAAGGGTGACCAAGGTACCGACCTCTCTTCCCTTAACTTTCAAGCTGGAATGTTCAGGTACAAATGTTCTTTCCCAACATGGCTCTGGCCTCCCTGCTGGATGCCATATGGAAGATGGAGCAAGCTTGTTTTCTGCTGTTCCAGAGACTAGGACCTGGAGCAATGGCTTCAAACTACAGGAAAAGAGATTCCACTTAAAGATTAGGAAGAACTTCCTGAGAGTAAGAGCAGTTCCGAAGTGGAATAGGCTACTTGGGAATGTGGTGGAGTCTCCTTCTTTAAAGATTTTTAAACCGGCTGGTTGGCCATTTGTCCAGACTGCTTTGATGGTATATTCCTGCATGGAAGGATGGGGTTTGACTAGATGGCCATTCCTGCCCTATACTGTTATAGTGCTATTATGCTAATTTCAATATCCTATGGAATTCTAGGGGTTGTAGTTTGTAGTCTCTGGCTGAGACTTCTAAAGTCTCTTCCCTAAAGTGCAAACCCAGGATTCCACTGAATGTTGCAAGTGAAATAATAGCACTATAACAGTGTAGTGCAGAAATGGCCTAGGATTCTAGGATACCTGCCTACCTCAGGATTAAAATTGCAAGAGCTCCATCCCATATCTAACCTGGAAAATGTACAGCACATCCAGATATAGGAAAATAGTTGCATGCATTCAAGTTATTCCCCAACTCTCCAACAACATAGAAATGGCCATTTTGGGAGGTCTGCTTTGCTTACATGGTGAGTTTTTGGAGGGGCAGCACCAGAAGACATAGCTACAGAGATATAGGTATACAATAATATATGTATGTCTCCCATAGGAATATCTCAGCTAGTATGTTTGAGGCTGGAGCTGGTGAAGTTTCAGTAGCTGCTGAATAAGGAGTGCACAGCTTTCATTGGGATAAGAAATACGAAGGGATTGCTTTACTAGATCAGACCCAGGAGGTGTATTACAGAGCTGACAACTTCGGCATTCCAAGAGTCAATCTCTGTCCCTTGAATGATCCAAAGGAAACAGGGAATGCCAAAACATAAAAATGCAAATTTGAAGCAAAATGAGAAACATTTTGCCAAACATCTACTTCTGGTGTTGAAAAAGAAACCTCATACCAACTATAGTAAGTTTATGAAATCAGTTGTGGAATGGTGAGCGAAGAGACAAGTAAATACTTGAATACTGTGTCCAGTTCTGGGCACCCCAATTGAGAAGGACAAGGTCAAGCTGGAGCAAGTCCAGAGAAGGGCGACCAAAATGGTGAGAGGCCTGGAAGACATGCCCTATGAGGACAGACTTAGAGACCTGGGTATGTTTAGTCTGCAGAAGAGAAGGTTAAGAGGGGACATGATAGCAATGTTTAAATATTTGAAGGGATGCTGTGCAGAGGAAGGAGAGGGCTTGTTTTCTGCTGCTCCAGAGACCAGGACAAGGAGCAATGGATTCAAGCTGCAGGAAAGGAGATTCCACCTGAGCCTCAGGAAGAACTTCCTGACGGTCAGGGCTGTCCGGCAGTGGAAGATGCTGCCTCGGAGTGTAGTGGAGTCTCCTTCCTTGGAGGTTTTTAAGCAGAGGCTAGATGGCCATCTGTCGGGAATGCTTTGAGGGTGTTCCTGCATAGCAGGGGGTTGGACTGGATGGCCCGTGTGGTCTCTTCCAACTCTACATTTCTATGATTCTATGATTCTAAATCCCACTGACTCAACAGGTTTCCTATGCCTAAATACCCTGAAGCCAAGCCAACCGGTACACTTTGCAACCAGCACGCATGCGTGCAGTCCCCAGTGAGCCTCTGTAATTCCCTCATGATCCCAGCAGGAAGAAGAATGGGTTCCACTTTTCAAAAGTTTTGGACGTTGGAGCATTTTGGATTTTCAGATAAGGGATACTCATCCTGTATTAAAGAAGGAAGCCAAAAGGGAGTTGTTACAGCCCCACCTGGTGGCCTTGTTCATGTTCACAGCAAATGTCGTTTGGTTCTTCCCCAGGTACCTACACCTGTGATGCCAAGGGATTTTGGCAGAACGCAATGCTGGGGAGACGCCTACCAACTTGTCAGCCAGGTACCTAGACTGTACTACAATGCCTGTAGCAGCCGTTCTCTGCTAATTCCAATCCTGTATTTTAAAGACAGTGCAATCTTTTGTTTCATACAGAATTCTGCATAGGTCAAAAATGAGAAATGAAGGCATGGAAGGGATCTATTTTGACGCTGAAGCTTCATCATACAGGATCTCTGAGATTCCTTCTGTTTGGAATTGATACAGGGATAATGGCAAATTATTATTCTTAGTGGTTGAGATTCTACACCACACTCTGTTGCATAACTTAACAAATCCTTAGCTACTTTGCAGAGGTGCAACGAACCCCGGTTCGTGATTGCAAATGTGCATTTCCAGGCACCAGAAGGCATGCACCAAAGAGCCTGAGATACTTCTGATGTGCACTGGACACATCTGGTGCACACTGGGCTCTTCTGATCCAAAATGGCCTGGAAATCATGCCCGATGAGGTGTGGCTGAGGGACCTGGGTATGTTTAGCCTGGAGAAAAGAAGTTTAAAAGATGACATGATAGCTACGTTTTGATAATTGAAAGGATGTCTTATAGAGAATGGAGCAATGGCTTCAAACTATAGGAAAAGAGATTCCATCTAAACATTAGGAAGAGCTTCCTGACAATAAGAGCTGTTCAGCAGTGGAACACGCTGCCTCAGAGTGCGGAGAAGGCTTCCTCTTTGGAGGTTTTTTAAACAGAGGCTGGATGGCTTTGATCGGGAGTGCTTTCATTGTTTCTTCCTGCGTGGAAGAATGGGGTTGGACTGGATGACCCTTGGGGTCTCCTCCAGCTCTAAGATTCTATATTGCCATGACTCCATGATGTGCACTGGGCTCTTCTGGTGTTCATCAGGAGCTTCTGTTGTGCTCCACCACTTCCTAGCCAGTGCCCAGATGTGCACTGAGGCAACCCAATGCACATTGGTGCCTGTCGAACATTGGGCCTTGGCATACAAATCACTTCTCCATTGTGCAACAACTGTCTGTGTGTAGTAAAGTCACCGCAGCCCCAGGTAACGACGGGTATTGCAAAACTGCTCAAATCTATTTATTGCACGCATGTCAACTTATAAATATGCTTTGGGCAGACATCACATGGAATCCTGTGTCCAGTCCTGGGCATCACAGTTCTGGAAGAATATTGACACACTAAAACATGTCCAGAGGAAGGCCTGGAAACCATGAAGCCCTCTGAGGAGTGGCTGAGGGAGCTGGGTGTGTTTAGCCTGGAGAAGAGAAGGTAAAGGGGGGACATGATAGCCATGTTTAAATATGTGAAGAGATGCCATGTTGAAGATGGCACAAGCTTGTTTTCTATTGCTCCAAAGACTAGGGCCCTTTTCTCACCTTACCTTTTTTTGGCGCTGGGGTGCAGGGATCACACGAGCAGCCTCTAGCGAGAGGTTCTTGCGTCCCCGGTGCTTCGCCTCCGCAGCCGCTGCCTGCTAGCAAGCAGGCAACGTGAGGGCTCCTCCTCTTCCTTCCGCAGCACAACCTGGGATTTTCCCAGGCGGCGCTGTGGCAGGAAGCGTGAGCGCCGTGGCTCTGGAGGCTGCGCATGCATGGTAAGTGCACGCACGGCCCTGGAGCGATGCACAGTCATGCACCATTTTCACCTAGAAGCTGAAAATGAAATAGTGCACCATCGGTGCCTGCCGGCCCCAGCAGCATTGCACAATTGCAAGGACGTTATGTGGACGGCTCCTTGCAATTGCACAACACTCCAGAGGCCCTTTCGCATGGCAAATGCCATACAAAAAGGGACATGGACAATGGAGCCATAGCTTCATACTCTAGAAAAGAGATTCCACCTAAACATTAGGAAGAACTTCTGATGGTAAAAGCAGTTTGACAGTGGAATACACCGCTGCCTGTGAATGTGGTGGAGTCTCCTTCTTTGGAGGTTTTTAAACAGAAGTTGGATGGCCATCTGCCAAAGGGAATGTTTTGACTGTGTCTTCCTGTGTGGTAGAATGGAACTGGAGTGGATGACCTTTGCCGTCTCTTCCAACTCTATGATTCTATGGAAGATGTAAGTCTCATACTGAATTACAGCCATCACCATCATCGTCATTTCACTTTTCCCTTGTCCAGGATTCAGAGTGGCTTACAAAGGTTAAAAAGAGATACAGCTAAACAAAGAAAATCACATTGCACAGTAGTATTCTATCAATAGAATTAAAAGAAGTTAAAAGCATGGCCCTTGATGAGGAAACACTGAATAAACAGTACCCCACATTCTGAGAGATCCTTTTCTCCCTGAGCCATCAGCCGTCCAAAGCCTGCCAAAACTATAGGCAGTTTTCACTTGCCTGTGGAAAAATAGCAGGGAGTATGCCAGTCTAATCTCTCTAACAAGGGAGTTCTAGAGCCTGGGAGCAGCCACCAAGAAGGCCCTTTCTCATGCTTCTACCAATGTACCTGTGAGGATGGGGGGGCAGAGAGAAGGGCTTCCACAGAAGATCTCAAAACATAGCAGGGCCATATGGTAGAATACAGTCTGCCAGGCAACCTGGGTCTCAGTTGGGTAGGAAAGGCTTTGCTCTCCCAGTCTTGCACGGAACAACCTAATCACTGATCTCTTCTGTCCTCAGTCGCTGGGCCGGGCAGGGGCAGCACATGACTCCCATGCCAGTGGGGCAGTGAATGCACGCCATGTCTTAATCCAGGCTTCGGAGAAGCTGTCCAGGGTGCTGAGCTGTATCCTCTGAGTGGGGTCAGTCCCTTGAGAACTCCTTTAGAGCTATCCAAAGGCTGGAGCAGATTCACAGCCCCATTCACCTGGCAACCACCCACTGCTACTAGGGACAGGTTTATTTATTTCATTTGCATAGCTTCTGGGATTAATCCTAGTTAATAGATGGGTGTCTATGCTTGTCAAGAATGGCAGAGTTTGATCTGGTGGGAAGCAAGGTTTGTTGGTACACACTAGATAAGTCAACCTGTGGGCCCCCAGATGTTTACGCACTTCAGCTCCCAGAAGCCCTGAGCATTGACCATAGTGGCTGGGGCTTCTGGGAGCTGAAGTCCGCAAACATCTGGGGACCCACAGGTTGAGAACCACTGAGATAAGTTGTTGTTGTTGTGTGCCCTAAAGACATTTCTGACTTATGGAGACGCTAAGATGAACTCTCACAGGATTTTCTGGGGCTGAGAGTGTGTGATGCACTCAGGTCACCCAGTGGTTTTCCATGGCCAAGCAGAGAATGAAACCCTGATCTCCAAGATCATAATCAAACACTCAAACCACTACACCACTCTGGCTCTAAATCATCACGATTCATTCTTATATGGATAACTTCAAAGGTTTTCTCCTCATGTGGTGAGATTACAAGAAGGTTTTTGGCGCATTCTTGTTGTCTTTTTTACTTTATGAAAAATCTATTGATGCAAAAAAATAACCTTTTTGTGAAAAAGGAGGAAAAAAACAACAACCAAACCTGGGGTTTTGCAGGAAAAAAATTCGTAGAAAACAGTGGCAAAGCAAGGGCAATGTAAATCTCCACGCAGGGAATTATACATTGTGCTATGCAACCCTTGTGTTCAATGGCAATGTTGTACCACGCAGTTCATGACCAGATGCATATCTATGCGTACAATGGCATCACAGGTACAACAGTGAATTGAATGCAGATGCTGCAGATTGGGCAGCAATGTCCCACCACTTCTGTGGGGCCACTTACACATGCGACACCAACCAGATTCCAGCTTCTGTGTGTATGTGTGTCCAGCCAAATGAATTTTTCAAGAAATAAGATCCAAAAATGCAAAGAAAAAAAATCCAGTGGCTCATAGTTTTCTCAATAGAGCGGGTTCATGTATCAAGGATGAGAAAATTTCCAAAAATTCTTTTGCATCCCTCGTGTATGACAGAGGTTTTGACTAGACGGCCCTTGAGAGGTCTTCCAAACCTCAGACTCTACGATTCGGTATTCAGCGAAAGAGAAAGTTAACTTTTCCAAGGTCTCTCTGAGCTTACAAAGTTGAATACAAGCTGCCTTCTCCCTCTTTAAAATCTGGCTTTCCCAGTTAACGTGCTCTTTTTCTGTCCGCTTCTGGTACTGATGGAATCCAGCGGGGCCGGCAGTTCCCGGAGAAAGTTTTCCAGAGGTCACAGCGAGTTGGCCAGGATGAGCAAAGAATTCTGCTGTGCTTCTTTTCTCTCTCTGTTTGATTCAAGCCAGCTGCCTGTCATTTCCTCCAGGACTTTCTGGGGCAGATCATTGACTTCAACATAGCCGGAGTAAACAATTCAGTGGGATGCCCTCCTTCTCTGAATAGTTTGTGTACAGCTGCCCTTCAAGGCCAAGTTACTTGGACAGAAGTGTGTTCCCAGGACAAAGAAAGATTTAGTTCTGAGTCATCATGCCTAGAATTGGGCTACTTCATTTGGACCGGGGCGGGCAACTTCAAGCAGATCCAGGAGCTAATTTCTGCCTCTGAAATTTTGGAGGAGTTGTGGGAACTGCCAAAAGAAGTGCAAAGGGGAACTGTGACCAGAAGGGACTGGGAACATGCCCGCTACCTGTCCCAGTTTGCCAGAGAGAGGCCATTTCTGCACTAGACTGTCATAGTGCTATTATTCCATTTTCAACATCTTATGGAATCCTGGGCTTTGCAGCTTAGGGAGGGGCCTCAAAGGCCGTCCTCAAAGGCCCCTCCTAAACTGCAAACCCCAGGATTCCATAGGATGTTGAAAGTGGAATAATAGCCCTATAGTGCAGAAATGGCCCTAGATTTGAAAATCTGGGGTCTTTTTAGCTGGATCTTTTCAACATCAAACACTCTTAATCATGGGTACAAAGGCTGAGGGTCCACTGGTGTTTTGGGCTTCTTGTATGATGTTGTGTTCTGGTGGGCGAAGGTAGCGCAGGCTGCTTTCATCTGTCGTCTGCACTGGTTTCCAATGACACAGCAAAAGGTGTCACAGATCCAAGAGAACCCACCATCCACCTTCCCTGCACACGCTACTAACAACCGCGGTACGACTTGTCTGTCTTCTGTTTCATTGCCAGCTTAGGGCATCATGGAAGGAAGGGCAGGTTGCCCTGCTGGCTAGCGACAGGAAGGGCACAGCTGCCTCACCTCACTGCGAGTGTTTGGTGGGGAGCTCACCGCTTTCTTGCAAAGGTATTCAGGATCGCTGAGGGTGCAATGATGGATAACGCTGCCTGAGGTGTGGGTGCATCATTGCCAGTAGATTATGCCACCGGTCCCTTTTCCTTCAAGGGGTTGAAAAACACACACAGGATGCGGGAAGGGTGGGCAGGGGCAGCGGGTGGCTTCTGTGTTATTGTGGCAATGAATCCGCTCTGGGTTTTAGTGCAAACTTTAAAGGAGCTCTCCAAGCTGCCAAGCAGCTCTTGGGGATAAGTCCTTTAGTACTGTTGTTTCTATTATTTTATTCTTTTACACCCCTCCTCCTTTCCATGCCCCAATTGAGACTCAGGCTGCCTTATAAAACATTAAAACCAAGGCCGTTTCCACACTACACTGTTGTAGTGCTACTATTCCGCCTCCAACATCCTGGGCTTTGTAGTTTCCTGAGGCCAAAGACCTCTCTGGCTGAGAAGTCTAAATGCCCCTCCCTAAACTGCAAACCCCAGGATTCCACAGAAGGTTTAAAATGGAATAATAGCACTATAACAGGGCAGAAATGGCCCAAGACAGACTAAAATACGTCAAAGAACATCAGTAAAAATATATCAAAGTTATCTTAAAATCCATTTACGCTACCTATAGAATTAAGACTATATAGAAATCCATGAAAAACAGGATTGTAGCTCCTTTGAAAGTAACTGTAAAGAGCGCCTGTAATGGTGAAGCACAAAACTCAGAGCAGCTTTACACAGACACAGAAGCTAGCAGCGGGAAACAGGAGTTATGGGATGTACACCAGCCTTAAGATCCATGTCAAGATCCGTGTTTCATACACGTATCCCACCCTGCATCAGCCTAGTCGTCCATCTCAGCTATTGTTATTTACCTGAGCTGGAGATCACTCGCACAAGGGGTTTGGAAGGGATGTCATGTTGAAGATGGAGCAAGCCTATTTTCTGCTGCTCCAGAGACTAGGACAAGGAGCAATGGATTCAAACTACAGGAAAAGACATTCCATTTAAACATTAAGAAGAACCTCCTGGCAACAAGAGCAGCTGCTGCCTGCTTCATGCCAAATAAAATGTGTTAGTTTTTAAGATGACACAAGACTCTGTTGTTGTTTTTTTGTTTTGTTTTGTTTTGCTGTGATGCCCTAACACAGCAAACCCTCTGAAAATTTCTACAGTGATAGTCCAAAAAGTAACATTCCTGGGTTCTGCTTTAATAATTCAAAAGTGAATTTGACATGGACCTTAAACAGGAAATTGTCATTGACCATATCAATGCCTTACTTCCTTTTATTACCTTTTCTGAGTTAAGTTTTTGTCTTCCTTGATCTATCCGCGCATACGCAATACAGCCCATAAAGGCCATTGCTGGCATGACGGTGTGTTTTCTTCAAATCAATTCCAATATGAAAAGCAATGATTTCCCAGACATTGTGCATGGTCTCAGCATTTTGCCGCTTAAAACTTGATGGCATGGGTGTATTTGTAATTTTTGCAAAATCTGCGGTGAAGGGGGGCTGATCAAACTACTTAATTCCAAAACTTGGAAAGTGATTTTTAAAAATAAAAATTCAAGCTTTCAGAATGTAAAATTCTCCACATAAATTAATGATAAAAGGAATCACTTGCAATTATAAACTGTAATTCTCTCCACCACAAGAATTAAAAACAGTTGAATTCACATTGATTAGGTTTGGAGAACGAAGGCCATTTCCACACTAGACTGTTACAGCGCTATGATTCCACTTTCAACATCTATGGAATCCTGGGGTTTGCAGTTTAGGAAGGGGCTTGGAGGCCCCTCCCTAAACTGCAAACCCCAGGATTCCGTAGGATGTTGAAAGTGGAATCATAGCGCTGTAACAGTCTAGTGCAGAAATGGCCTAACTGTGGGAAACGAGTGTGCAGCTGAAGTAAGGCAATGTCTTCCAATGGACCAATGGACAAAATAAGAAGGGAGAACACTGGCATAATCTACTGAGTCATAGTTCAGTTACCTTTTCATGAAATACATGGTTGTCATAGCCTAGCCATCAACTCTGTTGTTCTCTTTCCACAGTCTGTGGGCAGCCCGTCCGCCCTCTGCCCACGTTATTCAAGCGCATCATCGGTGGACGAAATGCAGCACCCGGATTTTTCCCCTGGCAGGCACTAATTGTGGTGGAAGACACATCCCGTGTACCGAATGACAAATGGTTTGGCAGTGGAGCTCTCCTCTCTGAGTCCTGGGTCCTGACGGCCGCTCACGTCCTTCGCTCCCAACGGCGGGACAACACCATCATTCCGGTTTCCAAAGAACACGTCACTGTCTACTTGGGTCTCCACGACGTGAGAAACCGAATGGACGCTGTCAACCGGACTGTGGAGAAGATTGTCCTTCACGAGGCCTTCGACATCCGGAACTACAACCATGACATTGCTCTGGTGAAACTGAAGGAGAAGGTGGACATGGGGCCCTACGTCATGCCGGTATGTCTACCACAGTATGAACGTGAGCTGGAAGGACCTCAACCCAACACGCTAGGCCTAGTGGCTGGTTGGGGCATCTCCAATCCCAACATCACGGTGGATGACATCATCAGCTCTGGCATGCGGACTCTGTCCGATATTCTGCAGTACGTCAAGTTACCAGTGGTGCTCCATGCCGAGTGTAAGACGAGCTACGAGTCCCGATCGGGTAACTACAGCGTGACCGAGAACATGTTCTGTGCTGGTTATTATGAAGGCGGGAAAGACACCTGCCTCGGAGACAGCGGAGGAGCCTTTGTCATCCAAGACCTTGAGAGCCAGAGGTGGGTTGCCCAGGGACTGGTCTCATGGGGAGGACCAGAAGAGTGTGGTAGCAAACAAGTCTATGGAGTTTACACCAAAGTCTCCAACTACGTGAATTGGCTGCAGGAGAAAAGCGGGTGGACGTTCAAGGATGCCGCTGACCTGGGCAGATGAAGTAGGATGAGATGAGTACCAGTGCATGGACTGGGAATATTTTGCCAAAAGAGTGCCCAAGTGTAGTTGTGTCACAAGCGTTTGGAGGGGCTTCTTGTGTGATTCCCTTTTTTCACACAATAAGGGTGCATTATTGTTAAATGGCAGGAAGGAGAAACCAATTATCTTTCCCTTACTTTCCATTATCCCTAATACAGTCCCAAACAATTGTACTCCTAGTAGGAAAGTAAAGAGACCTTCTGTAACCATGGTTGTTTCCTCACTACGCTGTTATAATGCTCTTATTCCACTTTCACCCTCCTGCGGAATTCTGGGGTTTGTAGTTTCCAGAGGCCCAAGAGCTCTCTGGCCGAGAATTCTAAATGCCCCTCTCTAAACTGCAAACCCCAGGATTCCAGAGGAGGTCAAAAGTGGAATAAGAGCGCTATAAGAGTGTAGGGAGAAATAGCCCATGTTACATGCAGTAGAAAAGACACAGGAAGAGAATCTCTCTGTTCTCTGAAGCGAATGTGATATTGTACACACACATATGCACAAGCAACACTGTTTTTGTTGCTGGTATGACTCCATCTTCCACTCAACCGCCCATTCCAAAGCCAAGGCATCCCAGGACAATTGTGAATGCTTCGCGGACGACCGCTGAACAAGGGTTGTACCAGCCTAGCAAATAGCCATCTGGGACATCATAGCGGTCTCAGATCCTGTGCTGGGAGAATGATGGGGTATAAGTTAAATTAATTAATAATCATTTTGCAACCAGAGCTTAGAAATACTGAGTGGAGAGTCCTCAAAAGTCGCTTTTCCAGGCTTTGTTTGCAACCCAGCTCAGCTCTTCAGCCTTCCAGTACATCGACTGGAAGAGATAAATGTGCGTCTGATTCCGTCAACCAGTGGGACTTACAAGTGCCAAACTTTACAGTTGATGATGCCCTTGGTTGGGAAGAGTAAAAGGAATCCAAGGTCATGCAAGACTGGAATAAGTAACTGTAATCCATGAAATAAATCCTTTTTTAAAGTGACAATCGTTATTCAAAATAGGCTCTATAAAAAGAGCAAATTTCTTTCCAAATGAGAAAATAGTTACGCTTAGCACACCACTAGAAGTAGAGGTGAAAGTACATTTGGGGCCACAGTGCTCCCTCTTCTGCCATGACCTCCACGTGCACAAATATGAGGTCACATGAAGCATCACGCCCTCTTATAGGCCATTTCCACGCTACACTCTTATAGCGCGATTATTCCACTTGCAACCTCCTCTGGAATCCTGGGGTTTGCAGTTTCGGGAGGGGCCACCTGGCCCCTCCCGAAACTGCAAACCCCAGGATTCCAGAGGAGGTTGCAAGTGGAATGATAGCGCTATAACAGTCTAGTGCGGAAATGGCCCAAGCCCCAAAAGAACCCAAAGAAAGAGGTACTTCCTTTGTATTACGTGCTTAGAACAATATTCGTGGCTCTGTTACATATTTAAGAGACGTTGTACTATTTGTTACGGTTTTTGTATTCTGTTTTGTAGCACTCCTACTATTTTGTATTACCGTCGTTCAAAGGAAAAGGAATAAAACTATTCTGTTACGTACCAACCTCTGTGAGTTGAAAACTGCTCTTGAGGTGGGGAACTTCTAGGCATAAACTAGATTGATATTTAGGAAATGACAAGAAAGGAAATTCCAATCGGGAAGAACTTCATGATGGTAAGAGCTGTTTGATGACAGAATAGACCAGTGGCTTGCAAACATTGGTCCTCTAGGTGCTTTGAACATCATCTCCCAGAATTCCTGAACATTAGCCAAGCTGGCTACAGCTTCTGGGAGCTGAGAATAGGATCAAATTTCAATATGACCTAGACAGATTGGAGAGCTGGGCCAAAGCTAACAAAATGAATTTCAACAGAAAGAAATGTAGGGACCTGCACTTGGGCAGAAAAAATGAAAGTCACAAGTATAGGATGGGGGACGTGTGGCTGGATGGCAGTACGTGTGAAAAGGATCTAGGAGTCTTGGTAGATCACAAGCTGAACATGAGTCAGCAGTGTGATGCGGCAGCCAAGAAAGCCAATGCTGTTCTCGGTTGCATCAATAGGAGTACGGTGTCTAGATTGAGGGAGGTAATGGTACCCTCTATTCTGCATTGGTTAGGGCTCATTTGGAATACTGTGTCCAGTTCTGGGCACCTCAGTTCAAGAAGGATGTCAACAAGCTGGAACATGTCCAGAGGAGGGCGACCAAAATGGTGAAGGGTCTGGAAGCCATGCCTGATGAAGAACGGCTTAGGGAGCTGGGGGTGTTTAGTCTGCAGAAGAAAAGGTTAAGAGGGGATGTGAGAGCCATGTTTAAATATTTGAAGAGATGTCGTGTTGAGGAGGCAGCAAGCTTGTTCTCTACTGCTCCAGAGACTAGGACAAGGAGCAATGGATTCAAGCTGCAGGAAAGGAGATTCCACCTGAACCTCAGGAAGAACTTCCTGACGGTCAGAGCTGTCCGGCAGTGGAATCTGCTGCTGCCTCCATGGAGTGTGGTGGAGTCTCCTTCTTTGGGGGTTTTTAAGCAGAGGCTGAATAGCCATCTGTTGGAAATGCTTTGATGGGTGTTCCTGCATAGCAGAGGGTTGGACTTGATGGTCCCTGGGGTCTCTTCCAACTCTATGATTCTATGATTCTAGGTCCAACACAACAGAAGTGCTGACATTTGTGAACCCCTGGGAGAGAGTCCCTTGGAAAGTAGCAGGTTCTCCTTGAGTAGAACCTTTTGAACAGAAGTTAGACCAGAAACATAGAATCCTAGATTTGGAAGAGACACCCAATCCAACCTCCTTCTGCCATGCAGAAAGACACCATCAAAGCATTCCCAACAGATGGACATCCAGCCTCTTTTTGAAAACATCCAAAGAAAGAGTCTTGCCTACACTCCCAGCCAGCCCCCACACAAGTTCTACCCAGACTTATCCTTCAGCTGGGGAATCAAATCAAATCCCTATCACTGGACATATAGGAAGCCCTTGGGCTGGGGTGCAGCCTCCTCGAGGGGAGGCCAAATGGAGTATTGGACTTCCAGAGATTAAACAGGGGAACATGATAGCCAGGTTTAACTATTTAAAGGGATATCACGTCGAGGAGGGAACGGGCTTGTTTTCTGCTGCTCCAGAGACTAGGACAAGGAGTAATGGATTCAAGCTGCTGGAAAGGAGATTCCACCAGAACCTCAGGAAGAACTTCCTGAGAGCCGGAGCTGTTTGGCAATGGAATCTGCTGCCTCAATGGAGTGTGGTGGCATCTCCTTCTTTGGAGGTTTTTAAGCAGACGCTAGATGACCGTCTGTTGGGAATGCTTTGATGTGTGTTCCTGCACGGCAAAGGGTTGGACTGGGTGGCCCCTGGGGTCTCTTCCAACTCTATGATTCTATGATTCTATATTGCAAAAGCAAACAAAGAAAGTACAGCAAGCATGACCCGTCTCCACCCTAATGGCCATGGGAACTGTACAAGTGGGTTTGCACCAGAGGAAAATTCAGTGTCCCAATGTGTTGCCAGCCTTCATATCTTTTCTCACTAACACAAGTGAATTTTTTCATCCCTCTGGACAGCTGTTAAAGTTTGGTCATGATGCTAACATTTATCTCAAATCCATCAACTTGGTGACAGAAGCTCAATTTGCTACAGGGACACTACTCAAGAACATAAATATGTCCAAGCTCTCAACTAGAGAAGAGAAAGAATATTCTCTATGGTTCATTCCCCAGTCAGAAAAATTCTGTTGGGAACCATAATAGAGCAATGAAATTTCTAGGTAGTATTCTCCCCATATCCAAGCATCCCAAAGAGTTCTGGGAGATTTTTCTGCACAAAGAAACATGGCCTTTTTTGTGCAGGAAATACATTTTTTGTGCAGAAAAGAAGTGTTTGATGTTCAGGAAAGCGTGTTTGCTGTGCAGCAAATATGGAGGGAGGAAAGATTGTGCAGGAAATGTGTTTTTTTGAGCAAAATACTTCCATGTATTTTCTGTGCAAAAAAAAGTCCTCCTGAATACAAGGAGAATACTGTGTAAAATACTTGTTTTCTCTAGCAGTGTGGTGGCAGGGAGTAATTATTCATTCTTGCATGTAATGATGAAAAATTAAGGATTACTCTGAACAATGCCATCAGTCCTAGAGTTTGGTCCCCACCTACCCAGATTAGTCCAACTGAATCACAGCGATGTACTTACATGTTGATTTGTCCTTCCAGAATTTATTCAATGGTTCTGTTCTAGCTGGAACAAAACAATTGCATTCAGACCAAAAGCAACCCTTGTGGCCGAGAAGCCAGTATGGTCCACGGGACACTGATACCCTGCCCCATTTGCAGCCCAATCCCACCAGAAGAACCACATTTCATTAGCAAATGAAGTTTCCACAAAGTTACTTTACAGAGCTGAGCAGATACCCTCTCTTGACCCAAAACAAGACAAAATGCATTCGTCACCTGACCTGCAAAAGTCAGGCCTAAACACAAGAACTGAGAGCAAGAACGTAATGCCATCACTATCCTGCAGCAGGCAACCTTAGCATAAACTTTGCTTCTGACAATTATCTTTGTGTGTTGCCTGCCTGGAAGACGTTTCCAATTTTTGGTGACCCTTCGTCATTGACAGGGAAATTCCCAACGTTAACGAACACTTGGCAGTTTACCCAAGTTTATTCAAAGGCAGTTGACTTAGGTTCCCAAGTGCACATTTCAGCAGGTTGCTAGACTTGTAGACATTGCATTTACTTACAAACATTGCCAGTTTGCACATGCCACCTACCATTTGTCAGTTGAATAAAACAATCTCTTTTTACAGGCTGACTTCTTTCCCAGGCCTTCCCGACCTTGTGCTACATTTGATCTCACACCTTAATGAGGCCCGTTACTTCAATATTCATTCATTCCCAAAATATCACTCTTACTTCACCCTTCTCATGGCTTCCACCCAACCTTCCTCCAGCCTCTTTCTCCATGCATCTCATTATATAGTTACTTATAGCGTACAGCAATAATATTGCACTAATAAGACAGGTGCTGTTGGGTACATAAAGCACATGTCAAGCAACATGCAGTTCTTATGAGGATTAAATGCAGAGGAATACACAAAAACCTCCAAACCCACTAGGGAAACATGGATCTACTAACCAGTACTTTAAAACAGATGCAGAACTAATGCCTGGCAGAGATGTTAGCGTGGCAGGGAAGCAAAGCAACCTGACACCCTAACGCAAACTTATCACAGGGTTTTCTGAGAAAGTTTGCATCCATGCAAGAGTTTATGCTACCAACTTCTTTCGCTTACTCTCAGAGATGCTGCAAGATCCCTTGGCATACCAATCCAAGCTAACACAGCAGTGCCTTTGAATTCTACCACCTAGTAATGTTGTGGAACTAATTACTTTTTAAAGCAACTTAAAAATAGGAAGTGTGAACTTCACTCATGTTTGTGATGCCCCATGGTTCGAACAGTACCAGGGTGGGGCAGGATGTCCACTTCTTTCTACCGGGGGCAGAGTGGAGAAGCAACCAACCACTCCTTCCATCACCCCCTTTGGAAGCTCCAAGAGCTACGTGGCTGCCAGTGTCTCTTGAGGTATGATTCCAGTCTCCTTCTAACCTCTCCTTTCTCTTTCAGTGTGTGGGAAGCCCAAGTTTTCCAGGAGCCTACTGTCCCACATTGCAAAAGGACACCTTGCTCAGAGAGGAATCTCACCATGGATGGTCATGCTGCATAGGAATAGCCGCCCCTTCTGTGGGGGCTCACTGATTGGTAAGCATTACCAGGAATGCCCAGAGGAAAGAAAAGCGGAGGGAGATCTTGATACACGATGGTCTTTTTCATTAAGAAGGATATAGGCATAAGTCTTAGAGATCAGAAACATATCTAATCTTGATAACGAAGA
Organism: Iguana delicatissima; assembly: GCA_948472985.1. Taxonomy (NCBI): domain Eukaryota; kingdom Metazoa; phylum Chordata; class Lepidosauria; order Squamata; family Iguanidae; genus Iguana; species Iguana delicatissima. The sequence continues at coordinate 142,031 of CAOKZL010000344.1, read as the reverse complement.
ATGTCAGTTGGAGGAGAAAGTATCTCTGAGGAGAGGTTGAAGGAACTGGGGGTAATAAAACTGAGGGGTGACAAGGTGCCACTCATGAAATGCCACTAAGGTTGCCCCAAAGGGGAGGGTGCAGGCTTGTTCTCTGCTGCCTTGAAGGGAAACTAGGTCTATTGGTTTTAATTTAGAAGAGAGTAGTGGCAGTGGCGAAGTGATCCAGGATTCAAGTCCCCAGTCAGCCACAGAAACTCATTGGGTGACCTTGGCAGAGTCACACACTCGCAGCCCCAGAGGACCCCATAAGTTTGCCGTAGGGTAGCCTTAAGTTGGAAACGACTTGAAGGTACACCACAACAATAAGATTTTGATTGAATATTAGAAGGAGCTTATTGACAGTAAGAACAGTACAGCAATGGATGCAATTGCCTAGAGACATGGGCCACTTCCACACTAGACTGTTACAGCGCTATTATTCCACTTGCAACATCCTATGGAATCCTGGGGTTTGCAGTTTCAGGAGGGGCCGGCCGGCCGCTCCCGAAACAGCAAACCCCAGGATTCCATAGGATGTTGCAAGTGGAATAATAGCGCTATAACAGTCTAGTGCAGAAATGGCCATGGTTGTGTCTCCTCTTCAGGTCTTAAAAAAAAAAAAAAAAAAAAGAGGCTGGAGAGCTCCCTGCTGGGGATACTTTAGCTGGAGGTCCAGCGTTATCAAGCAGAGTGTTGGACCTGATGCCCCATAGGGTCCCTCCTATGATTCTATATGAACAAAATGTTGGGTCCTACAGAGTTGGGCTGATCTTCTCTGGGGTAGGCCTTTTGTTCTATTGAGCTGGAGCAAGCATAGTGAGGCCAGCAAGACACATACAACCATGTGTGGCCTCTAGGCTCCACTTTTCTGCCCCTTGAAGCCCCTGACCAGCACCCCAAAACCACTCCGCCACCACTGAAAAAGTTTTAGAAGACCATTTTGGCACAATTTCCAGGCAATTTTTGCCCCTGAATGATGCAGAAAGGCCTTCAAACATGTGAAAACATCCCCACCATCAAAAGCACTCCAGACTCTGCCCCACAAATACTTCCATTTTTCTTTGGATTTCCTCTCAAAATGGCAGCAGGAAATGATGCACTGTTCTACGGGACCCAAAATGTGATACCTCTGGTGAACCGTGCAAAAGTTTGATCCAGATAAATGAGGCAATTTACAGCTGCATGTGTCACTAACAGGATGTCAGTTGTCATTCCATAGGATGTTGAAAGTGGAATAACAGCACTATAACAGTCTGGTGTGGAATGGGCCCCTCACAGATGGGGGTGGTCCTACTAAAGGACTTTGGGGAGGATTACGGGCTCTGGTCAGCTTAGGGGATGAGAGTTCAGCTTCATCCTCAGGTGGCAGGAAGGACCCATGCCTTGGTCCACAGCCTGCTGGGCCCAAAAGTCTGCAGACCCATTCCCCCCTCTCCCAGCAATGGGGATGGGTGTGGGGTCCCCACGGCTGTATTTGTGGTTCCCAACTCACCATGGGCTCATTGGCAGGCTACCCGATCCTTGTCCTGGGCTTCCTGGGCTGTGCCAAAGCATCGGCAAGCTGTAAACTATAAAGTTGTCACCAGTTTTAATGCCATAGATCCTTAGAGTAGATCCAATCAATCCATTGCTGCATAGTCATCCAGCTCACAAGTAAATGAAGCTGATTCCGTAGGTGCAGGAAAGGAGATTCCACCTGAACCTCAGGAAGAACTTTCTGACGGTCAGGGCTGTCCAGCATTGGAATATGCTGCTGCCTCCATGGAGTGTGGTGGAGTCTCCTCCTTCTTTGGACGTTTTTAAGCAGAGGCTGGATGGCCATCTATTGGGAATGCTTTGATGGGTGTTCCTGCATAGCAGGGGGTTGGACTGGATGGCCCCTGGGGTCTCCTCCAACTCTACATTTCTATGATTCTAGGATTTATTTGCTTTCCTCAAGCCAAGCCTGTCAATAGGATTTAGACCTAAATGTTTCCTGTTCCTCTTCCTTCTCATTCACCTCCACATGCCCCTTGGCCATTGGGTGTGTGAAGTAACTACTTACATGCCATTACCAGGCCCCAAAGGAGCTAGTTACCAGCTCTTTATTTAAAAGTATTAATTTAAATAGTTTCTTTTAGTTACTTTTTTTAAAAAAGAAGAGTTCTGTCATTTGGCCCTCCAAAACTTGGCAAGGTTGGGTGGGGATGAGAGGGATGGGAGAAGTACTGAGCCCTTTCTGGTTTCCAAGACAACAGATGGATCGTGACCGCTGCTCATTGCCTCCACGAGGAACTGGAACTGGAGAATCCTGTTCTCAGAAGCTCCGACATAATCAGCCCTTCTTCCTTCACAATTATCCTGGGTAAGCAAACGGTGAGACCAGAAGAGGGCAGCCTCCACCGCAAATATCCTACATATTTTAAATGTTCTTGACATGCTTTCATAGTGTTTTAAATGAATGATGTTTTCATTGCTGCTGTTGTTTAAAAGGCCTTGAAATCATGCCCTATGAACAGCAGCTTAGGGAGCTGGCTATCTTTAGCCTGGAGAAGAGAAAGTTAAGAGGGGACATGATAGACATCTTTAAACATTTGAAGGGATGTCATATGGAAGATGGTGCAAGCTTATTTTCTGCTGCTCCAAAGACTAGGACCATGGAACAACAGCTTCAAACTACAGGAAAAGATATTCCACCTAAATATTAGGAAGAACTTCTTGACAGTAAGAGCAGTTTGAGAGTGACATACGCTGCTGCCTGGGAGTGTGGTGGAGTCTCTTTCTTGGGAGGTTTTTAAACAGAGGCAGAATGGCCGTCTGTCAGGAGTGTGTTGGTTTCCTGCGTGGCTTGAATTTGGACCGGACGTCCCTTGTGGTATCTTCTAACTCTACGAGCCTGTGAGTCAACCCTTTTGTAAAGCCTACTGATTCAATGGATCTACCCTAGCTAAGATTACCAGTAGGATTCAGGCTACTGCCTCCCAATCTGGGAGTCCCAGATGTTGCCCATACTTGCTGGGGCTTAAGGAAGTTGAAAGTCAACACATTCTGGGATCCCAAGTCTGGGGGCCATTGGTTAAGATTCTACATTGGGATGGGCAATTGTCCGAGGTTAGCCGGCCCTACCTCTTGCCACAATCCTTCACAAGCAAATTCAATTTCTTTTGCCCTCAAATGCCCCCAAACAAACATCCAGCTCGAGGATTCTACGATGCTACAACTTCCATCATCCCAAAAGAGCATATAGAGCACTCGTTTGAGACTGGCAGTTCCAGACGCTTCTCCTCGAAATATTCACCCTTTCTCTCTCTTTCTCTCTGCAGGGAAACACAGAACTCAGAGGAAAGACGACACAGAACAGCACTTCCAAGCCCAAACAATCTTTGTCCACCCATCTTACAGGCCCGCCACCTTGGAGCATGACATTGCCCTGGTGGAACTCTCGGAGGAGGCCCGGCTGAACGATTATGTGATGCCCATTTGCTTGCCGGACAGCGCTCGCCCAAAAGGTGAGCAGGTCAGGGGCTCCATCTTTCATCCACATAACGTCAGTTCAGAAAGAAGGCAGCCAAACCCCCTTGATGAATTGCTTGGCCCAAAACCTTTTCCAGTAGGGCATGGCAGGCAGGTATTGTTTTATATAGCAGGCCTTGCTCCCTTAAAGATGCTAGCAATGTGAGTTTTGGGCTATTTTTTTAAAATTAAGTGAATGGTATTTTCTCTCTGCATATGGCGCCTGACTCATTCCACACATTTCCATGAACAGTGCCAGCCTGGCAGGCAAAAATCCAGATGAGTCAGACCACCCATCTCTGCTTTTATGGAAGGAGCAGATACAAGCCAAAAAGCCTTCACCGTGGCCTTCCTAAATTTACTGGAGATCTGAGAGGGTGACATCAGCTGCCGTGTACCCGTTATATAAGTGCAGCCAGACATCTTATGAATCTCCCACCCTTCACCGGCCATTAAATGGCCAGGAGACCAAGCTCCCTTTGAAACTGCCTTCTGGCAACGGGGGCAAAAATATCCACAGTGAGGAGAAGCATTATGCTCCATCATGTGTGGCAGGTTTCTACCTTGTCAGACCTGAGCCATGGGGCACAATTCCCCAGAACATTCTTACACAAGACCCATTGCTTGTCATCTCCTTCTAGTTTTCGGGCACTTATGGATGCTACGCTGCTATTTTTGTGAGAAATCAGAGGTTAAAACATGGATATCTTTCTTCATCCTTTGCTGGGGGGTAGATTCATTATCTGGTGTTGCAATCCTTTATTGCAAGATGTTAACGGACGCCGTAGAGCCCTGAACACGCTAGATTTCATCAGGAAGCTAAACAAGATCAGGCCTGGTTCATATCTGCATGGGAGATCATCAGGAACGACCAGGGATGTCATAGAGAGGCTGGGAAAGAATCCCTATGTCTGCCAGCCAAAGCTGATAATATTGAGAAGATGGACCAGGAATCTGACATGATATGTAATGTCCCACTTTCTCTCTCCTCCTCCTCTCAGTTTCCCCCTTTCTCCTGGGCATACTTCAGTTGCTGCAAACTTGAGTTCAACATGCTTGCACTCAGGCCATTTCCACACAAGACTGTTATATCACTATTATTCCACTTTCAACCTCCTATGGAATCCTGGGGTTTACACTTTAGGGAGGGGCCTTTGAGGATTCCATAGGAGGTTGAAAGTGGAAAAATAGCACTATAACAGTGTAGTGAGGAAATGGCCATAGTCTGAACTTCAAAGGAGCTATCCAAGTAGTTGAGGGCCAGTGCGGTGTAGGGTTTAAATGTCTGAATATGGCTTGGGAGATCAGGGTTCAAGTCCGTGCTTGGCCATGGAAACCCGCTGGGTGATCTTGGGCAAGTCACACTCTCTCAGCCTCTGAGGAAGGCAAAGGCACCCCTTTCTGAACAAATCTTGCCAAGAAACTTTGTGAGAGGTTCCTCTTAGGGTTCAATAAATAGTCCTTCTAGTCCTTAAGCAGCTTCAATAAATAGTCCTTCTGGACTGGTGCTGCATCATAAGTTAGCAGATGGGGAGCACCAGCCGGTGTTTTTTTTCCCCCAGTGTGCCAAAGAGTGGCACCACATTTGTGTATATTGTGTACCACTCTTTGTTTCTTGGGAAATAGCAGCCTATGGTTCAAAAACTAAGACTGGTCCACAGACCACTATTTTGAGTAGCACTGGTCAAGAACGGACTGTCACAGCAGCTTTGTCTCTTCTCTTGGTCAAGTGCTGACATCCAAGAAAAGGTTCACTCATAGCCCCAAATGTCCTCACTTCCCTCTTAGCAGACCCACCAATTTTTCTAAGAAATATTTGTCTAGCTTGCAGATAACCGTTCTGCCCAGCAGGAGGAGCTCAAAGCCCGTAGAACTCCAACCAGGACCCTTGGGTGCCTTCAAGTTGTTTTGGACTTAGGGCAACGCAAGACAAACCTATCAGGGGCTTTTCTGGGGCCTGAGAGTGGACCATGTGCCCAAAGTCATGCAGTGGGTTTCTATGACCAAGTGGGGAACAGAACCTTGGTCTCCGGGACCAAAGTCAAACCACTACACCTCACTGGCTCTCAAGCAGGATTCTGCAGAAGCAGAAATACAACAAAATCCAAGCTTGCATGATGTTCCAGTAGTTTGTGCATTTCAGTTTGTCGATGATGGGATTTTGGATTTTGTTGCATGGCCAACACAGCTACCCCTGAATATGTTACATAGAAGCCTGTCCTTCTCAAGTTAGCTGGAAGTCAGAGGATAAATCTAGAGGCAGCTCTGCCTTTGAGACAGTCTTCAAGAACTTAGCGGAGGAAGCATCTTCTCTTTCCCTGATGCTCTTCTCTGCCTTCCTCCATTGGTTTGGCACTCTTCCTTGGGAGCTTCTCCACCTGACTCTCCTTTCCCATTCCCATACCTGCCAACATTTCACAGCTGAAATCCCAGACACATGTGGCCCAGCAACACCAGAGTGTAGTCACGATGGCAAAAGGTATTAATGAGGAAGAACAGACAAACTAGGAGAACCTGTAGCAGTTTGCTTTTGCTTGAGCTTCTTTGCAAAGACAAGATTCTGGCCCCTTCTCTCCTTCCTGCTGAGTTAATTGGGAGCAAACTAAATTGACACTTTGAACTCAGTTTGCAGCAATTGAAGTAAGGTGAGGAAAGTGGAGGGAGAAGAGAGAAACTGGGGCATTTTAAAAGCAACTGAAAAAGAGGAAGGCAGAGAATTAATCTGGACTGTCCCCATCAAATTGGGAGAGTTGGAGAGTACGCCCACTTCCATCAGCTGCCTTTTGAACTTGCCTTCCCTTCCTCCACACACCCCCCACCTCACCAGTATACCTGGGATGTCTGGCAACCTTCCCAGATCTCTAGTAAGGACAGGTTCTTCCAAAGGTGAAGTCTGCCTCTCACACAGGCTCTTTTGTTTCTGTCCACCAGATACCATGGTTATTGTCAGCGGATGGGGGAAGCAGTTCTTGCAACGTCTCCCCGAGGCACTGATAGAGGTGAGCCTGCTGTTCGTATGCACATGCGCACGCGCACACTCGCGCACATGCAGATATATGTTGAGCCTCCGTTATGTAGAAATCCAAAATTCAAAAACCTCCAAAAACTAAGACTTTTGCAACCAGTTGCCCACTTCCACCTTCAATGTGACAGCTGCACCACACCTGCTTATTTATCTCTCAAATCCTCAGTCTGTCTCAACTGGCAGCAAAAAAAGGAGAGACTGGAGATCTAAGAGACAAATGAGCAGGAGTACTGCAGCAGCACTGCCTGAAAGGCAGAAGTGGGTGGCTGGTGATAAAAGGAGAGCAACTGAGGATCTGTGAAAGGGCAGAAGGCATGGATTCACACCAAGCGTTAGGCTTGGATTCCCATCATTTCACAGATCCTCAGTTTTCCTCCAGCCTCATGTCTCATACACAATACAAGCAGCAAACAAAAAAGATTCAGAGCTATTCCAAAATGGGACTGTATTCCAAAATCCAAAATACAGAACACTTCCAGTCCCAAGCATTTCAAATAAAGGAGGTTCAACCTGTGCACATTTTAGGAGACAGTACATTCAGGAAGCAAGTGGGCGTCCAGCTGTCCTGTCCAGAAAACCAGCCACGGTTCACAGTCCTCCAACATAGTAGCAGCCACAGACAAGGTTTACAAAAGCTTATCAATCAGTTGCCATTTTTGTCTCAGCAATCCAAGTCAGTTCAAGGGAGTATCAGCAGTGTAGTCAGCACACAAAGCAAGGGTCAAGGTTTTTCGGGAAAATGAGCCAAGGATCAAAAGAAGAACATGTTACTTCCACTGGAAATATCAGTTGTCTGCAATGAGCATCTCTCCACTCCATCCCTTATATGTACCAGCCAGCAGCCTCCCCTAGCTGTTTGCCTAATTAATGCATTTTCTCTATATAAATTCACTGAGTCTTGTGGGCTCCTCCTTTTTTATCTATGCTGGGATGCAGTAAATATTGTCCTGTTCATATCTGTATGTTGTGGCTGTCCATATTTGTACCTGAATCCTAGGACTAGGCCTTTTCCGCACTGGTCTGTTATAGCACTATTATTCCATTTGCAACATCCTATGGAATCCTGGGGTTTGCAGTTTAGGGAGGGGCCGGCCGGCCCCTCTCAAAACTGCAAATCCCAGGATTCCATAGGATGTTGAAAGTGGAATAATTGCACTATAACAGTCTAGTGCGGAAATGGCTTAGGGCATGACACCAGCAGGTAGATAACACCTCCAGCAACATGAATCAAACATACATCTGTGTATCATTTTCTAGGGGACAGGAGGTGCACTCAAATCCTGGTGGTGGATTTCCCACAGGAAACTGGTTGGCCACTGTCTGAATACTGTAGCAGGCAGGCTTTGGATCCAATCCGTCAGAGCTCTTTTTATAATGTTCTTACCTTCACTGCCCCTTCTTTCAGTTTCTTTCATGGAATCATAGGACTGTAGAGACGGGAAGAGGCCTCAGGGCCATCTAGTCTAACCTCCTAGCTTGTGCATGGTAGTACATGTGCTGACAATCTCAAGGCTGGATTTCTGCAATGCTCTTTACATTGGGCTACCTCTGTGCCAAGTTGAGAAACATGGTAGCTAGACAGATTACTGGTAGCTAGATAGATTAGCGGCTGGCCTCTCCCGAAACTGCAAGCCCCAGGATTCCATAGGATGTTGAAAGTGGAATCATAGCGCTATAATAGGCTAGTGCAGAAATGGCCAATGAGAAGAAGAAGGAAGAGGAGGAGGACCGCGACCACCGTTTGGTGTTTCTTTTACAAAGGAGGTCATTAACAGATTAATCCTTTGTAAAAGAAATGCTTTCCGAACTATCTTGAACCAAGAGGACAACAGCAGTCATGTGATAAGTCCCAGCCAAAGACACTATTATCCTGTCACAAGTGTGATTTACCTGCTTCGTGTGATAACACCCCTAGTAATCCTCTAACCTTCTCAATCTCTTTTCATCTCCACCTGCCTCATGCCCTGCCAAGAGAAGATCCTGGCAGCGGGGCTGTATCATTGATCACCAAAGGACTCTGTTCTCCTTTCTTCTATATATACCCTGTTCATTATAACTTTCATGAGGGCACCTCAGAGGACACCTAGACTGACCCCGATTTAAGGAGATTTCCAAGTTGCACCAAGCACGCACCCAGCACCACACGAGAAGTAGGGTAACCTTGCGAGACCTTGTACCCAACTTTTATGGGGTCAGGCCAAGTCAAAAACCAGACAAAATTAATTTATAATTATTTTCTTTATTTAAAACCTAAGTCACTACACACTTACGCACCCACTCACACAGACCTAAGAAAAATAAAGAGAGGAAAATTGATAGGGGATTTAAAGAGGAGTATTGGGGGAATACAACACCTGATCCAGATGTCCGGGAAGCCAAAATGGAGCCAGAGAGTTGAGAGCGATGAAGCTCAGCACATGGAGGCTGACAGGAAAGCTCAGCCAATGGAGCGGCAGCAAGGCAGGGAGGAAGCCGAGAGCAATCCGAGGAAGCGCTCGAAAACCAGGGGTAGTTATAGGGGGAAAGGTGCCTGGAAGGTTGACAGTCCCCAGGGAGAACAATAGGTGATTAGGTGGAGACAAAGCCTCCGAAAGGTCAGTGCTTGACCTGATGGTGTCAGTCAGGGTTGTCAACAGCCCTGACAGTATGTAAATAGAAAGCGCTTGACAGTTGTGTAGTCAGACGCACTAATCCTGTCAAGATGACGGTTCGAGGCTGAGAACCTTTTATGTGCTTGGTGCATACTTAATTGTGTTTCAGTGTGCACTTACCTGGAGGTCTCCTGAAGTGGCGCGATGGAAAGTTACTGGCCTGACCAGGATTTTTCCTTGTATTTTTCAACCGTTCAGCCATGCCCGTATGCATGCTCATCCGGGAGCCTCTCAAGCACGTGGAGGGGTGCATTTTTAATAGCCAATTTATATTAAATTGTAGACCCCAGGTTCAGGCTTATCCATCTCAGTAACATAATACTGTTATTGACAGCATGTTGTACCTGTGTGTGTGTCACAGATCGAAATCCCGCTGACGGACCACGCACTGTGCAAGGAAGCTTATGCCAAGTTGCAAAAGGTCGTAACCGAGGATATGCTCTGTGCTGGTGAAAAGCAAGGTAAAAGCAAGTATGGATGTTCCGTTCAAACATCTGCAAAATGTTTGTTCCCACTGTTTTGGCTGCTGAGCAGAAGCTTAAAAGAGATGGAGGCAGCCTAACTTCCTGGGGTAGGGAGTAATGATTCTCAATCTCTCAATCCCTAGGAGGAAAAGATGCTTGCAGTGGAGACTCTGGAGGTCCCATGGTGGCTTTGAACAATCGCACCAGCCAATGGCAGCTCCTAGGGACGGTGTCTTGGGGCGACGGCTGTGGCTTGAATGACCGCTACGGGGTGTATTCCAATGTCCTCTTGACACTGCCTTGGATTAAGGAGGTCACTGGCGTAGACAACTGAGGCCTCCCCAAATCATATCTCCTGTCCTAACGCCCAAAGGATGACAACAGATGCACAGAAGATATTTGTTTCCAAAGGGTCTAACGTGAGTCTCTGTCCAAAGTAGGGTTGCAAGATCTCAGCGTCTGGACTCACTTCTCAGAATGAGGAGGAGGAGGAATCTCAGGGTGAGAGCACTGCCTTGAAAGGTGTATCTGCGTTTTCTTCATTTTTTTAGACTTGGTGTTTTCTGTTTGAATGCTATACTCTTTGTGACTGCAGCTGATGTTTAATACATAATGCCTAATGACATCCTAAGAGGCCACCTCCATGAGGATCCATACTTATATCTGAGTTTTGGGCCCTGAAATCTCAAAGCCTTGGATAATCCCAGTGTGGCAACTCTAGCCCAAAAGAAGCATTCCATATTATCATTAGACCTCACAGAAAAGGTAACCTTTGATTGTAATTATTTTTCTAGACGGTAGTGAGCAACTGTGGAGGCTGTTTGGCCTATTCAGCCCCTGCAAAAGGCCTCACCTCACCCTTGACGTTCAAACTGGGGTCAGAAATCAGAAACCAAAGTCAGTGTCAATTTTAATCTCTGGAATTTTCAAGATTTTTTTTTTCTTTTGAGGGCTTTTGGAGGAAGTCTAGGAACTGTTTTGCCATAAACCACTGTCCTTGGAGGTCCCCAAGGGTAGCCATTTACTGTTTGGGGGGATTGTATTTTCACTTGAAAATATTATTGGGGAAGGGGTCAGGGGTCTTTGAGAGGTGTGCAAGTAAGGACAGGGAAATGCAAAGAAGACCCTGGAGGACTGTGTGTGTGACTCCCATCCATGTTCTAGACATAGCCTACATCCATTTGTTTCTCCAAATTCTCCAGGGAATGTCCATTGGATCAAATGTTGAATGGTAAGTCTAAACTTAGGTAAATACAATGGATTCAGTGGGCCTACTCTATTTGAGACTGGCAACTGGATTCAGGAACACAGAGAACATAATTCCTATCCAAAGCAAACCTAGGCCATTTCCACGCTACTCTATTATAGCGTGATTATTCCACTTTCAACATCCTCTGGAATCCTGGGGTTTGCAGTTTCGGGAAGGGTCGGCCGGCCCCTCCCAAAACTGCAAACCCCAGGATTCCAGAGGATGTTGAAAGTGGAATCATCGCGCTGTAACAGTGTAGTGCGGAAATGACCCTTATGAATCAATGGGTTGAGTTATCAAATTCTCATTGATTCATTGAGTCTCTTCTAGTTTAACTAGTGGATTTAAGCCAGAAGTTGGAATGATGAAACCCTCCATATCTTGTTGAACTGCAAACACCATCAGTCCTAGACAGCATGGGCAGTGACGGGGGATGCTGGGAGCTCTGATCCAGCAACATCTGGAGGCCTGCACAGTTCTCACCCTGGTCTAGATCTTACAAATGCCTCAACTGAACTCTTTTCCAAAAGTCTGATCTTACCTATGAGGAGTGAAAACAAGTTTGATTTGCAGAGCCGTGAGCTGAATGGAGGAGAATGATGAGATTTTTTGCAAGAACCTTGGGTTGCCACACACCCTGCCTGCACCTCACTGTCACTCTTGAAAAAAGCTGATTGAGAGAAAAAAAGCCGTGCATGGTCACTTAATTACAATCTGATTGTAAGCAAGAAGAGTCAAAAGAGCAGATTGCCAAAAAATAGAACATCAAAAAGCAGGGGACACCTGTGTCTCTCACTGAAACTACCTCAGCTAAGTAAGTTGGGAGACTCACCACGGTTGGCACCTTTGACTTCTGGGAGCTGTAGTCCGAAAAACCTACACTTTCCCAGCTCTGGAGACTTTTCTGCCAGAGACCACAGAACGAGCCTGCTGATCGGAGGAAACAAAACTGGGCCAGTTTGGAGTGTAACTACAAAGTTTAAACCCGTTTGATTCCCACTTTAACTGCCATGGCTCTTGCCTATGGAACCTTGGGATTTGTAGTTTGAGAAGGAACTTAGGTTTCCCCACTAGAGAGCTCCTGCTGTAGTCATGAGAGGGGACTAAAACTCCCTAGTAGAGAATTCTAAGCAGTTCATAGCATCATAGAGTTGGAAGAGACCACAAGGTCCATCTAGTACAACTCCCCGCCATGCAAGAAGATACAATCAAAGCACTCCCAATTTCACCAAACTAAAACTCCCAGGATTCCAAGGACAGAACCACAGAGTCGTTAAAGTCAGGGCAAAGTGCAACGTCCTGGGTGCATACGCTAACGTGACATAGAATAAAAAAGGGAGAGGCGTGGCAGCATTCAGAGAACTGTGAAATCTCAGGGACTTGCTGGAAATACCTTTGTCTTTTAAAAAAATTCTTATTATGAATTTTTGCACCCGGTAGATGAAATATCAGTGCTTCATGTAATCTCCTCTACCTGAATAAAATTCTTCACTAAAGCGAACTGAATTCTGCAGCCTTTGTCAAAGAGACCCACGAAGAAAATACTCACAACTTCCCTTATTTTCTAAGATATATTTTTCTTCTGCTCAGTTGGTACATTGGAGCCACCCACCCTTGATTCCTGGAAGTTGGCCCGTGCAATCATATTCAGTTCAGAAACAGTTCCCATCAAGTTCAACGGGACTTCTTGTTGTTGCGTTCTGTTACTATTATCATCATTGTCATCTTTTATTTATGTAGCACCACTGATGTACATGGCGCTTGATGGGAAAAACAACCAAAAAAGTGGGTCCTGCCAAAAGTTTACAATCTAAAATTTATGCGCTCATACACACACACACACACACACAATACACACACACACACAGAAGGAGAGAGGGGGACAAGGAAGGAATAATGAACATATAAAACTATACAATTGTAAAACAAATTATCCAGATAAAATATAAAAAAAACCAGTATAATATAAAGGAAATGGATTACAAAACCAAAATTTAAACTAAAATTCCAAAAGCTTTGGAAAAACTAAGTTTTTCATTGAAATACAAAAATAACGAGGGAAGGAGCAGTCAGCAAATATCGACTCCTTCATGGCCATTCCACCTTTTGGTGGCTGTATCCTAGGGTTTTCTTGGCAAAATGTATTTGAAGGAGGCTTGCCATCACTTTCCGTCAAGCCAAACGAGTGTGACTTGCCCTGGGTTGCCCATCAGGTTTCCTCAGCTAAGCAGGAATTTGAACTTGGGTCTCCTGGAGTCCTAATCCATCACTATAACCACTACACTGGTTTCCAATATCTTTGACCCTGACTTAACCTAAGATTTGCTCATGGGAGGTTTCCCTTGCCTTCCTCTGAGGCTGAGAGATTGTGATATGCCCAAGGTCATCCAGTGGGTTTCCATGGCTAAGTGGGAATTGAACCCAGGAGTCCTAGCCCAACACTCAAACCACTAGCCACACTTGGGCCCTTTCCGTACAGTATTTGCCATGTGAAAGGGCGCCTGGAGCGTTGCGCGATTGTGAGGAGCGATCTGCATGACGCACTCACAATCGCGCGATGCTCCAGGGGCTGACAGGCGTCAATCGCGCACCTTTTCATTTTCAGCTGGAAGCCGAAAATGGTGCGCGAGCGTGCGTTGCCCCCAGGCCCCGCAAGCCCAGGCTGCGCTGCAGAAGGAAGAGGCGGGGCTCTCGCGCGAGCAGGCAGCTCATACGGAGCTGAAGGACCCTGGACGCGAGAGCCTCTCGCCGGAGGCTGCTCGCACAATCCCCGCACCCCAGCACTGGAAGAAGGTAAGGTGCAGAAAGGGCCTCTCAGGCTACATTTTGCCCACATGTGTGTGTGCATGTGTGTGCATGCATGTACAGACAGACACATATAGGTACACATATATACACAGATACACGTTCCAAGAACCCAATAGATGCGTGGTGCACTTCACTCTTGCACAGAAAAATAGTTGGACATATCTCTGACCCCTGATCCCATTCTCCAACGACACAGAACTAATTATGTGGGGAGACATCACTTAAAAAGTGGCAGCACCAGGAGACAGAGCTGTGTATGGCCATTTCTGAACTACACTGTTATAGTACAATTCTTCCACTTTGGACCTCCTGTGGAATTCTGGGGGGTTTGCAGTTTAGGAAGAGGCCTTTGGAATTCTCAGCCAGAGAGTTCTTTGGCCTCAGGAAACTACAAACCCCAGAATTCCTTAGGACATTAAAAGTGGAATAATAGCACTACAACAGTGTAGGGCGGAAATGGCCTATATCTCCCAGTGCAGGCTTCCAGCCAACCTTTTTCTTTGGAAAAAAGTCCTAAGTGTGAACAATCATCAAAACAATTGTCTCCAAATTCATCACTCTTGTCCAGTGGAGAGAAAACTTTTTGAAATTCTTTCATGCGTGGACAAGCTATGTTAAAATTTAAATCTGTGTTGTGCACTTTCAGGCCCTTCTTGGCATGCAGTCATTTTTCAGTTGTGCACATGATCAGGTTGTACATTCAGTTGTGCAGCCAGCTGCATATTTGATCGTGCATTCAGGCTGAGATCCTGCACTGTGGAGCACAGCGGAAAAGATCCCTGGGCAGAACTACACTACAGTTGTCACGCGCTGGTTAACGAGTTTTCCAGGAAAACACTCAAGAGTACAGCAGCAGCATTTTACTGAGGTATAGTGAGCAACATAGCAGCTTGAGAAAAATTGCTAAGACTGGTTTTTAAGCAGAGGCTGGATGGCCATCTGTCGGGAGTGCTTTGAGGGTGTTCCTGCATGGGAGGGGGTTGGACTGGATGGCCCCTGGGGTCTCTTCCAACTCTACATTTCTATGCTTCTATGATTCTATGACTGTGGTGCATCAATAAGTAGGCAGGTTATATATTATAGCATACAAATTTGGGCATGAACAACATGGATTACTGAGGGCCATAAATCTCACATCATCCCACCAAACCCCACCTTTCCCAGGCTCTTCAGATGTTTACATACTTCCATCTTGAAAACCTAAACAATTCCCTTGTTCTTATCTCTGCCCTTCTGAACTTCCTGGGAGTTCATACTTCAGTTCCTTAATGTTCCCCCCTTCCCTGGCCGGATGCCCCCTCGGAGACTTCCCCAGACACCTGGAAGCCTTTGATCCTGCACCCGGCTACATACAACAATTGATGTCTGATACATGGTTGCAAATCAATCGATATTCAATGCATTGTTGCAAGTCATAATTAGCATTTGTTACATTGCTACAGTAGTGCAGCCTATGCTCTACAAGAGAACTTTCCAAACTTCTCATGTTGATGGCATACTTTTTAGATAAGCATCATTTCGTGACACAGTAATTCAGTAAGTGGAGGCTGCCCCTCCACCCAGGTCTGGACCACTGCCCTTGCCATGGTCTATCTTGGCCCAGGGTGGTGGCAGCAGGAGAGGCAGCCCCTCCACGCAGACCTGGACCACCACCACTGCTCTCACCAGCATCTTCCTTGGTCCAGGGCAAGAGCGGGAGAGGCAGCCCCCCCACCCAGACGTGGCCGACTGTGGCGGTGGCAGAGGCAGCCCTTCTACCCATTACATCTGCATGACACACCCACACGCTGCAGCTGACACACACGGTTTGGAAACCTTTCTTCTACAAGATAAACTAAGCTAAGTGGGGTTTTTTTCTTATACTAACCTGACAGGAGCCAAGCCTTCAAACAGCAGCGGGCCCTCCCCATTTGTGCATTTCGCTTCCATGGATTTGATTATTCACAGATTATTTGCTGCCACCTCCGCTGCTGCCCTATGCCATTTCTAAGAGGGACTTAGAAGTCTCACCTCGCATTCCCAGTCTTTCTGGAAGCCTGGTGAAACTGTGAGAGACTGTGGCCATTTCCATACTGACCTGTTATAGCGCGATGATTCCACTTTCAACATCCTCTGGAATCCTGGAGTTTGCAATTTCGGGAGGGGCCAGGGGGCCCCTCCCGAAACTGCAAACCCCAGGATTTCAGAGGATGTTGAAAGTGGAATCATCGCGCTATAACAGGCTAGTGTGGAAATGTGTAAACGTGAGGCAAGGCTCCAAGTCCCTATGAAAAATGGGATAGGGCAGCAGTGGAGGTGACAGTAGGCCCCACCAGCCATGGTGGGTTAAATCTGTGGATCATACTTTTGTGTGTGTGTGTGTGAAATATGATTTGGGTGCCTTAGAGATATTTGTGGTTTTTCCGCTTTCACAGTTGGTCCTGTGCCCCTAACACCTGCACGTGTGGAAGGAAGACTGTACATGTCCCCTTTCACCCTCTCCAGAACTCACTGCTGTATCCGTCACTCCAAAGCCATTGGGCAGCTGATGGAGAGCAGGAGATTCAGAGAAGAGTCTGACCATGTCCTTATATCCCAGATGTAGAACAATGACACTCTCCACCAAGATCCATCAGGGTCCTCGAGAGGTCCCAATTGATGATATCCGTAATTTGTGTTTGAAGGACATAGCTAGCTATTTCTCCAATTCTCCCCGCTCTCTAACAGCCACTAAATGGCCACAGAATGGAGGCTTTGGAAGCTGAGTCCTGGGGGGATTTTGATCATTGTGCAAGGTTGGTGGACATTCCGATTTCTGCAATGAATAAAAGAACACATACAATGGCAGACATTCGACCTACCCCATCTATACCCTCCAATTCTCCCAGTTTAACAGGGACAGTCCTGATTAATCCTCTGTCATCATGCTTTGTTAGCTGCTTTTAAAATGTTCCAGTTTCTCTCTCCGCCTCCCACTTTGACTCTTTGTCTTCACCTTACTTGAGTTGCTGCAGATTGAGTTCAAAGTGCAAAAAAATAGTTTGTACCCTATTAGCAAGGGAAGAGGAGGGGGCAGAACCCTGCCCTTCCCAGTAGGCTCAAGGAAAAGCCAACTGCTGCAGCCTCTTCTAGCTTGTGCGTTCTTCCTCATTCATAACTTTTGCCATTGTGACCATATTTTGATGTCGCCTGGCCACATGTGTCACAGTTTACATCTGTGAAATACCGGAGGTGTCATAAGTCTCTGGAAGGTATGAGTGCATCATAAGTCACCAACAGGATGCCAGCCAAAGGTTAGTGGAGGGCCTGATCATGCTTATTGTCAGAGGGATGGTGGATGATGGTAGCACTTTCCCCCAGCACTGGGCTCTGGCAAAACAGCTTACCAGAGTCACCTATTTGAAAAATTACCATTTAGCAGAGTTTTACTCACACAGCTTAGAAGCGTCCCAGCAGAGTATTTAACATTAGCAGCAAAGCCCTGAAGCCAGGAAAAATACTCCCACGCAAATGTTATCTTCCAACAGGAGGCTTTTACTCTTGAGTTACAATACATACAGTATATACAAGTCTCCAACGGAGTTTTCAGCATTCAGCAGCATGCAGAACATAGCCTCCGGCCACTCTCCAGACATCAAGAGGGCACAGTTGGCTAGAACACACCCCCTTATATACATATATTTCTGATGCAACTTCCAGCCAACCTTGCTAGATCCCCTCTATGATGCAACCTTCTTCCCTGGTTACACACCCCATGACTCAAGCAGGTATTACATGGGATTGCATCATCCACTGTCTTCCCAGGTGCAAAACTTTGATTTACATCAGGTATATTTTATTTAGACTTAGGTTCTGTCCAACCTTTCCTCACACTTATCACATTGAATCCACTAAAACGAGACAGCCACTGGTCCACAATAGGGAGTCACCCTGTGGCCCCTGTACCCAATCCAGGAAGGGATTAAAGGGGTGAAAGGGTGAGTGACAGGAACCCCGGGTTGGAACTGCAGGACCAGTTTCTGCACTAGGCTGTTATAGTACTATTATTCCACTTTCAACATCCTATGGAATCCTGGGGTTTGCAGTTTAGAGAGGAGGGGTCTTTGAGGCCCTTCCCTAAACTGCAAACCCCAGGATTCCATAGGATGTTGAACATGGAATAATAGTACTATAAAGGTCTAGTGCGGAAATGGCCCCAGAAAGAAGATCCATCACATATATTTGGTACACGAATGGGATGCCCAAGACACCATGGATGAAAAGATAGCTTTCCTGTAGCGGTTCTCTCAGTGGCTGGTCATGGAGGCATCCCATGATAGCATCATAGTACTTCTTGCTCAAGTGAATGCAATTTTATCAAAATAAGCAATCATCAACGCAAAAGAAAGGAAACATCTTTCACCAGAGGTTTCGTGACCAGATGTAATGGAAGGGTATTTACAAAGGTATCACCAGAAAATGTCCAACAGATTTCATTCACACTGGAAGCACTCAGACCTCAATGGCCAAAGCAACCCATGTGACATGACCAGATTCTTGAATCTGCATTAATATCTTCACCAAAACTACTACAAGCTAACAAAGATGAGAATGATAACCATAATAATGATGGTCATGACAATAATTGTGGCGCAGCAGCAACTACAACAGACAGCAGGGTTCGAGTCAACTCTGCCTGTTGATACTGGTGTATCCCTTAGGTTAACAATCCATGAAAACTGTGTACTATGGGGCTCCCAGCTGGAAGTTTCCCCATTAAGCCCCGCGCTTTGATCCCAACTGTAGTAGCTTTTGTGTATTCCCAGTTGACGTGCTTCACAATATTCGTGTTGATGGGACCCACTACTTAGGCAGACTACCTCGGTGAGGTCCCAGCTGATGCTCTCTCTGTAGCATTTCTTTCTTATGGTGGTGACCAAGTGCTTCAAGACATTGACGACAGCCTCCTCAGTAAACTTTGGCTCTCTGTACTTGTTGGAAGAACACTTATGGCACTGTTGCCAGAAGAACCTCATCCGGACGCATCCTTGCCTCCCGTATGGATCCCAGTACATGTGGAACAGGATGACAACTCGATGTGAAGTCCAGCTGTGGTGGCACTGAGAACAGGCAAATCTAATAAGGAGAGATGGAAAAATGAAGCTAAAACACATGACAGGTGTTGGAAAATTCCGGCACTCTCTCTTTTCAATCTCTTATTCTAGGACAAATTGGAGCCTAGCTAGCATAGGGTTCATTTTCTTTTGCACGTAAAAGCCATCTAGACTCTCCCCTAAAGCCTCAACTGTTGCTCTGTGTTCTTTGAAATGATTGGCTGTGGTATCCAGACCATATGACCCAAGATACACCCTGGAGTCAGTCATTGGCCTTACATAGAAGATCATCCTCTCTTTTTCTCTCTCCTTTTGCAATCTTGTTTCTAGCACCTTCTCTCTGCTATGCTAGCCTCTCCACCAAGAAGTTGGTGAGTTTAGAATGAAGATACTATCTTCCCTGATCCTTTTGTTAGTTAGTTAGTTAGTTAGTTAGTTAATTAGGATCTAGTTTCTCCAGTACATATGTAATTGTAAAGTTTATTAGTAAATCTTTTAAGTTTGGAACCTGAAACTGCCTGCCTTGTTTTGCTTTCTAAATCAGCCTCAGGTCAGGGAAGCCACACAGAGATTGGGACCTGCTTTCTCTGCAACTCTGCTTAAAAAATGGCTAACTCCTAACAGTTTTAGCTTTCACAGAATTTTACAAAGGGCTAACACTCTGGCAAACTCTAACTCCTAACAACAGGCACTTTGGTGATGATTATCCCTTTGTTGTTGTGTGCCTTCAAGTTGTTTCCAACTTATGGTGGCTCTAAGGCAGCGGTTCTCAACCTGCAGGTCACGACCCCTTTGGGGGTCGAACGACCCTTTCACAGGGGTATACGTATTTCCGATGGTCTTAGGCTCCCTTCCCTCCTCGGTGGTGGTGCACAAGCGCGAGCCATGCGCTCGTGTCCTCCTGTCCCCTTTGGTGGGAGCACTTGCGGCTGCACGCGCTCCCGCCAAAGGGGGCAGGAGGACGTGAGCGCGTGGCTCGTGCTTGCGCACCACCACTCCTGGGCCTTTTCCGCACGTTACCTTATCGCGGAGGTGGGGGGTGCCCTCTCTTCGCTGCTCCTTCGTCCCGCAGTTGGCTTCCTGGTCGCACGACCGCCCCACCCCTTCCTCCTCCAGCGCAGCCTTTGGTGGAACCTTGGGAGCCAGGCTGGTTGCGCTTCCTGTCCAGTGCAGCCTGGGAAGGTCTCAGGCTGCACTGCAAAAGGCAGAGGTGGCGCTCTCGCGCGAGCAGGAAGTTTGTGCGGAGCTGAAGGACCCTGGATGCGAGAACCTCTGACCCCACATCCCAGCACCGCAAAAAGGTTAGGTGCGAAAAGGGTCCATGTCTTAACAGTCCATTACCAGATCCACTCTCTTCCTGCTGTCTGTTTAATGCATGAAGACAATAATGACAGCAGCCAATCCTTTGACGGGCGGAGGGAGATAGGGACTGAAATGATGGAAGGAACAGCCTGGGAACCCCATAGCCGGTCACTTCTGCAATATGAATCAATGCTATGCTTCTGCGTGTAGGCAAAAAAATGAAGCAGAACCAGTTTGGGAGATTTACATTGGAGTTTTTCCATTTTTCACATACAGCGGTTTCTCATCAAGTGAACTACAATGAACCGTTCTAGGAGCTGAAACTGTGCAGGTCCCTCCCAAAACTGCAAACCCCAGGATTCCATAGGATGTCAAAAGTGGAATCATAGTACTATAACAGTCTAGTGTGGAATAAGTCTTGAGTCTTCACCAAGAAAACAGCAGCTCCCTCCAGAATTCTTTACTGAACATGCACGGATATCAAAGATCACAAGCTGAACATGAGTCAGCAGTGTGATGTGGCAGCCAAGAAAGCCAACGCGATTCTTGGTTGCATCAACAGGAGTTTGGTGACTAGATCGAGGGAGGTAATGCTACCACTCTATTCTGCATTGGTTAGGCCTCATTTGGAACACTGTGTCCAGTTCTGGGCACCTTAATTCAAGAAGGATGTCGACAAGCTGGAACGTGCCCAGAGGAGGGCGACCAAAATGGTGAAGGGTCTGGAAACCCTATGAGGAGTGGCTTAGGGAGTATGTTTAGTCTGCAGAAGAGAAGGTTAAGAGAGGACATGATAGCCACGTTTAAATATTTGAAGGGATGTCATGTTGAGGAGAGAGTGGGCTTGTTTTCTGCTGCTCCAGAGACCAGGACAAGGAGCAATGGACTCAAGCTGCAGGAAAACAGATTCTACCTGAACCTCAGGAAGAACTTCCTGACGGTCAGAGCTGTCCGGCAGTGGAATATGCTGCCTCGGAGTGTGGTAGAATCTCCTTCTTTGGAGATTTTTAAGCAGAGGGTGGATGGCATCTGTTGGGAATGCTTTGATGGGTGTTCCTGCATAGCAGGGGGTTGGACTGGATGGCCCCTGGGGTCTCTTCCAACTCTATGATTCTATGATTCTATGATTCTATGATTCAAAGCAAAGAGAAAAGTGGAGAACAGAAAAGTCTACCTCACCAGCAATCCCTTGCATGCAAGAAAGGAAAAATCTATACGTTTGACCACCAAAATGGAAATAATAATTAAAAAAGCAGAGGTAGGTAAAGAATAAAAAAATTACCCCAGGTGCATTTGGGAAGAAGATTTCATGTAGTTTCTAGAAGGTTAAAAACATTTTCTTCTTTACTTGTGCAAGGCTCACTTGGCCTGGCTGTTTCATTTCACACGTACATATTGTTAGTTCTGAATGAACTGTGTTGACCTGCTCTGCTTACTTAGAGTATAGGAACCTCTGCCTATTGGTCTCACATTATTTCTGTCTCTTGCACTAAATTTTCTGTAAACAAAAAAATGCCCACGAAGTACATCTGTTTCATTAATTGAGGGGTGTGTGTACAGTGCCTTCAAGTTGCCTGTTGGCTTATGGCCACCCCATGAATTTCCTAGGGCTTTCTTAGACAATGAATCCTCAGAGGTGGCTTTGCCCATTCCTTCCTCTGAAAGTCTACTGCACCTGGTCTTCATTGGTGGTCTCCCATCCAAGTACTAACCAAGGCTGACCCTGCTTTGCTTCCAAGATCAAACAGGATATGCTGCCTTAGGGTATCTAAGCCTTATAGGATATTGGGATATCCCTGTGACAAAATCATTAGCAGTCCGTTAAGGCCTACTGAGTTAATACCTTGCATAGGCATGTTCGTGCAGAGAGCTCTTCCATCCAGACAGCACCTGATAGAATTCAAGGGTCTGATCCATCGTTAGACTCCAGGCATCTCCTGGTTTTACCACTCCGATCTGCTCCTTAAAAACAGCTCTCCAAAATTCCACGTTCAACTTCTTCATGCTTCTCTGGGATGCTGAACTTGCTTAAACTGTAAAGGCGGTTTGCTTTTATTTTGAAAGCCAGTATGTAGAAGACAGTGGTACGGTGAGTTCAGTTACCTTTCTTCAGCTGCTGCCACCCTGTCAGGGAATTAACTAATAACCTTTGTTCTCTGCTCTGACTTTTATAAACAGCCAAGCACAAACATTTCAGAAACGAAACTGATGGACCATTCCCATAGATGTCCAAAGTCTTGTTGAGACACGTCCAAGTCCCTCTGTAGCGTCAGAGTTTAAAGTTTGGAGACTTTAATCTGCATGTTCACATCTAATGTGAAATGATGTGCATCAACTATGTTGAGGCAATTAAAATGCAATGGGTGCATCTTCAGCCCCTGACACTCTTAGGCCATTTCTGCGCTAGAAATGGCCCCACCTTAAACTGCAAACCCCAGGATTCCATAGGATGTTGAAAGTGGAATAAGAGCACTACAACAGTCTAGTGCAGAAATGGCCTTAAAGCATGCCTTCCAACATTTCAAAGATGAACACTGGAACCTGTGTGCACCACAGTGTGGTCAAGATGTCAAAATGTTATTGCGGAGAAAGAATACACATAGTAAGGGAGCAGTGCTTTGCTTTTGCATGATCCTACAGGGAAGGTTAAAATCTCATCCCTTCCTCTCCAATCCTCACTGCTGAGTTATTGGGGTAAAAACAACTTTTGCCCTTTGAATTCTGTTTTTCCTTTGAATCATAGAATCATAGAAATGTAGAGTTGGAAGAGACCCCAGGGGCCATCCAGTCCAACCCCCTGCCATGCAGGAACACCCTCAAAGCATTCCCGACAGATGGCCGTCTAGCCTCTGCTTAAAAACCTCCAAGGAAGGAGATTCCACTACACTCCGAGGCAGCATATTCCACTGCCGGACAGCCCTGACTGTCAGGAAGTTCTTCCTGAGGTTCAGGTGGAATCTCCTTTCCTGCAGCTTGAATCCATTGCTCCTTGTCCTGGTCTCTGGAGCAGCAGAAAACAAGCCCACTCCCTCCTCTACATGGCATCCCTTCAAATATTTAAACATGGCTATCATGTCCCCTCTTAACCTTCTCTTCTGCAGACTAAACATCCCCAGCTCTCTAAGTCTATCCTCATCGGGCATGGCTTCCAGGCCCCTCACCATTTTGGTCGCCCTCCTCTGCACTTGCTCCAGCTTGACCATGTCCTTCTTGAATTGGAGTGCCCAGAACTGGACACAGGATTCCAGATGAGGTCTAACCAAAGCAGAGTAGAGTGGTACCAGTACCTCCCTCAATCGAGACACCATACTCCTATTGATGCAGCCAAGAATTGCGTTGGCTTTCTTGGCTGCCGCATCACACTGCTGACTCGTGTTCAGCTTGTGGTCTATTAAGACTCCTAGATCCCTTTCACAGGTAGTGCTATCCAG
The DNA here is from genome assembly GCA_948472985.1 of Iguana delicatissima. Lineage (NCBI taxonomy): Eukaryota > Metazoa > Chordata > Lepidosauria > Squamata > Iguanidae > Iguana > Iguana delicatissima. The sequence goes on along the minus strand of CAOKZL010000344.1, from coordinate 118,516 downwards.
CCACGTGTCCCCCATCCTATATTTCTGTATTCCATTTTTTCTACCTAAGTGTAGGACCTTACATTTCTCTCTGTTGAAATTCATTTTGTTAGCCTTGGCCCAGCTCTCCAATCTATCCAGGTCATTTTGAATTTTGATCCTGTCCTCTGGCGTATTAGCAACCCCTCCCAATTTGGTGTCATCTGCAAATTTGATGAGCATGCCCTCTATCCCTTCATCCAAGTCGTTGATAAAAATATTGAACAGCCCTGGGCCCAGGACAGAACCCTGTGGCACCCCGCTGGTCACTTCTCTCCAGGATGAAAAGCAGCCATTCGTGATCACCCTTTGGGTTCGGTCAGTCAACCAATTACAAATCCAACTAACTCAGCATCCAAAGCAAATTAAGGACAAAGGAGGAAGTGAGACGGGGTGTCATGTCCTGGATAACTTCACTCAGACTCGGAACAGAAATGTTTATTTGGAGCAAAGCAAGCAACACAGCAACTTTCCTAAGAACTTGCTGACACTGTTGCATATAAGGTGGTTACCGATTTTATACTTTGTCATACAAATTTAGGCGTATATAGCAGTGGTTGAGAACATTTATCACCCTACCACTACAAGCACTTTCCCAGAGCCTTTGTTATTTACATTTCTTTTCTCCTCAAAGCAAAGGCAACTTCCTTTCCCCTTATCTTGAGCACTGCCAGTTTCCCTAACACCTTCCAAATACTTTCGGATTTCCTTCTCTGATCTTCTTTCCCTTCCCCAGATGTATGACAGCAACGAACAATAAAACAATTAACTGTTTGGTCCCCTGGAATACCTTAGAAGTTTTACCCAGATACCTAGGTGCAACAAGCTATCATGTCACCTCTTAAATTTCTCTTCCATGTCCAGCTCCCTAAGCTACTCACAATAGGGCATGTTTCCCAGCCCTTTAACTTGGAAAAGGAGATTAGGAAAATAAACTTAAACCATTTGCTTCTAGTCAGAAGGTACATGCACAATAGAGAGTGGGTCCTGACACCACAGCCCTTTCCTATTGCCAGGAGCTGAGCACTGCAAAACTGGGAAATTTGGCCCCTTCCTCTCCCGCCTGGAGGTAACTCATGAAAATTGGAGAGTCAAGGTAAGGTCCTGAGATCTGCCAACATCACACCACACCTGGAATCCCTTGGCCAGAAGTGTGCTTTCTAGTAAACTGAAATATCATTTCTGGCCAGCTCTGGGCATGCCAGTGCAGGCTTAGAGGACTTGAAAATGGACAAACTGTACTTTACAAGAAGAATTTTTTTTTGGATAAGGTGGGAGCAGATTTAGCAACAGGAAGTAGGGAAACAAATTCTGTTGTTTTTCAAAGCATCCTCTTGCTCCTGAGTAGACTCAGATGGAGACGGTGCAACAGGCAGTGCAGAGACTCAGAACATTTCCACATGACACTCTTATAGCCCGATGATTCCACTTTCAACCTCCTATGGAATCCTGGGGTTTGCAGTTTCGGGAGGGGCCGGCTGGACCCTCCCCAAACTGCAAACCCCAAGATTCCATAGGAGGTTGAAAGTGGAATCATCACGCTATAAGAGTGTCGTACGGAAATAGCCTCACTAGTTTGACAGGTCAAAAGCTGTTGGAGAATGCAGCCTGCTTCATCAGATCCATGGAGTAGTGTGGCCTTTGTTTGAAGGAATGACTTCTTATTCAAAGAGTCACATGGAGATTTCTCACCTGAGTTTGCCCAACTGGCATCAAATTTGTAAGATGCATAAAAGCATTTGCAAAACATTAAGCACTTTTCATACTGAAGGCAACAGGACTTGGGAAGTCATAGCAAACCATGTTGCATGGCTGGAACTTTGAACTGGCATTTTGATTTGCCTCCTGTTTTGCCATTGCTAGAACCAATTATTCCCATAAGCAAGGAAAATAATAGCAGCAATAAGGATAATCATAAAACAAACAAAGCAATCAGAAGAGCAACCAGGTTCAGAGGATACACTGTGTGACCATGTTGGTGTTCCTATCTTTCTTTTGGTCTGTGAAGCCCCCGTGCTTTCGGACTCCCCTCTGGAAGTTTTCCCATGATGCTCCCCATGTCCACGCCCGTGGTAATGCCCTTTGTGTATTCCCAGCTTGCACGCTTCACAATATTGACGCCTGTGAGGACCTGTACTCTGAATTATCACCTCAAATAATTCACTGGCATCAACATGCTCTCCATAGCATTCCTTTCTTATGGTGAAGACCAAGTGGTTCAAGACTTTGCCAATGGCGTCTTCAGTGAATTCTGGTTCTTCAAACTTGTTTGAAGAGCACTTGTGGCACTGTTGTCGGAAGAACCTCATCTGGACATGTCCTTGCTTTCTATGTAGCTCCCAACGCATGTGGAATAAGATGACAACTTGGTGCGAGGACCAGCTATGGAAGCACTGCGAGCAGGTGAATCTAATAGGAAGAGATGGAGAAATCATGAGAAAGAGGATTGCGGTTGAATGCTTTTGTTGGGCTCACCCTAAACTTCATGGCCTAAAGCAATGGTTGTGACTGGCTGGCTGACCTTCATGGCCACCAAAAGAACAGTTTTCCTTCCACCTTCCAGTTTTGTTCCAATTTTTAAAAAGGCCTTTCCTGGGCCTAAAATGACCCCGGGGCCCCAGAACATAGCAAAAATGACCCCATGCCTCCTAGAGAGCATTTAGAGGTATTTTGGTATTAAAAAAAAGTGCCATGGAAATTTACAAAAAAAAAATACATCACAGGAAATGGCTCTGACATCAGCAAAAGTAGCTCTCTAGTTTTGCAAGGACCACAGAGAAGCTTCGTACTATCCAGTACTGTTAGAAGATGCACACCTCCACACTTTGATATGGACTAATTGGCAAATATTAATTGAGGGCCACAGAAACTGTCCCAAGAATGAGGGGGAAAATAAAGAAAAGCCAGCCAAGAAAAACTCTATATAGATAAGCAGAGATAGCTCTGCACAGCTGTCAAAGCATGCCAGGCTGCAGAGAAGACCTTTAGCAACAAATGCACTAAGCCAGTAACACTCACCCACTCAACTTGTAATCTTCCAATGTGGAGGGTCTTTATTCTTTGTTACAAAATATATACAATATTTACAAAGTCCAGATGGTAATGCAGCACATCTAGCTCTTTCCAACAGAGCCTCCAGCAACATACATCAGACAACATGTGCAGTTGTGGGCTGGGATTGCACTACTTTTATACAGACACCTGGCCAACCCTTGCATTGTCTGCACCTGGCGCTCATCAGCATGACTCAGCACAAACTAGCTCAAGTCACATTCCTTTTCACAGGTGCACTTAACAATTAAAGCAATTAAAGCAACATGATATTTACACTTACATCACAAAGTATTTTTCTTGAGGTTTGGTCCAGGCTTTTCTGACAGAAACAGCCTTGGGTGCCTTATACAGCCTATGGCCACCCTTTGCCCATTCCTGCTTTAGACAGGGATTAAGGCTTCTTTGCTGTCTGCCAGCTAAATATGTTTCTGTTTGGAGGTTCCTCTTGCTACTTTCTGGTCACCCGGGCCTATTTCTTACCAGTGTTAGAATCACAGAATCATACAGCTGGAAGAGACTCCAAGGGCCGTCCAGTCCATCCTCATCCTGCCCTGCAGAAAGACACAATCCAAGCCCTCCCTCTGACAGATGGTTATCCAGCCTCCCTTTAAAAACTTCCAAAGAAGGAGACTCCACCACATTCCCAGGCAGTGCATGCTGTTGAACTGTTCTTACCATTAGGAAGTTCTTCCTCATTAGAGGGAATCGCTTTCCTGAAGTTTGAAGCCATTGCTCCATATCCTAGTCTCTAGAGCAGCAGCAAACAGGTCTGCTCCATCCTGTTACCTGAGTCTTTCTCATCCAGCAACAGCACAGCTGTCAGGAACAACTGTCCTGGTATACAAGAGACCGATGCCCAGATGGTCTAATTGCTAGCTCTTCTGCGCCAGTTTTATATCCTTCCCAGCTCCAGTCATCCTATCAGAGGCAGATCTGCAATTTAACACTTGGAAGCCAATGATTTTTGGCTGCCTTCCATCTGATTGCATCAGTCATTTGATAATATTAACTCTCTGTAGTCAGGAATATTATGACTCAATCATTTTTTTACATTTCCTCACTAGCTCATCTCTGTTTATAGGTAGGTTGGCTTCTTGCCTGGAACCGGAAAAGGCCAAATACTACCAAGCACTTTTTATTACATTAACTTTGTTTCACTTTTTGGTCCCCGTTGAGACTCTCTCTGTGCCTCTTTCTGCCCCCAAACCCTCTCTGAATCTGGTGAGTCCGATCCCCACGTTGCAGGCCCCCAGCTGCCAGTATTCTGAAGAAGGGCCCAGAGGCCAGTACTCACGATCTACTTCTACTTCTGACTGCTCCTCTGTCCCACTCTTGTGAGCCACGCAGAGCATTGCCATGGTATCCCACAGCAATGCTCTGATGGCGAGACTTGGACAGAGGAGCAGTCAGAAGTAGAAGTAGATTGTGAGTGCTGGCTGCTGGGCCATTCTTCAGAATACCAGCAGCCAGGGGCCCGCAATGTGGGGATCCGGCTTGCCAGGCAGGAGGAGTGCCACACCTGCAGGAGAAATGCAAGGGCCACAAAAAATGGCCTGGCAGGCCGGATTTGGGCCGCCGGCCTTGTGTTTGACACATATGCTTTTTATTTTGAAAAGCATAATCTACATCAATGATCAGCCTGTAACAGCCATCATAGCTATCTTTGCTCTTTGCTTATGCCAGGAGGCACCGTGTCCCCATCATCTTTTTCTTTTCTTTTTTTAAGAACCTGGTTTATTTTGCAAAAAAAAAAAAAAGAGGAATTTTATATATGCTTAGATGATATGATGATGATGACAATGATTTAACTTATATCTTCAAAACTAGGACTTAAGTCAGCTTAGGAAACTTAAATATAAAAACTCAAAGACATAGGTGAAAACAAACAAAAAAGTATTGTTCAAATGTAGTTTGAATAAAAAACATTTAAAACAAATTGATTTTAAAAAGCAAAAGATAAAAACAAATAAAAGATCAACTATTAGAAACCCTTGCAGTCAATCCCCAGAAGACTGTTGGAACAAGAAACTTTTCATTTAATGGCAGAAAGACAGCAAAGAAAGAGCTGGTCTGGCTTCCCTTGGGAAAACATTCCTAAGTCTGGGAGCAGCCACCAAGAAGGCCCTCTCTTGAGTTTCCACCAGGCATGCTATGGAGATGGTAGGACCAAGGCATTATTCGCACTTGATACTTTTTAAAATCGTTACTTAAAGGCACTCTGCACATGCTCATAGGCATTCAGGTCAAGGTCGCAAATGCTTTGAAGATCCCTCATTTCTAAAATCAGTTGACAGAAATTTAAGATTAGATGTCTAATAACATTATGAATAACAAAATCTAGGAATAAAGGATAAAATAATGGAGAGATTACGGGGTACACAGATGTCATGGCTCAGTTATATTCAGTTAGAGCAGTAGACAAGAAATTGGAATAGGAATAATAAAGAATTTAGAGGATATGCTAAATTTGAACACATGATTAATCAAAGAGAAAGTATGGAGGAAAGTGAAATTTTGAAGGGTACCACAAGTGAAATATATAAAATGTTGTCAAAACATAAAGATCAAGAGGAATATCTTAGAAAAATATGGAAGGAAGAATTAGTACAAAAAAAAATAGATATTCAGGATTGGGAAAAAATTTGGAATCAGCGTTATTTAAAAACTTACCTGTATGGATAAAATGAATTGGTTTGGGGATGGTACCTAACACAGTAAGGTTAAATCACATAGTTAAAAACTATTCAAGGTTGTGTTGGAGGGGCTATTAAGAAATTGGTACATATATATTCTTATGGGATAGAGTTGTAGATGTGTACAGAAATTTTGGCAAATGGTGTTTAAAGTGATAAAAGAGATAACTGAAATTGACTTAGAAATATGCCCAAGTATAGCATTGTTATCTATATATAAGGTTAACTGCACCCAGGCAATAAAGGATCTGATTATAAATTTATTAACCACAGCAAGGGTAATTATATCAAAAAAATGGAAAATTCGAGGAGATTTTCAAAAAGAGGATTGGTATAAAGAAGTATGGCAAATTGCGATTAATGATGAGTTAACATGTGGAATTAAGGTCAAAAAGAGAATAAAGAAAGGAGCAATTCTGATGCAACGTGGAAGATATTCATGGAAAAAGTGTTAGTAAAAGAGGAAGGTGTCACGCCTCCACAAGAAGAGTTACAATTTTGGAAAGTGGAATAATTCGAGGTATAATAGGCTCTGGGGATGAGGTACACTTAGTAATAGTTAATGAGTTAAATTTAGGGAAGAATAGGTAAAATATATATCAGATATATATAGTATTTTGGTATGTAGGGAAATAAGAGTAATTAGGAAAGGACAGTGAAGGTTTAGGAAAGAAATAAGAATGAAATTAAGAATATTATATTTTGAAAAGGATCGAAATAAGAATGGAATTACCAACAGTATATTTTGAAAGTGTTAATTATGGGAATAACTAATAACAATGGGTATAATGAGAATGAGATTCAGATATATATAACCAAAATAGATCATCAGTATGATTTATAATACATTGTATAATACTACTATGTAAATGGAATTTTGAGAGAAATAGAAATGTAAGCACTTTTATCATAACTTGTCACGTTATGGTTTTTTGTTTTTTGTTTTTACAATAAAAAAATTAAAAATGAATAACAAAATCTTCAAAAGTTTAGCAGTAGCCTGCGTAATGGTCACCTTGCATAGACATGTTCTTGCAAAGATCTCTTCCATCCATACTGCAGTTGATGAATATCAAGGGTCTGATCCATAGTCAGTCTCCAGGCATCTCTTGGTTTCTCCTCCCTGGTCTTCTTCTCAAAAACAGCTCTCCAAAAATCCATATTCAGCTTCTTCATGTTTCTTTCTGAGGATAATAAAGACTATTTGATTTTTTTAAAGCCACAATCTGAATATTGCTGAAGATGAGAGCAATGCCTTCTGTCCCTCCACTGTCACTCTTAATAGATCCACGGGACTCTGGTGTTTTAGACATCGCGGTCTAACGCGACGACTTCTTTGGAAAGGATTTCCTTTGTTCCCCTTCCGGCACTTATGTAAACAGCCCGGCGCAGAAGTTGCCAGAAACGAAACTGACAGAATTGCTCTCGAGAAGAAGTACTTGCAGAAACAGGCCCACACATTCAAAACAAGCCTGGATGAGTTACGCCCAAAAATCTTGTGTAGTGGCAGAGTTTCCATTTTGAAGACAACCTGCATGTAACTTCCAATGTTTCACATATGAAAAACTGAGGCCGTTTTTGCACTAGCCTGTTATAGAACATTTCCGCACAGCACTCTTATAGCACGATGATTCCACTTTCAACCTCCTATGGAATCCTGGGGTTTGCAGTTCCGGGAGGGTGAGGCTCCGGTGAGAAAGACCTCCGTCGGAGGTCGCTCTGCACCATTTTAAAAGCCAGGTGCGGAAATGGCCCCTGAGAGAAGTGAAATCTGTTTTAGCTTCTGCACTGGGTATACAGTATTAATCACATGTATTAGAAGCATATATATCAGCTTATATGTATGACACATATTTTAGATGTATTTACACATATATTTCAGCATATTTTATATTTTGAGCTTCTGTAATACACTAAGTCTAAGATAACAGCTTTCTAAAAAGAGGGCCTCCCAAGGCCTTCAATCTCCAGATGTAGAACCAGGCTGATAAGACAGTCTGAGTGATAGGACAAGGCTGTCTGTAAGGAGTAAACTGGTCAATAGGGACATACCAGAACACGCTGGTAAGACACCTTGAATGCAACACGAGAAACAAAGATACACAGGGGAAGACACGGGCAGCTCGTGGGATCATTCCTTTTAAGGAAAACTGTAAATATGGGGAAGGGGAAATGTAACTTCTTAGGCGATCCTGATAGGCTGTAACCTTTGCGGTCCTATTCAGTGGGATCCCAGGGGAGGAAAAGCCTGCGACGGGGACAGGGGATAAAGAATATGAGGTATTCAATACCGGGGGTGTCCTCTCTCCGGGGAGCACCCGCTTCTGCAGAAACATACTTTTAATAAATATTAATGCTTCAGCCGATCCTGTGCTAAATTGTTTTATGAGTCTTTCCAGCTATTTCTCACAGACCTCAAAGGCCATCCAATCCAACCCCATTCTGCCCTGCAGGAAGACACCATCAAAGCATTCCCAGCGGATGGCCACCCAGCCTCTGCTGCAAAACTTCCAAAGAAGGAGGCTCCAGCACACTCCCAGGCTGCCATGTATTCCACTGTCAAACTGCTCTTACCATCAGGAAGTCCTCCTTCATATTTCAGCGAAATCTCTCTTCTGGTAGTTGGAATCCATTGCTACGTGTCCTAGTATCTGGAGCAGCAAAAAGGAACCTTGGTGCATCTTCAGCATGACATCCCTTCAAATATTTAACCATGGCTATCATGTCACGTTTCAAGCTTCTTTCATCAGGCTAAACATACCGAGCAGCTCCTCATAGGGCTTCATGGTTTTGACCCTTCTACCATTGTGGTCGCCCTCCTCTGGACACATTCTAGCTGGTCAATATCCTTCCCAAACTGTGGTGCCCAAACCTGGGCACAGTATTCCAGGCGGGGTCTGGCCAAAGCAGAATGGAGCCAATGTGTTTCATGTCAGGGGGAATGCACTCTAACTGTCCTTATTGGCCGAGGGCAGTCCTCAGTAATCTCTGCCCACTTTTTAATCCCGGTTTTTTGGGCACCATTTAAGCACCCCAGCTTCTCTGTCCTCCTCTTTATCCTTTCTTGGCCGCTTATTTCAAGTGCTGCACACTGTCTTCAAAGTGCGAAAGGAGAGGAGGGGGAAACTGCCGCACTTCTAGGTTGTGTGTTCTTTCTCGTTAATAACCTTTGCCATCTTGACCCTGCGCTAATGCTGCTCAGACATATGTATCTCCGGCCATTTCTGCACGGAGCGCGGAAATGGAGTCGCGGGCTCTGAGGTCCGGTTCTGTGCGGACAACTGGTTGTGCAGCGTGCTTTTTAAAAACCTCTTTTTAGAGGTTTTTCGAGGCAAGAGCCCGCGACTCCATTTCCGCGCTCCAGAGCAGGAATTTGCCAGGCGCGCGAAAGTGCGTGCCTGCAGATCTTCCGGGGGCGGGCTTTCGGCTGGCGAGCTTCTCCGGTTGGTGGAGAGCCTCCACCAACCAGAAGCCACCATTTTGGACACCGGAGGAGCGCGGAGCGACGAGCTCGCACTCCTCCTTGTCCTAACGGACTCGATCGGACAGAAGAAATCTGGCGAGTCCCGTTTCGCCCAGTTATTTTCCAACATGCGGAAAGGGCCTAAGTCTCTTCCAGCTCTCATACTCTATGATTCTATATTTCAATGTGATTAATTTTTCTACAGCCCTGGGAAGGAACCATCACAGGAAGAGAGAAATGTAATACACTGTCTTATTTTTAATCCAGCATTTCCTCATTTGTACCACTGTTATGATCTTCACTGTACCCCTTATTTGAAATTTTAGGCATGACTGCATGTCCAAGCAAGATGGTGATGGAAGGGATGGGGAGTGTGAAGGAACAGTGCTTTTTTTGTTAATTATATTAACATCTGTGGGTTTAATAATGTTTTATGTTCTTTTGCATTGATACGTATCGGGTTAACTTTCAGCAGCTAAGTTTCGTTTCTTGTGAATTACAAGGAGCTCGTAGACAACAGAAAGTGAAAACAAAATCGCTTTCCTAAGTGAGCCAGGTCTGGGAAGGTGTGGTCAAGACATGATGAAGCTGAGAGAAAGCTGAGTTGGAACACTAGAAAAAGAGCTTGAATTACAACCGAAGCTGAAGGAGTGAGTAGCGGAAAGAAAAGGCTGAGCCCAGAGGCAAGAGAGAAAGAGGGGAGCAAAGGAAGGAAGGAACCAGAGGCTGTGAAATAGCCTGACGTGTGGGAAAACGCTTTTTGGGAAGAAAACTTGCCATTAGGCCTCTGCAAAGAACTGCTTCCCTTAAACTGGAGAGGAAGACAAGTTGCCGGACAGGAAAATGGAGAGAGTTCCTGTACATCGAATTGTTGTGTTGAAGGTGACGTTGCAGCAGGTGTTTATTAGAGGGCTGTGTAACACAAATTGAAATTCCCTCTTCTGCACAACCAATTGAAAGTACAAGAGCCCTCTCCAGTTTTCAGCCTGGCAACACTACCTATATTCTACAAGAGAAGGTTAAGAGGGGACATGATAGCCATGTTTAAATATTTGAAGGGATGTCATGTTGAGGAGGGAGCGGGCTTGTTTTCCGCTGCTCCAGAGACTAGGACAAGGAGCAATGGATTCAAACTATGGGAAAAGAAATTCCATTTAAACCTCAGGAAGAACTTCCTGATGGTCAAAACTGTCCAGCAGTGGAATATGTTGCCTTGGAGTGTGGTGGAGTCTCCTTCTTTGGAGGTTTTTAGCAGAGGCTGGATGGCCATCTGTTGGGAATGCTTTGATGTGGGTTCCTGCATGGCAGAAAGGGGGTTGGACTGGATGGCCCCTGGGGTCTCTGCCAACTCTATGAGGCTATGATTCCTTGGGACTGTGATTAATTAGGCTTTTGTGTGTATACAGCGAGCCCGCTGAATTTGCTAAGGTTTGGTTTCAGGACACCCTCCAGCCCCGATAGCAAAATTCATGGATGCCGCAGTCCCAATATGTGCAACGATGCAGTAAAATTACACCCCTTACATTAAATGGCACAATCAAAGTTTGCTTTTTCGCATTTTTTAAAAACTGTTTTCAAATCTTGGGCTACAGAATGCACAGATACGGAAGACTGACTGTGGGTGCCTTTAACTCGCCTGTCAACTTTGGCAACCCCTTGAATTTCCTAGAGTTTTCTCTGACAAGGAATGCTCAGTAGTGGTTCTGCAGGATTTCCTTTCCTCTGAAGTATGCCTCGTGTGCCTGGTATTCGTTGACAGTCTTCCATCCAAGTGCTAACCAGGCCTGACCCTGCTTAGCTTCCAAGATCAGATGGGATCTGGTGCCTTTAGAGTACTTAGGCCCTTAGAAAGGAATAGTTAAAGGAATACTTTTTTTTCTTTATTTGTCTTCCTGTTGCTTGACTGGGAATCAACTGTAAACTGAACCACCATCATCATCATTATTATTATTGAAAATATTTGTGAACTCTTTCAATACCACAATGTCCTCAGCATTTGATGCCTCCACAGAAACATTGGAAGGATACTTATCATTTGGACTACTACCAAAAAAAGGCAGGAGCAGCTGCTTTGTTAGACCCCAGGAAAAAAGCAGTATTTCCTCTGACGGGGTAAAGCGGTTCCCAGTCGTTTATTAGTCCAGAGCTTGATTTATGCCAGCAGGGACATCCTGAGAGCTATGTTCCGATACAGTGATGTCTGCCCCAGCGTATTCTCTTATAACTGGCAACAGTTCTCCAGAGAAATCTCTTTTTTTCAATAGCTTCTGCCTGATCTATTTCACTAGAAATAGGAATTTGAACCCAAAACCTTCCATTTGAAAGGTGTGTTTTGACAGAACACACACAGACGTGCTCATTTTTGGAAATGTGCCCGAACAGAAGACACAACCAGGCACAATGAGACCAACCCACACAACATATAGTGGCAGTTGATAGTCTCCACATTTGCAGAGTTTTAGTCAACAGCCCAAAGGTATTATCCGAAAGGCTCAACGCCATCCCCACTCCCTGCTGGGAAAGGTGCGATGCTCTTCTGTAAAAAGACAGCTGAAAAAGTGAGACAGCAGACAATTAATTGGGACTGTCCTTGCCAAATCAGGACAGTTACAAGTTATGGCGTTCCAGTTCTTGGTGACCCAGTTAAACCTTCATTGGAAAATGCTCTTGGCCTCCCTATAGTCCAGTGGTTCTCAACCTGTGGGTCCCAGATGTTCGTGGACTTCAGCTCCCAGAAGCCCTGAGCATTGACCATAGTGGCTGGGGCGTCTGGGAGCTGAAGTCACAAAGCATCTCAGAGGCTCCACAGGTTGAGAACCACTGCTATAATCCATGGCCAGAGCCAAAAATTCATAATTTGAGCCAGGAGGAGGAGGTGGTTATAAAGAGAAGGAGATACTGTGATATGAACTGGGTACATCTGTCTCTGCTTTTCGGTTACCCTTCCCACTAACCTTTACTCCTCCCTTCTCCAGTGTTTGTTTAGTATTAAGGAGCAGCAGATCAAACAGAAACACGCAAAGCCGCACCTGGAGAAAAGAGGAAGACGTGCCCAGTTCTGAGCCAGCTGGTCCATCTCTTTTGGTGCGGCCCCAGAAGACCTTAAGCCGCAGCACGTCTGAAAGAAGAACCTGCCAATATGCCCAACTGGAATGAAGAGTTTAGGAAGAAGATGGAAGACCACGAGGTGCAAGTCGATTCAACTGAAGAGCAGGAAGGCGGGCAATTACAAGAGCGACGGCACATATTTGTGCAGAGACTCCTGTTTGCCAGGTGAGGTAAAAGAGGGAATTGATTATTGTTGTGTGCCTTCAAGTCATTTCTGATTTACCGTGACCCTCTGGCAACCCTTTCACAGGCTTTTCCTGGCAAGATTTGTTCAGAGGGGGTTTTGCTCTCGCTTCCCTCTGAGGCTGAGAGAGTATGACTCACCCAAGGTCCCAGTGGGTCTCCATGGCTGACCAGGGATTTGAAACCTGGTCTCTTGTTCAAGCCACTGCACTCCGCTAGCTGTCTTAATAATAATAATAATAATAATAATAATAATAATAATAATAAATTCAACGATTGTGCAGAAGTGTGCAGAGGAGGGTGACCAAAATGGTGAAGGGTCTGGAAACCCTATGAGGAGTGGCTTCAGGAGTATGTTTAGTCTGCAGAGGAGAAGGTTAAGAGGGGACATGATAGCCGTTTAAATATTTGAAGGGATGTCATGTCGAGGAGGGAGGCGGGCTTGTTTTCTGCTGCTCCAGAGACCAGGACAAGAGGCGATGGATTCAAGCTGCAGGAAAGGAGATTCCACCTGAACCTCAGGAAGAACTTCCTGATGGTCAGAGCTGTCCGGCAGTGGAATCTGCTGCTGCCTCCGTGGAGTATTTGGTGGAATCTCCTTCTTTGTAGTAAATATATAGTTATTAAATTGCAAATTAAAAACCAAAACAAACGTACACAAAGACAAATACATAAATACACAATGAGTTCTGTAAAAGTACTGATAAGAAACTTAAAGAATCCCCCTAAGATACCCAAATGAAATATCTCAAATAATACCTATTATCCACATTATATATCTACCTGTACATTATTTTCTACTTATAACTATATAATCATAATATTCATATTTGTATTTATTATCATAATCTCGAATTCTTTAGACTCTTCTTTATCTTTAATAGTATAATATTTACTGCTTAGTGCATATCGATAAATAAGAATGAATAAATTATACCTTATATTATTATCCGTAACCAATACAAAAACATAAAAATACATGCAAAAACAAACGCCTACCTACAATAAACAATACAATACATACATACTTAAAAGATCTACATACATACTCCATACATACACATAATGACTTCTTTCATTTTACCCAGTGGAGTCTCCTTCTTTGGAGCTTTTTAAGCAGAGGCTGGATGGCCATCTGTTGGGAATGCTTTGATGGGTGTCCCTGCATAGCAGGGACACCCATCAAAGCATTCCAACAGATGGCCATCCAGCCTCTGCTTAAAAAGCTCCAAAGGAGACTCCACTGGGTAAAATGAAAGAATCAGATTATGTGTATGTATAGAAATTGTGCTATATCATCTTTTAACTGTGTATCTGCTGTATTGTTTTTATTGTAGGTAGGCATTTGTTTTTGCATGTATTTTTATGTTTTTGTATTGGTTACAGGATAATAATATAAGATTATAATTTATTCATTCTTATTTATGATATGCACTAGAGCAGTAAATATTATACTATTAAAGATAAAGAAGAGTTGTAAAGAATTCGAAATTATGATAATAAATACAAAATATGAGTATGATTATATAGTTATAAGTAAAATAATGTACAGGTAGATATTATAATGTGGATGATGGGTATTATTTGAGATATTTGATTTGGGTAGTCTAGGGGGATTCTTAAGTTCTTATCAGTACTTTTACAGAACTCATTGTGTATTTATGTATTTGTCTTTGTGTACGTTTGTTTTGGTTTTTAATTTGCAATTTAATAACTAATATATTTACTACAAAGAAGGAGATTGGCCAAGAACTCCACGGAGGCAGCAGCAGATTCCACTGCCAGAGGGGCAGCTCTGACCATCAGGAAGTTCTTCCTGAGGTTCAGGTGGATCTCCTTCCTGAGCTTGAATCCATTGCTCCTTGTCCTGGTCTCTGGAGCAGCAGAAAACAGACCCGCTTGTCCTGGACACGACAGTCCCTTCAAATATTTAAACGGCTGTGGTGTCCCTCTTAACCTTCTCCTCTGCAACTAAACATACTCCCCTAGCACTCCTCATAGGGTTCCAGACCTTGCTCACTCCCTCCTGTCTACTGCACAATGATTTAATGTGTTTATTATTATTATTATTATTATTATTATTATTATTATTAAGACACTAGCGGAGGTGCAGTGGCTTGAACAAGACCCAGGTTTCAAAATCCCTGGTCAGCCATGGAGACCCACCTGGGAAGCTGGGGTGAGTCATACTCTCTCAGCCTCAAGAGGGAAGCGAAACCCCCTCTGAACAAATCTTTGCCAGGAAAAGCCTGTGAAAGGGTTGCCCCAGAGGTCACGGTAAATCAGATGACTTGAAGGCACACAACAATAATGCATTCCTCTTTACCTCAGCCTGGCAAACAGGAGTCTCTGCACAAATATGTGCCGTGGCTACTGATCCCCACCTTGCTGCTCTTGAGTCAAAATCCACTTGTCCTGCACCTGAGTGGTCTTCGTCTCTTCTAAACTCTTCATTCCAGTTGGGCATATTGGCAGGTTCCTCTTCAAGACATATAGCTAAGGCTTTGTGAGCTTGCACCAAAGGAATGAGGCCCACTGCACTTCCAAACCAGCAGCATCTTGTCTTTTCTCCAGGTGGGCTTTGAGTGTTTGTTTTAGATGTGCTGCTGTGTTAAAACAAACACTGGAGAAGGGAGGAGTAAAGGTTAGTGGGAAAGGTAACCGAAAAGCAGACAGATGTTAGGAGTTTGATATCACAGTATCTGCCTTCTCTTTATAACCACCTCCTCCTCCTGGCTGTTATACAGGTTTTTGGCTGGCTATGGGATTATAGCAGTGGTTCTCAACCTGTGGGTCCCCAGATGTTCGTGGACTTCAGCTCCCAGACGCCCCAGCCACTATGGTCAATGCTCAGGGCTTCTGGGAGCTGAAGTCCACGACATCTGGGGACCCCACAGGTTGAGAACCACTGGACTATAGGGAGGCCAAGCATTTTGCAATGACCGTTAACTGGGTGACCAAGAACTGGAACGCCATGGTTTCTAACTGTCCTGATTTGGCAAGGACAGTCCCAATTAATTGTCTGCTGTCTCACTTTCAGCTGTCTTTACAGAAGACATGACACTTCCCCAGCAGGGAGTGGGGATGGCGTTGAGCACCTTTGGATAATACCTTTGGGCTGTTAGCTGAAACTTGCTCCCAAATGTGGAGAGTATCAGACTGCCACTACTGCTGTGTGGGTTGGTCTCATTGTGCCTCATTGTCTCTGTCGGGCACATTTCCAAAATAAGACACAATATGTGTGTTCTGTCAAAACACACCTTTCAAATGGAAGGTTTTGGTTCAACCCAAATCTGTAGTGAAATAGATCAGGCAGAAGCTATTGAAAAAGAAATTTGTCTGGAGACTGTTGCCAGTTATAAGAGAATACGCTGGGGCAGACAGTCACTATTGGGAGCATAGCTCTCAGGATGTCCTGTGGCATAAATAGAGCTCTGACATAAACGACTGGGGAAGCCGCTTTACCCCGTAGGAGATCCCGGCTCTTTTGCCTGGGGTCTAACAAAGCATGCTCCTGCCTTTTTTTGGTAGTAGTCCAAACATGATATATCCCTGCGCCATGTTTCTGTGGAGGCATCAAATGCTGAGGACATTGTGGTATTGAAAGATTTAGCAAATATTTTCAATAATAATAATGATGATGATGGTGGTTCAGTTTACAGTTGATTCCAGTCAAGCAACAGGAACAAATAAAGAAAAAAATTATTTTGTTTTAACTATTCCTTTCTAAGGGCCTGAGTCCTCTAAAGGCACCAGATCCCATCTAGATCTTGGAAGCTAAGCAGGGTCTGGTTTACACTTCAATGACGGAGCTCTGAACGAATACCACACACGAGATATTTCAAGGAAGGAACTGGCAGAACCACTCTGACATTCCCTTGTCAGAGAAAACCTGCAAAATCAAGGGGTTGCCAAAAGTCCGACAGCAAAGTAAAGGCACCCACAGTGCATCTTACCGTAGTTATCTGTACATTGTGTAGCCCGAGATTTGAAACAAGTTTTTAAAAAATGCGAAAAGCAAACTTTGATTGTGCCATTTATATGTGAGGGGTGTAATTTTACTGCATCGTTGCACATATTGGGACTGCGGCATCCATGAATTTTGCTCTGGAGCTGGAGGGTGTCCTGAAACCAAACCTTAGCAAATTCAGCGAGCTGGCTGTATACACACAAAAGCCTGATTAATCACAGTCCCTGAATAAATCTCTCATCAGAGTCTGGCAGAGACCCCAGGGGCCATGCAGTCCAACCCCCTTCTGCCATGCAGGAACCCACATCAAAGCATTCCCAACAGATGGCCATCCAGCCCCTGCTAAAAACCTCCAAAGAAGGAGACTCCACCACACTCCAAGGCAACATGTCACTGCTGGACAGTTTTTTGACCATAGGGAACCCTTCCTGAGGTTTAAATGGAATTTCTTTTCCCATAGTTTGAATCCATTGCTCCTTGTCCTAGTCTCTGGAGCAGCGGAAAACAGAGCCAGCTCCCTGTAGCTCAAATATTTAAACATGGCTGTGGTGTCCCTCTTAACCTCTCTCTTCTGTAGAATATGGGTGGTGTTTCCAGGCTGAAAACTGGAGAGGGCTCTTGTTACTTTGGTGCAACTGGCATGCAGAAGAGGGAATTTCAATTTGTGTTACACAGCCCTCTAATAAACACCTGCTGCAACGTCACCTTCAACACAACAACTCAATGTACAGGAACTCTCTGCATTTCCCTGTCCGGCAACTTGTCTTCCTCTCCAGTTTAAGGGAAGGAGTTGCTTGCAGAGGCTGATGGCCAACTACTTGCCAAAAACAAGACTTTGCCACAGCGTAAGAGCTGTTCCACAGCCTCTGGTTCCTTCCTTCCTTGCTCCTGCCTCTTGCTTCCTTCTTGCCTCTGGGCTCAGCTTTCTTTCCGCTACTCACTCCTTCAGCTTCGGTTGTAATTCAAGCTCTTTTTCTAGTGTTCCAACTCAGCTTTTCTCTCTCAGTTCATCATGTCTTGACCACGCCTTTCCGAGACCTAGGAAAGCGATTTTGTTTTTCCACTCTCTGTTGTCTACAAGCTCCTTGTAATTCACAAGAAACGAAACTTAGCTGCTGAAAAGTATCAAATACAAAATAACATAAAACTGGTACCTAAAACCCACAGATGTTAATATAATTAACAAAAAAAGCACTTGTCTCACAGCTCCATCCCTTCCATCACCATCTTGTTTGGACATGCAGTCATGCCTAAAATTTCAAATAAGGGTACAGTGAAGATCATAACAGTGGTACAAATGAGGGAATGCTGATTAAAAATAAGACAGTGTATTACATTTCTCTCTCCTGTGAATAATTCCCCAGGGGCTATAAAATTAATCACATTGAAATATCAAATCATAGAGTATGAGAGCTGGAAACCCTCTTCCCGCATGTTGGAAAATAACTGGGCGAAAGCGGGACTCGCCAGATTCTTACTATCTGAAATCGAGTAGTTTAAAGCAAGGAAAATGCGAGCTCGTCGCTCAACAGTATTCCCGGTGTCCAAAATGGTGGCTTCTGGTTGGTGGAGGCTCTCCACCAACCGGAGAAGCTTCGCCAGCCGAAAGCCCGCCCCGGAAGATGTCCAGCACAGCACTTTCGCGCGCCTTGCAATATTATTATGAAAACGCGGAAATGGAGTTCGCGGACTATGTGCTTTTTAAAAACCTCTAAAAAAGATTTTGGAAAGGCGCTAGCAACCAGTTCTGGCCGCACAGAACCGGACCTCAGAGCCCGCGACTCCATTTGGCGCCTCCGTGCAGAAATGGCCGGAATGGGGCTATTGTCTGAGCAGCATTGGCAGGGTCAAGATGGCAAAGGTTATTGACGAAAGAACACACAACCTGAGAAAATGCGGCAGCTCCCTCCTCTCCTTTCGCACTTTGACATGTAGCACTTGAACAGACCATAAACAGGGACTGCAGTGTGTTGAAATCTGCTGAAAAACCGGATGAAAAATAGCAGATTATTCAGGGACTGCCCTCGGCCAATAAGGACAGTTAGAGTGCATTCCCCCTGACATGAAACACATTGGGGAACCGTCTGCTTTGGCCAGACCCCGCCTGGAATACTGTGCCCGGGTTTGCACACACATTTTGGGAAAGGGGCCTATTGACCAGCTAGAATGTGTCCCAAGGAGGGGCGACCACAAGGTAGAAGGGCTGGAAACCATGAAGCCCTATGGAGCTGCTGAGTATGTTTAGCCTGATGAAAAGAAACTAAAACGTAGACATGATAGCCATGGTTGATATATTTTGAAGGGATGTGGTCCCTGAAGATGCACCAAAGTTGTTGTACTCCAGATACTAGGACACGTAGCAATGGATTTGCCAACTACCCAAAGAGAGATTTTCGCTGAAATGAAGGAGACTGCCTGATGGTAAGAGCAGTTTGAGACATGGAATTCTGTAATACACTAAGTCTAAGATAACAGCTTTCTAAAAAGAGGGCCTCCCAAGGCCTTGAATCTCCAGATGTAGAACCAGGCTGATAAGACAGTCTGAGTGATAGGACAAGGCTGTCTGTAAGGAGTAAACTGGTCGATGGGGACATACCAGAACACGCTGGTAAGACACCTTGAATGCAACACGAGAAACAAAGATACACAGGGGAAGACACGGGCAGCTCGTGATCATTCCTTTTAAGGAAAACTGTAAATATGGGGAAGGGGAAATGTAACTTCTTAGGCGATCCTGATAGGCTGTAACCTTTGCGGTCCTATTCAGTGGGATCCCAGGGGAGGAAAAGCCTGCGACGGGGACAGGGGATAAAATATGAGGTATTCAATACCGGGGGTGTCCTTCTCTCCGGGGAGCACCCGCTTCTGCAGAAACATACTTTTAATAAATATTAATGCTTCAGCCGATCCTGTGCTAAATTGTTTTATGAGTCTTTCCAGCTATTTCTCACAGACCTCAAAGGCCATCCAATCCAACCCCATTCTGCCCTGCAGGAAGACACCATCAAAGCATTCCCAGCGGATGGCCACCCAGCCTCTGCTGCAAAACTTCCAAAGAAGGAGGCTCCAGCACACTCCCAGGCTGCCATGTATTCCACTGTCAAACTGCTCTTACCATCAGGAAGTCCTCCTTCATATTTCAGCGAAATCTCTCTTCTGGTAGTTGGAATCCATTGCTACGTGTCCTAGTATCTGGAGCAGCAAAAAGGAACCTTGGTGCATCTTCAGCATGACATCCCTTCAAATATTTAACCATGGCTATCATGTCACGTTTCAAGCTTCTTTTCATCAGGCTAAACATACCGAGCAGCTCCTCATAGGGCTTCATGGTTTTCCAGCCCTTCTACCATTGTGGTCGCCCTCCTCTGGACACATTCTAGCTGGTCAATATCCTTCCCAAACTGTGGTGCCCAAACCTGGGCACAGTATTCCAGGCGGGGTCTGGCCAAAGCAGAATGGAGCCAATGTGTTTCATGTCAGGGGGAATGCACTCTAACTGTCCTTATTGGCCGAGGGCAGTCCTGAGTAATCTCTGCCCACTTTTTAATCCCGGTTTTTTCAGCACATTTTAAGACACCCCAGCTTCTCTGTCCTCCTCTTTATCCTTTCTTGGCCGCTTATTTCAAGTGCTGCACACTGTCTTCAAAGTGCGAAAGGAGAGGAGGGGGAAACTGCCGCACTTCTAGGTTGTGTGTTCTTTCTCGTTAATAACCTTTGCCATCTTGACCCTGCGCTAATGCTGCTCAGACATATGTATCTCCGGCCATTTCTGCACGGAGCGCGGAAATGGAGTCGCGGGCTCTGAGGTCCGGTTCTGTGCGGCCAGAACTGGTTGTGCAGCGTGCTTTTTAAAAACCTCTTTTTAGAGGTTTTTAAAAAGCACAGAGCCCGCGACTCCATTTCCGCGCTCCAGAGCAGATTTGCAGGCGCGCGAAAGTGCGTGCCTGCAGATCTTCCGGGGGCGGGCTTTCGGCTGGCGAGCTTCTCCGGTTGGTGGAGAGCCTCCACCAACCAGAAGCCACCATTTTGGACACCGGAGGAGCGCGGAGCGACGAGCTCGCACTCCTCCTTGTCCTAACGGACTCGATCGGACAGAGAAGAAATCTGGCGAGTCCCGTTTTCGCCCAGTTATTTTCCAACATGCGGAAAGGGCCTAAGTCTCTTCCAGCTCTCATACTCTATGATTCTATATTTCAATGTGATTAATTTTTCTACAGCCCTGGGAAGGAACCATCACAGGAAGAGAGAAATGTAATACACTGTCTTATTTTTAATCCAGCATTTCCTCATTTGTACCACTGTTATGATCTTCACTGTACCCTTATTTGAAATTTTAGGCATGACTGCATGTCCAAGCAAGATGGTGATGGAAGGGATGGGGAGTGTGAAGGAACAGTGCTTTTTTTGTTAATTATATTAACATCTGTGGGTTTAATAATGTTTTATGTTATTTTGCATTGATACGTATCGGGTTAACTTTCAGCAGCTAAGTTTCGTTTCTTGTGAATTACAAGGAGCTCGTAGACAACAGAAAGTGAAAACAAAATCGCTTTCCTAAGTGAGCCAGGTCTCGGAAAGGTGTGGTCAAGACATGATGAACTGAGAGAGAAAGCTGAGTTGGAACACTAGAAAAAGAGCTTGAATTACAACCGAAGCTGAAGGAGTGAGTAGCGGAAAGAAAAGGCTGAGCCCAGAGGCAAGAAGGAGAACAAGAGGGGAGCAAAGGAAGGAAGGAACCAGAGGCTGTGAAATAGCCTGACGTGTGGGAAAACGCTTTTTGGGAAGAAAACTTGCCATTAGGCCTCTGCAAAGAACTGCTTCCCTTAAACTGGAGAGGAAGACAAGTTGCCGGACAGGAAAATGGAGAGAGTTCCTGTACATCGAATTGTTGTGTTGAAGGTGACGTTGCAGCAGGTGTTTATTAGAGGGCTGTGTAACACAAATTGAAATTCCCTCTTCTGCACAACCAATTGAAAGTACAAGAGCCCTCTCCAGTTTTCAGCCTGGCAACACTACCTATATTCTACAGAAGAGAAGGTTAAGAGGGGACATGATAGCCATGTTTAAATATTTGAAGGGATGTCATGTTGAGGAGGGAGCGGGCTTGTTTTCCGCTGCTCCAGAGACTAGGACAAGGAGCAATGGATTCAAACTATGGGAAAAGAAATTCCATTTAAACCTCAGGAAGAACTTCCTGATGGTCAAAACTGTCCAGCAGTGGAATATGTTGCCTTGGAGTGTGGTGGAGTCTCCTTCTTTGGAGGTTTTTAGCAGAGGCTGGATGGCCATCTGTTGGGAATGCTTTGATGTGGGTTCCTGCATGGCAGAAGGGGGTTGGACTGGATGGCCCCTGGGGTCTCTGCCAACTCTATGAGGCTATGATTCCTTAGGGACTGTGATTAATTAGGCTTTTGTGTGTATACAGCGAGCCCGCTGAATTTGCTAAGGTTTGGTTTCAGGACACCCTCCAGCCCCGATAGCAAAATTCATGGATGCCGCAGTCCCAATATGTGCAACGATGCAGTAAAATTACACCCCTTACATAAAATGGCACAATCAAAGTTTGCTTTTCGCATTTTTTAAAAACTGTTTTCAAATCTTGGGCTACAGAATGCACAGATACGGAAGACTGACTGTGGGTGCCTTTAACTCGCCTGTCGACTTTTGGCAACCCCTTGAATTTCCTAGAGTTTTCTCTGACAAGGAATGCTCAGTAGTGGTTCTGCCAGTTCCTTCCTCTGAAGTATGCCTCGTGTGCCTGGTATTCGTTGACAGTCTTCCATCCAAGTGCTAACCAGGCCTGACCCTGCTTAGCTTCCAAGATCAGATGGGATCTGGTGCCTTTAGAGTACTTAGGCCCTTAGAAAGGAATAGTTAAAGGAATACTTTTTTTTCTTTATTTGTCTTCCTGTTGCTTGACTGGGAATCAACTGTAAACTGAACCACCATCATCATCATTATTATTATTGAAAATATTTGTGAACTCTTTCAATACCACAATGTCCTCAGCATTTGATGCCTCCACAGAAACATTGGAAGGATACTTATCATTTGGACTACTACCAAAAAAAGGCAGGAGCAGCTGCTTTGTTAGACCCCAGGAAAAGAGCCGTATTTCCTCTGACGGGGTAAAGCGGTTCCCAGTCGTTTATTAGTCCAGAGCTTGATTTATGCCAGCAGGGACATCCTGAGAGCTATGTTCCGATACAGTGATGTCTGCCCCAGCGTATTCTCTTATAACTGGCAACAGTTCTCCAGAGAAATCTCTTTTTTTCAATAGCTTCTGCCTGATCTATTTCACTAGAAATATCGGAATTTGAACCCAAAACCTTCCATTTGAAAGGTGTGTTTTGACAGAACACACACAGACGTGCTCATTTTTGGAAATGTGCCCGAACAGAAGACACAACCAGGCACAATGAGACCAACCCACACAACATATAGTGGCAGTTGATAGTCTCCACATTTGCAGAGTTTTAGTCAACAGCCCAAAGGTATTATCCGAAAGGCTCAACGCCATCCCCACTCCCTGCTGGGAAAGGTGCGATGCTCTTCTGTAAAAAGACAGCTGAAAAAGTGAGACAGCAGACAATTAATTGGGACTGTCCTTGCCAAATCAGGACAGTTACAAGTTATGGCGTTCCAGTTCTTGGTGACCCAGTTAAACCTTCATTGGAAAATGCTCTTGGCCTCCCTATAGTCCAGTGGTTCTCAACCTGTGGGTCCCCAGATGTTCGTGGACTTCAGCTCCCAGAAGCCCTGAGCATTGACCATAGTGGCTGGGGCGTCTGGGAGCTGAAGTCCACGAACATCTGGGGACCCACAGGTTGAGAACCACTGCTATAATCCCATAGCCAGCCAAAACCCATAATTTGAGCCAGGAGGAGGAGGTGGTTATAAAGAGAAGGAGATACTGTGATATGAACTGGGTACATCTGTCTCTGCTTTTCGGTTACCCTTCCCACTAACCTTTACTCCTCCCTTCTCCAGTGTTTGTTTAGTATTAAGGAGCAGCAGATCAAACAGAAACACGCAAAGCCGCACCTGGAGAAAAGAGGAAGACGTGCCCAGTTCTGAGCCAGCTGGTCCATCTCTTTTGGTGCAAGTTACAAAGCCTTAAGCCGCAGCACGTCTGAAAGAAGAACCTGCCAATATGCCCAACTGGAATGAAGAGTTTAGGAAGAAGATGGAAGACCACGAGGTGCAGGACAAGTGGATTTTGACTGAAGAGCAGGAAGGCGGGCAATTACAAGAGCGACGGCACATATTTGTGCAGAGACTCCTGTTTGCCAGGTGAGGTAAAAGAGGGAATTGATTATTGTTGTGTGCCTTCAAGTCATTTCTGATTTACCGTGACCCTCTGGCAACCCTTTCACAGGCTTTTCCTGGCAAGATTTGTTCAGAGGGGGTTTTGCTCTCGCTTCCCTCTGAGGCTGAGAGAGTATGACTCACCCAAGGTCCCAGTGGGTCTCCATGGCTGACCAGGGATTTGAAACCTGGTCTCTTGTTCAAGCCACTGCACTCCGCTAGCTGTCTTAATAATAATAATAATAATAATAATAATAATAATAATAATAAATTCAACGATTGTGCAGAAGTGTGCAGAGGAGGGTGACCAAAATGGTGAAGGGTCTGGAAACCCTATGAGGAGTGGCTTAGGGAGTATGTTTAGTCTGCAGAGGAGAAGGTTAAGAGGGGACATGATAGCCGTTTAAATATTTGAAGGGATGTCATGTCGAGGAGGAGCGGGCTTGTTTTCTGCTGCTCCAGAGACCAGGACAAGGAGCAATGGATTCAAGCTGCAGGAAAGGAGATTCCACCTGAACCTCAGGAAGAACTTCCTGATGGTCAGAGCTGTCCGGCAGTGGAATCTGCTGCTGCCTCCGTGGAGTCTGGTGGAATCTCCTTCTTTGTAGTAAATATATTAGTTATTAAATTGCAAATTAAAAACCAAAACAAACGTACACAAAGACAAATACATAAATACACAATGAGTTCTGTAAAAGTACTGATAAGAAACTTAAAGAATCCCCCTAAGATACCCAAATGAAATATCTCAAATAATACCTATTATCCACATTATATATCTACCTGTACATTATTTTCTACTTATAACTATATAATCATAATCTCATATTTGTATTTATTATCATAATCTCGAATTCTTTAGACTCTTCTTTATCTTTAATAGTATAATATTTACTGCTTAGTGCATATCGATAAATAAGAATGAATAAATTATACCTTATATTATTATCCGTAACCAATACAAAAACATAAAAATACATGCAAAAACAAACGCCTACCTACAATAAACAATACAATACATACATACTTAAAAGATCTACATACATACTCCATACATACACATAATGACTTCTTTCATTTTACCCAGTGGAGTCTCCTTCTTTGGAGCTTTTTAAGCAGAGGCTGGATGGCCATCTGTTGGGAATGCTTTGATGGGTGTCCCTGCATAGCAGGGGGTTGGACTGGATGGCCTCTGGGGTCTCTTCCAACTCTAGGATTCTACGATTCTAAGTGGGAATTTCTGCCAGCGTGGCTTGTCATGTAACCCGGAACTGCTGAAATTCCCTCTTCTGCTCAGCAACCTGTATTCCACCTGGCAATAGTATTGCCAGGTTTTCAAAACAGCAACAAGGGACAATCAAATTTCATAACGTGCAGGGTTGACAACCAGAAAGCAGCTAGTATGAGTTGTACCCCAATATCAAATATAAGTACTGATTCCAGCCATTATTTCTCTGCAAAATTAACATTACTGCCCACCTCCATAAATTATACGATGGGTACATTACTGTCTTTATGAAGGGCCTACACCCCAAAACACAAGGTTTTGTTTTGGTTTGGTTTTTGGTTTGTTGTTTTGGTTTGTTTTTTTGCGTGCTGTGGTTGCCAGATTGAAAACTGGAGAGGGGTCCTGTACCTGTAATGTCTGTCCCATCTTTTTCCCACACACAGATTTGGATTCAAGGTGTTTTACCAATGTTAAAACAAATAACACATAAGTGGTTGTTAGGGTGGAGAGAGAAGAGAGTGTTTTAATGCACACACATATACACACTCAGGCCATTTCCGCACTAGCCTGTTATAGTGCGATGATTCCACTTTCAACATCCTCTGGAATCCTGGGGTTTGCAGTTTCAGGAGGGGCCATCCGGCCCCTCCCGAAACTGCAAACCCCAGGATTCCAGAGGACGTTGAAAGTGGAACCATCGCGCTATAACAGGCTAGTGCGGAAATGGCCTCAGACAGACATATACGGTGGGCCCTCATATTCATGGGTTCTGCATCCAAAGATTCAACCAACCGTGGCTTGAAAACATTTTCAAAAAGCAAACCTTCCTTGAGAAAGGATTTGATGGCAATAATAATTGGCTACTGAACAAAATTCTCCTTACCCAGGAAAAGCAGGGGAAAATACGAATAAAAACAAGGGAACAACTCTTACAATTGGGTTTCATGTGTAATTGGTTTCCACATATGCGATTAACAGAGAGATTTAGAAAGGACTATAAATTAGAAGGATTTGACTTTGTTCAACAATATAATGAGTTTGAAAAAATTGTATTTGAAAACCCCCAACACATGGCTTCAAAAATATATAAATTTTTAATTCAGTTGAATCTGCGGGGGGAGGAGGAGGTAAAAGAGATTATGATTAAATGGGCAAAGACTATTGGACACGAAATTCCGTTGGAGAGTTGGGGAGACTCATGGAAAAAACTAATTTATTCATGGCCTCTCAGGATTTAAAAGAAAACTATTATAAAATGTTTTATCAATGGTATCTAACCCCTGCAAAATTAGAAAAAATTTATAGGACAGGCAACAATAAATGTTGGAAGTGCCAACAAGAAGTTTGATCCTTTTATCATGTCTGGTGGTTATGTCCACACATCAAAGATTTTTGGAATATGGTAAGGGTAGCGATGTCAGAGATGTTAATTATCACAATACCTATGAAGCCAGAAATATTTCTTTTAAATATTACAAAAGACCTGGAGGCAACAGTAATAAACGATTGTTGGAGAATTGTATTATATATGGTTGCAGCAGTATGGAGAGTAATAGCGAATTTTGGAAAAGTCCAGAAATCCCAGATTTGGAAATATGGTTGTATAACATTTTAGACATATGGATGAACTTTCTCAACATATTAAAGGGAAGTCAGAAAAGCCACTAAAAGAATGGCGACCTATCAAAACTTTCCTCAAACAGAAATGGAGTGATATTATAAGGTTGTCTGGTATGTGTTGTTTTTATTTTCTGGTATTTTTTGGAGTTCTTCTTGTTAGCTTACTATCTTCTTTTTTACTTTACCTTCTTTTTTATTTTCTTTTGCAGGAGGAAGTCAAGCTATAAATCAAGTAAATTGCATTAATAGGTTAAAGTTTAAGACTTACGGGATGAAATTTGTAACATTAAGATAAAATAGAATTCCAGCTAGGAATAGGGAGGAAGCTTGTTTTTATGTCAATGTTATGTCAGTCTCGGACAGTTTTCTGGTGTTCACATTGATACGTAAACCCACACTTTATGTATACCTGTGTAAGCATTATTATTTGTTATTTTTTTCCTCCAATTTTCTCTCTTATTTCTTTTATCTAGTACTGGATACTTATCTCTCTTTGTTTTTTTGTTTTTTCCTCTCTCTTCTTTTCCTTCTGCTTATTTGTATATTGATGTACAATGATATAAGTTTTGGTATGTTTTGTTGTGGTGTTTGTTTTTTATTTGTTTTAATCCAGCACAAAGAAATCCTTTTATTTTGTGACATCCATACAGCAGTTTGGAACACACCGTGATCTTGCAATGGCATTTACCATGGTACACGAGTTATGTCTCACCAGCTATATGGGTCAACACATTGCAAGATCGTAAAACCTAATTATTTCTGATAACACAAAAGATAACGTCAAGATGCAAAGCTTTGGTTGCAAGTGTTCACATATTGATTAGTAGGATTGTTACCAGTTTATAGTGTGTGGCCTTGTGGAATTTTTCTTTTTTTTGTATAATTTTTATTGAAAATTTATCTCAAAAATTTAAAAAAAAACCTCACTTCCATGCTGAAACCTTCCAGTTTAAATTGCTTATTTCCATTCCATTACAAACATAATTTCCATCTCACGGAGAGAAGAACAGTTACATTATTTCATCTTTGATTTCTCATACATTTATATCCTTACCCAATCCAATACTCTTTTCCATTCTTTCCCAAAGTTCTAGATAGATTTATTCTTCAAAGAAAATGCTAACTTTTCCATCTCCATCTCCAGAGATTCCATTCTTCTATATCAATATGTTTCTTTTCTTTCCAGTGCTGTGCATATGTCAACCTTGCCACAGTTATTAGATATAATAATATCTTCTGATGACTTCTTACTTCCCTTTGTTGCCCTAACATATTTAACACATAAAGCTCTGGTTTCATTTCAAAATTCAGCTTACAAATTCTTTGGATTTCCTCATGTACCCCCTTCCAAAAATTTTTTGCTATCTTACATGTCCACCACATATGGAAAAAAGACCCTGTCTTGTGGAACGTATGACTTCCAGAATTAAATTTTATTATGTTCATGTTGCAAAATGGATACAGAGAAAGCCATTTATTCTGAGCACGGAAGTATAGCTTTTGTTTTACAACACCAGCAAACCATTGTGGCCTGTTGATTTTTAAACAGAAACAAGAAATACATTGAGATGATCATTTCACAGAGTTAACAACTGCTTGGGAGGGGAGAGCAGGGACGCAATAATTGTGCACACCGGTCACCACATTTCTGCCCCACACCGACGATGCATGGAGAGAGGAGGAGCCCCTCTGTAGATTTCCCTGCCCTTCCTTTTGAATTCTCACGCACTCAGGTCTCCAAATCACAGGGGGAATTTTTGCATTTATAGCAGTCTTCCTCCTTAGATATCTTTGTCCCAAACATATCTAAGTGTATTTTTTAAAAAAGAATTTTATTAAAGTTTTACACATATAAAATAACAGGATATATACCACTGTTGTGGATATATTCCCCCCCACTTCCATGTTTTTCTTCCCCAGTTAAGTTATATCATATCTTCCACTTTTCATAAAGACAAAAAAAATCGCTATTCCATCCTCTAATAAGTTTATATTTTTAACCATTCCATTACCCCTTTCCATTCCCTTTCAAAGTTCTGGATAGGTATGTTTTTCAAAGAGTTTGCTAATTTTTTCAGTCTCTACCATATCCAGTACTTTTAATTTCCATTCTTCTAAATTGATTTCTTTCTTTTCTTTCCAGTGTTGAGCATAGGTTAGGCCCTTTTTGCACGCAGTTTCTGTAGCACGAGGGCCCCTTGAGCATCGCATAAATGGGAGCGTCGGTCCGTACGATGCACTTCCATTCACGCGACGCTCACGAGCCTAAAGCGGGACGCACGCGCATTTTCTTATTTTCAGCTCTAAGCTGAAAATACTGCGCAGTCGCGCAATGCTCCCAGGGGCCTCGCGCACTTACCTGCATGCGGTGTGTCAAATGAGCCAGGCCGGTCACACTTCCTCCCCCAGCGCAGCCTACAGCTCCCGGATTGCGCTGCAGAAGGAAGGGGCGGGGTGTTCGTGCGACGCTGACGTGACCGGCAAACAGCTGCGGGAGGCAGAAGGGTTGCCGTGAGCGGCTCACGCAAACGGCTACTCACACGAGTGCCACCCCCCACCGCCGCGACGAAGGTAAGGTGCGAAAAGAGCCTTAGTCTCACTGCTGTAATCAAATACAATAGTATCTTCTGGTGTCTTCTAACCTCCCTATTTTGACCTATCATATTTAATAAGTAAAATTCCGGTATCATTTCAAAATTCACCTTACAAATTCTTTGAATTTCATCATGTATCTGTCAGGGTTGGCAGGATTTGGCTCCTCTGAGCATGAGCAGAGTGCTATCTGTGAAGCAAGGCTTCGCTGCAGCAGAGAGTCCCAGTGAAGCAGAAAAAATTCCAGAGGCTCATTAAGTAAGACTTAGAGGCTTGATTTATTGCCGCACTCTAAGATAAGGCTTAGCCAAAACATGCTAGCTTTCCAGCAGTTAGACAAAGAGGAAAAACAGAAGATAACGGAGGAAAACTGGGCAGCATCTCCCCTTACAATCAGTGGACTGCCAATGGCATGGCAGGTCCAGCTAGGGCAGCTAATTAGCAGCTGGTCAAGTCAAACACCAGCCTTTTTATGCTGCCTTGCCACCCTGGAACAAGTGGGGTGACCCAATCAGTGCCCTGGCATGTGGCCTTCCCTAATACCCAAGACACAGCCGTAACAGTCCTGCTGGCCTTGCCCCTGGATGTCTGGCCACACCGCCTCTTCCCTCTGCCGCCCACTCAGAGGAAACCATTGCCTGCCCGGCAGCAACCTTGACAGGATCCCCTTCCAAAATTTCCTTGCCATTTGACAAGTCCACCACATATGAAAGAAAGTGCCCTCCTTTTCATTGCATTTCCAACACTTCGCATCCCCCTTTTAAGTTATTTTCTTGTAGTCTTTCTGGGGTCATATACCATCTATGTAACATCTTATAAAAAATTTCTCTTAAATTTAAATTTGGCATAAATTTTATGTCTACTTTCCACGTTTTTCCCCAGTCTTCTAATTTAATGGGATGCCTCACATTTTGAGCCCATCTAACCATCGTGTCTTTTATTATATCTGGTTCCATTTCTCTCTTCAATAACAATTTGCAAAATTTGGAGATTCTCTTCTTGTGATTCTCTTTCGACAGTAACTCTAGTTGATCTTCTTTTCTCTCAAAACCACATAGTATATGTTTTGCTGTGTTTTTTGTTATAGTTAAATAAATTTAAAAAAGAAAAAGAAAACATTAAAAAAAAAGTTTAAAAAGTCAACCTTGATTTTGCCGCACGACACACAATTTGCTGATGTCTAGACATATCCTGCTGCAGCCTCCTGATGTTTCTCAGATCCTCAGGCCATCTGTGACACTGTAGGTTTATTTCCAGTCTCTTAACTTGACTTCTAGCCTTGCAAGACTGAAAATTTCCTACCAGTGTTTTACTAGGGTTCTTGCCAGCCTTCCAAAGCTGACTTCCACGCATGGAACGACTGGCAATCTCCAGCTCTATCAGGTATGCTGCCACCACCCCCATGAATTAAGAATCATTTGGACAGGACAGGAGGGACCCTGCCCAATCTCTAAGCGTAAGGAACTTCCACCTCCCCCTTCCCCTGAGTGAGAGGTCCTATGTAGAGTGTGCCAACCCTGGCGTGGAAATGGAGAGAAACGGAGGTTTATAGAAGTGTTTTAATCAAGGCATGCAAATAAACAAGATCACACTTGGGAGACTC
Source organism: Iguana delicatissima (assembly GCA_948472985.1). Taxonomy (NCBI): domain Eukaryota; kingdom Metazoa; phylum Chordata; class Lepidosauria; order Squamata; family Iguanidae; genus Iguana; species Iguana delicatissima. Next base: position 87,676 of record CAOKZL010000344.1, on the reverse strand, counting down.
CCCTTCTCCCAGGTACGCTTAGTTACAAGAATTTACAAAACAGATATAACAGCACAGATACATTCTTAAGATCAGCCAATTCCCAAAATAACAACATCCCTAACGCGACTAACTACTGATTTCTAGTTACTCACAATTAGGTTATAGGCGTAGATGGTCTAAAGGAGGAGGGGGGGTCCAGGAGACACAGCATGCCTGCCAGCTCCACTGCGCCAGCTCTCCCCTCTCTCTTTCTGTCTGTCTCTCTCTCTGGCCACATGGCCTCTCAGAAGTTTTATTTTTTTTCCCCCTTGGAAGGATCTGGAAGCCTCTCCAAGATGCCCACCTCTTTCCTTTTTGGTTGGTCAGTTCTCACCTTGTGACCTGTGATGCTGACCCTTTCCTTTGGTTGGTCAGCTCTCACCCTGTGACCCTTGATGTAATCCTAACATCTTATTAACCCTTGGTTTACCTGAAGAGAGAAGTATCTCCCTTTGATAAGCCTAGATCAGTGGTTCTCAACCTGTGGGTCCCCAGATGTTCATGGACTTCAGCTCCCAGAAGCCCTGAGCATTGACCATAGTGGCTGGGGCTTCTGGGAGCTGAAGTCCATGAACATCTGGGGACCCACAGGTTGAGAACCACTGGCCTAGATAATGGGAAGCCCCATTAGCATACCATCCCTGGCACTTGTTTGTCTGCCATTTTATATAAGGGATGCCATTTTACTACACCACTGTATCCCATGAGATTGAGCATCTGTGGATGTGGGTATCCTGGAACCAAACCCCAGCAGATTCCAAAGGCCTGCTGTGCATATATGTAATTAGATTAACAGATAGAGCCTAAATGAATTATTCTTATTGTTATCTTAATAAAATGTTACAGTTTATCTTTGTAAATAGTGACTCAGCCTGAGTTGTCTACAGGGATAAGCAGTGATGTAGACTCGAGTCAATAGACTCAGACTCAAGTCGGACTTAAGTCGGTTTAATGACTTGACTTGGGCCCTTTTCGCACGGGGGGGGGGCCGACACGGGGTGGCGCACGCAGGGGCGGAGCTTACCTGCTTGCCTTTTGCTCCGTCCCTGCTCCGTCCCTGCAGGGAACATGGTTCCGCCACTTCACACACCACCGAATTTCGGCGGCATTCCATGGGGCCCAAAATGGCGGCCGGCAGCTTCCGGCGGCGCTCCACCAATCAGGGCAGCGCACCAGCCGGAAGCCCACCCCTGGGCAGATCTGCAGAGACGCGCTACCGCGTCTCTGCAGATTCTCACCGGGGGCTGCCACGGATTAGTGTGGGCGAGTTTCATAAAAACCACCTGGGAAGGTGGTTTTTAAAAACTCGCAGCGCCACCCCTGCGGCTGCACTAGAGCGGTTGGGGGTGTGGCGCCTCACCTTTTCCAACCGCGCTAGCGCAACCCGCGGTGTGAATGACCTCCGTCTCCGGTCGTCGCACCGCAGGGTTTTACCCCCATGTGAAAATGGCCTTGGACTCGACTCGCCAATAAATGATGCACTGACTCAACTCGACTCTAGACTTGTAAATTTTTAATGAGTGACTTGCTGCCCTTGGTTCGGGAGCATAACAGATTCATCCAGAAACCTTATGACTTTGAACAATGCCTCCATCTCTTTTTGCCTACTGGTCACAGGACAATCTATTTCAAGCCCAAAATGTGGGCCCGTTTCTCAGAGGGGAACAGCAAACAGGTTAGGCAACGGCCTTGAGACAGGCTTGAGGTCTGCTCAGCAGTTTATCCCCGCTGCATATCGGAGGAGCCTTCTAAAACTTTTCCTAAGAGCAAAAACAAGGCTTGCCTCCAGAGTGCCGGGTGCATTTCTCAGGGGGAAACAGCAAACGTGTTAGGCAACAGGCCTGAGAAGGAAGAATCCTTCCTTCAAAAGCTTTTAAAGCTTCAGTAATGCAGAGTAAGAACGATCCTATTCCCCACTTTTGAAGCTGCAAATGGCAAAATCACAAATGTGGAGGCCCAACTCTGCTTAAATTGTTAAAACTGACTTTATTTGGCTCTGTCCAATAATTCTGGAATTTTGGTTGGGGTATAAAGTCCACTTCCAGACTTGAGACTTGTCTTGAAAGTATCTGCAAAGACTTGACTTGAGCCTTGAAGGTAGAAACTTGAGACTTGACTTGAAACTTGGAGTAAAAGACTTAAATACATCACTGGGGATAAGTAACCCAGCAAACGCACTACCTTAAAAGTATTAAGTGGTTCTAAAAAAAACACTAAAAATCCTCACCCTTTTACACCAGGGTGGTGTTTTGAGGGAGTGAGGCAGAGCTGCATGGTAAAGCCTTCTTCAGATTGGGAACTGCCACACCAGTCTGGCAGGAAAAAGGGCCGGTCGCAAATGGGCAACCTTTAGGTGTGCTGTAGTTGTTTGTTCCTGCATGGCAGAAAGGGGTTGGACTAGATGGCCCTGGTGGTCACTTGAAGCTCTATGATTCTATGACTGCTTTCACCCATTTCAGATACCCAGTGAATGATGAGTAAAAATATTTCCCCTCTCACATCAGCTTTGAGTGTTCCAGATGCCCCCATTCCTGGAAATCAGCACAAGTGGTTATCATCTTCTACATGCAGCTGATTCGAAATACCTGGGCCTCAGCCTCTGGTCAGGTGAAAATGAAAATATTCAGACAGAAATGCCGTAAGTGCAGAAATATCGGGTACGCAGAGCCTTCTTTCCGGGACAACACTGTTCAGGTCGTCCTCTACAATTTGGTGCAGAAGATCCTTGAAAAATATTACTCGGTCAACCGAGTCTCTCCCCTCTGTGACCCTGTTCCTGAAGAGATTCTGGAGGGTCCTCATGACAAGGAGAACTGTGAGGCATGTGAGCATGGGTTCTGTCTTGAGGAAGGAAGATCCACTTTCTGGGGTCAGTCTTGGAGGCGGGAGGCAAGCTTTGTGAGTCCCGCTTACCTGTTTCAGCCTAGGGAGAAAGCCAGAAGCCAGCAGAGTTGTTCCGATGTGGTTTGTTTTCTGGTTGCAGTGATCATTCTGGTGATCATTATTTCTTTCCTGCTTAACTCCTCCCATTAGGAGTAAATAATAATATACTGTTCAATGGTTTGTTCTCTTCTTTCACGACAGCGTCGGCAGAAGAAGTTTCTGAGGGCACAAGCTTTGCCCTAATACTCTGTTTGACTTTATCCAGTTGCTAAGTTTTTGATTCCTGGCTGGATTTCATTTTGTTAACCACAACCTGAGCAGACCTACTGAATCCATGATTCCAAATCTCCATAGGTTTCATGGATTTATTCTAGCTTAACAATCATATTTAGGCTGGGGTGGGAATTATACAGTCCTCCAGATGTTTCTGGACTGCAACTTCCACCAGACCTTAGCCAGCATTATCAGTGAGTGAGACAAACTGGGTGTTGCAGTCCAAAATACCTCTGGAGGGCTGCTTGATTCCCAGCCCTGATTTAGGCCACCATGCATTTGCTTTTCTTCTAATTTTTGTACAGTGTCCAGAACATTTATTTAGTCTGCAGAAGAGAAGGTTGAGAGGGGACATGATAGCCATGTTTAAATATTTGAAGGGATGTCATGTCGAGGAGGGAGTGGGTTTGTTTTCTCCTGCTCTTGAGACCAGGACAAGGAGCAATGGATGCAAGCTGCAGGAGGGGAGATTCCGCCTGAACCTCAGGAGGAATTTCCTGACGGTCAGGGCTGTCCGACAGTGGAATGTGCTGCCACGGAGTGTGGTGGAGTCTCCTTCGTTGGAGGTTTTTAAGCGGAGGCTGGATGGCCACTTGTCGGGAGTGCTTTGAGGGTTTTCCTGCATGGCAGGGGGTTGAACTGGATGGCCCTTGTGGTCTCTTCCAACTCTACATTTCTATGATTCTATGATTGCTTGGTGTCTTACGCAGATGATAAACAAACCAGTGGGTTAAGTAAGCACATAAAGGCCAGCATTCAGGGGCACCTGCCTGTGTAAGGGTCTTTTAGAATCATAGAATCTAAAGAATACACCATCAAAGCCTTCCCAACAGATGGCCATCCAGCCTCTGTTTAAAAACCTCCAAAGAAGGAGACTCCACCACACTTCCAGGCAGTGCATTCCAGTGTCAACTGCTCTTACCATCAGGAAGTTCTTCCTAATATTTATATGGAATCTCTTTTCCTGAAGTTTGAAGCCATTGCTCCCTAATGTCCTAAGCCAGTGGTTCTCAACCTGTGGGTCCCCAGATGTTTTTGGACTTCAGCTCTCAGAAGCCCTGAGTATTGACCGTAGTGGCTGGGGCTTCTGGGAGCTGAAGTCCACAAACATCTGGGGACCCACAAGTTGAGAACCACTGTCCTAAGCCATTTCCGCAGTAGGCTGTTACAGCGCTATGATTCCACTTTCAACATCCTATGGAATCCTGGGGTTTGCAGTTTAGGAAGGAGGGTCTTTGAGGCCCCTCCCTAAGGTGCAAACCCCAGGATTCCATAGGATGTGAAGATGGAACAGTAGCACTCTAACAGGCTAGTGTGGAACTGGCTTTAATCCAGGGATGCTATATTCATGATGTTAATTTCCTCTACGTGTTAAACATGCAGATGCCTGCTAAGGAAGTGCAGATGATATAAAAGTTCAATCCCTTATGACTGTGTGATGCCTTACATGTAATGTAATGCAATGTAATGTAATGAAAATAATGTGCCCAGACATTGAAAAATCTATGTTTCTCCCTAAGAGGAGCATATATTAGTATGCCTATGACTGTAAATAATAAAGAGCCTAAAAGAACAACAGAGAGCCTGCTCATTCTCCCATACTATATAGCCTGAGATTCCAGTACTTAGGAGTGCTTAAGTGGAGTGTTGATATTTAGGCCCTTTCCACACGAGGCGAGGGAATCGCTCTGTGCCGTTACCTACCGCTTCTTCTGGGGTTCAAAGCAACGTGGACTGCGCCTGAAGCCCTTCCGCTGGCCTCCTCCTTGGTACAGAGCGAATCAGAGTAGTGTGAGGTCTGTAGATCTGCACTGCTCCAGCTTCCAAAATGGTGGCTTCCAGTTGGTCATGGGTCCTGACCAACCGCTGAAGCTCACCACGCCTAAAGCCCACCCTCCGCAGATCACAGGCTCGCGTTGGTGCAAGCCTGCAAATCTGCACAAGGGAGCAGGAACACAATGGCGCATTCCAGGAAAATAAAGACCTGTTTTTTGCAGTCTTTAGAAAACACGCTGGAGGACCACTTGGGGTCGTTTTGGAGCGGACTGAGGTGCGGATCTCTGGTAAGTAATCCACTCCTAGTCCACTCCAAGGTGCAGATGACCTCCGTGAGAGGACGCACTGCCCGTTCTAATTGCCTGGTGTGGAAAGGGCCTTACTGTGCCTGTTTGGACTTTACCGTGGTTCATGAGTTCAGAGCCTAGGTGACCAGATAATTCTAACAGACATCTCTAAACAGATATGGATTATCTGACAAGCAGAGAGGAACCCTCCATCCTTCAATCTAAAGAGACAGGGGTGGGGAACTACGTCCATTTCAAGAGGTTCTGGCTTTCAGCCCAGATCTGGAAAGTACCACACAGTGGAGAGCCTCCATCTTGACAGACATCTTTCTACCCACCAGATACATCCCTTCATTTCTGTGACAGATTGGTATGGTGGCTCCCCAGTCTGATAAAGCGCCCTGTCACTTCACATACAACTCCACCTTCTCCATTATAACACAAACTTGTGTAAAAGGGTGAAGCTTTTCAATGATTTTTTAGGGCCCCTTTATGGTTCTATGGTAGTGTGTTTTCTGGGTGTCTTTAAATACTGTATACCACTCAGTCAAGTCAGTATTTTATAAAAATAAACTGTATGTTTATTAAAATAGCATACAGGACATATATATATCAAAGTTACTACAGTTCATCAGAGTTCTTTTAGACAGTTCCCTTATATGCTCAAACTCTCACAAAAGCAGAAGTATCATAAACAGCCCTCTGGCTGCACTCTCACCAAAGACTCAAACCCCAATCTAGGTCTCACTTTCTGACCAAATTCTATAACGGTTTAATTATTCTTCTGCCTCTCTCTCGGCTTTCCCTGAGAATTAAACCCTTTCCCACACAGACAATCTCCCTGGCTGGCTGAGGGACTTGACTGTACAACTCTTTCTCAGTGAAGAACTCCAAATGACAATCAGCATTTGCCTTTACATATCTTTTCCTCTCAGCCACCAAACCCTCCACCACCCTATGGGCAGGTTTCTCTCCCGAGTAGCTATTCTGGTCGCCTGGCAACCTGTTGCTGGGCTGCTTTGGCACTCCAGACAGCCACACCCCCAAAACTCCGTCACAGTTTCCACACTATGCGGTTCAGAAAACCCAGTGCTGTTTTGGTGGAAACATCTTGTTTTCGTAAAATGATGTATTATTCATAGCTTTCTTCTAAAATGGGGTGGCCATGGATGTCATTACAGTCACCATTCAGAGTAACTGGATGTAAGAGTATCACAAAGGGTTTTTCCAAATGCCCTTTTGAATTTATTTATTTTTAATAGACTACTTCCTCCGTAACAGTACTTGGTGGGATGTTGGGGATTTTATGTATATTTATAGTGCCATGTTTTATTGTCTTTGTCTTTGATTATACAGTCGGCCCTCCACATTCGCTAAAGTTAGGGGCACAGGACCCTGCAAAAGTGGGGAAATTGCAAATATCAAAATGGGTGGGTGGGTCTGTGGGGCGGGACAAGGTATGATGGGGAGAGCAGGCACCCAGGGTCCAAACCAGGACAGGGAAAAGAGAGAGAAATGGGGTGGGGCAGTATGGGGGCCCTATACTTCCTCTCTCTTGTCCATCTCTTTCCTTGGCTGTGAGGGGGCACTGGGAGAGGGTCTGTGGTGCTGAGAATTTGGGTTGCTAGCCATCCTTAGCTGGCCAGGGAGTGGCTGGTGGAGAAGGACCAGACTCAGGTTTTTAAAGGGCTTTGCAGCCAGATTGGAGCTGCTGAGAGGAAAGGTTCCTCTGGAAAAGAAGTACATGGGGGAGGGCTTGGAGAAATTCGCAAATAACCAAATTTGTGAAAGTGAAACCCACAAATGTGGAGGGCCAGTTGTAAGTTTGATGTTCCGCCCTTTGGTGGGAAGGACAGTATGGCCATTTCTGCACAAGGGAATTAAAACGGCCCAGTGTGTCCTCTCACGGAGGTCGTCTGCACCTTGGACTAGGTCCGGGCTACTTACCTGAGATCTGCACCTCAGTCCGCTCTGAAATGCCCCCAACTGGTCCTCCAGCGCACTTTTTAAAGAACGGTACGAAACCGTTCTTTAATTTTTCGGAGCGCACCATTGCATTCCTGCTCACTTGTGCAGATTCGCAGGCTCGCACCAATGTGAGCCTGCGATCTGTGGAGGGCAGGCTTTAGGTGTGGCGAGCTTCAGCGGTTGGTCGGGACCCACGAACAAGCGGAAGCCGCCATTTTGGAAGCCAGAGCAGTGCGGATCTAAGACCTTGCACTGCTCCGATTCACCCTGGACGAGACGGAGGAGCCCTGTGGAAGAGCTTAAGGGACAGTCCACGTTGGTCCGTGCCCAGAAGATCCAGTAAGTAACAGCATGGAGTGATTCCCTTGCCTCGTGTGGAAATGGCCAATAAATAAACATTATCATCATCATCATCATCATCATCATCATCATCATCATCATCATTGCAGGTTGGGTATCCTTTATCTGAAATGCTTAGAATCAGAAGTGTTTGGATTTTTGGATGTTTTCAGAATTTGGAACACTTGAATTTGCATATATGTACATAATGAGATATCTTGAAGATGGGACCCAAGTTGCAACATGAAATTCATTTATTTTTTCATATATACCTTACACACATAGCCTGAAGGGAATTTTGTGCCATATTACTAGATAATTTTGTGCATGAAGCAAAGTTTGCATACACTGAACTATTGGAAAGCAAAAGTGTCACTATCTCAGCCACTCACATGGACAGTTTTGGATTTTGGAGTATTTCAGATTTCCGGTAAGAGGTGCTCAACCAGTATTATCATCACCCCTGAAAGTTATAGTGGCACATAGTCATATTGAATATTGACGTAGGCTCACCATGTCATATCCTACAACTGTCCCAGTTTGACAGGGGCAGTCTCGCTCTCTCGGCCTCAGAGGGAGACAATGGCAAAACGCTTCTGAGGAAATCTTACCACAAAAACCTCACGATAAGTTCACCATAGGGTTGCCAAAAGTCAGAAGCCACACAACAACAGCCGACTTAATAGATACTCCAGCAAACAGGCTCGTGATCACAGGAAACGCAGCCCGTTTCTTGCGGTCTAACAGATTAACCACGTCTGACCACCAACTGTGGAGACCTTGGGTGCATGGGAGCAGCCACAAGGCATAGACATCCTGGATGATGCCAGCACAGTGCCTTGTCCACCCACACAGCCCTCTCTGTATGTAAGGTGGGGAGATCACAGTTCTGAGAAGCCAATAGAGCCCTTTTTCCCCGCTCAAGTCAGCACTTTCCATTCCATCAACAGCAGTAGCTCTCTGAGAGCACCTGGAGTTCAGAATTACTCAGCTGCACTCAGCAGCTTGTGAAAGCAGACCTGTGGGTGAGAAAAAAAAAAAAAAAAAAAGACCAAAAGGGATTGGGGTAGGTATTTATTTCATAATACTATATTTCATAAAATTGTAAGAGTTGCAAGGGAGCCTAAGGGTCACCCAGGCCATTTCACACTGGACTACTATTATTCCACTTTCAACATCCTCTGGAATCCATGGGATCTCAAAGCCCCTCCCTAAACTGCAAACCCCAGGATTCCATAGGATGTTGAAAGTGGAATAATAGCACTTAACAGTCTAGCGTGGAAATAGCCCCAGTCTGACCATCTTCCAGGTAAAGAATCAACAGCTAAAGCACTCCAGACAGATGGCCATCCAACCTCTGTATAAAAACTTCCAATAAAAGGTAGTCCATTCCACTGTCAAATGGCTCCTACTACATCATAAAGTTCCTCCTAATGTCTCATTCAAACCTCCTTTTTTGAATCCTTCTGGAGCAACAGAAAACAAACAAACACCCAGCTCCCTCCATCACTCTTCATAGGCCTTGGTTTCCAGACCTTTGATCATCTCAATTACACTCCTCTGGACAAGTTTGTGACTGTCAATATCCTTCCTGAATTGTGGTGTCCAGAACTAGACTCAGTATTCCAGGTAAGGTCTGACCAAAGCAGAATAGAGTGGTGTTAACTACTTCCCACAGTCTGGACACTATACACCAGTGATGTATTCAAGTCTTTTACTCCAAGTCTCAAGTCAAGTCTCAAGTCTCTACCTTCAAGTCTCAAGCCAAGTCTCAAGTCCTTGAAGATACTTTCAAGTCAAGTCTCAAGTCTGGGAGCCAACTTCATACCCCAACCTGTATTCCAGAATTTCTGAACAGAGTTGTATAAAGTCAGTTTTAATAATTTAAGTAGCGTAGGCTCTCCACATTTGTGATTTTGCCATTTGCAGCTTCAGAAGTGGTGAATAGGATCCTTCTTCCCATTTCTGAAACTGAAGGATTTTTCATAAGTGGGGAATAGGATCCTTCTTACTCTCCATTACTGAAGCTTCAAAAGCTTTAGAAAGATCCTTCCTCCTCAAGACCACTGTCTAACACATTTTCTGTTCCCCTTTGAGATATGCACCCTGCACTCTGGGGAGGAGTCTTGCTTTCCGCTCTTAGGAAAAGTTTCAGAAGGCTCCTCCAATATGCAGTGGAGACAGTCTGCTGAGCAGACCTCAAGAATGCCTCAAGCCCATTGCCTAACCCATTTGCTTTTCCCCTCCGAGAAGTTGGCCCACACTTTGGGCTTGAGACAGATTGCCGTAGAAACGTCGTTCAAAGTTGTAAGGTTTCTGGATGAATCTGTTATGTTACTGAACCAAGGGCAGAAAGTCAGTCAACAAAAATATACAAGTCTCAAGTCATAGAATCATAGAATCATAGAACTATAGAGTTGGAAGAGACCACACGGGCCATCCAGTCCAACCCCCTGCCATGCAGGAACACCCTCAAAGCACTCCCGACAGATGGCCATCTAGCCTCTGCTTAAAAACCTCCAAGGAAGGAGACTCCACCACACTCCGAGGCAGCATTTTCCACTGCCGGACAGCCCTGACCATCAGGAAGTTCTTCCTGAGGTTCAGGTGGAATCTCCTTTCCTGCGGCTTGAATCCATTGCTCCTTGTCCTGGTCTCTGGAGTTGCAGAAAACAAGCCCTCTCCTTCCTCTACATGGCATCCCTTCAAATATTTAAACAGGGCTATCATGTCCCCTCTCAACCTTCTCTTCTGCAGACTAAACATCCCCAGCTCTCTAAGTCTATCCTCATAGGGCATGGTTTCCAGGCCCCTCACCATTTTGGTCACCCTCCTCTGCACTTGCTCCAGCTTGACCATATCCTTCTTGAATTGGGGTGCCCAGAACTGGACACAGGATTCAGGATGAGGTCTAACCAAAGCAGAGTAGAGTGGTACCAGTACCTCCCTCGATCTAGACACCATACTACTGTTGATGCAGCTGAGAATTGCATTGGCTTTCTTGGCTGCCGCTTCACACTGCTGACTCATGTTCAGCTTGTGGTCTATGAAGACGCCTAGATCCCTTTCACACGTACTGCTATCCAGCCACGTGTCCCCCATCCTATATTTCTGTGTTCCATTTTTTCTACCTAAGTGTAGGACCTTACACTTCTCTCTGTTGAATTTCAGTCAAGTTGAGTCAGTGCATCATTCATTGCCAAGTCGAGGCCAAGTCGAGTCATTGAAGCAATTTAAGTCCGACTTGAATCCGAGTCAGTCGACTCGAGTCTGCATCACTGCTACACACCTCTGGATGCAGCCCAGAATTGCATTGGCTTTTTTGGTTGCCACATCACACTGTTGACTCACATTTAGATTGTGGTCTTCCAGGACCTCCAGATCCTTTTCATATGTACCACTGTGACAAGCCACATCACGAACTTAGGCAAGATGTATTATGGGATGGAAGTGGGAGGAACCAGTACTTTTGGCTTTGTGCCTCTGGGCCCAGGACAATTGGCATCAGGCCCAGGGGGCTCAAAGTAAGAGAGGGCATGAGAAAGGAGGATGTGAAAAAGAGATCACCCTCCATGCTTTGCAACAACAGTTGTTGTTAACAACCTTATTTATATCCTGTCTTTGCTCCACCAGCCCCCCCTAAAAAAGGACTCAGCAAAGCTTGCATGTTTAAAAATTATCATACAGCCAAAAACTGCAAAAAGTTAACAATTAAAATGTACACTCAGCCCTCCACGTTCCTGGGGTTAGGGGAACAAAACACCTGTGGACCCGTATAGGTTTCAAAAGGTTGCTGGCTAAGCTCAATGTATATTGTTCCAGTGAAATGTTGAATATCAATTATACTAAAACAAAGGTGATGGTATTTGGTAAAAGGCACTCTTCCTTTCAATGGTCTATTAATGGTCATCAAATTGAGCAATGCCGGGAATTTAAGTACGTAGGAATTCATTTCACAGAAAACCTTTCCTGGAAGCCCCACATTGAAGCTATTAGAGCATCTGCTCTGAGATCCACTGGAGCAATCCTTAGATTCTATAATACCACAGGGAGTCATCAGATTGTCCCAGCCCTCAAAATTTTCCAGAGTAAAGTTATAGCCCAGATTCTATACGGCGCTGCAGTTTGGGGATGGGATAGTTCCTTGTTAGCCAAACTGGAAACCATCCAAAATGCTTTTCTTAAAAAATTATTAAGACTCCCACCCGGCAGCCCTGCGGCACTGGTCCGAGCTGAGGTTGGTCTGCCCCTGATCAAATCGCGTGTTCATTTTATTTTGTTTAATTACTGGAGAACTATAAAAGACTCCTGTGTCAGAGTCTTCCCCAAGCTTTGTCTTGAACAGTTAACATATTGTAAAACCTGGAGTGCAGGTTACGATAGACTATTGAAACTGTACCCTGCCCTTGGTGACAATTTACCTACCCTGAACTCAAAAGAGAAACTTCGCAATTATTTTTTCGACTACGGTGTCCAACTGGACAGACAGGACATCAACCACTCTAAATTTTCAAAATGGTACAAACTATTTAAATTTGATCACCAAAGGGCTGTGTACCTGACGAAGCTTACATATCTAAACCTTCGCCAGGCTTTTACAGCCCTCCGATTCCAAACTATGCCCACAGCCATGATTGATGGCAGATATTTGCACGTTCCATTGGCCCTTCGTACATGTATTTGCAGGGCCCCAGAAATAGAGGACCTTTGTTCTTTGTATGATGAACCAAGAACAAAGTTCTTGGGGGCTATTTTGTCTTCTTTACGTGCAAATACCACATCCAAAAAGATTTTTTACCTGCTGTCCGACACCGACTCTGCGGTAACCCGTAAGGTCTCTCTTTATGCCTTTGCAGCTATGAAAATCAGGGCCAGTCTCATCAAGGATATGGCAGTTGACTGTGCTGGGGATTATTTTTATTGATTTTTATTGATTTTGCTAACCTTAGCACTAATGTCCACCCTAATATATTTTATGATTATATAGTTTTTATATCTTATATATTTTATAACTCTATATGTCCTTATTTTACTGTACTAGTCACCTACTGTATTTTATATGCTTTTAATGTATGATCTACTGTAATATTTTAATGCTTTATTTGTACTTTTATCACAGATTCTGGTGACATGTATGCAAATAGCCTATGGCTAAAGTAGTATAATAATAAAGTAAAGTAAAGTAAAGTAAAGTAAAGTAAAGTAAAGTAAAGTAAAGTAAAAAGTAAAGTAAAGTAAAGTACACCTGTGAAAGTGGGAAAACTATGACTATCTATAGGCCTCCTCGGCAAAAAAACCCATATTGAACACACACCAAAAAAAGTACAATCTGCAGATTCATCCCCCATGGATTCAGCCCATTGCAGATTCAAATGGACACAAATCCAAGTGTACAGCATGCCAGCCACCCAGTTCTTCCTTTGAGGCAAAAGGACTCCTTCCCAAGGCAAAAGCAGGCGGCTGGTGAGGCTTTCCACTGCCCCTGCTGCTGACTTGCACCATTTTAAATAAGAATTTACACACTTATCTCATGTTTGCAGTCTCTCACAGTCTTGTGAGGCTTGCAGAGAGACTGTGAATCTGAAGATGTGGGTTTATAGCCATGAAAGCTCATGCTAAGACTAAAACCAGTTAGTCTTAAAGGTGTGACTCCGTTTCTTTTCCTCTTCTTCTCCTTCCCCTACCTTTCTCCTTTTTATCGCTCAGTGAAGTTCACAGCTTGATGCTGCTGCATAAAGGGCTCCTCGTATGCATGTCTCCAGACCGCTGGCACCAAGACACCTTCAGTTATGAAACCTTACAGAAGCAGTGAGGTGAAAAAACAGAAATAGCAGGGGTTGCAGCATCGGGGAAGTGAGAAAACAACGCCCCACTGAGTGTTGATGTGGCCTCACAGAACCCAAACCCGAGTTCACCCAGCCATTGTAAGAAAGTTGTAACAGTCACACTTTTCCATTGCGGTTAGCTGAACAATATGTTTCCATTCTTTGGGACATTTTTTGCAAGATTACATCTCTGAAAAACAACAGAAAATATGCTTAAGCATATAGTAAGTTTGCAATAATTATAACAAATAATTGTGAAGCTTTGATCCTCCAGATGAGTAGGGTTCACAGCACATTAAGAGCTCAAAAAGTTGGTGGGGGACAAACATATAAAAACCTCCTTCAGTTACTTACAATAGGGAGTTTTTTCCCACAGTTTAACAGACAAAACATGGTTTGCACTATTTGCACTTTAGATCCCAAACCATGACTATGTTCCAAAAGTAGAGGCAAAGTATAGTTTGTGCAGCTTCTCCGCTTCCTTTCCTGAGAGAACCAGTGGATGTTGTCTCAAAAGGAAATGCCATCTGAGGCTAAAGCAACATTATGGTTTGTCAAGTTGGGTGGAACCCCAAAAGAATTTGCTCAAACCACGTTCCACAAACCAGATTCAAACTGTGGTTTCTGACACAGATTTAGTAGCTACTTACAAACCATGGTTTAACTAGAAGTTGTTGGTTGTGGCAGGGGATGGTTCCCATATCAAGACTGTAGTGAATCCACTCTGGGTTTTACTCTGAGTTTTAAAGGAGCTATCTAAGGTGCTGAATCTCTCTTGGGAATAGGAGTCAACACTTTGAACAGCTCCTTTAAAGTTTGGACTAAAACTCAAGAGGGTATTCACCCTCTCAGTGTGTCCCACATGCCCTGTACAAATACATTCAGCACCAAAGTACTTCAGAGGGTTACCTAATTTATTGAGAGAATGTACATCCAGCCCACCTGGCAGCAAATACACACACACACACACACACACACACACACACACACACACACAATATTTTAGGTATATACATAGATTCATAAAACAATTCCATAAAAATATGCATCAAATATAAAAGCAAGGTGAGAAAACAAGACTGAGCAGCAATCAGAACAAATCTCAAAAGAGCGTCTTTTCCTGCTCTTGAATAAAATAATGATCAAGTTGGTCCAGCTCAGGTGGGCTTCTTTCAGTAAAGGGAGGTCCCAGTTGAGAACTTTAAGGCCACAATTCCTTCAATATCCCAGAGTTCTTGTAGTCCAAGAAAAAACCCACTTCTCCAAGCACAGGTTTTTCTACTGTGTGAATTGATTGAAAAATTTGCACAGGGTTTAGATGTGCCATTTGGTCAAGGTAGAAACATCACTTCTCCTCTGTGTTTCCCCTCATGCTTCCACACATAAGACCTCAACTAGATCAGACCCAAAGGCCTATGAAGTCCAGCATCCTATTCCCAGAATAGACAGGCCAATCAGTTGAGAAGCCTGCGAGCAGGACAGGAGGACAATAGCTTAATCCTACTTATGTTCTCCAGCATACTGGTTCCACGCCTGGAGATTATATCCAGCCATTCTGGGCTGCAGCCATTGCTCGCCTTCTCACAGCCCGTTCTGGCCTTCTCTGCCATCCTTCACTTCCCTTGTTCATCCCCTCCCCATAAAACCCTTTGGGACGGGTCTGGAAACCATGAAGCCCTATGAGGAACAGCTGAGAGAGCTGGGAATCTTTACCTTGGAGGAGAAAAAGTTAAGAGGTGACATGGTAGCCATGGTTAAATACTTGAAGGGATGTCATATGGATGATGAGGCAAGCTTGTTTGCTGGTGCTCCAAAGACTAGGACAGGGAACAATGGATTAAAACTACAGGAAAAGAGATTCCACCTACGCAGTAGGAAGAACTTCCTAACTTTAAGGGCAGTTTGACAGTAGAATCCACTGTCTGGGATTGTGGTGGAGCTTCCTTCTTTGAGGTTTTGAAAGAGAGGCCGGATGGTCACCAGTCAAAAGGAGTGCTTTGATTGTGTCTTCCTGGATGGAAAAATAGAGTTGGACTGGATGGCCCTTCTGGTCTCCTCCAACTTTATAAATCTATGATTCTTTGATCCTACAATCCAAAACCCCAGTTCTTGAGCTAGACACAGGTCTCCCAGCACCATGGAGCCAAGGTACACCAGCAACCTTAGCCAACATGGCATCATAGATATGAGCTCTCATCATCCCACTCCCATCAGAAAAATCATTTGGTGCATTTTACACCAAGCAGTTTGTCCCCAGAAGCTGTTGTTGTTGTGCGCCTTCAAGTTGAGTCCGACTTAACAGCAACCCTATCATAGGGTTTTCTTGTCAAGATTACTTCAGAAGAGGTTTGCCTCTGCTTTCCTCTGAGGCTGAGAGAGAGAGTGTGACTTGCCTAAGGTCACCCCAATGGATTTCCATGGCTGAGCAAGATTTTGAACCCTGGTCTTCCAGAATCCTAGGGCTTTATCACACGAGGCAGGTAAACCACAACTGCAGCAAGATAATGGTGTCTTTGGCTAGGACTTATCACATGACCTAGCTCCTCTTCTGTTGTTCTCCCAGTGGGAGACCCAGACTGTTTGGAAAGTGTTTCTTTTATAAATACAAAAATAATAAGAATAATAATAATAACCTCTTTTGTAAAAGAAACACTTTCCAAACAGTCTCCCACCACAAAAGAAGAAGAATGAGGTCATGTGTTGAGTCCAAGCCAGCAACGCTGCTACACTGCTAAAATCAAGGTTTTCCTGCCTCATGTGATAAAGTGGACAGCCCAACACACGGACCACTATACCATGCTTGTTCTTTTCAAAAAGGCTCCAGTTCAAACACATCAATAGAAGGAAAGAAGGGAACCGAAGCATCATGGAATCGCAATTTAACCTGAAAAACACATATGTGCTCAGGATGTGGGATTCCAAATCTCAGAATCTCATTTTTTGCATAAAAGTGACAGGACTGAGGGGGAAAAAACCCTCTCTGTGAGAGAGGCATTGGAGATCAGGACTTTTTCACACTGTACAATTGTACCAGTAGGATACCGTTTTTACTGTTATGGTTCTATCAGTCCATGGTATCCTGGGATTTGTAGTTCAGGGAGGAGAATTTACAATTCCAAGTCAGAGATCTGTAGGACCACATCAAACTACAAACCCCAGGATTCTGTAGGATGCAACCATGGTGGTTAAAGTGAAACCACAGTGCTATAATGGTATCGAATAAAAGGGTCTCCATCTCAACCAGAACAAGCAACCTAACAAGCCAGTTCCCCTGAATGAGATCACAACAGAGGGTTTTTGAACATATTTTCAATTTTTTTGCATTTTGCAATTGGTTTTACCAAAAATTCACACCCAAAAGAATTTGTGCAAAAATAAAAATTCAATTTGTGCAAAATATGTTATTGCACAAAATGCAGTGGTGGAGACCTTGCATCATTAGACTTAACTATGATGGCAGACTTCTACTGTTGCAGTTGCCGTTGATGAAACCTACCAAAAACTTACCTGATGAAACTCAAAACCTACTGTTTCAGCCAGGAAGTACTTCAAGCAATGGTTTCTGGGGTACTGCAGATTGGAGCACTGGGAAACAATGTCTGCAGCATTTTCCAGGTCCTGGGGTGCATTCAGAACAGGCAGCTAGGGAGACACCCTTGGGGATCTGCTGCGACTCCTTGTTTCAATGCTTCCCATGATCAGAAGAACCCTGCAGACATCATCTCCCAGTACCCTGAACTTCGTTGCCTTGGAAATCCTTCAGTTGGCCTGCTGCAAGGTTAAAAATGTCTGCTTGGGAGGTTGCATTTGATTGATAATAATTATAAATGTAAATCCCCAGCGGTTACAAGATCATTAAGTCCGGCTTACAATCTCATAACTACTGAACCAGGATACCAGCCTGTATTTTTATGCAAAATGCCACTTTTCCCCCTGCTAAATCCAGATTTCTGCACAAAAAGAAACTTAACCAAACATGGGGAAAGATTCTAGGGGTTTAAAAAAAAAAGCAACGCTTACACAAATATGAAAAGCCTGGGGGCGGTTGAAATTTTCTTCCACGGGGTGTCTCAAAATGTCAAAACAACCTTTGTAGTCAAGGGTGAAAAACACCCTCACTGTTCATTGAGGAGCATGTGCAGTATCTTTCTCTCCCCGGTCCACCTCTATGCCATGGAAATCAGAGGATGTGGTTTCTAGCCGGCAACTGAGCTCCAGACCATGTCTGGTTTCGCAGATGAATCACAGCCACTCCTCTCAGCATCTCTGGTGCTGACCCAGAATCTCAGAAGAGGGATAATGCCAAATATGATGAGGAAGGCTTGCCTATCTTCACCTCTTGCCTCCGTCTCGTCAGCGTGGCTGTGCCCTGTGGGCAGCAGCACATCTTCCCTGTTTTTTAGTCCTCTTGTCAGTGTCCGCACGGGCTGGTTTCTCCGCGGGGAAGATGATGGTGGCGTATTCAGTTTGCTCCGAAGGCAGCTCCTTAGGCAAAGGAGGAAGAAGGGGAGGCCTTCTTGTATTCTGCCTGGTCTGGAATTCCAGCACTCCATAATCTACGGTGAACACGGCCACTGCAGGGGGCTCTGCTTCCTACAACGAAACCAAGAAAAGAAGATGCCAAAAGGCCTTTGTCTAACTCATTCTAACTGCTGAAAAAGCATAGAATTGCACTAGCTATAAAGACACTTTTGGTCTGGATTGAAAGCACTTGTGATGACCCTAGGCCACTCCCTCAACTGCAAACCCTAGGATTCCATAAGATGTTGAAAGCGGAATAATAGCACTATAACAGTCTAGTGCAGAAATGGTGCTTGATCACCCAAGAGGTGTTACATGTTACGGTTGAATGCAGTCCAGAAGAGTAACTTGCAGAGCTACTTATTACTCTCAATATACAGGGATCTTGTAGCACCTTTGAGAGTGACTGAGAGAAAGAAATTAGGAGCATAAGATTTTGTATCCCGAGTCTGCTTCATCAGATGCATGGAGTGAAGTGCTCAGTCTACAAAAGCTTATGCTACAAAATTCTTTCTATCAGTCTCAAAGGTACTATAAGATCTTTCTGCATAGTGATCGAGATGTATGGCTATTTCCACACAACACTGTTATAGTGCTATTATTCCACTTTCAACCTCCTATGGAATCCTGGGGTTTGCAGTTTAGGGAGGAGCATTTAGAATTCCCAGCCA
Organism: Iguana delicatissima; assembly: GCA_948472985.1. Taxonomy (NCBI): domain Eukaryota; kingdom Metazoa; phylum Chordata; class Lepidosauria; order Squamata; family Iguanidae; genus Iguana; species Iguana delicatissima. Next base: position 69,112 of record CAOKZL010000344.1, on the reverse strand, counting down.
GAGAGCTCTTTGGCCTCCATAATCTACAAACCCCAGAATTCCACAGGAGATTCAAAGTGGAATAATAGCACTATAACAGTGTTGTGTGGAAATGGCCAAACATGGCTATGTCTTTGAATTCTCATTGCTATCAAGTTTACCATTACTGGTACTATCGTGTCATTGGAAAAAAATGTCTTCTGGTTCCCCCATGTGGCCAATTCAGATATTGCATCTTGGACTCTAAAGAAAAATGCAATCTTTCACAAGAGCAGCAGGAGGCAGCCACCCCATGTGAATCTTCCTCTGCTCCGTCCCATTGCTGAGCCTCAGGTAGTGCATTACACAGTAAAGAGTAACAGGAAGACACCCTACTCCTATTCCTCTGAAAAGTAGTGAATTTACATCCATAGTTGTTGCAGGCAAAAGGGTAACTCAGCTATAGCTGGCTGTTACAAAAAGATATGAGTAATTAAAGTAACTTGTTTGGGAAACACATTGCTTCTTAGCTCTGCCCAAACTTCTGAGTTTTTACTTGTAGTACATGATGTGACACAGACAAAAAATGGCCACCCCTCCCACCTCACCAACCGAGCCTTGCTGAGTCAAAAAGAACTTACCAAGGGAGCGTTTTCATCATGGTGTTTTCCTTGCTCTGCAAAACAATACAGGTGATAAAATTCATTTGTCATTTAAATTGTTGATAGAAATTGCCCCTTTAAGGTTCAAGAAAGGAGTCTGTTAGTAGATAGTAGACTGACGAAAGAGTTTATTTAACTATGCATTGCAAAGTGGAGTCTGGTTTGGAGGCCCAAGGGGCAATTAAAAAAAGTCTTAAATACAATTCTTATAAACACACACAGTGGCAGCAACTGAGCAACAAAAGGCTATGTTGTTGCTGTGTGTCTTTAAGTCATTACTGACATACGGTGACCCTAAGGTGAATCTATCACAGAGTTTTCTGGGGCTGAGAGAGTGTGACATGCCCAAGGTCACCCAGTGGGATTCCATGGCTGAGCAGGCACGGTCTCTAGGGTTGTAGTTCAATGCTTAAACCTCTACAGTGACTCCGGAGAGCCAGTGTGGTGTAGTAGTTTGAACACTGGACTATGATCCTGGAGACCAGACTTCGATTCCCTGCTCCACCATGGAAACTCACTGGGTGACCTTGGGTGCATCACACACTCTTAGGCCCTTTCTGCAATTCCCCTTTTCTCGGCGCTGGGGTGTGGTGCTTGCGCGAGCAGCCTCTGGAGAGAGGCTCTCACGTCTGGGGTCCTTTGGCTCCGCACAAGCTGCCTGCTCGTGCAAGAGCCCCGCCTCTTACTTTCACAGTGCAGCCTGGAACCTTCCCAGGCTGCACTGAGACAGGAAGCGCAACCGGCCCAGCTTCCAAGGCTCCGCGTGCACAGCAAGTGCACTCGGGGCATGGAGCGATGCGCAAGCGCGCATCATTTTCAGCTTAAAGCCAAAAATGAATAAGTGCATGAGCGGTGACAGCCGGGCCTTGGAGCATTGCGCAAATGTGAGAGCACCATGTGGACCGCTCCTCACATTTGCGCGACGCTCGAGGGGCCCTTTCGCATGGAAAATGCCATGTGAAAAGGGCCTTAGTCCCAGAAAACCCTATGATAGGTTCACCTTAGCGTCAGTCGGAAATGACTTGAAGGTACACAACAACAACAACAAGCCAAACCTATCCTGTTGTTTTCTTGCCAAGATTTGATCAAAGCGGGTTTGCCTAGGGAAAGGGGCTTTGCCCAGGGCCTTCTTCTTAGACCGTGGCTCAGCAAGGTCACCTTCTCAGATTCCATGGCTTGAGTTGGGATTCGAACCTTTGAGTCCCAGAGTCCCAGTCAAACAATCAAACCACTATACCATGAAAGCTCTTTTTTCCCCTCTTTGGCTCTTGACAAAGGGGAGGAAAAGCCCCCAAAGTGGGACATCACAAGCTAAGAGTCCTTGTATACATGAATAATGGTTCACCCATTCTCTCACGAATAAATTCTGAAGCCTGTCTGTTGTGATAATGCAGATTCCCATCATCCAGGCAAAAGAGCTGAAGGGAGATAGTTCTCTCTCTCTCCAGGTAAACAAGGGGGTTAATGAGGTGTTGGGTTTAGGTTACATTTTTTGGGGGGTCAGCATCGCAGAGGACCTCACAAGGGTCAGTTGCCCAACCAAGAAGACCAGACAGGGGAAAGGACGCGAAGCTTCGAGATGCTTTGATCAAGAAGTTTTTAAAGGGCCTGAGGACAAAGGAAACAATAATGTGAGTAAATAGGAATGTTCTCAGCTTAATCACATTAGGGTTTTCCGTTTCTTTTAAAGCTCTGGCCGAAACGATGCAAGTTTGTCTCTAACCTGTAACTTCTAAGGAAATGCCTGAAGGAAGAAGGAGCTTTCATGTATGGTGATACATCTGCCACTACATTGCCTCTTTTTAGAATAAAACATCTTTCCTAGTAACTCTCTTTGCGCGCTCGCTCTTGCTCTCTTTCGTGTGCCTTTGCCGGTTGCGCTCACAGATAGAATTCCTCTCTCCCGGAGAGAGTCGGGGGAGGAAGGGGACTCTAGGGCCGTTTCCGCACAAGTCTGTTATAGCGCGATGATTCCACTTTCAACCTCCTATGGAATCCTGGGGTTTGCAGTTTCGGGAGGGGCCGGCCGGCCCCTCCCGAAACTGCAAACCCCAGGATTCCATAGGAGGTTGAAAGTGGAATCATCGCGCTATAACAGACTCGTGCGGAAATGGCCTAGGTTTAGAGAGTCTTTTCCCCAATGGCTTCCTACTGAGTCACAGGAATGGGGTTTTTTAATTCAGTAGGTAGTGGCAGCAGTTTGTTCCAAGGAGAAAGGGAGTCCCCATCTCTTACTCAAGGGCAGTAAGTCAGCATCAAGTGGGGAAAGAGCCCCCTGTTCCATCACACGGTGGCAGAGGTTTAGAACATGGAGAGTGTTTCAGGAATTAAAAAAGGAAAGTTTATGCTGTCCCCCTGGCAGCCTTTTCTCTTGGTCTGTTTTCCTTCTAGGAAGTTTGGAGACAGGGAGGAGATAGGAGGCACAGGGGCAGCCTGTTTGTCTAAGGGCCTGGCATGGTCTCAGAAAAAGTGCCTACAGGGATCTTTTCCTCCTCTTTCCATCACATCTGGAAAACCATACAATCCCAGCAATGGATGCAGAAAACTGTCCAAGGGTGGCAAAGCAGTGCACATACCTTGCCTTCTCCAGATGACTCTAATGAGGAAGAAACATAAAGATGCCAGCACCAAGACCAAGAGGAGTCCACACCCTCCAATGGCGGCAAGAGGGATTTTGTGATTTTCCTCAGTTTTTTCATTATTATTGGGGTCCTCATAGTCTTCCTCACCCTTCTTATCATCTGATGATCCAGACTCTGATGCAATTTCTGTAGATTTCAAAGAGAGAGACAGAGATGCCCAATGGGTCTGAAACTCTAGCTCTGGTCAAAAGCAAAGCTGGTTGATTAACTGAAGAAAACCATGGCCAAGATTCTACATCAAGGAGACAGACTACAGCTACACTCACGGAGTTATGTTCTGGTTGCACAATGCCACCTCGTTAGCACATTGCAGCATTGTGGAATTGAATATGCAAACAAACATGCAATGTGGACATACTAGACAATATGCAACGCACAGTTTCGTGTGCAACGAGCAACTCTGTTTTCACAAGCTTGAACTGAATGCAGACACTGTGCATTTGTACAAAAATATCCTTCTCCCTTTGTAGGGAAACTGACACCGGTGTAAGACTGCACCAGGATTCCAGACCATGTCTTGTATTCAGCAACGTAGGGTGGAAAATTCTCCAGAAGGATTTCTAATGCTATATTTTTCCCATGGGAAAAAAAAATCCACACCATGTGTCTATATGTATCTGTGTGTGTTTATCCACAGTTGTCTAGACTGTTGTACTGCAATCAGTATTTTAGACAGGCAAAATACAGGATATGAACTTCTAGTTACTCTTCTAAGGACATAAGTCATTGACAATAGACTAACAAATGAACACACTGCTAAGCTTTTTCTGTTTTATAAAATCTCTCGTTTCTCAATCAGTCACAGCTACAGGCAGTCAAGAGAAAATGTGATAAGCTGCCTGTGCCCACAGACACACACACATCCTTTAGCGAAACAGAATGTTAAGCTAGTTGTACTAGATCAATTTTTGGTTAACTTGAAATGGAACTGTTAGGTAGCACAGAGAATGAGCGAGTGAAAGTGCTGCAGTTTCACAAAATATATCAGTTAGAACAGTCTTTGGGTATGTGACCTTTGACAAAATAGTATTCTCTCCGGTTGAATAATTTTTTCTTAAAAATAAGGGAAATATAAGTGACATTCTCTTTACGTTATTACGAATACCCCGCTAAAATAATTTCCACATAAAGCTTAGAATAGATCTGAATGTAACAATTAAAGCAGATTACATTGCTTGGAGCACTGAAAATCCTTTACTTCTACTTTCTCTGGGAAACTCGCGTCACTGCTTGTGCTACTGCCTTTTCCAAGAAGCAAGACAGTTTCAAAGTAATTATAGAGATCCTTGTAAAGAGAGACTAATGGAGGCACATGGTATTTCAGAAACATTTGCCTTCTAACATGCCAGACTTCAAGAAAACAAGTATAAAAATAAGAGTTTTACTACTCTGTTCTGCTTTGGTCAGACCCCACCTGGAACATCATGTCCATTTCTGGGCACCACGACTCCAGATGGATATGGACAAGCCGGAATGTGTCCAGAAGAGAGTAAACAAAATGGTAGAAGTCCTGGAAACCATGAAGCCCTAGGAAGAGCAGCTTAGGGAGCTGGCTTGTTTAGTCTAAAGAAGAGAAGGTTAAGAGGGGACATCATAGCTACGTTCCCATTCTAGGGAAGGTATATATGGGCAGAGGCACCCCTGGATAACACCTTTAAAGTTCAGATCTAAACCCAGAGTGGATTTGCTGCCTCATTGACATATGTGTCCAGTTCCGAGCACCACAATTCAAGAAGGCTATTGAAAAGCTGGAACGTGCCCAGAGGAGGACAATCAAAATGGCAGAAGGCCTTGAAACCATACCTGATGAGCAAGGGTTTGGGGGAGTTGGGTATGTTTAACTGGGAGAAAAGAAGGTTAAGAGATGACCCAATAGCCATGTTTCAATATTTGTAAGGATGCCATATGGAAGATGAGCCAAGCTTGTTTTCTGCTGTTCCAGAGACTAGGACAATGGCTTCAAACAACAAGAAAAGAGATTCACCTAAATCTAAAGAAGAACTTCTTGGTGGTAAGAGTAGGTTGGCAGTGGAACAGGCTGCCTGAGAGTGTGGTGGAGTCTCCTTATTTGGAGGTTGGATGGTCATCTGTTGGGAGTGCTTTGACGGTGTCTTCCTGCATGAGTGAATGAGGTTGGATTCAGTGGCCCTTGTGTCAGTCCGATCCCATTCTGCCATGCAAGAAGACACAATCAAAGCATTCCCCACAGATGGCCATCCTGCCTCTCTTTAAAAAGCTCCAAAGAAGGAGACTCCACTGCACTCCACTGAGGCAGCAGATTCCACCAATGAACAGCTCTCACCATCAGAAAGTTCTTCTTAATGTCTTTCTCTTCTGGACATATTCCAGTTTGTCAATATCCTTCTTGAATTCTGGTGCCCAGAACTGGACACAGTATTCCAGGTGATGGTCTGACCAAAGCAGAAAAGAGAGATTGGGGTAGGCAGCTGTAGAAGGCTAAGTGACCTCATTGCCTCCCCACCACCAGAAAACTTGCAAGGCCACACTCCTCCATCACACCCACCTCTGCAAACAGAAAAAAAGAAAAGGGTTTCCCCCACCACCAAATGCTCCCAAACACCCTCTAGGGGAATGGAGGCACTTTCACCATGTTTGGAGGTCCTTCCTTAGTCATTTTAGACCTAGGAGAATACTTTTTTTAACAAGACTTCTCTGGGGCTTAAAGTTTGGGGGGGGGGGTGGCAGAAATAACCCCCATACCCCCCCCCAGAGTGCCTTTGGGAGCAAAAAAAGTTTTAGAAAAAAAATTGCAAAATGCTTTTTGACCCAGAAGGGCCTCCAGACATCGGCCATTTCCGCACTAGCTTGTTATAGCACTATGATTCCACTTTCAACATCCTATGGAATCCTGGGGTTTGCAGTTTCGGGAGGGGCCTTTGAGGGCTGGACAGGGCTACTGTTAGGTGGATTGGTAACTGGTTGACCAACCAAACCCAAAGGGTGCTCACCAATGGCTGCTCTTCGTCCTGGAGAAAAGTGACTAGTGGGGTGCCACCGGGTTCTGTCTTGGGCCCAGTGCTATTCAATACCTTTATCAATGACTTGGATGAAGGAATAGAGAGCATGCTGATCAAATCTGCAGATGATACCAAATCAGGAAAAGTTGCCAATACGCCAGAGGTCATGGTCAAAATTCAAAATGACCTTGACAGATTGGAAAGCTGGGCCAAAGCTAACAAAATGAATTTCAACAGAGAGAAATGTAAGGTCCCGCACTTAGGCGGAAAAAATGGAAGGCACAAATACAGGATGGGGCACGTGTGGCTGGATAGCAGTACCTGTGAAAGGGATCTAGGAGTCTTGGTAGATCACAGGCAGAACATGAGTCAGCAGTGTGATGCGGCAGCCAAGAAAGCCAACGTCATTCTTGGTTGCATCAATAGGAGTATGGTGTCTAGATCAAGGACAGTAAAGGTACCACTTTATTCTGCATTGGTTAGGCCTCATTTGGAATCCTGTGTCCAGTTCTGGGCACCTCAAATAAAGAAGGATGTCAACAAGCTGGAACATGTCCAGAAGAGGACGACCAAAATGGTGAAGGGTCTGGAAGCCATGAAGCCCTACGAGGAACGGCTTAGGAGCTGGGAAGGTTTAGTCTGCAGAAGAGAAGGTTAAGAGGAGACATGAGAGCCCTGTTTAAATATTTGAAGGGATGTCATGTTGAGGAGGGAGCAGGCTTGTTCTCTACCGCTCCAGAGACCAGGACATGGAGCAATGGATTCAAGCTGCAGGAAAGGAGATTCCACCTGAACCTCAGGAAGAACTTCCTGACGGTCGGAGCTGTCCGGCAGTGGAATCTGCTGCTGCCTCCATGGAGTGTGGTGGAGTCTCCTTCTTTGGAGGTTTTTAAGCAGAGGGTGGATGGCCGTCTGTTGGGAATGCTTTGATGGGTGTTCCTGCATAGGAGAGGATTGGACTCAATGGCCCCTGGGGTCTCTTCCAACTCTATGATTTTATTATTCTATGATTCTAAGATACATTCAGCACCTTGAATGGCTCCTTTTTCCTTTAAAGTTCAGACTAAAACCCAGAGCAGATCCTCCACCACCCTACTGACAGGTCAGCCACCAAACTACCACTGAGTACAGTCAGTGAGAGACCCCATGGTCATACCCTTTGGGAAAGTGCCAGAAACATTCAATCAGACCTGTGACGGTGAGGTTGCCTCGGTTGCTTTCCGTTAGTGGCTGATTTAAGGAGAAGGAGACGAACGCACAGAAATATCTCCCGCTGTCATTCTTTTCTAACTTCAGGATTGTCATCTTAAAAGCCTGTGGATCCAGACGAGTTATTCTGTACTTTTTGTTCTCGTTGCGAGTATCCAGGCGGCCTGGCTGGCCATCCATACCCAGTTTGTACCAGTTCAGTGAGTTATCGGAAACATTTGCATTTGAGATATTGCAGGTGAAATCAGCCTCTGTTCTCACCGGTTGACTCAGCCAGATTGGAAAAAACCTTGCTGTCCAAATAGACAAAGGAGAAGATGTGTGTCATTATTAGAAAGATTTGCAGTGGAAGCTGGTAGCTCCCATGTCAGCAGGGCAATGAGTCCATTCCAGGTCTTTTTTCCCCTCTCCAAAAAATACTGGACCTATTTAGGAATAGGATTCAGAACCCTGGAGAGCTCAGAGAGAGAGAGAGAGAGAGAGATACACAAACACACACACACACACATATATATATACGTATATATATACATACATACATATATATACACACACACATATACCTATATACATATAGTGGTTGTAAAAGAACAGTAATATATATTTACACTCAGTTAACTCCCACATTCTTTTTAACACGAATAAGATATTTACAACAATGGACAATTAGCCCACTCTTTCAAAGTCCTTCCATCTTGTTGTTTTTCACAGTGGAATTTATTACAGGAAAAAGAGAAAAGAAATGCGGTCCTAATATACGAAATAATTGAGTAAATATCACCGATATAGTGTGTTAGTATTGTACAAACTGAATACTATAAATATTTCTGTATTATTGAGGTATTATACATATCATATTATTATCATATTATCAATTATCATTATCATATTATTATAATTCTTGTTACTAATATATCTGTTCATATATAGCAAAATCCAATTTGTATAGTTTATATATGTATTCAGTGTTTACTTCTTTGAGCATCATTATTTATTCTCATTTTCAATAAAGTCTAGAGCTGGTCTCCATTCTTGTTCAAATGTTTGAATTGATGTTTCCTCTGTAGTGTTGTTAACTTTTCCATTTCTACAATATCAAGAATTTTCAAGAACCATTCTTGAATTGAGGGTTTTTCTTCAACCTTCTATTTCCTTGCATAATTTATCCTTGCTGATATTACTAAATATAACATTCATTTTGATATCTCTTTAGTACAAAATGATTGCCAATCATGTTTAGCAAATACAATTCTGGTTTCATTTCAAACTGTACTGCTAAAATCTGTGAGATAAATTTGTGAATCTGGGTCCAATGTTCTTTAGCTGTGGAGCATTGCCACCACATATGAAAGAAGGTGCCTTTGTTTTCTTTGCATTTCCAACAATTGTTGTTTTTTAAGTGATACATATGTGACAGTTTGGGGATATGTACCATTGGTACAACATTTTATAGTAGTCTTTCAGACCTACATACAAAGTAAATTGTAAAGCTTTCTTTCAGGTTCTTTGCCATTTTCATATGGAATCGGGTGACTTATGTTCTGAGCCCATTTGATAGCTGATTTTTTTTATGATTTCTTGGAGAGCTCTTTTAAAAGTTTTATTAAAACTTATTGTGGACTCACTGTTCCACTGACACAGAAGCCACTACCTGCTTCTGGAGAGCTGCACACGGTTTCAATCAATCAGAGCCATCTATCCCATCTGGGGACCTCTGGATGTGCTACAGAAGATGGAATGGGAAACTGGGATGGGGGCCAGCATTTGCCAATCTGGATCCCCCATGAGATACAATGCATTTTAGATAACTCAAAAGTGACATCACATCACATTTAGTTCTCATTTGCCCACCTTTAGGGGAAGATTTTGGTTGAGTCATGGCCTGGGAAATAACCTAAACCACTGTGTTTGGAGGCAGTTTTGCACACTCTTGATTATTTTTGCTCTCCGTGTTTTATTCTAGGGGAGGATACAGGGATTTGGGAACTGTCATAGGGAAACTGGGTGAGCCATAAAGACTAAAAGCAACAGACAACTTTTTCTCCAGCTTTTCTGTCTTCCATCATATGTGGAACGCATCAAGTTGGAAGAAGTTGATCTACAGCTATAAGCCAGAACAAATGAAGCTCTCTTTCCTTGCTCTCACACTGATCTTATTCATCTCTGACAGCCAAGAGAGTTTCCAAGGACGCTCGGAGACCCTTGTTAATTAACCCTTGTTAAACCCTTTTTAATTAACATGAGAGCAGACACACCACAGGGATTCATTCCTTCAGGTACCCCATCAGGAACAAAGAGGGTTTAAGTACAACAACAAGCTGCAAGTTCATGTTTCTAATATTGTGCTATTCTGTTGACATTCATCTTTGTTTCAGTTAATGGGGTTGTGTTAAATGTGTTTAACTCTATGAATAGTTTCATTGCAATTCAACAATAAACTTTTAATTAATTTAATTAATTTTAATTTTGTGCTTTGTAAGTGCTTTTAGCTGTATTAGTCTTCATTTTTGTTAGCCACCTTGAGTCCCAGTTGGGAGAGGAACCAGGATATAAATGAAGTAACAATAATATCAATAGCAAAGTATAGTGGTTTGAGCACTGGACTATCACCCTGGAGTCTCGGGTTCGATTCCTCGCTCAGCCATGGAAACCCACTGAATGGCCTTGGGTGAGTCACACACTCTCAGCCCCAGAAAAACCACTGATAGGGTGGCCTTAAGGTCACCATAAGTCGGTAACAATTTGAAGGCACACCACAACAACAATAATAATGCCAAACAAGATTAGTATATGCAAAGTATTAGGAAAAATGGACATATCAACAGCAGATGAGCGGTTCAATAGATTAGTGGGAATTGTTAAAACAGGCAATTTAACATACAGGTTAAAAGGCAAAGCACAAAATGAATTTGTGGTTGCATGGAAGCGGTTGATTGATTTCTTAAAAAAGAATGAAGGCGATATGATGACAATAGGTTTTTAAATTTTCAATTTATATTATTACAGGAGGAGTGTAAAACAAAAATTTAAAGATATATTTGGATCGTTAGGTCATTATGCTGTCCTATCCTGGTCACTATTTCGTATTCACATTTATAGACATCCTATGCCCCAATAACCCACCTTAAAAGCCAAGTGGCCAAACTAATAAAAATTATTTTTAAAAAAAAAGCCCGGTGGCCAACCCGAGCGAAAGAGTCCTGAGGCACTTGCAAGCAAGTAAAGTCGTCACAAAACAGGCCATTTTGTTGTGTGCCTTCAAGTTTTCTGCAGCTTGTGGCAACCCTGGAAATCTGTCCTAGGTTTTCTTAGTAAACTTTGTTCAGAGAGGCGTGCCACCATTGCCTTCCTTTGAGGCTGAGAGAGGGTGATCTGCCCAAGAACATCCAATGAGTTTCTGTGGGGAAGAAGGGATTTTAACCCCGGTTTCTCAGAGTACTTTTCCACCACGCAGAGCCAGCTTTCATCATTATTACATGCCTTCCAAAACCTACTTCCAGAAATCTTCTTGTAGGGTTTTTTTGGCAAGATTTGTTCAGATTTTGCTTCACCGTGCCCTTTCTCTGAGTCTGAGAAAATATGCCTTTCCCAGGCTCACCCAATGGCTCTCCCGGCCAAATGGGGATTCGAAACCCGTCTCTCTGACACACAAGCCGCTCCACAGGGCTGACTCTGCTTATGGATAAAAACCCAATTGGTGTCAAGCCAGAGCTAAGTCCTAACATGGCTTTGAATTAAATACTTCAGAGCCTCATTGGTTTTATTAAACTCTGTGCATTTACTAGGGTTGACATCATTTTAAACCATTCTGAGTGATTTTCAGTTGTCTTAAGTGGCTTTAAACGATCTGACATGCTTTTCGTCTTTTAAAATATTCCCATTTTTATTGTACATCATCCTGTGATCCTCAGATAAGGGAAGGGATACATTTTAATGAATTCGAACAAATTGTGCTTCAAATCCATAGACACTATGCAACCGATTCCTTCAGCGACACATGCCTTGATCATGGTCCTTTCCGCACTACACTGTCATAGGGTTATTATTCCACTTTCAACATCCTGTGGAATTCTGGGGTTTGTAGTTTACTGAGGCCAAAGAGCTCTCTGGTTGAGAATTCTAAAAGCCTCTCCTTAAACTGCAAACCCCAGGATTCCCTAGGATGTTGAAAGTGGAATAATAGCACTCTAACAGTATAGTACGGAAATATATCTCGTCTGGACTACTGTAACACGCTCTACGTGGGGCTGCCTTTGGAAACTGTTCGAAAACTTCAGCAGGTTCAAAACGCAGCAGCCTGAATGCTGACCTGGGCCAGTTATAAGGAGCACATATCTCCCTTGTTAAAACAGCTCCTCTGGCTACCTGTTCATTTCTGGGCACAATTCGAAGTGCTGGTTATGACCTGTAAAGCCCTATACAGCTTAGGTCCCGGCAATCTGAAGGACTGTATCTCCCTCTACAAACCAGCTAGAGCCCTAAGATCTGCTGGGAAAGGCTTTCTTTCCATCTGCCATCATCCCAGCTGGCCTGGTGAGGATACGGGAGACAGGGGCTTTTCCATGGCTGTTCCCATCCTGTGGAACTCCCTTCCACAGGAGACTAGGTGGGCCCCTCCCTGCTTTCCTTTCGCCAGCGGGCAAAAACTTTTCTTTTTAAACAGGCTTTGACATAAGCTGGGGAGCTTTATTTATCAACTTGTGAATATTGTTTTTTTTTTGTGTGTGTGTGATTTTATCTGCTTTTATGTCTCCTGGACTTTTGTACATCAGGTGCTGAGAGACCATGATTTTGGAGAAGACTTTGGTAAATGGATTGAGGCAATTTATCAAGATCAATCTGCAAGGTTAATAATCAATGGTGACATCACGACAAGCTTTGTAATAAATAAGGGGGTACGGCAAGGATGCCCACTATCACTGCTATTGTTTATAGCTGCTTTGGAAGTATTGTTGATTACAATAAATGAGGATTCACAGGTAAGAGGCTTAAAAATAAGAAAAAAGGAATTGAAATTGAAAGCTTTTGCAGATGATGTAATTAGATTTTTGGAGGATCCACAAGAATCAATACAGATGCTGGTGGAAATTCTACAAAAATGTGGACTGGTCGCAAGTTATAAGATAAATAAAGATGATTTTATAAGCTTTTAATCTTTTTAATTGTTTTAAATGTTTTTATATTTTAATTTATTGTTAAAGGCTGTCTTGGGTTCCATTCTCAGAAGAAAGGCAGCACATAAATAAATAAATAAATTCCATCTTATCTTCATCAATGGATTTTTTTTTTCTGTTAAGAAAAAGGGTGAAATAAGAGGTGAAGAAATCAAATAGAGAATCGGGACCCCTCTTCACATAAAATTTTGTGGAGGCAGCATAATTTTTTTTCCTTTATTTATTAGTTATAACTGGATGGTATAAACCTATAGCTACACTTTGATTTTGGGCAATACAAACTACGGCTAGGAGGAGGAGGCGGATGACAAGTAATTAGCCAGTGGAACTCATTGCCACTGTAAGGATAGAATTAAAAGAAATCCTTCACCTCTGAGGTTAGATGTTAGAAAGAGGAGACGTCCAACAACCCAAAATAAAGGCTGAGATCACCACACTGAGGTCTCAAGCCATGTAAAATCATTACAGTTGGGCTATCCAAAAAGCAGCGTTGATAAGGCAGAAAGCATTCTGACACTCATCCAGTAATTAACGCTTGCAGTGAGATTTTAAAAAATAATAATCATTTAAATTCTGTATAGATTTCCAAGTGTCCTGGGAGCCTGAAACCCTACTGGATTCTGAATTTTGCCCTTTTCTGATATCTGACTCGATTTAAAAGCAGCCATTATCAGAGTAAGGCCAATCGATTACAGTTCATCATCACAATGTTAAATTCTATCACTGCGGACTTAAAAGAGATCGTGGAGCTTTTATGCCCTTATACCGGTTAATTAGCTGGCTGATGGAAGAACATCTGAGTTATCAACATTCTTTCCTGAACGGCTTCTTTAATCCTCTTGTATACATTTCACCCTTAATATAATTCTTAAGAGTCTGTAATTTTTAGCTCTTCCTTGCTTACCTTTTTTCTCCCTCTACACTCCCATGGTGTAGAAACCATGCCAGTCTTGGCACAACATGCATGCATCTGACAAAGTGAACTCTAAAGAATGCCGTAATACATTCGTTAAGCCTTTAAAATGCCCCTCAACCTGATATCATTTTTCATTTATGCAGACTCCCCGTGTGGATGCCGTGGCTTTAATCCTCTGGCAGAAAAATACATGATGAAATTCAAAGAATGTATGGTTTTAACTTTCAAATGAAGCCAGAACTTTATTTGCTGAATATGTTAGGGCAACAAAGAGAAATAAGATCTCACCAAAAGACATTGTTATATATAATAACTGCAGCAAGATTGACTTATGCTCGACATTGGAAAGAAGGAAAATATATTGATATAAGAGAATGGAAATTCAAAGTCCTGGATATGGTAGCAACAGAAAAGCTAACTTTCTCACTTAAAAATAAGCCAATCCAGGGCTTCAAAAGAGAATGGCGAGAGGTATTGAACTGGATAAAAGAATGAAATAGGGTGAAAGAAAGAACGCTGTGAGAAAGGAGGAAGGCAAAATGAGGTGATAAAAGATAAAATATAAAATATAAGCTAAAAGTAACAGTTTACGATTGTTGTAAAATAGAGATAATGTACGGAACTGAATGTTTATGCGGAATGGAATGTTAAGCTCAGATTCAACTGGGAAAATTGATGTCTGGAAGCGAGGGGGTATTGTTTTTTCATTGAAAACTTTAATAAAAATTAATTTTAAAAAAATCCTCTGGCAGAAAACTTCAACATACATTTAATACAATTCTCTTTTTTTAAAAAAAAAATACATTTCTGCAAGCGGTAGCAGCAACTTCAAGTGGCAATAAGTTCCACTGGTTAATTACTTGTTCCAGCAAATTGCCATCTACCTCAAGGGTGGGCAAAGGATGGAGTTGGGGTTGCCTGTGGCCCTCAGGTCTGCTTCTGTGGCCCTTGACCCTTCCAGTCTCCCCTGACCATTCCTTTTCTTGCCCAAAAGGGGTGAATTTCCGCTCTTCAAAGCCTCCAGAAGTGATCATCTACCTTTGAAGTTGCAGCCTCAAAAAAAAAAAAAACACCTATTTTTCAAAATTACAAGTAGACTTCCAACTACGTCAACTTTGTTCTCATTTGGCACATTTTGTCTGCGTGGCCCCCAGGGAGAAAAAATAGGCCTGTAGACCTGCCACAGTTGCCCACCTCTGATCTACTTGGCCTTCACGTAGGTTTTTTGGTCATTAATTGAAGGCATGAAAAGCGTGCTGCTGAATCAGAAGTTATAGCTTAAATACCGTACAGGCACCAGATCCCATCTGATCTTTGAAGCTAAGCAGGGTCAGGGAGACCACCAATGAATCCAAGGTGCTGTAGGCTCTGTTTTAGAGGAAAGAACTGGCAAAAACATCTCAGAGTGTCCCTTGCTCGAGAAAACCCTACTAAATTCATGTGGTCACCATAAGTTAACAGGGAACTTGAAGGCTCATGCACACACACACACCCTGACTCAGACCAAAGGTCCATTCTGGTCAAGCATCCATCTTCGACAGTGACCAAGGACGTATTTTGGGAAGCTCACAACAAAGACTTCAGGGGAGTAGCTGGAAAGGGGGCAGAACGAGGACATTCCCCCTCCAAGTCAGAATTCTCCTGCCTCCATGAAATTTCCCCTCAATCACCAAAATTCAGGCATTGCTGAGAATAAGATGCTAATAACCATCTATGCCTAGAACTCTTCCGTTTGTGGTGTTTTCGTTCCTTTGGTCACCTTGCCTGGCTGTTCTCCAGATGCCTCTACTCTACTTCCAAATATTCGACTGAGATTTTCAGTTATTGAAATACTAGAAAGTTTGGATATGTAATGTAATGGGAACAGAATTCTTATTTGGGAGGCAATGCCTTCATTCTCCCACCACCACCAAGCTACTTGCCTAGAGAACGTGAAGACAGAGTTTCCTTCCTGTTCACAGAACCATAGCATTGGAAGAAATCACAAGGGCCACTGAATCCAACCCCCTTCTGCCATGCAGGAACCCCCATCAAAGCCCTCCTCTGCTTAAAGACCTCCAAAGAAGGAGACTCCACCACACTCCGAGGCAGTAGATTCCACTGCTGGACAGCTCTGGCCATCCGGAAGTTCTTCCTAACATTTAGGTGGAGTCGTTTTTTTCCCTTGTAATTTAAATCCATTGGTCCATGTCCTGGTCTCTGGAGCAGCAGAAAACAAGCTCACTCCATCTTCCATACGACATCCTTTCAAATATTTAAACATGGCTATCACAGCCCCTCTAAACCTTCTCTTCTCCAGGCTAAACATCCCCAGCTCCCTAAGCCGCTCCTCGTCGGGCTTCATGGTTTCCAGGCCTTTGACCATTTTTGGTGCTTCCAACTACTTCTCTGCAGCTAGTATTCCATGCGCTGTCTTGGAAAGCCATCCCAGCATGCGCGTATCCTTTAGCACTGCCGGATGGAAAACTAGTCAGGGCTCCATGGTTGTGTAGACGTGGGATATTTAAGCAGGGGTTGCTTGTCAGGCAACTAGACAACGAGCAGCATCTGTTGAAGTTTCCTCGTCTCCACAACCGTTAAGTACACAAGGGCCCTCTCGTGTTTCCACTCCATCAACCGCAGCCTGCTGCCCTTTCTCTCGCCCTCCTGCTATCCTCCATCGGTTTGCCTAACGGGACCAAGCATCGCTCCACACTTAGGCCGTTTCCGCACTAGGCTGTTATAGCACTGTGATTCCACTTTCAACATCCTATGGAATCCTGGGGTTTGCAGTTTCGAGAGGGGCCACTGGCAAACCCCAGGATTCCATAGGAAGTTGAAAGTGGAATCGTCGCGCTATAACACTCTAGTGCAGAAACGGCCTTACTCTCAGCAGTCACCAGCAGAACCATCATCCAAACACACCCATGCCACTACCTACCGGAGGGCTTGAGCAGCAGAGCAGACTGGCCACAAAGCAGCAAGAGCCAAGAGCCAACCAGCCGATGCCAGTGTTCCATGGTCGCTTCTGGGAGGCCAGGAGTTGGCTCCCGCCTCAGGCCCCAAGCCCTGGGTTCGAGGGAGCTTGCGGCCAGAGCATCCTCATCTCCAACGGGCCATTTCGTGCCTTGCTGGCACGTCAGTTGGGACGGCCTTTGCGCCTCTCTCTCCGCTGTGCGTACCAGACGGCAGCAGGGGCAGAACTGAAGGGTCCCCATCGTCTTCTGCCAGGGAAGCCCTTCCACCCACCCAGCCACCCACTCTCTTCCTGCCTTCTGCGACTCTCACTACGCTGTGTCTCACATGCTCAGTACATTTAAAGGAAACAGCAGCATCCCAAACCAAACTTTTTGAAGCATACGACCACAGAAAGAAAGGGGAAGCAGCATCCACCTCTGCATCTTTCAAGCTCAACACACGGTCGCGTTTGCAAATTTGCTGCGTTGGCACATCACAGAGGCACGGCGCAAGGGGATTTTTTTTTAAGAAAAAAATATGCTCCTGCACGCCAGAATCTACATAGGAAAAAAAAGATAAGAAAACAAAAACAGGCACTTCCCCCCCCTCGTTCCTACACAGATAGAAACTGATAAACCAACCATGTGGAGTGACTTAGCGAAAGTCTGAAGTTTTATGATCAACATGGAGAGAAATATTCAAGAGAAAACCAAGTGGTGCTTTTTCTCTCCATAAACACATGATGGGAGGTTTCAGACACTGTCAAAAATGTTGAAAAGTGTGGCGGCCCGTGGCATCCATGCCAGTGGGTGGGGAAATCCAATTCCGGGTTTTAGTCTGAACTTTAACAAGTTATTCAAAGAACTGCACAAAGGTCCTTTACAGTTCACAATAAAAGCCAGTATGGATTCACTGCTCCACAAACGTAAGAAGCTACCGGCCAGCACTGGTGGTTGGATTTCCACACTAGCCTGTTATAGTGCTATTACTCCACTTCCAACAGGATTCCAAAGGATGTTGGAAGTGGAATAATAGCACTATAACAGGCTAGTGTGGAAATGGCCCAGGTCCCTCCGTATGAATCTGACTCTCAGCTCTTCCAGAGGGAAAAAGTCTCTGGAAGAGTAAGAGGTCCTAGTTCTTTTTGGCCTTCTTTTAACTGCATAATCCCAGGTCTGCATCCAAACTCATTCTCGAAATATCCCAGGTTTCCCTCCCTTCCCCCTCCCTTGTGTCTTCCCCCTGCCAACTGATCCCATGCCGCGTCTACACTCTTGCAAACATTTGAGAAATTGTTCCTCACCAATTTCCACTGAGCCTTCTTTACTATGGGCATTTCCACACTACCCTGTTATAGTGCTATTATTCCACTTTCAACATCCTGTGGAATCCTGGGATTTGTAGTTTCCTGAGGCCCAAGAGCTCTCTGGCTGAGAATCCTAAAGGCCCCTCCCGAAACTGCAAGCCTCAGGATTCCATAGGATGTTGAAAGTGGAATCATAGCGCTATAACAGTCTAGTGCGGAAATGGCCACTCGACTCGGACTCAACTCAGCAATAAATGATGCACTGCCTCAACTCATGACTTGTATATTTGTAGTGACTAACTTGCTGCCCTTGGTTTAGCAACATAACGCATTCATCCAGAAACCTTACAACTTTGAACAACGCCTCCATCTCTTTTTGCCTACTGGTGGCATGACAATCTGTCCCAAGCCCAAAGTGTGGGCCCATTTCTCAGACGGGAAAAGCAAATGTGCTTGGCAACAAGCTTGAGGAGCAAAGATCCTTCCTTCTAAAGCTTTTGAAGCTTCAGGAAGGAGGAGTAAGAAGGATCCTATTTCTCAATTCTGAAAAACCCTCCAGCTTCAGAAACGGGGAGTAAGAAGGATCCTGTTCCCCACTTCCGAAGCGGCAGGTGGAAAAATCGCAAATGTGGAGGGCTGACTCTGCTTAAATTGTTAAAACTGACTTTATTTGACTTTGTCCAAAAATTCTGGAATATAGTTTCGGGCATAAAGTTGTCTCCTAGACTTGAGACTTGACGGTAGAGACGTGAGACTTGACTTGAGACTTGGAGTAAAAGACTTAAATATATCACTGTCCTTTTGAGAAGGGCTGCAGAGGAACAGAGCCAGCAGGGGAAGCGGAATGCCTTTTCTAACATGGCCCTTGTTACCAATGGCAGCTAGGGTCTCCCTTGCTATGTCCCTTCCTGTCGCCATTTTGAGAAGGGCTGCAGAGGAACAGAGCCAGCAGGGGAAGCAGAATGCCTTTTCTAACATGGCCCTTGTTACCAATGGCAGCTAGGGTCTCCCTTGCTATGTCCCCTCCTGTGGCCATTTTGAGAAGGGCTGCAGAGGAACAGAGCCAGCAGGGGAAGCGGAATGCCTTTTCTAACACGGCCCTTGTTACCAATGGCAGCTAGGGTCTCCCTTGCTATGTCCCTTCCTGTGGCCATTTTGAGAAGGGCTGCAGAGGAACAGAGCCAGCAGGGGAAGCAGAATGCCTTTTCTAACATGGCCCTTGTTACCAATGGCAGCTAGGGTCTCCCTTGCTATGTCCCCTCCTGTCGCCATTTTGAGAAGGGCTGCAGAGGAACAGAGCCAGCAGGGGAAGCGGAATGCCTTTTCTAACATGGCCCTTGTTACCAATGGCAGCTAGGGTCTCCCTTGCTATGTCCCCTCCTGTGGCCATTTTGAGAAGGGCTGCAGAGGAACAGAGCCAGCAGGGGAAGCGGAATGCCTTTTCTAACATGGCCCTTGTTACCAATGGCAGCTAGGGTCTCCCTTGCTATGTCCCTTCCTGTCGCCATTTTGAGAAGGGCTGCAGAGGAACAGAGCCAGCAGGGGAAGGGGAATGCCTTTTCTAACATGGCCCTTGTTACCAATGGCAGCTAGGGTCTCCCTTGCTATGTCCCTTCCTGTGGCCATTTTGAGAAGGGCTGCAGAGGAACAGAGCCAGCAGGGGAAGCGGAATGCCTTTTCTAACATGGCCCTTGTTACCAATGGCAGCTAGGGTCTCCCTTGCTATGTCCCCTCCTGTGGCCATTTTGAGAAGGGCTGCAGAGGAACAGAGCCAGCAGGGGAAGCGGAATGCCTTTTCTAACATGGCCCTTGTTACCAATGGCAGCTAGGGTCTCCCTTGCTATGTCCCTTCCTGTCGCCATTTTGAGAAGGGCTGCAGAGGAACAGAGCCAGCAGGGGAAGGGGAATGCCTTTTCTAACATGGTCCTTGTTACCAATGGCAGCTAGGGTCTCCCTTGCTATGTCCCCTCCTGTGGCCATTTTGAGAAGGGCTGCAGAGGAACAGAGGTATTTGGGGATAACATGGGCAGCAGGAAAGAGGAACACCTCTTCCAACATGGCCCCTGTTACCAATGGCAGCTAGAGTTTCCCATGTCATGTCATTTCCTGCTGCCATTTTGAGAAGGACTGCAGAGGAATGGATGTATTTGGAGATAACATGGGCAGCAGGGGAAGAGGAGTGCTTCTTCTGACATGGCCTCTGTTACCAACGGTAGCTAGGGTCTCCCATGTTACGTCACTTCCGGTCGCCATTTTGAGAAGGGCTGCAAAGGAACAGGAAGTATTTAAGAATAGTATGGTTGCTCATGGGGAGTATTTTGTTTTGCTTTCACACATCTGGGAGCCTTCTGTGTGGTGTTTTGGGGACAAAAATTGCACCAAATTACGCCGTCTTTAAAAAAACTGGATGGTTGGGGGGGCTTTGGGAACCACAAAGTGGGACCCAGGGGCCACACTTTGCCCAGCCCTGCATCAGCCTAACTCTCCGTAACTCAGAACTGAGTATTTTCACCTACGGTCACATTCTGGAAGTTCCCTTCCTTTATTTTCAAGAGTTACCCTAACTCATAATTATCCACGGGAAGTTCTATGTACCACATGGAGGGGCTGCCCAGAAAGCGATGTACAGCCCAGCACTTGTCTCTCTGTCTCTGTTTAAAATGAAATAGTGCTTTTTCAGCGAGAAAAAAAAATGATGGTGCAGGTTGACAGGAAATGATCCATTGCCTTTGCACCATGCATATAATGATCTTCTCGGGATGATTTGCATAACGCTCCATTATGCGTTGCCCTCCAGGGACACATTTAGACTGCCGAGCCTCAGAAACTGTTGACGCTTTTGTTTTGTTCAAAAGCACCTTGCCAAAACAAGAAAAAAAGAGTGCTTTCAAAAAGCACGTTCAGATCCATTGTTCAGATATGATCTTTAGATTTCTTCATTTAAATTATCAGTGTGGCAGTTAGGAAGGAACACGTGCCACTGATAATAACAACAAATGGCTATGGTTTGCTGACGGCAAGTTACAGATACCCAAGCAACGCGATTTTTATCTTCAGTTGGGTTGAAGGAGAAAGAGGAACAGATTTGCTGAATTAAAGGTCAGCAGATAGCAAAGCTAGCCAAATCTGGTTTGCAGAAGACTCCTGTCAAAGCCTGAACCTTGCACAAACTCTGTAAAGACCTATTGAAGGATCTATTTTGCACTAGGTTTGGATGGCTGTGATCTCAGTATTACTAATTTTCTGGGATTTTTATCCATAGGTTCCTCCACCCAGTGTCCCTGATAAATTAAAATTTATGCCTTTAATCCAAGGTAGCTTCCTACACCCCAAAAAGGAACAGCAGGTCAACATGTTTCAGCAAATCTTTTATTCAAAACTAACAATATGAAATATGAACAGCCAAGTCAGGTAAGCCTTGCGTAAGTAAGCAAAAACATTTTGAACCTGCTAGAGACTATTTAAAGATTTCTTCCAAAACACATCTACTGATTTTAGTATTACTAGCTTTTGCTTAAGATAAATGTATAGATCAATACTAGCTGGGGTGTTGGGCTTATCTGATCTCCCCGTTTCTCTGTTTTACTAGTCGTACATCCTTAGTAAGGGATTCTGAGTTCACTTTGCTCTTTGTAGTGCAGTAGAATCAGCTAAAGCAGAACCCCATTCATTCCTATATGACGTTTTACTGCATTATTTACTGCAGGCACACTGCTACAACCTGGCACCAAAAGTCTGTAAATCCTTCCTTTACCACCCTTCCAAGGCCAATGCTGCTAAAAAAAACCTCCCAGCTAGACAGAGGAGAAGGAGAAAGCTCATTTGGGAGGGCATAAAAAGACTTTGTAAAAAAGGACCTTTTTCAGAAGCTTTGTTATGCCCCTACTTAGATTATTCTCCATGATTTGTGTCTCTTAATATCTAAGATATCCAATATCTTATTTTTTTTCCATGGCCAAGCAGTGATTTGAACCCACGTCTCTCAGAGTCCTAGTCCAACACTCAGACCACTACATACCTCTATTTATTTGGTGGATGGCTGAGTGGGGATTTGAACCCTGGTCTACCAGCATCCTTCATGTTACAGCAACTCTATCTTAATATTTACTAGGCAAAATTTATTCAAAGGAAGTTTGTCCTGGTTTTCTTCCAAGGCTGAGAGAGTATGATGAGTCCAAGGCCCCCACTGAGTTTCCCCACTGACTGAGCAGGGATTCGAACCCTGATCTCTCAAAGTCCCAGTCCCACACTTAAACCACCACACTGACTGCCTATCTTTAATCAGGAGTAATTTGACGATTACGTTGTCTGTGCAGGAAGGAAGGAAGGAAGGATGGCTAAGGAACAAGAGAATCGAGCAAATGAAGAGTCAAACAAAACCACTTCCAGGAAGGGCGGGCTGTCTGTGACTTTGTGTTCTGACTCCAAGTGTATTTCTGGAAGAAAAACTAATTTCCCAATTCCATTTATGAATGTCATTCTTAGTTCTGTCTCTTCCCACTTTAAATCTAACTGGCCAATCTGCCAGCACTCAACTGTGTGAGTTCTTTAATCTTCCAGCAGCATTGAGAACTAAACATAATTACATTAGAATATTCTAGCAAAAGGAGAACTTAATTGAATTTATTTTAATTTAGGACGTATCCACACTGCCCAGTTATGGCAGGTCAATCCCTCTTTAACTGATCAGACCCATCCTGTAGAATCCTGGGGACTGTAGTTAGTGTGGGGATATTACTCTTGACTCCCCTAAAAATGCAGCTAAGAGGAGTCCACCAGAGAATTCTAAATCAGTCAACAAACTACAATTCCCAGGATTCCATAGGAAAAAGCCCAGGCAACTAAGGTGCTCCCAAACAGCTATAATAATACAGTGTGGAAGCACTTCAGCTAATTGAATTAAATTAGGATTGTTGTTGTGTGCCTTCAAGTCATTTCTGACTTATGGCAACCCCAAGGCGAACCTAATGGGATTTTACGGGGCTGAGAGTGTGTGCAAGCCCAAGGTGGGTTTCCATGGCCGAGCGAAGAGTCAAACCCTGATCTCTAAGGTCATAGTCCAGCACCCAAACCACTACACTATGCTAGCGACAAAATTAGGATTGCAGCATTAACTTAATTCCAGATGTAAGTTTGTAATTACAGCCATTTCCACACTAGCCCGTTATAGTGCTATTGTTCCACTTTCAACATCCTATGGAATCCTGGGGTTTGCAGTTTAGGGAGGGGCCTCAACTGTCATCCTGGAAGGCCCCTCCCTAAACTGCAGACCCCAGGATTCCATAGGATGTTGAAAGTGGAATAATAGCACTATAACGGGCTAGTGCGGAAATGGCCTATGCTAAAAACTGAGTTTTGGATTCCCACCCAGTTCCATACCCAAAGCCTGATTCTCTTGAATTTTTCTAAAACCATTTCACACTTTTTGTTAAGTTAGCTTTTTCCATGTGTCTGTCCTGAGTTACTTTGGAAATTACTTTTCTAGAAAACTCAGGGAGACACAAATTTTAAACAGACCTAGGCAGAACCACGTGGCTGCAATTTCCACCTGAGGTTCTGCAAGCACATCAAAAGTAAACAGACCAACAGATAACAGGGAGCAGTTTTCTCTTCCTGACAGCATCTCTCTATCCCAGCAGGGTTGTTCAAAATGCCCAAAGCTGTTCTCCACACCATCACCGCCCCCTTGGCATTTGAGCGAAAGCAAAACAAAAACTTTGCCTCTAATGTTGAGAGCTTTCTGCAGAAGAACTAAAGCGCTCAGTTGAGATTCCCGGCTTGATAAGATCCTCTGCACCTGATTCTTTCCATAGAACGTTAAAGAGTGGGTGTGCGATGGCTGAAAAGATAGATGATGTGTCATCTTGCCAAAATGGATGCTGCAGCACAGCAAGACGGCAGATTTTTCAGAGCCGGCAAAGTCTCTTAAAAGAAACTTTCGGGGGTGAGGGCATGCCGATCGAATTTGCAGATGACACCAAATTGGGAGGGGTTCCTAGTACACCGGAGGACAGGATCAAATTTCAAAATGACCTGGACAGATTGGAGAGCTGGGCCAAAGCTAACAAAATCAATTTCAACAGAAAGAAATGTAGGGTCCTGCACTTGGGCAGAAAAAATGGAAGGCGCAAATACAGGATGGGGCACGCGTGGCTGGATAGCAGTACGTGTGAAGGGGATCTAGGAGTCTTGGTAGACCACAAGCCGAACATGAGTCAGCAGTGTGATGCGGCAGCCGAGAAAGCCAACGCGATTCTTGGTTGCATCCATAGGAGTATGGTGCTGAGATTGAGGGAGGTAATGGTACCCCTCTATTCTGCATTGGTTAGGCCACATTTGGAATCCTGTGTCCAGTTCTGGGCACCTCAGTTCAAGAAGGATGTCAATAAGCTGGAGCATGTCCAGAGGAGGGCGACCAAAATGGTGAAGGGTCTGGAAACCATGAGGAACGGCTTAGGGAGCTGGGGATGTTTAGCCTGCAGAAGAAAGGGTTAAGAGGGGACATGATAGCCCTGTTTAAATATTTGAAAGGATGTCATGTTGAGGAGGGAGCGGGCTTGTTCTCTGCCACTCCAGAGACCAGGACCAGGAACAATGGATTCAAGCTGCAGAAAAGGGGATTCCACCTGAACCTCTGGAAGAACTTCCTGACGGTCAGGGCTGTCCGGCAGTGGAAGATGCTGCTGCCTCCATGGAGTGTGGTCGGGCCTCCTTCTTCGGAGGTTTTCAAGCAGAGGCTGGATGGCCATCTGTTGGGAATGCTTTGATGGATGTTCCTGCATAGTGGGGGGTTGGACTGGATGGCCCCTGGGGTCTCTTCCAACTCTAGGATTCTAGGATTTTATTCTAAGAACAATAAATATTTAGATTTAGAGAGCTATGTCTGCCCTGCGTCTGCTTCAAATCACCTGTTGACTTACGGTAACCTCATGAATTTCATAGGAGTTTCCAAGACAAAGAATACTCAGAAGTGAATTTGCCATTGCCTCACTCTGAAATATAGCCAACAGCACCTAGTCTTCCCGGGTGGTCTCCCTTCCAAATACTAACCAGGCCTGAACCTGCTTAGCTTTCAAAATCAGATGGGACGTGGTGCCTTCAGGGTATTTAGACCTCTTAGGCCATTTCTAGACTACATTGTTATAGCGCTATCCTTTCACTTTCAACATCCTGTGGCATGCTGGGGTTTGTAGTTTACTGAGGTCAAAGAGCTCTCTGGTCGAGAATTCTCAGGGCCCCTCCCTAAACTGCAAACCCCAGGATTCCATAGGATGTTGAAAGTGGAATGATAGCGCTATAACAGCCTAGTGCGGAAACGGCCCTACTCCAGTGCTATTACAGGAGAATCCGACAGTCCATCTTCTCTGCGACAGCAGCAGTTCCTCCAGGGACTCGTCTTCTGGTGTGAGTTATGCCCTCCTCTGCCAGAAATGCCCTTCTGAATAGGACACAATTCCATGGAAAAGAATAAATGAACGTTAATCCGACACTGGAAATAGCAACACACAGAAAAGCCGAAGGGAGAATATTTCAGTCTCCCAGGACACTCTGTCACTGACCTCAAAGTAGCTGTTGTAGAACAAAGAAACGTCCACCAGAAGTGTGAACAGGTTCTACTTGTGCTAACTGGTTTATCTGATACCTGCAATCTAGCAACCTCTGGAAGGCCTCATGATTCCCAAACCTAAACTAGGGCCATTTCCGCACAAGTCTGTTATAGCGCGATGATTCCACTTTCAACCTCCTATGGAATCCTGGGGATTGCAGTTTCGGGAGGGGCCGGCCGGCCCCTCCCGAAACTGCAAACCCCAGGCTTCCATAGGAGGTTGAAAGTGGAATCATCGCGCTATAACAGACTTGTGCGGAAATGGCCTAAATCCATCTTTTAGCCCTATCTAAAATATACCCAGGAGTGTGGCTTCAGGGAAACCAAATGAGGGAATTGCTCCCCCAAATAATAATTCCACACACACACCCCCATGAAATTTTCCTTTAGTTCTCAGATTTCTAGCACCGCAGAGCGAGACCCTGAAAATTGTTCTCACCTAGAACTCCTCATCTACTGTGTTCACGTTCCCTTGGGTAAGTGCGCCGGCCTGTTTTCTTTGGATGCCTAAACTGGATTTCCAGATACTCAACCAGGTTACTAGAATACCTGAAATGTGAGCATTGAGGGAAAAATTCATTTGTGGGACAGGAAGAACTCTTACGGGGGGACTATTCTCTTTTTGCCTCCACCCCTAGAGCTATGCTCCTTGATAGATCCACAAGTCAACAATAAGTCGACACCTGTGTTAATTTTTATTATTTTATTCTTATTATTCAATACTCTATATGATGCTAGAAATTAAATGTGGCCATATTTCATATTAAAAATGCTTTCTGCTGACTTGTCTAGGTAAATGGCTATTTTCGTAACTTATTTTTGTAAACTGCAATCTAGCATCATTCCTCTTGTTGAAGTTCACTTTCTCTTCGTCTCACAGTGCAGGCTTTTATTTCAGGGAAAGCAAATGGCTGGCTTCTCAGAACAGAGATCTTGATATCATCGTGGAAAATTCACTGAAAACATTAACTCAGCATCACACAAACCCAAAAAAAGAGTCTAGAACAGACCTGAAACTTAAACAACAAATCTTGCATCAGAACAAGACTACTGTACATATATTTATCCTGTGACTACATGCCAGAATAGTATTCGTGTTCCGAATATACCATGAATCTGCAGAACTGTTAAAGGAGGAACTGGTTCTTCGTGAACACCTTTTTCGTATTTTCTTGAAATGATATAATCGGTAAAAAAAAGGCAACATCCACAATTTGACTGCTGTGTTTCTTTGCATTCAATATTTTACATATAAAGCAATTTTTAAAATCATAATGACGCTGTAGAAGAGGGGTAGGAGTCACACAGCCTTCCAGATATTGTTGGACTAAAAGTCCCAGCGTTCTTCATTCCTGGCTATACTGGCTAGGGCTGATGGGAACTGTAATCCAACCACATCTGGATGGCCACATGAATTCTGCTTCCGTTGTAGAACTATAAACAGTACAAGAAGAATAACCAAAGTAATGTGAGACTAAAACACTTTTTCCATAAAACACTAAATCAGATGGAGCTTATTCATGCACCAAAAAAAAAAAAAAGGCTAAAAGTTGGTGGAGGATGATCACACTAACAGACTTTAAAAATCACAAATGAAATGGATCGAGATTTTTCTCCCTTGATTCTTGCTTGTAGAATCATAGAATCGTGGGAAGGGACCACAAGGGCCACCTAGGAAGACGCAACTAAAGCACTCCTGAAAGATTCCAATCCAGCCAAGGCAGTCTATTCCACTGTTTTTTACTCTTACAGCAAACAAAGTTCTTCCTAACCTTTCGGCAGCATCTCTTTTCTTAACATTTGTACCCATTAGTTCATGCTCTAGTTTCCCGAGCAATTGAAAACAATCTTGCTCCATCTTCAGCATGACACCCCTTCAAAGATTTTAATTATCATATCTCCTCCCAGGGTCCACTACTCCAGGCTAAATGTTCCCAGCTCCTTAAGTCACTCCTCAAAAGGCGTGGTTTCCACACCTCTGGTCATTTTGGTCAATGATCTGTTGCCCTGAAAATCTGGGGGACACCTCGATATGCTCCAAGTGGTGGGGACAGTGAGCTCAACGGAGCGCAAGCAATAGCAATGCAAGAGGCAGGGTAAGCTAGCGAGATCTTTTACCCAGTTTTTACGGGGTCAGGCCCAGTCAGAAATCACACAAAAAGGTCCAGTGAATGAGTTTATTAAACAGTAATAGCTCTCATCAACGCAAACACTCACACATGCATCCAAGGGCTAAAGAGAGATAAAGAGTGGAAATAAGATAGAGGGACTGTTGCAGGATTCGTAGTTTGGGTGATACTGCACCTTTTCCTGAAGTCTTTGGTCCAGGAAGCAGCGAACGAAAAGGAACTCAGCGAAGAGATGCTGAGGGATCACACGGCTGTCGGGAGGGGGAACGGCCAGTTGGCATGACCGGGAGGCATCCAAAGAACTAGTCAAAAACAGGGACTATTTGTAGGAAAAATTTACCTTGAGGGCAAATCCTCTCCCGGGGAGGACAAAGGGGACAGCAACGGAAAACAACTTCGGCACCTTCTTTGATATTGGAAGATAACAAGGTGTTACCCAAGTATCAGGATCTTCCGCCGCTTTGGGTTGCAGTGTGAGTTTATGTAGATGGATTTTGCCTGATAAGATTTTATTGCTTCCAGCGCCCAGCTTTGTGGGAAAACTCTTACTCCCTTCAAGTTGGCCCCTTAAAGGCTGATGATCTTTTGTCCACCGTGGGTTGGCACAGCTTGAGGTCTCCTGTGGCTACGTGACGGGGGAGTTTACTGGCCTGACCTGGTTCTTTCGATCGTACGACCGTTGTTGCCTGCGTGCTCATCCGGGTGACCTCTCTGGTGGGTTAGATTAATTTTATATCAAAGTTGGAGACCCCGGGACAGGGTTTACCAAGGGGGAAACAGTTCCTGGGATACATTCCAGTTTCCCAATGCCCCTTCGTGAACTGTAGTGCCCAAAAATGGACACAAAGTGTTCCAAGTTATAACACCAGAACTCACACGGATGGGAAGTACATTCAGGACAGTCTTCACCTAGCAAAACAGAGAATTCATAGAACTTTCTACCATCAGATTGGACAGGTAAGGGAACTCAGCCCTCTTTATGGCTATAAGTCGCAATATTATCACTATTACACATACAGTTATTATCGGCACTACTTCTATTGGGGGTACCCATATCAGCTTACCAAAAATACTGACAATAATGACAATAACAATGACAATAATGATAATGACAATAATGACAATAACAAGAAGCTCTGTGATCAGAAAGTGTAGCTCTGAATAGCAGGTGCTGGAGGCCAAATGGCAGGAGACTGGCAGGAGACTGGGCCTTTCCGCCCTGCACTGTTATAGCGCTATTATTCCACTTTCAACCTCCTGTGCAATTTTGAGGTTTGTAGCTTACAGAGGCCCCAGAGCTCTCTGGCTGAGACTGCTAAATGCCCCCCCCACAAACTGCAAACCCCAGGATTCCATACCAGTCTAAAAAATGAGGAACATACAGTCAGTCCTCCGTATCCACAGATTCTGCATCCATGGATTCAGCCAACCACGGCTCAAAAATATTTGGAAAAAAAAAAAATCCAGAAAGCAAACCGTGATTTTGCTGGACACCAAGCACTACCCTGATGTGTAGACATGCCCTGCTGAAGCCTCCCACCATTTCATAGATCCTCACGCTCTCGCCAGCACTTATTTAAGTTGTCACCATTTTACAAAAGGGACATCATTTTACTACACCACTGTATTTAAGGGGACTTGAGCATACACAGAATTTGGTATCCACGGTGGGGGTCCTGGTGTGTGCTTTAAAATAGTTTCCAACTTATGGCAACCCTAGGGTGAACATATCACGGGGATTTCTTAGCGAGCTTTGTGCAGAAGGGGTTTTGCCTTTGCTTCCCTCTGAGGCTGAGAGCGTGTGACTTGCCCAAGGTCACTCAGTGGGGTTCCATGGCTAAGCAGGGATAGGAACCCTGGGCCATTTCCACACTAGACTGTTATAGCGCTATTGTTCCACTTGCAACATCCTATGGAATCCTGCCCTCCCGAAACTGCAAACCCCAGGATTCCATAGGATGTTGCAAGTGGAACAATAGCGCTATAACAGTCCAGTGCGGAAATGGCCCTGGCCTCCAGAGTCAAAGTCTAGTGCTCAAACCACCACACTACAATGACTGTTCTAATAATGACAACAACAATAACCATTTATTCAATAATTGGTCAGAAGTGGAAATTTCAGCTGGCGTGGCTTGTCATGTAACCAGCAACTGCTGAAATTCCCTCTTCTGCCCAACGGCTAATGCAGGAACCCTGTCCTGTACTCCACCTGGAAATAGTGCTGCCAAGTTTTCAAAACAGAAATAAGGGACAAACGGCATTCATGACATGCAAGGTTCGCAACCAGGAGGCAGCTACTGACAAGTTGGCAGTCCACCTTTGTGTTGCTTGTCACACAGCTAGGGCCATTTCCGCACTAGCCTGTTCTAGTGCTATTATTCCACATCCAACATCCCATGGAATCCTGAGGTTTGCAAAGGCCCCTCCCTAAACTGCAAACCCCAGGATTCCATGGGATGTTGAAAGTGGAATAATAGCACTGGAACAGTGTAGTGCAGCAATGGCCTAGATAACATGCAATCTGTGCTGAAATTCCCTTTCTACGCACCTTATTTTATTTTATTTTTTTATTAAATTTAATTACATTATTAAAAGAGAAAATAAGAGGTTGATTGTAAAGTGCTCCCCTCTCTAAGGAGACAACATCATACACGTCTTTCAGCCCTTCTACACATCTATTAAAGGGACAGTCGCCTTCTCCAGTTTTCCCTCTTGTAATCATACATTCAGCCTGTGGCCCTTTCCGCACTACCCAGTTCTAGTGCTATTATTCCACTTTCAACATCCTCCTGTGGAATTCTGGGCTTTGTAGTTTCCTGAGGCCCAAGAGCTCTCGGGCTGAGAGTTCTAAAGGCCACTCCCAAAACTGCAAACCCCAGGATTCCATAGGAGGTTGAAAGGGGAATCATAGCACTATAACAGGGTAGCGCAAAAAGGCTCTATATGGAAAGGAAAGCTTTCTCTTTCCACCCTCTTATGGGGGGCATCTCTTATAATAAGGGACAGACGCCGGCTCTAAAAGGGACAGGCTACCCAGCCTTCCAGGGACATTTTTATTTATATTTTATTGAATTCATAACTCGCCTTTCTCCCAAATGAGATCCATTATAATAAGGGATCTATTGTACATTGCAATATAACATAATATAACATTTAAAATAGCATAAGATTATAACATAATACAATATATAATAATAAAGCCTATAATAACATGGGCTATTTCTGCACTACACAGTTATAGCGCTGTTGTTCCACTTTCCACCTCCTATGGAATCCTGGGATTTGCACTTGGGGGAGGGGCCTTGAGAAGTCTCAGCCAGAGAGCGCTTCCGCCTCAAGAAACTACAAGCCCCAGCATTCCACGGGATGTTGAAAGTGGAATCATAGCTTTATGACCGAATAGAGTGAAAATCGCCATTGTGTATTATAACCTTATAATATGGGATCTATTATCATGATAAGGGATAAAACTGACAACCCACCTTTAAAGCACCCATCCTGTCCGTGTACCTGTATTTCTCTTTCCCGGAAGTTCAGCCTTCGAGGGACCCTCTACCCTTTTTCTATCTCTAGGCGGGACTGGACCGGAAACAGCTTCTGCCGCTGCCGAAGCGGCCGGTTGGTCGCTATGGCGACGGGGCCGGAGGGCAACATGGCGGAGCCGTCGCCGGTGCCGAGTGTGGCCGCCCAGGCGCGCTCTCCGCGGCCGAGCAGCGGCCTGGTCCAGTCCCGCGCGTACAGCCTGCGGCCGGCCTTCCTCCACAAGTCAGTGCCCGCGCCCGCCGCGTCCTTGCCCTCCCGCCGCCTTGGTCTGGGGTTCCGTTTCCGTGATTTCCGTCTTGGAAGCCCGTTTCGGGGCCGCCCGCGCGCGCCCGCTTTTATTTCCCCCGCCCCAGCGTTTTCGTTTGTTTTTTACATAATTAAATTTACCCAATAAACTAAACGTCTAGATAAAAAAGGGTAGGTCGGAGTCCTACGGCGCTCTGGATTGGACTGCAGTTCCCATCATCCCGCGTGCCCGCTCGGAATGCCGGCAGCTGCACTCCGCCAACTGTCTCGTTGGAAGAGATGAGGGCCGTTTCCGCGCTAGACCGTGACAGCGCTCTGATTCATCGAATCACAGAGTTGAAGAGGCCCCCGGGGCCACCCAGTCCACCCCCTTCTGCCCGGCAGGGACACCCTCAGCGCCCTCCCTTTGACAGATGGCCGCCCAGCCTCTGCTTAGAGACCTCCAAAGAAGGAGGAGACTCCACCACGCTCCGCGGAGGCAGCAAAAGAGATTCCTCTTAACCCTCAGAAAGAACTTCCTGACGGTCAGGGCTGTCCGGCAGTGGAATCTGCTGCTGCTGCCTGAGTGGAGAGTGGTGGGGTCTCCTCCTCCTTTGGAGGTGTCTAAGCAGAG
This sequence comes from Iguana delicatissima, assembly GCA_948472985.1. Lineage (NCBI taxonomy): Eukaryota > Metazoa > Chordata > Lepidosauria > Squamata > Iguanidae > Iguana > Iguana delicatissima. Next base: position 37,193 of record CAOKZL010000344.1, on the reverse strand, counting down.
GCTGGGTGGCCATTTGTTGGGAGTGCTTTGATGGGTGTTCCTACATAGCAGGGGGTTGGACTGGATGGCCCCTGGGGTCTCTTCCAACTCTAGGATTCTATGATTCCACTGCCGGACAGCTCTGGCCGTCAGGAAGTTCTTCCTGAGGTTCAGGTGGAATCTCCTTTCCTGCAGCTTGAATCCATTGCTCCTTGTCCTGGTCTCTGGAGCAGCAGAAAACAAGCCCACTCCCTCCTCTATATGGCATCCCTTCAGATATTTAAACCTGGCTCTCATGTCCCCTCTTAACCTTCTCTTCTGCAGACTAAACATACCCATCTCACTAAGCCATTCTTCATAGGGTATGGCTTCCAGACCTTTCACCATTTTGGTCGCCCTCCTCTGGACACGTTCCAGCTTGTCAATATCCTTCTTGAATTAAGGTGCCCAGAACTGGACGCAGGATTCCAAATGAGGCCTAACCAATGCAGAATACAGTGGTACCATTATCTCCCTTGATCTAGACACCATACTCCTACTGATGCAACCAAGAATCGCATTGGTTTTCTTGGCTGCTGCATCACACTGCTGACTCATGTTCAGCTTGTGGTCCACCAAGACTCCTAGATCCCTTTCACATGGACCGCTATCCAGTCATGCATCCCCCATCCTATGTTTGTGCATTTCATTTTTTCTGCCTAATTGCAGGATCTTACATTTTTCTCTGTTGAAATTCATTTTGTTAGCTTTGGCCCAGCTCTCCAATCTGTCCAGGTCATTTTGAATTTTGATCCTGTCCTCTGGCGTATTAGCAACCCCTCCCAATTTGGTGTCATCTGCAAATTTGATCAGCATGCCCTCCACTCCTTCATCCAAGTCATCGATGAAGATGTTGAATAGCGCTGGGCCCAGGACAGAACCCTGTTTTACCCCACAGGGGCTGGCCCCTCCCGAAACGGCAAACCCCAGGATTCCATAGGACGTTGACAGTAGAATCATAGCGCTGTAACAGTCTAGTGCAGAAATGGCCTAGGAGCTTCTTCCCATTATGGCTGTTTCTAGCCTTGCTGGTGCTCTCATAAAACTGATTTTGAAACTTTTTATACATATAATTTTATAGTTAGTGAGCCAGCATGGCATAATAGCTTGAAAGGACAGAAAGTGTAATTTCTTTTGGAAGAGAAAAACATAAAACTGAGTGGGGGGGGGGCAAAGAGAATCAGGTTGCCAGCTCAAACCCAGAATGCAGAGGTGGGCCAAATGTGGGCTTCCAGGTGTTCTTGGACTGCAAGTCCCATCAGTTCTAGGTAGCTGAGCCAGCGCTGGGAGCCGCTGTGCAGCAACATCTGAAAGGCTGCACTTTGCCCATAGCAAACAATGTGGTCTTATAGTTGTTTTTGGGCACAGCTAGGCTGGCCAAGGGTTCGTGGAAGTAGTATTTCAGTAATATTTGGAGAACTGCAAATTGAAATAGGTGTGGTTCTCTACCCCTGTCTCTTAAAACTGAGGGACTGAGGGTCCTTGCCAGTTACCAGCTAATCTGGTTTCTGTCTGGGATCACCTGCAATCATCTTCTGGCCACCTGAGTGCCTAATTCTGGGTGCCAATTTTTAAATATTTGAAGGGATATCATAGGGAGGGTGGAGTAAGCTTGTTTTCTGCTGCTCTGGAGACTAGGAAATAGAGCAGTGGCTTCAAACTACAGGCAGAGATTCCACCTAACCTTCCTGATGGTAAGAGCTGTTCAACAGTGTTGTAAACAGAGGCTGGATGACCACCTGTCAGCAGTGCTTTGATTGTGTTTTCATGCATGGCAGGAATGAGGTTGAACTGGATGGCCCTTGGGGTTTCTTCTACCTCTAGGATTCGGTATAATTCTAATTTGTGGTGGTGGTCAATTGAGATAGTTAGTTGGACCCAAACCGTCTCTGCTGGTGCATATCCCCACAGATGGGCATGCATATTGCTTAGACAAGACAGAACACGGCCACCAGTTCTCACACAGTCCTCCTAAACCTTTGTGCTACAACTGAATTATGAGTTTGAAACCTCGCTGGCCAGTCTGCTGAGATGGGGATAAAGACTGTCTGAGCCTCTCTAGAACTCAGGAGAAGCATGGTGAACAAATTGTGTTGAATTTCAATTTTCTTTTTTTCTTTTTTTTTTTTGCGTACATTCATTATTGAAGATACAGTCTGCCTCTCTTCCACTGAACTGAATGCAGTGGTACCTAGGCTGCCTTTCATCCAGGCACAGAACAGACCTGGACCTTCTGAGCTTTAACACAGCTGGTACATCATATAATGTCAGAACTAGGACCTGAGACCTGTTGGGGGATTTTTTCCCCCTGTATTCAAGGAGCAGGAGCTAGCGTAGTATAGTGGTTTTGAGTGCTGGACTATGACTCTGGAAACCAGAGTTTGAATCCTGTCCCAGCCATGGAAAGTCACACTCTCTCAGTGGTAGAGATAGCTAAGGCAAATCTCCTCTGAACAAATTATGCCAGGAAAATCCTCTGATAGGTCCACCTTAGGGTTGCCATAAGTCAGAAATAACTTGAAGGCACAGAATAGCAGTCCAAAGAACTTGTTTGTTCTGCAGGAAGGCATTCAATTAAGCCATCTCACCTCTCCCAGCAGGGTCAAGTGGTATAATTGTATACCAGAGCTATACCATATGTTCTTTCTGAAAGTATAGACTGAGTGCATAAACAACTAGAATACAGTAGCAAATGTGAGGATGAAGCCCATGTGGCTTGTCTTTAGCGTGAGTCATAAATCAGATATCCCTAGATCTATTTTATTTGGTATACTGATAAAGGAAAGATTCAGTCTCAATACACTCTTGTTTCCTTCTATTTTCTATCAGATTTCGCACAGCTACAGTGAAAGACTGCATCCATGAAGTGTTAAAAGAGCATCTGTCCACTGTGCAGTACTCACCTGAAGAAATCCCAATACTTACCAAATTCTTATCGGAGACAATCAGAGACAGACTGAAGGGTAATCAGATGGAGCAGGGAAACTGCCTTTCCCCCTACATCTCCATCTCCCATGAGCTCGCACTATTGATGATCTTCTCCCAACTGGCCAAATATTTGATGTTGCTATAGGTGTGGCAAAATCACTCTGTTCTTCTTAATCATTTTTCTTTTCCTTTTTAGAGAAAGGATTTCACAGATACAAAATGGTGGTGCAGGTAGTGATTGGAGAGCAAAGAGGCGAAGGAGTTAAGTAAGTTGGGCTCCATGCACCCCAGATATCCAAAATTATAATTGTTTTGCAATATTATATGTCTTAATTGTCAGATTAAGCAATTGTATTGCTTGCAATAAAAACAAGTTCCCTTAATTTGACCAGGGGATCCACTCTTTCCGTAGGCAAGACTTGAGGCCACATGTGAATGTGAGCAATCCCAAGCAAGCCTCTGTAGGAAAGAACTGGCAAAAGAACAGGCCCCACATTGAATTAATGGAACTTGTCCTTAATTCAGAAGTGTCAAAAGAGTGAGTTGTCAGATAACGGGGCATCAAAACTGGAAGATTGTTGTACATGCCTGTAATATCAAGAATAAACTGGTCACTGGCAATATCAGATCCATATTTCACAGTTATGGCAGTGTACCTTATTTTCTTCTCTCTCAATTCTTTTTCCCCTTTGGAATCTATCCATACACATTATCCCCAGATAATTAACATTCTTGTTTCCTCTCGGCTAGTTCCCAATTTGGAGACTGTGATCAGTGCGTGTTTACCTTTTCCTTATTATCACTGACAGAGAATCATTCTGGCATTTCAGTGGAATGAACACTGTTCAAATGTGAGTAATTGTCACTAACTGATTAATTGATGAGCCCTCATTTGTTTCTTCAGCATGGCTGCCCGATGTTTTTGGGATGCAGACACCGACAACTATGCTCAGGATGTTTTCATGAATGTAAGTTGTTTCCCATTTTTGCCAAGTGCCTTCCAGGTTCAAAAAGTTCAGGAAAAAATGTAACCTGAATCCTTGAACAAGCCAAAGGGATTGAGCTTCACCCATTTGTAGGATTCATATTCTTTGACTGTTAGTTAAATGGCACTGTAAGGCTGCATGTGAGCCAGCACAGTGTAGTGGTTTCAGCATTGGTCTAGGAAAACCTGGATTCAGATTCCTGCTCAGCAGCGGAAACCCAAGGGTGACCTTGGGCAAGCCACACTCTCTCAGCTTCAGAGGAAGGCAAAACCAAGCCCCCTCTGAAGAAATCTTGCCAAGAAAACCCTGTGATAGGTTTACCTTAGGTTTGTCATAAGTCAGAAGCACTTGAAGGCACACAACAACAACTCAAGAGAAAGGTGGGGTATAAATTCAGTAAATTAATAAATAGTCTAAAAGCTTTTTGGAAGAGGTAGATTTTGTGGAGAGATGTTAAGAAAGAGAGAGAGTGACACTGCAGAAGTGTACTGGCACAGGACAAAACTTCTGCAGTAATACCTTTGGGCCAACCAGTAATGTGATAAACTCATGAGCAAGCTTTTGGCTGTGAAATAAAACGGGGAGGAGTAGGTATCGTTACCATGTCCTCAAATCTGCAAGTTAAGACTTTTAAGATGCAGTGCATGAGTCTGTAATTGGATTAGCAATGCTAAAGACAAGACAATTTGCAGGATGTGCCCAGAAAATTGGGGCCAAATATATGACAGTGGCTGCCCTCGCCTTTTTAGAAAATAGTAATTAAAAATATTTCATGATCACTAGTTTTTTTCTCTAGCTCAGAATAAAATATACAGTGCCTTCTGAATATTTCATAGTTCAAGTAGAATATAGTCTTAGTCAGTAGAAAGTCCAGAGATATAAAATCTATGTACTTTGCTACCAGTCTGTACCTTGCTACTAGTATTATTTGGAGGTTAGAGAGCATGTAACTTCCTCAAAAGCCACATTCAGCAGGACAAAGATCATTCTCCTCCAGCCTACAGATTCTGGATTGTTTAATGTGATTATGTCTAAATGGCAAAGAAATTGTAGATAGATGCCAATACACAGTTAGGTTGGTAGAGGAGCAGTTGTTCCCTTAGGTGTCATAGTGCTAAGCCATACTGGGTTCCAAAAGTAAGTCTCACCACCTCCCATCCCCAGCAGCTGAGATTTCAGCAGGAAAAATTCAAATGATTTAAGCTGATCTCACTTCTCATAAATCCTAGAAACTTTTATTCTTTAAAAAAGAATTTCTGCAGAAAAACCTCATCTTGCTTGTTACAGTGCTGCTGCTGCTGCTGTTGTTGTGTGTCTTCAAGTCCTATCTCACTTAAGATAATCCTAAGGTGCCCCATCATGGGATTTTCTGGGATTTGTCTGAGGGAAAGTTTAGATAGATGCCTACAGCTTAGTTTCTAGAGGGGAGTTGTTTCCCTTGCCCAAGGTAACCCATACTGGGTTCCGTAGACCCCTGAAGCAGGGAAAAATTCAGAACCTGGGTCTCCCTCAAAATCCTAGCACTTTAAGTCAAAAATACTTCCATTTCTGTGCTCTTTTTTTCTTGTGAAACCTTTTCATGGGGGAAAGAGGGAAATCAAGAGTATTGCCAATGCTTTTTGGGCAACAGGATTCAACCGGTCTCAAATGTAGTCTAGCACTTTCACTATCCATGCTGTTCTGCTTGTACTAAGAAATCAGAGTTCATGCTTTTCTAACAAAGGGCATTTTCACTCACTGGTTTCTTGTATTTCTCCAGGACAGCCTCTTCTGTGTGGCAGTTGCTTTTGGCTGTTACTTCTACTAATGCCGATGAAGAGTTCAGAGAATAAAAGTGGCTTCTTCAGAGGCACCAGAGAGCCAAGCAGTACTCTGAAGCTACACCGCACATTTTTTTTTTTGAAATTTTTAAAATTCTATGGACATTGTGTTTACCAATAACAATAATATTTTTCTACATAACACTTGTAAGATACCATGGGCTACTTCTAAGACTGTTCTGGGGTATAGATAAAAGTATCCTGAAGAAGCCCTGCTTGAAGTGAGTGGGTTAATGATCTCGCACAGCTCTTGCTCATTCCATGGGTGGAGAACTGCTTTCTGCATATGGCCCTCTATTTATGTATACCTCTTTTTTGTGTTTGGTGCAGAATTGGACCTTCTGAACACGGGCATTACCAACAATAGACACTACTAGCTGCAGTTCCATTGCTGTATGTGTTCCCAAGATGAATCCGTTTGAATGAATATACTGAAATCGCAGTAAACATTGTAATTATATGCATTGTTTAATTTTTGACCAGTGTTTATTTCCATATGAATGCTACTACCAATGCAATCTTGAAAATATGTTGTCACTCAGACTACATAAATTTGCATTCTCCTTCCATATTATGCTTTTTTCTATAAGGAAGAAAATCTAAGTAACCTTAAAATTCTGTTCTAGCCTTCCTAACATATCTCTTCAATTCTAGGTTTACTAAACCTGCTGGTTGGTATCCTGTTTCTTTTCTATTTAAAAATAGGGCTGCCACTTAAAGTATGAAAATCTTAGGGTGATGTATAAAAAGTGTGTCCAAGTTTTCTTACAAAAAAAATCTGACTGAACAAAGAAGCCATTTTGGCACTTCTGTTTCTTTGATTCATAGAAAGATGACAGCCTATGTAAAAGGTGAATAAAGAGTCGTTCCTGTAAAGTTTCCCATAGAGTCAGTCCACCCTTTTCTTTGAGTCTGAGAAAGAGAAGTTGGGAAGAGTTGAGAGACACCCATTTTTTATGCCAACCTTTTTAAAAAAAAAAAAAAACAGGCACCAATTTAATGGAAGCAGTAATCAAAAGCCAAGCTGTGTTTAGTACACAGGAGCAACTGGTGTGATGCCAGGGAGCTTGTTATTTAGATTGCAGCTTCTAGAACAGTCCTACTGCCCACTGGCTGGGGGATTCTGAAAGTTATATTTTAAAAATTTAGAATTTAAAATTTGCAAGCTGTCTAGGGCTAACAACTGACTGTTATCCTACTTAAGAGCACAAGAAACTGCTTAAACCCTGCCAGTCCATCTTGACCATACTCTTGAGTAGCAGTACCTCTCCAGAGTGCCAACCAGAGATTAATCTAGCCTCTTAATTCTTGTCAGAGATGCCGGCCCTAAAACCTTAGAAGCACAAGATCTCTGCTGTAGCATTAACCTACTCCACACTCAGTACTTTTCATTTCTTTTCTTAGGAATACACACAAACACACAAAATCAAAGAGATTAACAGAACTTAATAAATTAGCAAAACGTTTAGACTTCTGCCTTCTTCAATTCTTCAAAATAAAAATGAGTTATATCCAAAGTAGCAATTTACAACACTTTATCGTCCCACTTTCTCCAGTGGATGATGGTGTTACACATTATCACCTAGGTTGCTACGGTCTTTGAATCTGTGGATCCAGAAATTCTCCTTTTCATCTAAATTACTCATAAAGAAATGGCACCTCGATTTGGTTCCAAACACAGACAAATCTGAGAGACTGTGGTATTCCTGGTAGCTTAGTGGTTAAATGCCGGTACTGTGGCCACAAGGTTGTGAGTTCGATCCTGCCAGTCTCCAGGTTGACTCAGCCTCCCATCCTTCCGTAGGTTGGTAAAATGAGTACCCATCTTGTTGGGGGCAATTAGCTTAAAACATTGTAAACCGCTTAGGGAGTGCTTTGCACTGATAAGCAGTATAGAAATGTAACTGCTCTTGCTCTTGCTAACTGCTATTCCGAGTTAAAACACCTAGCCGTTGGTGGTCCAGATTGCAGACTTGGGATTCCTGAAATGTGTACAAAGGTCTGTGGTTTAAGCAGTATTCTGAACTGCCACATTAGATGCAGGTTACTTTTGTTTTCACAGCCTGAAGAAAGCAGAAGTTCTAATGTTTGGCTAATTTATTTAAATGTTGCTTCTTTGTCACTCTAATTATATGTAGGGAAGGAGAGGAAAAGGGAGAGCATGCAAGCATCCATCTGTGATCCAGAGCAAATTCACACAGGCACACATATACAATCAGCTCTACACATCTGCAGGTTTGACTTTCACAGATGTGATTATCTGTGAGTTTTTTCAAACCCCCCCCCCCCACACACACACACAACCTCAGGCCCTTCTTTTCTGGGGAACCCCTTGTTTATTACAGGGTTACAAGCTTGATAGATGAAGGGAATGCTGTACACGTAACATATCTCGATTTCAGTAAGGCCTTTGACAAAGTTCCCCATGACATTCTTGCAAAGAAGCTAGTGAAGTGCGAGCTGGGCAGGGCTACTGTTAGGTGGATTGGTAATTGGTTGACTGACTGAACCCAAAGGGTGCTCCTCACCAGTGGCTGCTTTTCATCCTGGAAAGAAGTGACTAGTGGGGTGCCACAGGGCTCTGTCCTGGGCCCAGGGCTATTCCACATCTTCAGCAATGAAGGAGTAGAGGGCATGCTGATCAAATTTGCAGATGACACCAAATTGGGCGTGGTTGCTAAAATGCCAGAGGAAAGGATCAAAATTCAAAATGATCTTGACAGATTGGAGAGCTGGGCCAAAGCTAACAAAATGAATTCCTACAGAGAGAAATGTAAAGTCCTGCGCTTAGGCAGAAAAAATGGAATGCACAAATATAGGATGGGGGACGTGTGGCTGGATAGCAGTACGTGTGAAAGGGATCTAGGAGTCTTGGTAGATCACAAGCTGAACATGAGTCAGCATTGTGATGCAGCAGCCAAGAAAGCCAGCGTGATTCTTGGTTGCATCCATAGGAGTATGTCATCTAGATCGAGGGAGGTAATGGTACCACTCTATCCTGCATTGGTTAGGCCCCATTTGGAATCCTGTGTCCAGTTCTGGGCACCTCAATTCAAAAAGGATATCGACAAGCTGGAACACGTCCAGAGGAGGGCGACCAAAATGGTGAAGGGTCTGGAAGCCATGAAGCCCTATGAGGAACGGCTTAGGGAGCTGGGTATGTTTAGTCTGCAGAAGAGAAGGTTAAGAGGGGACATGATAGCCATGTTTAAATATTTGAAGGGAGCAGGCTTGTTTTCTGCTGCTCCAGACACCAGGACAAGGAGCAATGGACTCAAGCTGCAGGAAAGGAGATTCCACTTGAACCTCAGGAAGAACTTCCTGACGGTCAAGAGCTGTCCAGCAGTGGAATAGGCTGCCTTGCAGTGTGTTTGAGTCTCCTTCTCTGGAAGTGTTTAAGCAAAGGCTGGATGGCCATCTGTTGGGAGTGCTTTGTGGTGTCTCTGCATAGCAGGGGGTTGGACTGGATGGCCCTTGGGGGTCTCTTCCAGCTCTATGATTCTATGATTCTATTCCTACTCAGCATCTCTGATCTGACCATACAGCCCTTTAGAAACCTGTCTCTGGTTTCTGTTCCGACACCACCAGCTAAGGGTGGATTGCAGCCTGATTTCTCAGCACCACAAATCCACTCCCAATGCCCCCCACACCCAAGTAAGAAGATGAGTGAGAGAGAGGAACTACGGGGCCACTATGCCAACTCACTCCCTTTCCCTCTCCTTTCCCTGAACTGGTGTGGACCCTGAATGCCCATTCCCACCGTGCCTTGTCCCCTTTCCACAGACACCCCTACACATTTAGATCTTTCAGCTTTTTCCATTTTTGCCCTAGTGAACGCGGAGGGCTGACTATATAGGCATACCACAGTTAACGAGGCCTCTGACAAAGAAGCTCCTTTTTACAAACCGTTGTTATGGATGACCTGCCACTTTTCTTCCTTTTCCTCCATCTTACTGAAAGATATTTAGCATCATCGGCATTGGGAGGATGGCAAAGAAGGGCTGGAGAAAGACAGACTTTTGGTGTCAGGTCACAGTAGCGTGTCTGCAGTAAACAATGCAGTCAAGCTTGGTCTGGGAAATAATAAGACTCAAATCTAGCCAATCCTACTGTATCTGTGTGCCTGCCTAAAACACGCAAGATGAACAGCTGCTTCCAGGATCTTTTAGTGAATATGCGTAAACAGCAAAGCAGAGAGAAAAGTGGAGAGCAGATAGATAAGCCTGCTTCACCAGCTCCCTCAGCGTGGGTATTTTTTAAAATCCCATCAGTTTGTAAGTTTGGCCCCGAAAATGGACATCATACAAAAAGTGGAGGCTGCTGAAATAAAAGGGCATTTGGGGATGCTTTTTGGAAGAAGCATAACCTCTAATATTTCACATGTAAAAACCAGGACATCTGTGGCCAGGCAAGATCAGAATGTAAAGAAGGCAAAAGTTATCCAAAGAGATCAGCCAGGAGAGGCAGCAGCAGTTTGCTTTTGCCCGAGTCGATTTGGAAAAGAAATGTCTGCCCCTGCCTCCCCTTTCTCCCCCAAGTTAACTGTGTGCAATTTATTTTGAAATCAGTTTGCAGCCATTGAAGAAAACTGAGGACAAAGCGGGGAGGACAGAGAAACTGGGACATTTTAAAAGCAGCTGAAAAAGTGGAACAACAGAGGATTCATCAGGAATCTCTCTACCACATTAAGAGAATGAGAGGGTATGAAGAAGCCTTCAGGTTGGTCTAAAAGGTTCAAGAGGTTTTTGTTTATTTACTCAAGTCATATCTCACCTGGTTGTTTTATTTCACAGGTGAATATTCTTAGTTTTGAATAAAAAGTTTGTTGAAACAAGCGGAACAGCTCTTCTTTCTTGCTGTATATGAGCCCCTCCCTATTCTTTCCATGTTATTTATGCCTCTGGTAGCAAATGGGATATACTGTACACGAGTGTGAGAGTGCATGTGTGTGCTCCTCTGTGCTCTACTTTGTTTGAACAAATGGTAAGAGGCACCAACTGTCCCAATTTGGCAAGGACAGTCCAGATTAATCCGTTGTCTTCCCACTTTTTCAGCTGCTTTTACGATGTCCCAGTTTCTCTCTCTTCCTCCCACTTTCCCCCCCTTTGTCCTCACTCAGGCCATTTCCGCACTAGCCTGTTATAGCGCGATGATTCCACTTTCAACATCCTCTGGAATCCTGGGGTTTGCAGTTTCGGGAGGGGCCAGCTGGCCCCTCCCGAAACTGCAAACCCCAGGATTCCAGAGGATGTTGAAAGTGGAATCATCGTGCTATAACAGGCTAGTGCGGAAATGGCCTCAGTTCCACTGCTGCAAAATGAGCGCAAGAGCTTTTTGCACTCCATTAATTCAGCAAGGGGAGAGGAGAGGAGGGAGCAGAATTTTGTCCTTCCCTGCTGGCTCAGGCAAAAGCAAACTACGGCGGCTTCTCCCAGTTTGTCTCTTCTTCCTCATTAATAATTTTTTCCATCACGCCCGCACTGATGTTGCTTGGCCACATGTGTCCCAATTTCCATCTGTGAAATGTCGGGGAGTATGTGGTCCCTAGGCGTACAGACTCTAAAGGCACCAGATCCCATCTGATCTAGGAAACTAAGCAGGGTCAGCCCTGGTTAGTATTTGGATAGGAGACCATGAAAGAACACCAGGTGCTGTGAGATGTATTTCAAAGGAAGGAACTGGCAAAACCAACTGTTGAGTATTCCTTGCCTAAGAAAACCCCGTGAAATTCATGGGGTTGCCATAAATTGACGGGTGACTTGAAGGTACACACAAACATGTGGTCCGTCTTGAGCTTTCAGCTCATCACTAACTTTCACACTAACCTTCCTCACCTGTGAAATGTTGCCGTGTGTGTAAGCCGATAACCCACCTGAGCACCTACCCAGATTGTTGTGGTATGCCTTCAAGTCATTTCTGACTTAGAAGGTGAACCTATTATGGGGTTTTCTCAGCAACATTTGTTCAGAAAGGGCTTTGCCTTTATTTTCCTTTGGGGCTGAGAATGTGTGACGTACCCAAGATCGCCCTGTGAGCTTCCATGGCTGAGCTGGGATTTGAATCCTGGTTTCCAAAATCATAGTTCAATGTTCAGACCACTACCCCACCCTAGCTCTCACCTGTCCAGTAGCTGATCCTAAAATCAATGGCTATCGAGTCCAACCCCATTCTGTCATGCAGGAACACACGCTCAAAGCACCCCCAGCAAATGGCCCTCCAGCCTCTGTTTAAAAACCTCCAAAGAAGATGACTCCAGCACACTCCCACGCAGCAGATTCCACTGGAAGTTCTTCCTGATGTTTAGCTGAAATCTCTTTTCCTGTAGTTTGAAACCATTGCTCCTTGTCCTAATCTCCAGAGCAGCAGAAAGCAAGTTTGCTCCATCTTCAACATGACATCCTTTCAAATATGGCCATCATGTTACCTATTAACCTTCTTTTCACTAGGCTAAGCATACTGAGCGCCATAAGCCACTCCTCAGAGGGTATGGTTTCCAGACCCTTCACCATTTTGGTCACCCTCCCCTGGACTCGTTCCAGCTGATCGATATCCTTCTTGAATTGTGGTGCCTAGAACTGGACACAGTATTCCTAGTGAGGTCTAACCAAAGCAGAATAGAGTGATCTTATTACTTCCCTTGATCTTGACACTTTACTCCTATCGATGCAGCCTAGGATCACATTGGCTTTTTTAGCTGCCGCATCACACTGCTGACTCATATTCAACTTGTGGTCGACTAAGACTCCTAGATCCCTCTCACACCTCCTGTTTCCAAGCCAGGCGTCACCCATCCTATATCCTATTTCATTCTTTCTTCCTAAGTGTAGTACCCTACATTTCGCCCCGTTAAAATTCGTTTTGTTAGCTTTGGCCCAGCTCTCTAACCTGCCAAGGTCCTTTTGCGTTCTGATCCTGTCCTCTGGGGTGTTAGCCTCCCAATTTGGTGTCATCTGCAAATAGGAAGAGCATGTTAACAGAGAGGCCTGAAGCTGGGACATCTCTTGCTTGAGAGGAGACACCTGGCGAGGGCGGCCCTTTGCTTGTTGCAACGCCCTGCCGTTGTGAACTGCGCCACCCCTTGCAGTCTCCAAAGGGAAGGCTAGGGAGGCCACCCTCTCACTCATCTCTGAGGCTCCGGGGGCACCTTCCTCTGTCTTTTCCGCAGAGCAAGAGGTTCGCCTCCTCGACCCCCATTTATTCCACCGTCACCACCTCTCCAGCCATGGCGGACAAGCCGCGCAAGCACAGCCAGAAATCCAAGCGGTGCCTGGTGTGCGAGGCCCCCTTCCCCGGCGCTGCGGAGGGGACTTCTGCCCCGGTGCTCTCTGGCCCCACTAGGCCCCGGCTTGGAGAGCCGGTGGCGCGAGCCCAGGGCCCCCTCTCCTGCCGGCAGCCACGGCTCCGGGGACGAGCCAAAGGACCCGGAGCTCGAGTCGGAGGGGGACGACACGGCGGATCTGCACCTGACTGAGTGGGTGAGTTCCTTCAGTAAGCTGGGCCTAACTGCCCAGGACTCAGCCCAGCTGCAGTAAACCCACCAAATGGGTGAGTTTGTTTAGCAAGCAGGGCCTAACTGGCCAGGACTCAGCCCAACCACAGTAAGCCCATCAAATAGGTGAGTTCATTTAGTAAGCTGGGCCCAATTGCCCAGGACTCTGCCCAGCCACAGTAAGCCCACCAATGGGTGAGTTTATTTGATAAGCTGGGCCTAACTTCCTAGGACTCATCCCAACCACAATAAACCCACCAAATGGGTGAGTTCATTTAGTAAGCTGGGCCCAATTGTCCAGGACTCAGCCCAGCCCCAGTAAGCCCACCAAATGGGTGAGTTCATTTAGTAAGCTGGGCCCAATTGTCCAGGACTCAGCCCAGCCCCAGTAAGCCCACCAAATGGGTAAGTTTATTTAGTAAGCTGGGCCTAACTTCCTAGGACTCATCCCAGCCACAATAAACCCACCGAATGGGTGAGTTCATTTAGTAAGCTGGACCCAATTGTCCAGGACTCAGCCCAGCCCCAGTAAACCCACGGAATGGGTGAGTTTATTTAATAAGCTGGGCCTAACTTCCTAGGACTCATTCTAACCACAATAAACCCACCGAATGGGTGAGTTCGTTTAGTAAGCTGGACCTAACCGCCAAGGACTCAGCCCAACCACAGTAAGCCCGCTGGGAATCAAGTACTGAATGACAAATCTGCCCTGTTGATTTGGTGGATTACTACTATTTTTACTATTTTATTAATTTCTATCCCTACCCCTCTTCTTGATAATAGGACTCAAGGCAGCTAACAACACTTAAAACAATAAAAAAGATTTTAAAAAAACAAAATATTAATAAAATTATAAGATCTAAAAAATAATTTGTGAAGTTAAAACATTGCATATAAAAATATTAAAGTACATTAAAAGACTATTTGTTGTTGTATGCCTTCAAGTCATTTCTGACTTATGGCAACCCTAAGGTGACACTATCACAGGGTTTTCTGGAGGCTGAGAGCGTGTGACACCCCCAAGGTCAGCCAGTGGGTTTCCATGGCCAAGCAGGAAATCAAACCCTGGTCTCTAGGATCGTAGTCCAACACTCTGGACTACTATACCACACTCTCCTTGAGACTATACCAACCTTAGAAACAGAACTGTGGAGCATTGAAAGCCTTATCCTAGTCAATTTGGAAAAGCCTGACGGCACAAAAACGTTTCGACCTACTGTAGGAAAGAGAGCAAGGATGGGGACGTGGAAGTTCCAGGTCTGGGAACAACCACTGAGAAGGTTATTTCTTTGTTCACACCAAACAGATCTACCCTGCTTGGGAGTAGCAACCAGACTGAGGCCATGGAAGGGAATCATATGGCTCTCCAGATGTTTTCTGGACTGCAGCTCCCAACATCCACCTCCATTGGTTTCGATGGCCAGGGCTCTTGGGAGGTGCGGTCAAACAACATCAGGAGGGCTGCTATTCCCAACACTGAACTCAGCCACAACTTCTTTGACCCCTGGGCCTGTCTCTAGGCTGTAACTTTTGAGATAAAGGAGTTTTTACTACACCAGATCTTCTCAACCAGGGTCCCCTGGAAACCTCAAATTCTACAAGAGACTGCCAGTAGTTCTGCAAGAGGTTGTGATTTTAAAAAGAAATGAATTAACATTTCTTCAGCTGTAGAAATAATAATTTTTATGCAAGGATGCCCTGAAACCTGAAAGGTATTTTATGGGTTCCTCTAAAAGGATAAAAAGGTTGTAAACTACTTTAGCTGCCCTTGCAGCATCTTATGGGATCCTGGGATTTGTAGTTTAGGACTGTCCTTTGGAGACTTTTAAACAGAGGCTGAATGACTGTCTTTCAGGAGTGCGTTAGTTGTGTATTTTTGCATGGGCTAGATGGTCCTTATGGTCCCTTCCAACTTTTTAATTCTATGAGACATATTTAAAATTCTCGACCAGAGAGCAATAGTACTCCCCACACTACAAACTTTAGGATTCTATAGGATGAAGCCATGACAATTAAAGTCATGCCATAGCATTATAATTTTGAGTTTCCCCAGATATTCTATTTGGGGCTTGGTATCATTTCAGCTTCAAGGACTGGGCTCAGCCAGGATTAAGTTAATATTTAAAAGAAATTGTGACTTTAAGCATATGCAGAGTGCCCTTCCCTTGCCCACCAGCTATTTCTACTATCTCTTTCGCTTTCTCCCTTATATCACCTTTTGAAACCTCTGCAAAGGGGCCCTGTTCATTACTAAACATTGTAAATTCTAGGCAATTAAATTATTATTTGGGTCATCAAGGGAGTGGCTAAGAGGCTCCCAGGGCAATTCTAACTATGCCTACTCAGAAATAAACCCCACTGACTTTAAAGGGTGTTAATCCAGGATAAATTGTGTGGAGGATTAGAACTTGAACTACAAATTAAGAACATCATGATTGTTGATTTTCATCTTGGCCACAAAATCAGCAGGCAGCCTTATGCAACGTTGCTTAAATCTTGTGCAAATTATAGCTTGCCTTGCCCACAGAGCTCAAACAAAGTGACAGCATTAAATTCAAGAAACAGATCTATATAACCAGGCCCATAACTGAGTGATTAAAAAAAAACTGAAATAATTAAATACAACAACTCCATGCAGTGTGCTAACTGTACAATAAAAGACTATCATGTCACAAAGTTATAAAACACAATGATATAATTTTAATATTTTCCAGCTATTTCTAAGCCCACTGTTCTGGTGCAAGAACGTTTTATTATGCCTTACAAGCTGGTATGATTTCAGCTGTAATCTTTGCACCGTATTGTTCATTATGCCAGGCAAATAGTAGCTTTATGGTTCAATATTGCAAAGTTATACAACAGGAAGGCCACGCCACCCAGCGGTATCACGACAAGGCGAAACCAGTGGATGCAAAGATGGATTCACAGGCTGATTTCCAAAGCCCCTGGCAACTTTCAAATGAAATATTTCCAAATCAGCATTATCAAACATCATTTTAGTATCATTTTTAATTACTTCTAATATGTAGCATCTGCTAATATTGGATGTTTGACCTCATGAGATGTAAAAAAACTGGTACGCCTTCTTCTTTTCTTTAAGTAACTGTAACAACTGCCATAGTCAGAAGAAAGAGTAAATCCTAACTGTGCCAGAGGATTTCATCTTGTTACTGCTGACGGTTGGGATTGGACTTTTCTCCTAGGTCAGAAAGTGTTCTGCTTTCTTCCTACTCAGAATGATTTTTTTAAAATATTGTTTTTATTTATTTATTTAATTCATTTATATCCCAGTTTTCCCCTCCAATTCTGGGAGTGAAGGCAGTTGCTGTTTTTTACTGTTGTCAGGTTGACTCCAACTTATCACAACCCTATGGATGTGAAACCTCCACGTCACCCTGTCATCAACAGCCCTGCTCAGGTCTTGCAGATTGAAGGCTGTGGCTTCTTTGATTGACTCATTCTATCTGTACTGCGGTCTTCCTCTTCACCTACTGCCTTCTACCTTACCAAGCGTTATTATCTTTACTAGTGAGTCATGGCTTCTCATAACGTTTCCAAAGAATAACACTCTCCGTTTAGTCATCTTGGCTTCTTGGAAGAGTTCAGGCTTGATTTGCTCTAGGACCCATTTCTTTGTCTTGTTAGCCATGCATCCATAGAACTCTTCTTCAGCTTTCTTCGCTGTCCAGCTTTCACAACCGTACACAGAAACTGGAAATACGATAGCATGGACAATCCTAACTTTAGCATTCAATAATAAATAGCTTACAGATCAAAAACACACAAACATATCAGTGTGTTTCTGTGCATGTGTTAAAAACAAGTCAACAATCAATAGTGACAACCATTTAACATTCATTAAAAGGCAGAATGTTTTTAAAAATCAACAAAACACTACACCCATTGCGGTCAATTCTTAAAAGCCCGACAGAACATTTTTAGGCCATTTCTGCACTAGACTGTCATAGTGCTATTGAAATGTAGCGGCCAAGACAGTGGCGAAAACCAGGTTTCAGGGAAAAATCAAAAAGCCAGCTTTATTACAATACCTTGCGCAAGGGGCAACAGTTAATTCAGAGCTGTTGTGTCGATTAATTGAGGTAGCATCACTATATACCTTTTGCATTCTATGTCAGCAATCAATCATTTACTTAGCCCGCCCATCACTGGAGAAAAAGATCTTTGGTTAACTTTCCATTACATCATTGACTGGCATACACGTGTACAGAAGAGAACAAAAGGGTTAGTTTACAAGGTTACTTAGAGTGATACAAATTAATGGTTACAGCCAAAATGAGAGAGTATGCCTACTCCCATTTAGTTCCCAGACCTCTGGATGTTGCAAGGCTATTTCTAAAATTTGAGATAAGACAGACATCTGCTATTTACTCAGAAGCACAATTCAATTCGCTTATTTTTCCTATTCAAGTGGCATTGGACTTAACCCCTTCATTCCCCCCTTCATGCTAAATTCAAAACTTTGCAATTTCAAGCATGTACTATTCCCTATTTCGTTATAGCACAAGTGATACATAGCAGCAGCATACATAGCAGCATTAGGATTCACTAACACACATTACACACTTACACGCTGTTCCCAATAACGGAGGGGGTCTGATTTGTGCGTAGAGAGGTTAGCGTCCGGTGTAACCCCAGCAGAAATCTAGCCCCAATCTTCAACTCCACAGCAGTTGCTGGATCTAATGTTCGCTGCCTGGCAGCTTCCGGTGTGCCAGTCTGTACAATCTAGCCCAGAATTCTTCTCTCCTCAGGAGTTGCTGGGTCTGGTGTACACTTTGGCGGCTTCCGGAGCGTCAAAGGTATCACCTAGCCCAGAATTCTTCTGACTCCCCTTTCTGCAACCACCAGTTAGGCATACACATCAACTTCCTTCTTCCATTGACTTGAGCATTACGGATTAAAAAACAACACTTTTAACATGCAGAGTAAAGACTTGGCAGATTTAGGAAAGCCATTATGTTAGTGCAAAGTACTTCTGCATACAGTGCTTTTACCCATACTTACTTAAGGAACCCAATAATCTTGTCCACATGCCTGCAGACCACTAGAATGTTGAATGTTCTTCCTATATTGCATACTTCAAAACACATTTTCCCTTTTGCTGCCCATCAGACTTCTTTACATAATGACAACAGGTTATATTTTACCAAAATACTGAGTACCCCTTCACAACTGAAGAGATAGTTTCATGCTGAGCTGACAGCCAACAACGCACCTGCTTTACATGAAAACCAATTCCCTCCCCATGGGGATCCATGTGTTGTCATGTACCTGTTGCTTTTATTGTGAATCCTTTTCATTTTTGGCCAGCCAAATTATATGAGTTGTAGCCAAGTGAAAAATAAATTGCTGGTCACAATCATTTCATCCTAGAAGTTGACCATATACCCATTTGCCATTGTAAAAACTGGTTGCTTTCCAGCACTGACTATGGAGGAACCAACCCCCCTTTTTCCACACAACTCAGTAAAGCCTATGCTGTAAGTGGAAAGAAGTTAACATTGAGACATTTCCCTGGGCATGCCTATTTGCCATATACACATATCTTCCAATCCCTAGTGATAAAATAGGTAAACCAAACTTCCTGCCCTTCCTATACCTGTCTCAATCTATTGTTTTCCACATTCAAGATCTGATCATGCATGTGTCCCTAGTTTAGCATCTTGGCCACCTTTTCCACAGTGGGGGTTGTCACTACTACCTGATAGGTCCCCACCCATGTCTCCTGGTTTGAGAGGGTGTGCCTGTGCTTGTAGGGAAAGAAGCCCCTATTTTAACATTTTCTCCCTTGTCGTACTCAGAGCTTTCCCTAACACACTAACCCTTTTCTGTAGAGTTATGTTCCCTTAATCCATCCAAAAGGACTTTTGCTGAAAGGTGACAACTTCATGACTCTGTGAATATATGCATCTTCTTCCATCATGATGGGGCTCTGGGAAAAAACAAAAACACTCCTGGTTTCTCTGTTGTGGGCTGCACATGGAATGAGAATGAAAGGTTTCTATAAAATGGGCTCAGAAGATTAATGTGGTATCATGCCGCTTGTCCTGTGCTGGCATCCAGACTCCAAAAACATAGCCAGGGCTGTTATTTGGACCATACACGTTGAACTACCGAGTCTCCAGGATTTTGTTTCATCTTCTCCAGGTTTTTTCCTAAATTCTGAGGTCTTGCAGGTACAATGTGACTCCTCCGGGGAGCTCCTGGCACAGTAATTTAATCTTGATGATCTGGTGGACAAATCCCCATATTGTTTGAGCCTGTATGATGTGTGGGCTTTTTCAGGGCTGTTGTCGGTCTGCTAGCTGTTCTCACACAGCGTACCATCTGCTTTTTCCTCCTCTGCCTTCTTCAGCCAGGAGTTCCCTTAACTGCAACTCCACTTCCAAACTGGAGAGGCGCTCTCGCCTCTCAGAAATGCTCCCTTATTTCTCCCTCCCAACTCACAGAGGTGCTCCGTTCACCTTTTCTCCCAGCTTGCTCGTAGTGGCGACCCTGGTGGGACTTGAACCCACAATCCCCCAGCTCAGGGTGTGGCTCCACCTCCTCATCCCGCTGGGACTCACCAGGGAGCCTCCAGTTTTCCATCTTGTTGGGAGTTGGTGAGGGGCGCTGTCTTTGCAGTTCTGACTCGGCCCTTCCCGTATTCTGATACTCTGCCCAACGTTTCTCACCAGGAATCTCACAACTCCAACCCTGCCCTTTGCAGTTTATGGCGAAGGACCGAAGTTTCCTCTGTTTTTAACTGCTGACCAATCCATTATTCATGGAGTTTTGCTGTCATCTTCCACAAAAGGATTCCACCATACATCACCTCTCACTTGGTCCCTGCTGTCTTCTTCCACATATCCACCACTTATCCACATCCTTCTCTGACTGTCTTCACCATCTGTCCAGATTTTTCTCATCTATGCCTCTTCTGCCCACACTGGGCACATTGGCACGCTCCCAGAGACCCTCTTCCTCTTCTGGGTTTTCCTACCACCTTCTCATCTTCCAACCTCTACTCAATTTGGATTTTTACAAAAACTTACAACTCCCAGCATTCATAAGCGGTCTCCCATCCAAGTACTAACCAGGCCCGACCCTGCTTAGCTTCCGGATGGACAATGGGCGTGTTCAGGGTGGTATGGCCGTAGGCAGCTAAGCTGCTCCTTTCTGCCCTCGTCAGCCCCTTGCAGCTCCTGAACTTTTGGCTGCATTTTATTTCTTTTTTCTTTCTCGCCTGGTTCTAAAATTCCAAACATCAGACGAACTAGGAAGGGAGGGGGTGAACCCCCCCCCTTTCCGAAACTGACTCCTCTGTTCCTGCTACTTATTGTCGGCTGCATCCTCTCAGCCTCCGCTGCATCCGCCGCTTCCATTCGCCCCCGCCATCTGCCCTCCCTCCTTGGCTGGCACCTCAGCTGGGGGGGGGCTGTCTTCACATCGCTTCTCCTCCAGGAAGCCTCTTGATGCTAGCAGCGGCTTTCACTCCTTATTGCTGGTATTATTGCTCCCCCCATCTGTCCCCTCAGGGGAAGGACAGGCAAACAGGCATGCAGACAGGATCCAGGTGGGGGTGGAGCGTGGTTGTCTCCTAAAGAGCTGCCGCTCCAAGGCCTCTGTGGGGCTCTACCTCTCTGTTCTTTTGCATTGGAATTCCCAAGGGTTCTTGGGGGAAACTTGTTCAGGTACTACAATGCCCATCATTCCTGAACTTTCCCAATCTAGGCCTCTGTCTTCTTTCTCTCCACTTGCCTCTTCCTCCTGCCTGCTTGGAGTCTCAACAGCTCTCTTCATCCCTTCTATCACTGTTTCCACCAACTTGATAATCAGTGAGCATATTCATCTGGTCAAGATTATTTGGATCCCACCCTGGATCAGCTAGGGGAACTCTGCCTCTTCTCTGGTGCCCTCCCGGCTGGCTCGCCATTCCTCATGTTGGATTTATTCTCCTCCACTCCTCGGTAGTGAACAAGGTCAAAAGCAACTATTGACAGTCCTGCCAGTTAGAGACATGTGAGGCCATGATTCTGGAGGACAAAGTTCTATTACTTAGTAGGTCTGACATGGTGAAGGGTGTGTATTGATAACTCTGAACTCACTGGTAGCAGCACCAGTGCCTCTGTTAGGGGCCACTTGGACTTCTGCTGCTGGCACTGTTGAACCTCTTTCCAAATTTCTTCTAAGTCTTGTCCACCACTGCATACACAGTCTCAAGTGATGGTGAATGGATGGGAATTTGCAAACTGACAGCTCATTAAATATTCAGTGAAGTCTCCTTTCTCCCTTTTCTAAGGCATGAGAGAGACCCTAGGAAACAGACTTTGCTTCTATCATTAAAGGGGAGAAGAGTTTCCTGTCCCCTTGCGTTGATTCTAAAAGGAGCCTTGAGCATGGGTTTTCAAAGAGGGCTGTCAGTTTTGTTTTTGTTTTTTTCCTTTCCTTTCCTCTTTCGAAAGGAGGGGCAAGGGGAAATTCCTGGTGTGTGCAGAGTTCCTTCCTTTTTTTCCTTCTTTCCTTTTTCAAATGCAGCTTCTTTTTTTTTTAAACAATAGACTCTGCGCTGAGCTCTGCTAGAGGAGAATCTTTTCCAACTCCTGGCATGTCTCCATGCAACACCTTAAGGGCTTATTATTTTCTTTTTCCATTAACTCTCTATAACTTTATTTCTGCTATTCCAAAACCTCTGTCTGCCGGCCCATTAAATCTCCATCATGGGGGTCAGACTTGATCCTAGAAAAACCCCTTATTTCCTGTCATGCCGAGAGTTGCTCCCACTGCCTCTTGGCATGGAACGAAAAGGATCCCTTTCCAGTTAATTGTAACATTAACATAGTAATGGCTCTCTGAAGCCCCTTTGGATCCAACCTCAAAATTCCCCCTGCCTGAATTGCAAAATCAGCTTTTCTACACCTAAGGAGAACAATGAGACTCTGCATTGCTTCCTCACTATCCTGAGGTTTTTCTTTTGCACTGACTTTTATTTCTGCCATTTCCCAGCCTCTGGCTGAGTTAACTTCTCTGGCTTAAAACAACAGAGAGCCCAAGAAGGAGGGGCTTCAGGAAATGGCTTGGAACACTGAGAGAGGAAACAAACCATTTTTTTTCTCTTTTACACTTTACACTACAACGGCAATAGTAAGTTTCCACTGAATCCTCCTTTAAATTCTTTTTGAAATTCTTTTATCGTACACTCTAAGGGAGTTTGCCGTTTTTCTCCCCCTCCCATTTCCTCCCAAATTCCAAACTCAAGCACAATAGGAATGGATTTGACGCACGAGTAAGGGGTCTCATGCGCCCACACACAAAGGGTTTTCACTCCAGTCACTCCAGCACTGACTTGGCCACCCAGACGGTCATGGCATGACGCAAGAACTGCAATGCTGCAAGCATTTCACACACACATCTTTCATTCAGACAAACAACCTCCCATCTGGCCCATTAAACCACAACTGAGACGTCTTCATACCTACTCCGCCATACCAAAAGTTTTCGGGGTTTCCCTCTTCACCGCTAAGAGGTACTCAGCCAAACCTCGAGGAGTGATCAGTTCCCCTTCCCCCTCCCAAACACGAGGGGGGTCTACTACTCACCAAAGGGCCATGGATGGGAGGCTTGGTTTCCAGCTGTAACCCGAGGTCCTTTGACTGGATCGCTGTCGCCAGGGATGCCACCGCTCCCCTAACCAAACCTCTTCGACAAAAGGTCGAGGGCGCCCTGGGTTTTGTCAAGGAGAGCAGCAATCCCCGACGTCCAAACGTCCGTCAAGGGGGACAGAATATAGTCCCTTCCCCCGTTTCCCGGCCAATGCACCAGAAATGTAGCAGCCAAAGTCAAGACCAGGATTTAGGGAAAAATCAAAAAGCCAGCTTTATTACAATACCTTGCGCAAGGGGCAACAGTTAATTCAGAGCTGTTGTGTCGATTAATTGAGGTAGCATCACTATATACCTTTTGCATTCTATGTCAGCAATCAATCATTTACTTAGCCCGCCCATCACTGGAGAAAAAGATCTTTGGTTAACTTTCCATTACATCATTGACTGGCATACACGTGTACAGAAGAGAACAAAAGGGTTAGTTTACAAGGTTACTTAGAGTGATACAAATTAATGGTTACAGCCAAAATGAGGGAGTATGCTTACTCCCATTTAGTTCCCAGACCTCTGGATGTTGCAAGGCTATTTCTAAAATTTGAGATAAGACAGACATCTGCTATTTACTCAGAAGCACAATTCAATTCGCTTATTTTTCCTATTCAAGTGGCATTGGACTTAACCCCTTCAATTCCATTTTCAACATCCTATGGAATCGTGGGGTTTGCAGTTTAGGGAGGGGCCTCATGGGCTAAGATTCCATAAGATGTTGAAAGTGGAATAATAGCACTATAACAGTCTAGTGTGGAAATGGCCTGGCTCTCACATAGCAAGATAGTGTCTTTCAAATAGCTGTATTATTATTAATTTCTATCCCAACTTTCTCTTAATAATAAGACTCAAGGTAGCTAATGTTTTAAAAACAAGAAGTATTATAAAACTATACAAAAACTTTGACAAAATTATAAATATAAAAATTAATTAAAAAGCAATTAAACAAAGTAAATCATGAAACATTAAAAATATTAAAATTCATTGAAAGATTATACAGACCATAAACTGCATAGCACATAATTAAAAGCCTACCCCATTCCGTGTCTAAGAGCCTGATGGCACAAAAATGTTTTGACTTGGCTGATGGAAGGCAAGCAAAGAAGAAGCCGTCCTGGCCTCCCCAAGGAGAGAGCTCCAAAGACTGGGGCCATTTCCACACTACACTCTGATAGCGCGATGATTCCACTTTCAACTTCCTATGGAATCCTGGGGTTTGTAGTTTCGGGAGGAGCCATCCGGAAACCCCAGGATTCTATAGGATGTTGAAAGTGGAATTATCGCGCTATCAGTGTGGTGCGGAAATGGCCTGGGAGCAGCTACCAAGAAAGCCCTCTCCCTTCTTCCCACCCGCTGAGCCTGAGATGGTGGTGAGACAGAGGGAACCAGTTCTCCAGACAATCTTAGCTGTAAGGTACCCTATTTGCTGTTGTATAGACTCACTTTTTGCCCCTGAAAAACACTGTTTGAAAGTGGGGTGCATCTTATAAACCAGTGTGTCTTATACATCAGCAAACAGCATTTGCTGATGTATAAACGTGGTGTGCCTTATACACTGCTGCATCTTATACGCTGGCAAATACAGTATATTATGACATTATAGATAGTTGTCATTGTTGTGGGCCTTCAAATCATTTGCAACTTAACAGTGATCCTAAGGTGAACCTATCATGGGGATTTCTTGACAAGATTGGTTCAGAGCAGGGTTGCCTTTGCCTTCCTCTGAGGCTGAGGGAGTGTGACTTGCCTAAGGTCACCCAATGAGTTTCCATGGCCTAACAGGGATTCGAACCTTTCTTAATGGCCATGCAGCCCCCACATTTGATATGGCTGAAAGCCAGGCTGAATAAGTGGCTAGTTGGCCAGATAAACAGGTCATGAGACCCCTCACAGACAGGCATACCAGCAGCTTTCAAATGCTAACTAACTTCCAACTCCCCGTTGAGACAAAGGCCATTTCTGCACTACATTGTTATAGTGCTATTATTCCACTTTCAACAGCTTACGGAATCCTGGGGTTTTCGGTTTAGGGAGGGGTCTTTAGAATTCTCAGCCAGAGAGCTGTTTGGCCTCAATATACTACAAATCCCAGAATTCCAGAGGAGGTTGAAAGTGGAATAATAACACTATAATAGCATAGTGCGGAAATGGCCAAAGAGATATGAGAACAGGTCAAAGTAAGGGCCTGGGCTGAACTGAGCAGCTGGACACTTGGTTAAGGGATTTAAGGCAGAACATCAGATGATCAAAGGCAGACCAGCTCTATCATGAAGTGAAGTGAAGCAACAAACACTTATTTAATCTGTTGCCGTAATGTTTATTTTACTGCTGGGGTTGCTCAGGGAAATTTCATCCGCAGGTATCAGTGCAGTCTGATTGGCACTGAGTACAAGGCCTCCTGACTTGAGCTGAGGGTGTCATTTTCTCCTGTGTCTGTCCTGGATCACTTCTTCTCAAAGCCCACTTTTGGCAAGAATGCTTTGGACAGAACTGAGGAGGACCGGCTGTAGTAGTGGGAAACTTCAGAAGGGAAGGTTGCACCAGTCAAGCTGAGATAGGGCCACAAGGTCCGGAGGAAAAAGAGTGGAGAGGCTATATTTTGTATACACCAGAGACAGGGAAGGTGTTTTCCACGTGGCGTTGTGCAGTCCATTTCACATAGTCACTAACCACTGGCCCTGCTGGTTGAGGCATACGGGAGTTGGAAGTCCAACTATCTAGAGCAGGGCTTTCCAAAGGGTGTGCCGCGACATGTTAGTGTGTCACCTGAAGTGTGTAGGTGTGTCGCCTACAACCTTGGAAATAATAATAATATGTGTCTGTATCCCTTATAAGGAGTTAATTTTAACCTCCGGTTTGCTAGTAAAACTGGATTACAGTGTCACAAAATGATGCACGTCTAAAAAACAACATGACAAGTTTAGAAAGCTTTGTCTAGAGAGTCAGTGGTTCCCTCACCGTGGTAGAGACAGAAGTGACACAGGGCCAAAGGCTTTTCCACACTACATTGTTACAGTGCTATAATTCTACTTCCAACATCCTATGGAATCCTGGGCTTTGCAGTTCAGGGAGGGGCCTTTATAAACAGAGAGCTCTTTGGCTTCAGTAAACTCCAAACCCCAGAATTCCATAGGATGTTGAAAGTGGAATAATAGCACTATAACAGTGTAGTGCAGACAGTCCCCAAGTTAAGACCTGCTGAGGCCCTGTCGAGTTCAAGAGCCAACATGGAATTCCAGTGCTTGGAAAAGTTACATTTTGCACTACAACTCCTGGAATCTTCTAGCCAGTATGGCCAGTGAGGGGTTCTGGAAGCTGTACTCTAAAATATTTCCAAGCTCCACATGACCAAAACAGTGGTTTACAAAATTTAGTTGCTGGATTTTTTTTAAAAAAGTTATTTTATTTATTTCATTTCATTTACATGCCGCTTTTCTCCCAGAGTGGGAACCAAAGAGGCTTCCTCTTTAGAGGCCCCCCCTATGCTGAGGCACTAAACTGTGGTTTCCTTAGCTTGTGGGTAAATCCTGCACGGATACCTTAGTGATGGTCTGAACCAGGGCCATTTCCACACTACACTGTTATAGTGCTGTTATTCCACTTTCAACCTCCTATACACTATGGAATCCTGGGCTTTGCAGTTTAAGGACTCCCTAAACTGCAAACCCCAGGATTCCATAGGAGGTAACTACAGGGTAGTTATAGTGTAGTTATAGTGTAGTTACTGTCGATTGTCCTTTCAAGCTTAGTGTTTGGTTTGGTGACTTGAAAGGAAGAGCGGCAGTAATATGTTTTATTGCGTGGACGTGATATTTTGGTGGGACTTGCCCGCTCCCGGAACCTCAACGAGAGAGTCTCGGTTTCTGGGCGGGACGCGCGGGAGGGGGACCATTCTGTTCGTTCCATTCCAGGAGGCTCCGGCGGGAAGCACTTCCTGTTCAGGCCAGCCCTGTTGGCGCTGAGCGAGGGTGAGTCAGAGAGCCGGAGGACGGAGTCTGGGCGCTGAAGGCAGCAAGTGGGGTAGGCCGGCGCCCACCCAACGGGGAGCCCCGGGGAGGGATCCCTTTTGGCTTTTGGACTTCACCTCGAGGAGGGGAGGCTGTTTGAATGGGGAGGGGGCTGCCAGGGTTCCCAAGGCGAAGAGTAAAAGGTTTATAATGGGGGGCACAAACGCCCCCCTTCCCAAAATCCCACAAGCATTTTGTGGGAGCCCCTTTTCCAACCCAGTGCTTGTGTCTTGGGGGGCTGTCATGTCCCCAGAGGGGAAAATCCAATTTGAGTTGGAGTCCCACTCATTCAGCTGATGGGACTGTCAGAAGTCCCAGCATTCAGCGCCTGGTTTAATGGGTCTCCTCTAGTAGGGAGTAGCAGTTGAGTCTACCCCCCCAAGCCCAGACGTACTCCATTGAGACCAGATTTTTGTGAGGGGTCGATGCTGAAGAGAAAATTGGAAAGGCTGTTAGAAACTTTTCAGAGAGCACCCCTTCCCTTCTGAGAGTGGCTGAAGAGCATGTGCAGAGTTTTGGATTCCAAGCAAGGGTGGACTGGTATGTGAAAGAGACAGGAGGTTGGACCTGGAATGTTTTGGAGGATCTTATACTTTGTTCTGGTGTTTGTGTAAGTACCAGAACATGTTTTTGTTGTTGTGTGTTTTGAGGTTGTTTCCAACTTGGGGTTGCCCTGTCATTGGGTTTCTTGGCAAGATTTTTTCAGAGGTGGGGGTGCCATTGCTTTGTCCACAGGCTGAGAGAGTGTGACTTGTCCAGATTCACCTAGTGGGTTTTTATAGCTGAGCAGGAATTTGAACCCTGGTCTACCAGAGTCCTAGTGTGATACTCAGACCACAACACTGTGCTGGCCCAAAAATTAAGATTTTCTGGCAAGATTTGTTCAGAGGAGGTTTGCCACTGCCTTCTGCTGAGGCTGGGAGAATGTGACTTTCCCAGGGTCACCCAGTGGGTTTCCAAACTTCCCATGCCAAGAGGAGATTCAAATCCTGGTCTCCTAGAGTCTTAAACTAGTGCTCATACCACTATACCACACACTGATTCTCATGCCAGAACATAGATATTACATGTTTATTTATTTATTTAAAGTATTTCTCAGCCCTCAAGGGTTCCCAAGGCAGTGAACAAATAAAAACAACAAAAACAATGCAGAAATATTTAGATTTTAAAAAGTGTTAAAATGATGTTTTGAAACTCTTCAAAACAATCCTAAAATCCAATTTTAAAATAGTAAAAGCAGTGCATTTTCAAACATTAAATACCATTCAGAACAGCACTGTTTTGGCTGCCCACTGAAAGCTTAAAAGCAATAGTGTTAGTAAATAGGAACTTTTGATGCATTTGAGAACCCATCCCACTCACCTATGTTTGATGGGTGGGACTGATTGTAAGGGAAAGTTGTGAACATTCACAGGGCGTGGAAAGATTGCAATGG
The DNA here is from genome assembly GCA_948472985.1 of Iguana delicatissima. NCBI lineage: Eukaryota > Metazoa > Chordata > Lepidosauria > Squamata > Iguanidae > Iguana > Iguana delicatissima. Next base: position 8,857 of record CAOKZL010000344.1, on the reverse strand, counting down.
TGCTAATGAGCTGTTTATTTAGCATTTGAAGGTGCTATTTGTTTTGTGGGGAGAATATATGACTGAAGTGTGAGAAGGAACTGTGAAGTATTGTAGTGTTGTAGTGTAGTGTTGTAGAGTTGCCTGTCTCAGAAGCAACTTCCTGTGGAGTCTCTGTCTAGGCTGATGGGAAAGCACAGAACAAGGGGATCCCACCACTGTTTTGCTTACTTGTGCATCCCCATGTTCACACAACAGACTTCTTGTTCATGGTTTGCTTTCCTGTTTTCATGCAACTGTGTTAAGTTTGTTTCCTGTGTTTTTCAATAGCATCATAATGGTCTCAAGATAAACATAGTGGTCTTAAGTGTATTGTTTGTTATATTGTACTTATTGTATATATAAGCCAGCATGGTATAGTGGTTTGAATATTGCACTAGGAAGACTAGGGTTCAAATCCCTGCTTAGCCACAGAAACACACTGTCACACTCTGGGCAGATTACAGTCTGTTAGCCTCAGAGGCAGGGAATGGCAAACCCTTTCTGAACAAGCCTGGCCAAACAAAACCAAAAACTCTACGAAAGGGTTGCCATAAGTTTAAGTCAGTTGGAAAACACATAACAACAAGAGCCAGTGTGGTACCCTCTTGTGAGTGTTGGGCCACTAATCTGGGAGATCAGGGTTTGAATCCCCATTTAGCCACAGAAACCTTGAACAAGTCACATCCTCTCAGCCTTAAGAAAAAGGAGAAAGGAAGGAAGGAAGAGGAAAAAGAAAAGAAATGTGGCAGCATCTTTAAGACTAACTGGTTTGGATTTTTGCCTGAGCTTTCATGGATATAAAGCCACTTGTTTGGATGCAGTACGCTGAGCCTTAGAAGAAGGCAGTGGTAAACCTGAGGAAATCTTGCCAAGAAAACCTTGGATAGGGTAACTGTAAGAGTTATTTTGAGAGCACATCACAACAAATGTGTGTTGTTTATATTTGGGGAGTCGGCAGCGTCATAGCACATCTAGACTTCATTAGAATTTGGTAATTATTTCTGTCATTTAAATCTTCTGTGGTAGCAAAAAGTAACCACCTTGATATTTTTCAAATACATTATGGTGCCAGACATACTGTGACATCAAACAGAGTGCCCTTCATTGTATTCATGAAGTGGAAACTTTTGTGGGTGGGTCAAGATCAGCCTGGAGCCCAAAGGCTAGGAGAGGCTAGGAAAATGCAGAAAGAGTGGTAGGTGTTACCTTACACTTCTGTGCAAAGCCTGTGGGGTGGATTATTAGTTGCATAGGCTATATCACACACAGCCATTAACTACAGGGTTTAATTGCATTCCTAAGAGCCAGTCTTGCTTTGCATGCCAAAGCAACATCTGCCTTTTCCAGTCTGGGAAGAGAGTGATATCACGCCTTTGTTCCTGCACTGCCCACTTCCTGGGATGGAGACTGAGGCCATTTCCGCACATCACTCTTATAGCACGATTATTCCACTTTCAACATCCTATGGAATCCTGGGGTTTGCAGCTTAGGGAGGGGCCACCTGGCCCCTCCCTAAACTGCAAACCCTGAGTTTCCATAGGATGTTGAAAGTGAAATAATTGCACTATGAGAGTGTCATGCGGAAATGGCCTGAATGCAGTATGCCCTAGTTGTCTCTTAAAGACACAATTAGGGTGTACTTCAGTCAGTCTGCATCTCCCAGTTTGGTCTTACTTGCTTTCCCTCTGATACTGCTCTTCACTTTCCACTATAATATATAATAAAGCCTCCCTGTTCATCATATGCCACCGTTGCTTTTCCACCCCTCTGAAGAAAAGCAAATCTGCTTGGACACAAGTTTTCAACTTTCTTTGGCCCTTCCAACTGTTTCTGAAATGGCTGGGGAAGTGGATATCTCTGAGGTGTCCAGTATGTGAGACTTGCTGCATTGTCTGCCACTTTTGAACTGTTCAGAAGATGATAGCGGGTATATCCCAGGGGGAACAGTTACTGGACTGGATGAAAATCCCATTGTAGCTGGAGGCTTAATCGCCTCCATTTGTAGATTGTGGTCGCATGGCAGACCAGGGACCCACAAGAACTGTAGCTGATCAGTTATGATTGGAGGGAGTGAAGGGAGGAGCCGGGCAAGCCTGGCTGAATGCAGGCAATCACAACTCAGGGAATACTGTGAAGGAGGAAATGTTACAAAACCTGAGGCTTGTCTCTGTCAGAGGACAGATGAGGAAAAGCTGAGACAGGGAACAGATTTCTGAGAAAGAGGAACAGATGGAATAGAGACAGGAGAGTCAGACAGATGAAAAGACTGGCGCAAATGATTTAGTAGTTCAAGGGTCAGTGTCGTATTTACTTGTGTCTTAATATAAGCTTCTACCTACTTGTTTTTACCACTGTTTCTGTCTGTATTAGATTTGGTGGAGGGCCTGGTCACATTTACTGCAGTGAACCTATGGAAACAAGATAGCTACTAATCTACAATAGGGGGCCACCTTGAAGCCCCAGTACTCAATCCAGGAGGGGATTAAGGTGGAGGTGAAGGGCAAGGTGAGTGACAAGAACCCAGGTTTAGAACTGCCAGGGCAGCTTGGCAAGATCTGTCACAGGGCAACTGCACAGGGGAGGCAGTTTTCGTCTTCACACCTTCACTAGTTGTGCGCTAGGATGTGATGCTGCGTTACTTCTGATTGCCATTTTCACATACCCCTCAGGCTTTGAAGAGTTCTGGAGAATCGAGAAAGGCAAACTGTTATGACAGTGCTTGGTTTTGTGATACCCAATTTTTTTTTATTGGGAAAGGAGGTGGCACAGGACTGCCAAGAGGCCACAGAAGTGAAGTTTAAGGGCTATATGCAGCCCATCGGCTGTACCTTTCCAACCCCTGAATTACAGATATCATATTGCTCTGGTTTGTGATGCAAGTAGCTAAGCAAACTATCTTGCGTCCTTTTTTCATTCAGAGGTGGCTATAGGTGAACTCTATGGCTGTTTCTTTCCTAGTAAATTAGAGACAAACTCAGGATTCATTTTCTGGTTTGTTGGGAGGGAAATGGACCGGACAGCCAGTTCTGTTTGTATTCTGACAGTGCAATAAGCAAGCCATGGAGCAGAGCAAAGCACTGTGGTTTATCTAGCCATGCAGGAATGATGGATGGCGAATGTCAGCGTGTTGCTCATAACTAGAAGCCAGAGGTCTCACAGATCTTTGACATGCCATGCCACAAAACTGTGGCCTGCTGACAGAATTAGTTTCTGATTCCAAACTGTTAGAGATGTCGTGTCCCTCAAAACTCTCTCTCTTGGATCAAAACTGCAGTTGTGGAGGGGAGCAGCTGTCTTCAATAGCATCAGATTTTTTCATGGGGGAGCATTTTCCCTACTCGTTGAGAGCAAAAAAGCCATTCAGGATAAAAGAAAGTGTCTTGTAAAAACAGGGCTTGAACCCATATCTGTTTCTTTCTTTGTTTTACCATAATGGCCTGAAACTGGATTCAGACTGGAGCATGCAGACAATCATATTTTGAGGTCGTTAGTCAACCTAAAGGTTATTCAGTTCAGTAGCTGTTTTTCCTCTGTTTTTGAAAGGCTATGTGTTCCGTAAGCCTGGGAGAGACGGAGGCTGTGGACTAAGCTTTCCTCTTCTCTCTTGCTCTTTTTCTTGCTATAAATAAGTGCTGTATCAGAGAAAAAGGGAAGGAAATTACAGTGTATGCACTTGCCATATATAATGATTATATACCTGCTGTCTCTGTGTAGTAAGAGTTGCAAGTTACTACTTGAGTATTTACTTGGAGGTAGTTGTAACCTGTTCCAGATGAGCAGGAGAATAGCTGCATTACTCTTTTCTAAATTAAAAAAAAAAGACAATGACATGGGTTACAAATGCAAGCATATGTCCAAATTTGATAGAGGAAAATGTGGTTACGGCAGAAGGCAGAGAGGTTTATGTGTTCATTTAAAACTACAGAGAGTTTATTTTTGAAACTGGCCAGAATAAGTACTCTCTTTAAATCCCAAAACCAAACAGGGAAACCTCATCTTCTGATAATAGAGTGCATACATGTGGTTGCAGAATGTTTCTGTTGTTTGTAATCTTTGCTTATTTTGCTAAGCCAGGATTCCTGCCAAAGGAGTGCAAGGGCCTGGAGCTTGTGATGGTCGGGAGGGCTGACATTTCATTGCCTGCCTGAACCAAATGCCTGTTTACTTAGTCTTAACTGTACTGATATAAGGAAATCATTCTCTATATTGTAGCATGAGGATTTGGTTTGTTTTTGCTATGATTTTTGCCTTCTGTTTCATCAAGGGCAAAGAGCCACAGAGACTGGTTTTAAGAATTCATTAAAGCAATGATTCTCGGCCTTTGCTCCTCCAGAAATTTTGGGCTTTAACTCCAGCAGATATAATCATCGTGTCCAACATTCAGGGGTTTGTGGACGTGAGAAGTTCAAAAGATCCAGAGGGCCACAGATTGAGAACCACTGCATTAAAACTACCACAAGGTGGATACTCAACACATCATCCCCCCAAACTAGTGTCCTCTGGGTTTTGGATGACAACTCCACTCATCCCCAGCCAGCACAAAGCAGAACTGTAGAGTAGGTACACCAGACTTCAGACTCTGGCTCCTCTGTTTTTCCACTGTCTGGCTCCATAAATGGCAAATATGTGTTTATTAGTACAGTTGGCCCTCTGCATTTGCAGGTTTCACTTTTGCAGATTTGATTATTCACGGATTATTTGCTGCTGCCTCCACTGCTGCCCTGAGCCATTTTTAATAGGGACTGCAAGCTCTGAAGACCGAGATACTACGGACAAGGGTTGCAAGTCCCTATTAGAAATGGCATAGGGCAGCAGTAGTGGTAACAAGCTCCACCAGCTGCCCACTTCTGCCTTGAAAGAGAACCCTGATGCCTCAAAGGCATCCATAGTGGGTTGAATATGTGGATCATAACTATTTGTGTGTTAAATGTGGTTGGGCAGGGGAGGGTTATTTATGGTTTTTCCACTTTCATGGGAGTCCTGCACCCCTGACTCCAGTGAATGTGGAGGGGTGACTATAATACCAGATTTACTGCAGTAAAATAGTAGCACAAGGCTTTTCATGAATCATCAGGCTACCTAGACTGACAGAACATAGAATATATTTATCTACAATTTCTGAACAAGAAACTTTCGTAAATTCTTATGAAAGTGCGAAAAGCAGCAAACTAGGTATTTAATATTACAAGTTTTTATTTTGAAGCCAGAGTCAGTACATTTCTACAGGCTCTGACTCCACCCAAAATTTCTTCTGCCTCCCCAGCCGTACCAGGAAGGAATTTGTAGTTGCAGAGACTGGGAAAGTATCCAGTTGGCAAAGGCTGGCTTAAATGAGCAGGTTTGTTTGTATGCTGGAGGTTGTCTCATCCCATGAGAGAATTTTTTTATAAGAGCCAGACAGATGGATACGGGATGACTCATGAAGCCTTTCTCATTGAGTTCAAAATTTGAGTAGTCATCCTCGGCTTTACAAAGCTGTAAAATAACATCGGTCTTTCCTAGAGTTACTGCACTTTTCCCCTCATGAGGCATATATACAAATGCCAGACAAGAAGTGCTGTGGCTGCTGCTGTTTGTTACTTCTTTCCTGCCGTGGTTCTGGATGAGCCTAATTGGCATTTGGCAAAAGTGACTGCCATTGAGGAACTATGATGGGACCTTTGGGGACTGGGAACTCACCCCCATCAGGGAGTCCCAGTGCTGTGGAGGGTAAATGAGTTGATGGAGACCACATTAAACTTTAAATCAGAATCATAGAGACTTCAAGGACCATTCAGCCAAGTCTCATTTGGCCATGCAGTAAGACACAATCAAAGCACTCCCAACAGATGGCCAGCCAAATTCTCTTTAAAATCTTCAAAGAAGGAGACTCTACCACACTCTCAGGCAGCAGCATATTCCACTGTTGAACAGCTGTTACTGTTGGGAAGTTCTTCCTTGTATTAAGGTAGAATCTTTTTTCCTGTAGTTTGAAGCCATTGCTCCATGTTCTAGTCTCTGGAGCTGCAGGAAAAAAGTTTACCCCATGTTCCCTTTGATATTTAAACTTGGCTATCATGTCCCCTCTTAACCTTCTCTTCTCCAGGCTAAATACAGCCAGCTCCCTAAGCCACTCCTCTCAGGATTGTGTGGTTCCCAGGCCTTTGACTCTTTTGGTTGCCCTCACTATGAATGTCTCTAGCTTTCTCTGTGTTCCACAGGACTTTCATTGGGGCAACTGATGTTGGATCAGAGCAAAGGCTTTTCCAGTTTGGCACCCTTTTCCCTGCAGCAGCCATTTGAATTCCTCTGGAAAAGTCACAAGAAGGACTGTAGGGCAATATTATTTTCCTGCCCATATTCACACCAGCAGTTGATAGCCAGAACCCTAATGCCTCTGATACAGGAGGTAGCATGTAGTTTCATGGCTGGTAGCCTTGTCCTCAAGAAATTATTTAATATCTTGTTACAGCTGTTCTGATTGGTAGCCATCACTAGATCTTTGGCAGGGAGTTTCATGGTTTAACGCTGTGCTGCGTGAAAAAGTCTTTCCTTTTCCTTTCTCCCACTCTTCAGCTTCCATGGAAGTGACCCCTAATATTATCAGAGAGAAAAGCTTGACCCCATTCACTTTGTCTGTTGGGAATTCCCTGGTGGAATACAAGACTGAGATGTGGGTTTGCTCGGGAGGGGGGTGGGATGTGAGTCAGCAAAAGAGCCATTGCAAAATAGGCACTACATCGTAGCACATGAAACTGGCATGTGGCTGTGCCAGCAGCTCAGAAATTCCAAGCTATCCTATCTCTGCATCAGAACAGGAAGTCCTTGGAAGTGCTCACGTTTACAAGGCCTGTACGTTTGGGGGCTGACTGTCCTACATTTCCAATAGGTTGTTTGGATGAAGCACACCTCCACTCCTGAAATATCCCTGCAGGCTTTGGCTTGTAGCCATGTAGAGTTTCATGTACGTGTCAGGTCTGTCCTCGACTCCTTAAGAAGCAAGGTTTTTCCAGCAGTAGAACCCTAATATATACCAAGTCAGATCCTGGTATAGGCTTGCTCTGGGCCTCATTGCCATCATGGGCAAATCTGATGAGGACACAAGAGAGAGCCTTCTCGGTGGCTGCTCCCAGGTTGTAGAATTTGCTTCTGCAGAAGGTTAGACTGGTTCCTTCTCTCCTTTCTTTTTGCTGGCAGACAAAGGCCTGTTTATTTAGGCAGGTAGGCCTTTGGCTTATAATTTATGTAACAGGAAGGGTTTTTAGTGGGATTGAGCTTTTTATCTTTTCTTGCTATGTTTTAATTGTGCTTTTTTGTTTATTTCTTGTTTATTTATTTTGTTCATTTCTTGTTGAATGTGTTTTTTTTAACTGAACTGACAATTGCAGTACAACCTCCATATATGTAGGGTTCCAGGAACCCCCACATAAAGCAAAAAATGCGAGGCATCACGTCTCATTGTAGTCAATGGACACAACATATGCATGGCTGCAAGCCACATCCATTGACTGTAATGGAAAATGAAGCCCTGTGCAAACTTGTGCCCATGTGTGTGAAGGCTATGCAAGAGGAGGATCCACTGTAACTATTTTTTAGATTTGGTACAAATAATTTTTTTTAACTTTACGTTGTTTTTTAAATGCTTACAAGCTGCCTTGGATCCTATACAAGGAGAAAAGTGAAATATAGGTTAAACAAGGAAAGAAAGACAGAAAGAACCTCTCTAGTCCTGTCCAGTAGTCCCCACCTTATCCACAGTTTCACTTTCTCTGATTTCAGTTACCCATGGTCCAAAAATATTAAAAGGAAAATTCCAGAAATTCATAAGTTTTAAATTGCATGCCATTCTGAGGAGCATGATGAAATCTCACGTGTCCCACTCTGTCCTGCCAGGGATGTAAATCAGCCCTTTGTCCAGCGTATCCGCTCTGTATAGGCTACCTGCCTGTTAGTTGCTCAGTAGCCATCTCAGTTATCGCATTCACTGCCATGGTATCACCTTGGTTGTCTTTAAGTCACCCTTATTTTACTTATGTTATGTATGTGTAGGAGAAACAGTATATTTAGGCTTCGTCTCTACCCGTGGTTCCAGCATCTACTGGGGGTCTTGGAATGTACTGCTATACTGTCAGTCCTGACTGGCTGCAGGTCTCCAGTGTTTCAGGCAGGAATCTTTCCTAACCGTGGCTGAAAATGGCCATGAGATCTCCTGAATGCAAAGCATGTACTCTGCCAATGAGCTGCTGCCTGTCCCCTTATCTCAGAAATGGAGGAACTGTAGTTTTCAGGCTGCATGTGCCCCCTAACTCCAGTTTTGCAGCCCCCAGGAGACACTCTCAAGGTCCTGGAACCCAAATTCCTTTTTAAAAAAAACGTTTGGGGTGAACAATTGTTTGAAACCGCTATGGAGTATTTCAAGTGGATTTGCTCTGTCCCTAAACGACAGTTTGAGTCAGTACCAGATGTGATGTCACATCATTTCTGGATCAGCCAAGATGTGTCTGTGGGGATGAGTGGGTGGGTCAGTGGGTTGTTTGGTGGCAAAAATTAGCTACCACCTCCAGTGCAGTTGCCCAGCTGTGCCTTATCTGCACCCGGTTATTCTCAGTCCCTTTTGTGCCCAAATAGAAGCGATTTCCGCATTCCACTGCTGTGTTGTTATCTCAGCCAAAAGTCATCATGCATTACTGAAAACACGTGGGCATGTGATCTTTCAGTATTTTAACACCCGCTCAATTATGGTGAATTTTTACCCATTTCAGCAGGCAGCCTGAATATCTGTTTTCAATAACATACTTGAGAAATAAACAAAAAAAAGTTCTTTAGTGTGTTCTTTGGTACAAAAGATTAGCCCTGG